>CM062529.1:1255000-2505000 GCA_031439595.1 Pterocarpus santalinus
TTTCAGTCACTGTAACCCCGTTCTACTAGTATTCAATGTGGGCCTGCCTTCCAGGTTCTGATAAAGGCCTTTATGGTGATCCCCGTATATTCTTCTCGTAATTCATTCATTCTTTTTGTTGACCTCTACAGCTTTTTTTTTTTTTAATATTAGTAACATTGAATTTGAATTTACACCCTTATGCATATAAGCATATTGCGTAAATTTCTCATCTTTAACTCACTTTTGGTGGACTAATTTACTCTACACTTTACAGCTGCAATTTAATCTTAATTATATGAGCAATTATTTCCATAATTATAAATCAAGAATAACAGTTAAGTAATTTTTCTGTAAATTTTAGAGATTTTATTTAATAATAGTTTTCAAATTAAAAATAAGTGAGACAATTAATTTTTTTTTTTGATAATAGTCAGACAATTACTTACACAGTATGTTTGTACCCAAACCACAAAAAAAAAAAAGGGTCTTTGTTTTTTTTTTGTTTTTTTGGGGGGGGGGGGGGGGAACACACTAGTTATTCTTTGTTTTTTCGGCCAACACTTGTTATTCTTTCATCATGCAACTGACTAAGGTGGCATGCTGGATCATGAGTGTTGCATGGGATGGCATGGGCATGGCCATGGGTGGACCGCCAGAGATCCGGAACTACAAACTCAGACACAGTAGTGGGCCCACTGCCTTTCACAATGGGAGTTGGGCCCCACGGGGCCTATGTTATGACTTGTAAAAACCGTCCGTGCTATGTGCCTTGCTGCTTTGGGGTCTATCTGATTCAGTTGTTTCACGGAAAAATTAAAATCGGATTAAAATATAGAAAACAAAAATCTCATAAATATTCTTTTATTCTTATAAGAATAAGAATTAATTGAACTGACTTTATGCATGTCTCACTCGCGGCAAAGGAATTTCTTTCTTAAGAAGTTCTTAATAGAGCATAGAAGAGAACTGGAGATAGGAAAGAAAAAAAAAAATCAAAATGAAAAAACATTTATGCAAATAGAATTACATTATTATCTTATTTATTAATTTCTCAAAATATTTTTTACTCAATAGGTAAAAAACTAATCTCTCAAAATACGGTTAGATATCTAAACAGAAAGCCCTTCTAATAATTTTTTTTCATATATATATCTTGAAATCGAACTCAATATCTCATATTTAAAAGAGCTAAAACCCTTTCACTCAGATCAATACTTTGTTGGTTATATTATTCTCCTTAAATATTCATAACTTGTATCAATGCAATAGAGCAAGTAATATAGAACTCTTGTTTATATTTTATCATAACTTAAGTTTGTGTTCCTGAATTTTAACTGGTAGATCTAAATACTTTATAAAAGTGTGAGCTAGCTTATGGGCTGTCCTAGGCAGTGTGAGCTACGTTAAATCTTGAATTAGAATAAGTTTTTCCCTTTAGTTTTAATTTTTCTTTTAAGAAACTTTCATTTTGCTTTAATTTAATTTATTTGGTTTCATCTTCTGTGGACATTTTCAATTTTTAAATGAGCTGGAATATTTGACAGGAAAAAAATAGTAAGGGATATTTTCTTTCTCTGAATGACTTGCTTTTTGAGGCACATGATTTGTTTGCTGGCTCAACTTTAATTGCACCCATCTTTTATCGAGATATTGGCCCTTTTTGGTTGCCACTTCTCGAACCAATTTGCAGGGGAAAGGTGATTTCTTTAATAAATTCTACATTTCAAGGAAAATGATTGTGCTGAGATACATGTACAAGGGAAGTCGTATCCAAATTGCCCATGCAAGTGGTTTTATCCATCAACGTCATGGGTCGACTTAAAATTTACTAATCTACATATGATTAGATAGTGAAACGGCAATTGTAAGCACTAAAATTGGTTCATTAATCAAACTCAACCAAAATCACGGCTGTGAGGATTAGCAAAGTCATCATTAGCAATTTTTCAATTTGTCAAGTAGCTCGCATACGTCCAAGCCCCAGCATCTAGTGTCATGCTAGAGCAGTCTAAAAATGCTGAGATATGAATCAGTAAATTTTCTTTACTATAACTCGTTAAAGCAAATAACGACCGTAGGAGTTCACATCAAATTTTTATACGAAAACGACAAGCCTACGTTGGTTAATGGCTTTCCCATGTGTCAGAGTGACCTAGAAGCTTGGACTGCGGGAATTCAGGGTCATGGACTATAGTGGGAATACAGTAAACCAACCTTATTTATTAATTTCCTTCTCTGTAGTTTTTGGGAAGTGAGATTACCAAAACCGGAAGATTTTTCCGAGCTTTCTCATAAGGGCTCTTCTGGCTCACAAGCCAATAAAGGCAGCCACTACCCTTCAACACCACTCGATCACATTGCCTCCTCCAATAATTTGCCTTCAAAAATCTCAATATATCACTCTTATGATCGCTTCTGTGGATCCCCGTTTTTGTATTAAACTCACAAAATTAGTTGCCCTTTGCTTTATCTTCCTACTATTAGTACTATAAATTTCTTTGATCGTCATCACCTTCGGCTTCCTTGGTGTTGCTTGGAGTAAGGTTTTCATGTTTTCATTATGTTAACTATATTTTCTCTTGCTTTGTGTGGCATCTTTATGTAATGTACACTTCACTCGGTTTTGCTTACAGTTGTTGGAACTAAGTTGAGCTCTTTGCAACAACTTTGGAAAACTGATCCATCATCTCCATCTGGGTTGGGTTTAGCAGAGAGGTTACTACAATGGCGTCTGCTTTTGTCACCTTGAAAGCCAATACCCATTTAGCAAACTCAGAAAAAGGTGATTTTTTTCGTCAAGAGAATGGTTTTTTAGGGGAAAGAATCAAAGGGAGCTTGAATAGCAGCCCCTGGGTCATTAATCAGTTGGCTAAACCTTTGAGAACCCAGAAGAGGGTCAAACCTGGTGTTGTTTCTGCTGTTCTTACTTCAAATAAGGCCACCACAGAATCCCTGGTAAGATGAATTTGATTCTGGGATCAATTCTGAGAAAAAAGAAAGAATGGTTTTGAATGATCAATATCTGATTGTAAAATTATGAACATTGTTTCTGTGCCTGCATTTTTATGTCATTATTATTTGGTATGTGATTGTGTTCTCAATTTCAGACCTTGCAAGTGCCATCATTCCTGAGAAGAAGGGCTGATCCAAAAAATGTTGCGTCCATCATATTGGGAGGAGGACCAGGGACTCAACTCTTTCCTCTCACCAAGCGAGCTGCCACCCCAGCGGTAAGTGAATCATACTTGTTGTTTTGTTCACTGAACAAGGTTGCTTTTTTGAAGTTGAACAAAAAAATCAAAACATTTTGGAGTTCCATGTTATATTTTGTGATGACGCGGTGTGCATTTTCAGGTCCCTGTTGGTGGATGCTACAGGCTTATAGACATCCCAATGAGCAACTGCATCAACAGTGGCATCAACAAAATATTTGTGCTGACACAGTTCAACTCTGCTTCCCTAAACCGTCACATAGCCCGCACCTATTTTGGAAATGGCATCAACTTTGGGGATGGCTTTGTGGAGGTATGCATCACCATCACTTACATGGATGGAAACTAGTTTTTGTTGTTTTTTAGGAGAGAGATTCATATTAATGAGAGTTAGATTTGGCACTGACAGTGGAGAATAAAAAAAACTCTCAAGTTGTTTACTTCACATGAAATGATAAAATATTCATAAAAGAGGTATATATTTTCAAAGAATCTGGTTGCTGTGATTGATAGAGAAGTATAAGCCACTAGAGGTATTCTTGTTGACCAATTGCACGTTTGTTTCTATTCATGATGACTAATCAAATCAAACTAAATGCTAAACAGGTTCTGGCAGCTACTCAAACACCAGGAGAAGCTGGAAAGAAGTGGTTCCAAGGAACTGCAGATGCTGTGAGGCAATTTACATGGGTATTTGAGGTGGGCAAGTGATTTTTTTTTTTTTTTTTTGTGGCATTGACTGCATGACCTCTTTTTTCATGTTCTCATTTTTAATTTGACAGTAAGTAAGAGGTTCATTTTTGTAGGATGCCAAGAACAGAAACGTTGAGCATGTATTGATCTTGGCCGGGGATCATCTATACCGAATGGATTACATGGACCTTGTGCAGGTATATGTTGTAATTGTTTTATCAGGTGGATAGTTACTTCATATCATTTTCAAAAGTTTTCTGATGTATCTACAACAAATAAACAGAGCCACGTTGATAGAAATGCTGATATCACAGTTTCATGTGCTGCTGTGGGAGACAGGTATGTTCAATCTCCTGTTAGATGTTCTTCTTTCTGTTGCTTGGTATCATGATGCTGCTAAGAAAATATAAGTATTTTACTTAATTTCACTCTAGAGTGAATAAAAACAACTACCTTCCTCGAAGCAAAAATTTCAAATAATTTTATTTGTTTCATTGCCAATTGTCTGCTTTTCAGCCGTGCATCAGATTATGGATTGGTCAAAGTAGATGACAGAGGCCGTGTCATGCAATTTTCAGAAAAACCAAAGGGTGCTGATCTGAAAGCAATGGTAATTCAAAAGATGACCTAATCTTTTCACCTTCTTTATGTTTTGTTGTTATCTGGTAATTGTACTGAGGTTGTGCACTACCAGAAAAGAGAAATAAATTAACCATCCTCAGTTTCAACTGTCTTTCCTCGTATGTCTAAGAGACAACATCTTAGCACTATAGCATTTTCTGTCAAGTTCATACTTGAATCTGGAATGACTAATAATACATCATAGGATGGCGTTATAAATTGATATGCTTAACATGTCAAAAGCATGCAGATATGGATTTAAATCATACAGATTATACAGGCTTGATTTGCAAACTTCCATACAAAATAAACCCCAAACTTTCGTCTTGTTTTTCTTGCCAGAGTTTTGTAATTTTTATACAAATTTGCAGCATCCATAATAATCATATTATATTTATCTGGCCCCAATATAATCGTGTGTATCTATGTTGATCCTCTGCAGCAAGTAGATACCTCTTTTCTTGGGTTGTCACCTCAAGATGCATCAAAGTCACCATATATTGCCTCTATGGGGGTTTATGTATTCAAGACAGATGTTTTACTCAATCTTCTGAAATGGAGATATCCTACATCCAATGACTTTGGATCTGAAATCATTCCTTCAGCCGTGAGGGAACACAATGTCCAAGTAAGAGAAATTCTAAAAATTATATCTTTTTATCCATTCTAGGAGTCTTATCTGCTATTTATGAGGAGCTATATACACATGTGACATAGATAATAATGCAAAGTTGAATGTCTGTTGTTTTTGCAGTCATACTTTTTCGGAGACTATTGGGAAGACATTGGAACAATAAAATCCTTCTATGATGCTAACCTGGCTCTTGCTGAAGAGGTGGGTTCAAGATAATTCACATATTGTCCTTCCATTCTGTGGTGTTATAGGCACCATGCATTGGTTAGAAGCCAGAATACTTAAGACACATTAGTATCCCTTGTTTTGCATTCAGTGTTCAGTAATATTAGCTGGCTGTCTTTTAACGCTGAGAACAGAGGCGACCATCAAATTGCAAATTGTAGCATACTAAACCAGAGGTGCAATGAATCAGTATAGTATAGGCATTAGTGGTACCTGTTTTATGTAGGCTGGGGGATGGGGCGGATGATTGTACTTGAGCAACTTGACCATGGTCAGTAGGCCTAATTATGGTGAAACTCAGCTCAATTAGCTGCTAGCCTGATAAAATTTGCTGGTGTCCGAGTTCAGTTTATTAAAACTACTGTCTGCTTTGTGCTACTATCTTGCAGAGTCCAAAGTTTGAATTTTATGATCCCAAGACGCCCATTTTCACGTCTCCAGGATTCCTACCACCAACAAAGATTGATAAATGCCGGGTAAGATATCCTATCTTATAATATGTTAGCAATGTCATAAGAAAGGCATCTTATTGTCTTTGAGTTGCTTTGGCAGATCGTGGATGCAATTATCTCCCATGGATGTTTCCTTCGAGAATGTACAGTCCAACATTCCATCGTGGGTGAACGTTCACGTTTAGATTATGGCGTTGAGCTCCAGGTAAACAACCATAAAATCTTGACCCAGGACGGTACAACGCTCCATTTAAGATTCCTCCTATCTAAAATCATCTTTTACCGTTTTACAGGACACTGTAATGATGGGAGCAGACTATTACCAAACTGAAGCCGAAATTGCTTCTTTGCTGGCAGAGGGGAAGGTCCCAATTGGGATTGGAAGGAACACCAAAATTAAGTAATTGTGCTAACGACAAACTACCTACATCCTATGGTGGCCTTGGACACTAGAATGATTTGATTACCTAATAATTTTTGTGGAGTTGAATCATTATCATGATTGAATAAATTGGACCTCTGTTTAGAATTGTCAACAACTAATAGTCATGAATTGTTAGTTTGTTACATTATTTGTTTCTTTGTTGAAGGAACTGTATTATTGACAAGAATGCAAAGATCGGGAAAGATGTCATCATCACGAACAAAGATGTAAGCAAGCATGGCTACCCGTTTCTGACCTTCCTTTGACCTTTGAGCCAATTTGATCACGTAGTATAGTAGTTTTCTGGTCCAATTCCAATGCCAATACCAATACCAATCGCATCATGTATTGTGCCAAACTTTTCAATGCTTTCTTTCTCTGTAGGGAGTTCAAGAAGCAGATAGACCAAAAGATGGGTTCTACATTCGATCAGGAATCACCGTCGTAATGGAGAAGGCAACAATAGAAGATGGCACTGTCATATAAATGGTTTCATGAGCTGGCTGGTTGCCAGAAGGCGCTGGAAGAGGCATTCTGAGGAGCATTCCCATCTTTGGGGATGGAAGGGCAGCTGTTGCAAAGAAATGTCCAATAGAGAAAGCAGCACCCGTTTTGATATATGTAAAATAGAAGCTTCCCCCGCTACATGTAAAATTAGAATGAATAAAACGTGAAAATCAAGATGAACGAAAGTAAATAGATATAAGGGCTGACCCTGAACTATGAAGATGTTATATCCCCTTGTACCTAGTTACTTTGGACCTAGTTACTTGATAGAATGTCATCCTCTTCCCCAGTCACTTTCTTCTTTTGCCTCCAAAAGTATTTTGCTCCGCATTGCCTGAAAGTTGTTGATTCTTTTAGCTAACAAATATCATAATTTAATTATAACTGACTTAACATATAAAATTGATAATTCATTTCTGGCTCACAAATCGCTGAGTTCAATAATTTTTTCTTTTATCTACCGTTACCCAATGAAAACCACAACCGATCGTGCATTTGTCAATTTCGGGCCAAATATCCCATATCGAAAATCATAAAATGCTGAACAGTCCGGGGTACATCCATGAATCAGCAAAGGGTAAACTACTAAATGCACAATTCGGAGGAAGGACTAGACAATCAGCATGAACTGCAACAATAAAAAAACATGTAGGTTTATAAATAGTTAGATTTTTTAAAAAAAATGTTTTTTAATCTATATTCTATCCCCACTCACATGGTGTCTCTAAAGATAGGAATGACACTTGTGCGCGGCTAGGGTGGGGAGTCTTTCCCCGTTTCTTGTCTCGCTATCCCATCTTCTTTCCATTCTTATCCTTCATCTCTGCCTCGAGAGATTTTTATCCTTGTCTCTATTCCTCGAGTCTCTGCCTGCAAGGATCCCCAAACATATAAAAGATCAAACAAAATAAAAATTATAATAAAATTTTATAAATAATAATTATATAAATTTAGTTGGATTTATATTTTTAGAATTAATATAATAAAATGATATAGCAGAATTAAAGACATTTTCCCTGTTATCTACCAAAAAAAAAAAAAGGAAATATATATATATATATATATATATCAAGGATATTTTAATAAATTTAACTGTATATAGGGATCGGTGAGTGAGATCCCGACCCTATCTCTAAATATACTTTGAAGAGATTTTTATCTTCACCCTTGTCTCCACAGGAAAAAAAATTGTGGAACTCGAGCTCTAAGTAGAACAATTCCTATGGATCCCTAAATATCAAGAAAAATTGTCATCCTTATCTAGAGATGGCTGACGTTGATAGATAAATAACTTCTTTTTTAAAATAATTTATTATCTCAATTTGAGCATGGAATGACATGGATATTCAAATCTAATCAAAGTTCTTGTGTTTTTAATCTAAACTACTTGTGTTTAGAGTTTATTGGACTTTAATTAATCTAACTTGAGTCAAGTTAATCTATTATGAGATAAAATTCTTCTAACTTTAGTTTTTGTCATTTTAAAAATTTGAACTTAAAACATTATTTAATAAAAACAAGTAGTAAATTACTTGAACTAATTAAGCATTAATTTCAAACCTAATCCAAATTTAAAACATTAAAATTCGTATCTTATAACAAGGTACCTGCCTGTCCTCGTATTCCCTTTTTTTTTTTTTTTCCTTGTCATCTACGTGCCTCATGCATGCATTGGATATACCTTACCTACTTCAGATGAGAGAACTGCTCTCTGCCCTAAAAATTTGTCACTCAGGTCATGTTCTTATTATTGAGAGGGTTACTCTGTATTCCTTACCCATCTCATTGACGAGTGCACGCCTAACATTTACCTTAGCCGTACATGTGTAACATTGACCCCCATGTCACCGGTTTAGACTTCAGATTCACAAATATGAATAGGATTTGGCTCGTCTATACTCTTTTAACAAACTCCCACAATTCCATCCAGCTGTAAAAACATTTTATTTTAACGTAAAATATAAGTTCTAAAATTATAAATCAAATATTAACCATAAAGTGCATAGTTGCATTACTTGCATATTTGCATGAGGTGCAGTTTTTCTGGTTAAGACTACAAGTGACCCTTTTTTCGTATGAATATTACTCATGACTCATGATATACCAAGTGGTAACATTTTTTTTTTTTATCTGGAAAAAAATTGAGTAAATGATGGGAAATAGATCAGAGTTTTAAAAAAAAAAAAAAACAAATATTTTTACATCATATGAATGGAAATGTTTCTTGAGATAGCTATAAAAAGGTTTCATGAGCTGGTTGTCCAAAGGCGCTGGAAGAGGCATTCGAAGGAGCAATTCCTATCTTTGGGGATGGAAGGGCAGCTGTTGCAGTGCTATGTCCAATAGAGAAAGCAGCATCCTTTAGCTATAAGTACTATCTCAATATTTAAATGTCACTGTTTAAAATTAATTTTTTTTCATAATCATCTGTCATTTTTAATTTTTTTTTAAAATACCAGATCAAATGGAAAAAAAGTTGTATACCAAAAAAAAAAACAGATAAAAAATTTTAAGAAAATATTAATTAAGTATTTTTTATTATATTCATATTGAACATAGACATTACCAGGTAAAAAATATATATAAAAAAAGGAGAAAATTAACTAATGAATATTTTGTAGAATATATTTTAACTTTTGTAAGGTTGAGCTTTGTGCATTTGAAATATTACTTTTTTAAAAAAAGGAGGTAAGAAAATAGAAGTTCCCCCGTTACATGTAAAAGTAGAATGAATAAAACATGAAAATCAAGATGCGCAAAGTAAATAAATAGAAAGGATGATCTTCGAAAATGAAGCTGTTATACCCTGTTGCAAAGGAGAACACCAAATCATATGTATTACTGTTGCTGGTGATGAGGAATCTGAGCACTCCTTGCTTGGCGAATTTTAAATGCAAATATCTTCCACTATGTATTAAGTAGTAGCTCGCGAAAACAGTCTCATTAGTATCATGATACAGAGATGCAAATTTGATGACTAAAATATGGGAAGAATAAGAATGAGCTAAGCTTAATAGGGAGAAAAGGACTTAAATTCAGATAGAAGAGAGTTCAATAACTCTAAAGATAATAATTCACTTATGTCTTACAATTAAAACTATTCACCTCTTTATACTCTAATTAATAATGTGTCATTATCCCCCTTTTCAAACCAACCTTGCCCTCACGGTTGCACAAAAAAAAAAAAAAAAAAAAAAAATGCTCTACTCCTAATTACAATTATTCTGATTTCTGATCTATCATTATGAGTGCTGATTTTTGAATCGTTGTTGCTGGATCTGGACTTCTGATATGTTGATGTTGGATTTGAAACTGGATATGTTGCTGCAATGCACTGAGTTTTTTATTGATTTTTTGCAAATTGCTCCTCATGTTTGTCAATGTGTCCCTAATGCGCTTAATCCCAGCTTCAATTTTATCTATAATTGCCTCTTCTTCAGGAGTGTTGCACCCCAAATTTAGCAGACCATGATCCTAGAGCAAAATGATGGGTTTCTTTTGCCATGAAAGTCTCAATGAAAGCACCAATATTAAGGAGATGCAAATTTGATGTCTACAATACAAGAAGTATAAGAATGAGTTAAATACAACGGGGAGAAAATATTTAGAATTCAGAGAGAACAGAGTTCAATAATTTCAAAGATAATAATTCACTTATGTAAAACTATTCACTTATTTATACTCTAATATTGTATCATATCATCTTCCCGCCTACTGTGGAAAACGTGAATTGAAGCTCAAACTTATCTAAATTTAGATGAGTATTTGATGAAATAGTAGCAGTAGAAATGAACACCTGAGAGCTACAAGTTCGATGGTTGAATAATGCTTCCGAACGTAATGTTATTGTCCTCCGAAGCTTTCCATTGGACGCGTGGCAATCGGCAATGGCAATGCCTCGTGGCATGATCAGGGTAACTGACTACCGTGAGATTGACACGTAGAACGTAGGCTTAGGAGACGACTCAAAGGCCTAAATTGGCGGCGAGGGGCACAGGTGGCGAGAGTAAGAGGGAGTGGAAAAGCTAAAGAGTAAAACTCAAATCAAATCTGTGAAGTTAAGTGAATTGAGAACCAAATACGAAGATAATATGCAATCTAGGCGAATTGCGGACGTGTTGAACGTGTCGGAAAACCACCTCACTTCAAGCCTCAACAGCAATGATGGCCGGGAGCAGGTTGATTCTGGCTCTGCCCTCCCAACAATTTCTTGATCGCGTACCCATTAGTTCAATAGCCAGCATAAAAGATTCGCTTGGTACTTTTATATATGTTGGCAACTTTGTTTTGTTTAACATCGATACCCTCATCAAGATACTTATGGTTCTTCGATGTTTCAATGCCTGCCTGGTCCCCTCTATTCTGAAGTTTTGGAATTGAAAGCTGGAGACAGTCTGAGGGATGCAATTCATATGTTGTATGAAAAGGACATATTTAGTGCGGTTATTGTGGATGTATTAGACCCCGATTCAGTAGCCAGCATGAGATTTTCAGCTTGGTACATTGGTTTCATTGATTTCGCTAGCATGGTTCTTTGGTGTCTCCAGGTATTCTCTACTTTTATTCTCAGAAGATCCATCCCATTAAGTTATACTATTATATTTTATCTTGCCTCACCCAAATGGGAGAGCATTCTCATGCGCATGTTATATTTTCTAGAAATATGAAAAGGTCAGGGAAAATTCCATGCCAAAGGATATAAAGAGCGATGGCTTTTTCTTCATCCTAGACCAGATTCCTGAGATTGGGCAAACCAAGGTGATTGCAAAAAATTCATGCAGTCCTCCTTGCAAACCATGCCAAATCTCACCGTGTTCCAACAACCTTTGTACTAATGTAGGATACTGGGGTTGCTATATCAATGAATCCCATTATAAGGTTGCTAGAAATACCGTCCCACTGAACAAATTTGTAATTTTCTGTTCTACTCCAATCTTACTAGGTTGACGAGTTGGCTGCTTCATTCCTCTGGGAACCATTTTTCCCCGTGCACTTGGATGACACCGTTTTGCATGCGCTGCTAATTCTTTCAAAGCATCGGCTGCATGTTTTACCAGTAATACAGCAACAGCATTCTGATCCAGCACTTATCGGTTTTGTTACATAGGTATCTGCCCACTTAAGTTCAGGTTTAGAGTCATGGCTTGGGCTGCGTAGATTTATCCAAAGTTCATATATTCAGGATGAATAATTTGTCTGCCTTTGTGCTAGAATGCCGTAGTCCAATTCCTTCTTCAATCAAGTGGACTAGACTGGTTTGATAGTATTGCAGACAAGAAGTTGTCTGATCTCCGGTATTCAGCTCTAAGCCTCTCGCATTCCTAACAGTACGTACAGCACTTGCTACTTGTTTAAGTGAAATTGACATCTTGTATGTTACTTTTTGATCCACAGATTTGAAGACCAAGAACATCCTAGTTGTGTATCTGGGGACCAAACTGTTGCAGATGCTCTAAAGTTGCTCTGGCAGAACCATACTTGTGCAGTTGCAGTTGTATATCAACAAACTAAGAAGCTCATGGGCAGTGTGAGGAACAGTGACGTCTACCATCTTGTGAAGAGTGATGAAATCCTTAGAAATAGAACGTAAGCACAAAACTTGTCCTCTCTCTCTCTCTTTGCCTTCGGCCTTCGAGAATAAGCTAATGAAAACAGATCTATGAAGGGTCTAATTTAGACAACAATTAATATTGGATTAACATTATCAATGTAGCCAATATGACAAAGATGCCTGTTTTTATTCAACAACCAGGATTTCAACTGTGGCAGAATTCATTCACACAGAAACTGTCAAAACAGAAGCTGAACCAACCATTGAACATGATCGTGGGGCTTTTCTCACAGCAGGAAGCCTCCGCCTCAGAAACAGCTTCGTACCCAGAATGGACTCACCAGTTACCAACACGAAGAATGATACGCTCAAGCAAATAATGGAGCATATGGTTCAGACTAACAGCAATTTCGCCTTTCTCATCAATGATAATGAACAAGTTACGGGTTTGCTCACGCTAAGAGATATAATTCTGCAGTTTGCCCCTCCATGTGTGAATTCTAGCATTGGTGGAGGTGGTTTTTTCGAGTTTGCTTTGGAGCAGAGTGGATGTCGTGTAAAAAATGGAACTATTATTCGTAATCATTGATCAAGATATGCGCTTATGCATTTACTTCAGCAAAGAATCCATTCTATAAGATCTCAATAGTTCTAAATCAAAGACCTTTTTATTAATAAAATACGCAAGGATCAGAGTGCCAACGCTGTTCGATCTAGCAGTCGTGTTGTGCAACCTTCATAAGCGGACAGGTGTTTATGATGGTAGATGAGTAAAACAAGTAGTAAAGGTAAAATAAAAACACCACGAAATCACTGGGAAACAAAAATACAAATAAACATGGCTATTTGCTGACTTTGCAGTTGCAGGCTTAACAACTTACAAGTTACTTCAAAGCTGACAGTAATTCAATTTTAAGAAATCAGTATAGAAGTGTCGACCTAATGATTAAGGTCAGCTTAACACATACCTAGGTTAACTCGATATGCTTTTAGAACTGGAGAATTTATACACGTTTGAAGAGTCGAGACAAAAACTCGATGCCAACATCTTTCAAAAATCACAAAATTTTCACTCGGAATATTAGAAGCGGAATAAAAATAAAAGCTATTGGTCTTAGATAATTTTCCTTTGAAAAGCTGCAAGACACCACCACATTCAGGCAGTAATTGTTGATATATAATGCTTCATTGCTTCTTGAAGTCAACCCTCGCCGGAGTTAAAAATTAGAAGGTCCTCGCTGGTATATGATACTCCTTCAACACGATATTCTATATGAACTTCGCACCAAACACTGTTAATTATGTAATATTGCATAGCTTGGTAATATGAGGGGTGGACTAAGGAGAACAAGGTAATAATATTGATAAGCAATATGTACAACTTGAATGTGACATATGACCAGAGCATTCCTCAAATGTCAGCATGGCATCATCGCATCAATTACAGAGTGAGCAGCCGCGTTCCGCATATACTCTGTCTCTGTCCTTGAGCTAATTCCCTGGATCTTCCACCATATACACTCTTTGTGCTCAAACTAATTCCCCAGATTTTCCACAATATATGTATGTATATAAGCAATGGCCTGCACCTCGTGTATATCCTTCCATCGGTGCTATGGCCCTGATGGGAAAGGCAATGAGCAGCAAGAACCAGAAAAGCCTACTTGGTAATCATACGTTGGCTGAGCATCATTTTATCCCTCACTGTCATGGGTTGACACTATTAACGGTATCTAACTTGACGCTGCTAGCCAATGTTTTTGTCCAAGATGACCCCTTCAACATCCGAATTGACAATTAAGTCGTACAATTTTGCTGTTTCTTTGGACCTACTTACTTCAAAGAATGTCATTCTACTCCCCAGTCAATTCTTTCGCCTAAGTGTGCAGTGCTCGGCATTGCCTGGAAGTCTTGATTTTTTTCAGCTAATAGATATCACAAGTTAATTATAACTGACTTAACATTTAAAATTGATGTTCATTTCTGTCTCAAAAATCATTGCGTTTGTTATTTCTTTTATGAGAAGTGATAGGAATACTCATTTTTTATGGGATATCGTATATTTCTTTTCTTTTATAAGAGAAAATCATAATCGGCTGTGTATTTGCCGATTTCGGTTGAATATACAGTGTAATAAAAGGGAAATATCATTTGGTACGAATCAATTTTCGAACTCACGTGACGAACAATATTTTAATATTAGTTCTACTCCTAACTTCCACCACACTGCCCTTGGCTAGCATTGCCCATAATAAAATGTAGAACAATTTAGAGTACATCTATATGGGGCAGATCTTAGATCGAAGTCATGCCTATCTGATAGTGGGCCATTAAAGCCCATTCACGCCATTATTTTTTCCTCTTTTACACTTTCTCAATTTCATGGGCATTTGAAGAAACAAGATAAGATTAGAATAGAAATAAAGTTTAACTTTTCTTTTTTCGTACATTTGCTTAAGAAAATTTATAATAGTTTCATAAGAAAATTATATTTTTGTCAATTTTCAGCTTCAGTGAAGGAAAAGCACTACGCAATTATGAAACTAACAATTTGGACTTGACTGATTACTATTTTGGGAGAAATATTTTTTTAAAAAAAGAATAAAAAGCAGATATAAAAAGTTAGTTTATGTTTAGTTGTAATTATAGAAATATTTTTTATAAAAATCAGAAGTTGTTAAATTATTTAAATATAATAAAATAAAATTAATTATTTATAAAATTATAATATTAGGAGAAAGAAAATGGTATTTTAAAGAAAAAAATTAAAGATAAAATAATAAAAAATGTGAAAAATAGTAAATTTAAAATTTAAGGACTATTTAAGTTTTTCTTCTATTGCTTCTACTTCTACTTTTGTTTTTTTTTAATAATCATAAATAAATAATATTAAAAATACTTTTTTTCAAAAAAATTTTAAATAAAAGTAAGTTTTTCCCTTAAAGAAGCACAAACTAATGAATTCTTTATTTAATGGTTAAGAAGAATATAGTACCTCGTATTAAATACTTTTAATTATTTTAAAAAGGAAAATTTTAAAGAAGTTTGTAAGTGGAAGTAGATTATGATACCCATATAAGCTTTATATCAAGGATTTGAATCTTAAAGTGTGACTTTGAATATTGTTTTACCTATCTCTTACACCCTCCTGCCTGAAAATTGTGTAAATAATTTCTTAAACCAAAAAAAAATAAAATTCTATATCTTAAGTATAGTAAGTTATGATATAAATAATTTAGGAAGGGTTGTTGGTAAATGACGACCTCACCTCAGCAGTCAGCACTGAGCGCCACCCTTTCTTCGTGCTAACATGAGGGTTGAACTTGACGGTCGGTGAGCATACAAAATAGGAAAAAATTAAAAAGGAAAAGAAAACAGTAATAATAGTTATAAGGCAGAAAGGGCGAAATTGGGCATGAGCAAGTGGTAGATCTGCTCGTTTTTCGGTTCCTCCATCGATTCTTTTCGTTGAAGAGACTCTTCTCAGGTCAGCTCCTATTCCTCTCTTCCCTTCTCCACAATCTTATCTTAGGGTTTTCTTCTTACCACCTTATCCTTATCCTTACCGCCTATGAAATTTCAGATCTCATGCTCTCTAATTTTCCCAAAACAATTTGATAGCTCATTCATTGGTTATTGGGATTGCAAAAATGAGGGTTTTCAACAATTTTTGCGTTTTTCAGGTTGATATTGGTGCTTTCGTTTATATTGTATTGTTTTGTTATGTGATCTGATGCTAATACACAGTGGCAAACATGGACATGGTTAGTTATATGTCTGTATCTTGATTTGGTGAATGAATGGCTTGTTTTGAAACTTGGTTATTTGTCACATCTTCAGGTTGTGATTTGAATGGAGGGAACTGGAGGCGGCAGTGCCTCGCCTGCTGCACCCGTAAACCAATACCTGCAGGAATATTCGAAGCTCTTTCAATATTATCTGGATAAATCTACTCCCCATGCTGCATATAGATGGATTGGGACTTTGGTTATTGCATCCATGTATATTTTGAGGGTTTTTTATGTCCAGGGATTTTACATTGTGTCTTATGGGCTCGGAATCTACCTCCTCAATCTCTTGATTGGATTTCTCTCCCCTTTGGTTGATCCGGAGCTCGAGCCTTCTGATGGTGGATCTTTGCTGCCAACCAAGGGTTCTGATGAGTTCAAACCCTTCATTCGCCGGCTTCCTGAGTTTAAGTTCTGGTAATTTGGGATTTTTGTCTTCTGGATATCTTGTTTTTTAACAAAAGCTTTTCTTGATTG
The DNA here is from genome assembly GCA_031439595.1 of Pterocarpus santalinus. Taxonomy (NCBI): domain Eukaryota; kingdom Viridiplantae; phylum Streptophyta; class Magnoliopsida; order Fabales; family Fabaceae; genus Pterocarpus; species Pterocarpus santalinus. The sequence goes on from CM062529.1 coordinate 1,271,567, forward strand.
CCGGACATTTTGAGAAGTTTTCAATCGAAGAACTGTTGGCCTTTGATTATTTAGTCGTTGAAACCACTAAAATTGATGTGAGACTGTTATCAGATAACATACTATTTTGAATACCCTCTGCCTCTGGCCCTCATTCAGAAATGATTTTTTAGGGAACAAAGTTGTTTCTGAATGGAGATTAGATGATGATGTTGTATGACTGGAATGGCATTGTAAACAAGATTAACTGTATGCAGTGACTATGAGTTGATTCATATAATTCAATTGTCATGAAAGAGGTTGCTTCTATTCATGTGCATTTCTTTATATTTTGGGCAGTGAATTTTGTAATTTTATTATGGCTGCAGGTATTCTTTCACAAAGGCTTTCTGCATAGCATTCGTTATGACCTTCTTTTCTGTGTTTGATGTTCCTGTCTTTTGGCCCATATTACTCTGTTACTGGATTGTTCTGTTTGCCCTTACAATGAGACGCCAAATTGCACACATGATCAAATACAAATATATTCCACTCAACATTGGAAAGCAGGTTAGTTTCTTATGCTGAAATTCCTTTTGCGTCATTTGTCATGTGCACCTGTTATTTGTATATACCTTAATTCCAACAGAAGTAAGATTTTCTTTATTTTGTATTCTCTGCCTGTAATATAATTCATGATTGCTTTTGTTATTTTACAGAAGTATACTGGTAAGAAATCTTCTGCAGGTAGCAGTGGCTTCCGTGCAGACTAAAGCTCGCTGTGCTGTGATTTGTACACAAATCTACTGGATGAAGGACTACTTTAGGTTTTGTGAACACTCAAGCGTATTCGATTTTTCCACTTTATTTCAAAGAAATTTGTATTCGAAGAATTATGGATGCCAGTATGCGGTGACAGAAAATCTCAGTGTTCACTCGTTTTATGGTACCAAATGACATGCTAATATTGGCAGTGAACTTCATTGTTGATACGCATCAGTATTTAGTTCAGTTTTGGATTTGTTGTAAATCTCTGATTGTATTGCGGATTTGTGATGCTGTAATATTTCCCTGCTGGTCCTTCTACCACAATATTAAAGCCAAAGTTCATCCATTACTTTCTTTTTCTGTCTGCCTCTGTACTATAAAAGATTAGATGGACTATCGATAGGGTCACTTTCCGTGTAATTTGTCTCTTAAAGTACTTTTAGTCTTGGGCCCATTGCTTACGACGTAGCTGTAAGTTAATCTGCTTTGAAGCTGTTTAGATACAGTTCATTTTCGTCAGTTTGTGCATATATCAAGTTGCATGGCCTGTAAGGCTGTAACCATTACCCCGTTGCGTTAGAAGTCATCCATATCATGCAAGTTCAATTAAGGCCCAAAGGCTATCAAAATATATGTTGAGAAAAGTTCTTGACTATTCAAGTTCAGAGATTTCATGAGGGATATAACATTGGTTTAACGAGGTTTACGGTAATAATTTTTGCTTGCAAATAGTAACTTTTTCATGGCCATTGATTCCCTTGAAACGGGTGCCATGCACGGCAAGATTTCTTACATACTACCGTTGTCCTTTTTTAATTATTTTTTCACTCTGAATTTTCAGATGAGTAAGAAGTGAAATGAAATTGAAATTGATGACTTCATTAGTCATGTAAATGTCATGTAATAAAAATAGCATAGCATAGGCTTCTTCATACATGGTTCCTATAAGGAGCACATACCACCTTGCCTGTCCTAATACGTGCTCTTTTATTTAGACAATTAAGTTTAACCTAGGCATAACTACCGGTCTGCATCTCAGACGAACTGATTAAGGTACTCATCCACACTGGTGTATTTGACATCAGGATAGAGCGCTGAAGCTTCCACTCCAAATGATGGCTCAATTTCAAAGTTAGTCTGATCCCCTTTCACATAGACAGAGTGGCCAATAGACAGGATCACGTTCAAGGGTGGCGAAGCCTCTGAAGTAAAAAAAGAAAAAAATGAGGAATAAGTTACCACTGTATAACCCATCACATTAACCTGAATAATTATTACTCACTAACCTTGAATTTGCTTCAGGAGTTGTTCCTCGGGTACATAGACTCTTTCAAGAGTTTTACCGATCTTCTTCTCCCAGAGAGATACTAGCTCATTAAACGACAAGATATTAGCTGGTGGTCTAATGTAGAGAATCTTGTTCAAGGTTCTTCGATCATCAACTGCTTTAATCGTATAAGTGGCAATATCCTCTTCCTTGTTGCAAACAGCTGTTAATCAAGCAAACGTTAATAGAACAATGTATGACAAGTAAATTTCTAATCTTAAATGCAAATCTTTGTATTTAAGCATTTACCTTTGGGGTTTCCATCCCCCAGGATAACAACTTTATCTCTTGGGGGAGCTGTAGCTCCAGGCTGTGACAAGTTGGGTAGGAAGAAACCAGCAAAAAAGTTGCTTGACACATAGGTGTGGGGAATTCCTTCAGCCTCAGTGGCTCGGCGAATTTTGGCCTTAGTAGCAAATGCAGTCTTTGCCGGTTCCACTGCATGAGTTCGGTCCACATCATTTCCGAATTCAGAAGGAAAGAACCTCTGTAAAACACAATAAAGTCACGGAATGCTGAAGCAGTCTGCATCGATAATGAATGCTGAAGCAGTCACGGAAGTTTGTTTCAAACTAGAACATGCAAGATTTTGGTTTATTGTTTCAAACCTCAGATTATTGGACAAGTTTCACCTTTTCTTCCGTTGAACACTTCATGTTCAATTGCTCAAATTATGGTTCAACTCTTTTTAGGATGGGTAGCTTTTCTATAAATCGGGCGGAATTCACCGATATTAAAAGATGGTCCTACACTAAACAGTTTGATTTTGGTTTTAAGATCAACATCAGAAAATACTGCAGAGCACATGGAGAAAAAATTTGCTGGAAAGAAAGAAAGAAAGAAAGAAAGAAAGTGGGCAAGTAACCACGCACACGTACGCATGTATTGGAAAGCGTATTTTGTTAGGTGAATGCATAGGCTCGTAAATACTGAATCTAGGAATTTTCTTATATTTTCAGGATACCTTTTTCTTCCTCCATCTTTGCCTCTTCTCTCTTTCCTTTTTCTTTCCTCCGTATGAAAGAATGACTCTAACTCGGACTCTTCTAAACCTTATATGTTAATATGTGTACACAGGTAATTTTATTATTAGCCTTCAACTAATCCAACGCAAATTCTCTGCAGTAGTGGTTTTTTTTTCTTTTGGAGCCCACTATGAGATAAAATTTTTCATATTAGGCTTTTTTCGATATTATGTGATTTTTGACCATTGATTCAATAACAAAATTTAAAATGGTGAATTATAAGTATTTTCGACCTTAAAACTAGGTGAATGTCAATTGAAAATTTTCAGATGCTAATATAACATAACTCTTCTTTAAAAATGAAAAAATTGACACACCACAATCAACATGATAACTAGTATTTTTTTTTTTTTTTTAATCTTCTGGGCACAATAGAGTGTCATTGAAAGCGATTTGATTAAGAAATTAAAAATTGTACCTTGACATTTCCTGCCTCTTTAATGGCAGAAATGATCTTGTCTTGGTCAGCCAACTGCAAGTGTCCCACAGTAGAGATTACCACGTCGACCTGCTTTATCGCCTTCACCAAACTTTCGTGATCATACAGATCTCCCTGCGTATTACAGCAAATCTCCAAATTTATGGGAAGAAAACAAAGTGACTTTTTTTTTTTTTTTTTCGGTTCCCTAAACTAACCAACAATCATCGGTCATTATATTTTAATATTATAAACCTAACAACAATGAATTGACGTATTCTAACTAACAACCCAAAATAACAAAGAGAAATCGGGAATTTTAAGAATGCAACAGCTTCCTACGCACTGTTCCAATCCATCATTTGGAAGGAAGGTATAAAGGGAAGGAGGGAGAGCGATGGGTTGAGGATTTTACGTACAAAAACAAGATTGACACCCAAGCTCTTGAATTTTTCGATGATGGGTGACTTAGCGGGGTTGGAAAGAGTGGACTCCCTGACAAGAACGAAGGTTGGATGGCCAGCCTTGGCGCTCGCTTCCACGATGAACTTTCCGATGTAACCGGTGCCTCCGATGAACAGAACCTTGCTCGCCATCGTAATTCGTAAAAACACAAAGAAGATGAAAGGGTAAAGAGTGTGTAGTGTACCCTCTGCTGACTGCTATGCCTTTGCCACTGCCACCGGCTGCTCCTTTTATAAAGCCACCTCCGTTTATCCATTATCCCTATAATTAAATTCAGTTCATCTCATTACATATTAGTAGAGTTAATAATTTAAGTGAATTGAATTAATTTTTATAACTTTATTTTTACATATTTTTAATATAAATATTTTTATAATATTCTATACATAGTAATATATATTTAAAAATGCTTATCAATTAATTATTGAATTTAATTATTAATCTAAATTTTTTTAAAATGATAATATATTTAGATTAAATTTAATTACATTTGATAAAACATTAATAAAATAATCAAAATATTTATTTGACATTCAATGCAAGGTTAGATTTAGGCGAATGACTCTATGCACAAAATAAGTCTAGATACATCTAGATTCGTACACCGCAAAGCAACGTTTGTCTGTTTGAGTTTCAGCAAATAATTCGGCTTTTAAATGCACCGTACGTAACGTTCTTTCGCTACACCAGTAACGATTTGGTTGGCCTCTAGTTAAAACCATCTTGCAGGTTCGAGATGGCACTCCATCTCCAAAAACGTTCTTCTGCTACACCATAACTGACCTTTACTTGCAGCATATTTTTCTGGATTTGAATTTTCTAAAGTCTTGGTATATCTTACAAAGTTAAATTTTGTACTCAATGACAAGAAAATTAAGACGATATTATTACTTCCATTTTAACTTATTTATTAATTTAGATAATTTGATATTTCTTTCATTTTAATTTATCTATCTATTTGAAACAGAAAAAATATTATTTATGTACTTATATATTATAAAAATATATTAAATTTAATTTTAATATACAATTAATGTAATAATTTTTAATATAATCATTCAATTATATACTGTTATACAGTAACAAAAGTGTTTTAGTTATTACTATTTCTATCTTAAAGCTCATGCACTAGTAGCATACGCCGACAATTTGTACTGATAGCATATTTAATTAACTTCCATTATATTTTCTTAATTTTTGGTCAATCACTATATTGGTATATTTTAATAAAATCTAAACTCAAAAGGGATCCCTATTTAATACAAATACAAAAATAAAAAATTATTTACATGTATTTACACAAACAATGTCTAAATATGCTTATTTTAAAAGAATAAAATGTATTTGAACAAATAAGAGTCTAAGTGCAGTTATTGTTTGAAAAAATATATTTAACTTAGGGTAAATAATTATTTTTTATCAAATGAAATATTATTTTAAGAGACTAATTATGATACATTGATAATGTTAAAAAAAATTACACTATTATTCAAGTGAAATTTTTAAAATTATGAATAGTTAAGTCAAATATTTTTATTAATATAATAATATATAATTAAATATTTATATAAAAAATTTATATTGATAATATATATAAATTAAAATTTTTAATTAAATTAATAAAAATTTATCTACTAAAATGGATTATATATGAATATATTGGATATTTTTAAATCTTTTAATATATTTAATTACTTTATTTTTTTTCATTCATTACAATTTAACGAAAAATTCATCCAATCCTTTCATTTATACGGGAAAAAATGATATAACACAAGTTTAAAACAGAAAGATCCACATCCGATAACAAGGTACCTGCTACCTGCCAGTCATTGTATTCTTGTCTACGTGTCTCACGCACGCGTTGAATACCTCATCTACCTCGAACGCATGCATTGGATATACCTTACCAACATCAAATGAGAGCAATTACTCCATGCACCCAAAAATAGCCCCTCTACTGTATCCCTTACCTGTGAGGAGCATTATGTATCCCAAATATTTATAATATGTTATAGTATTTTTTTAATTTTAATTAGATTTTAAAATTATAATTTAATATATTTTAAAAATAATTAAAATTTATTTATATAATCTTACAATATTTTTTAAAAATTCTATTTAATTTTAAGATTATACAATAAAATTTTATTTAATTTTAATCATATAGATAAATTTAAAAATTATTACAATATATTACAAATAATTAATAAAGCAATAGATCATTAAATCTTAACTATTAAATTAACAAATTAGTGCGACTTACAAGTATCTCCACTTAAGAACTTCTTCTTAGTTCTTGCTTCCTACCCATACGCGGAAAGCATACCTAACATTCACCTTAGTCGGAGTGTCTCGTGCAGATGTGACATTGACCCTCATGTCAGCCATTTAATTGTAGGGCACACAAGTTGCTGCCATGCTTGTGTATGAGGTCGCATCATCCAAACAAAAGGTAAAATGAAAAAGACAGTTGTGTACCCTAAAAAATGGTTTGGAATGGAAAACATACCCTCAAGCTTCACGAATATGAATGGGATTTGGATGGTAAATTAAAGGTTAATTTTAATATAATATCACAGTACATACAATATTTTACATTGTTGATTAATTATATTTTATTATATATATAATTTCTGAAATATTTATTATAATAATATCAATACTTCGTTTGGCATTTTTTTCCATATGTAAAATTTTGAGTTTGAATATTATAAATAAGAGAAGAAAAAAAAGCGATACTCAGAGTGCTTTATCAATTTAAACTAATAATAAGCCAACTCGACGGAAGTTAAATTAATTAGAGTATAATTGAGTTCAAATATTGGTAGTTGAGAGGGAAAAATAGTTTTTATAATAATTAAACACTTTAAATAATATAATAATATATGACTGAGTAATTATATAAAAAACTTTTATATTAATAGTGGAACAATATCAAAATGAAATCCTTATTTTTAACAAATTACAGACAATACCAACTATAAAAAATTTTATTTTAATCTCAAATATAAATTCTAAAAATTATAAATCAGATATTAACTATTAAGTGCATAATTGCATGGCATGCAGTTTTATTTTTTAAGACTACAAGTGTTTTTTTTTTTTTTCGTATAAATGTCATAAACATGACTCATAACTCATAAGACACATAGTTATAACTCTCATAAATAATGTGACAAAAATGAATATCTAATTGGAAATTTATAATTGCTCTATATTCGTATTTTGTTTAATTTTAGAGCGTGTTTTTGTTTCGTTGAAAAAATTAATTTTCATATATTTAAATAATTTTAAAAAAAATCAAAATCTCAAAAAAAAAAATTTGTAAAAACTGAAATAGAAATAATTTTCAACTTTTTTAATTATAAAATTTAAGTTTCATAATCATTTTTTTAAAAGTTAAAATAAATGCACCCTTATACTATCCATCTTCTGATTTGCAGATTGAATTGACAAATACAAAAATGAATTTAATTTTGATATGCGATCATTGCAAAAAAAAAATTATATATTTAATAATATATTATCACTTAGCAAAAATATTTAACTCAAATCTTCACTTTTTTAAACATCTCAAATATAATGACATATGATTAGATGTCTTATAAATAGAGCCGTTTAGATCCAATCCAATTTTTTTAAAAAAAAAAACACCCACTCAACCAATCTAATTCAACCCGAAAATCAATTAACATTGCACAATTTTGGATGAATTCGATCTTTGGTTCAGTTTTTTGTTTTTTTTTTCTTTGCAGTTCAGTTAAATTTTCGATTCTAATTTTAGAAATCAATTTAATCAAAATCGAACCATGTAATAACACTAAATATTCATAATATAGCCAACCCATTTACATACATATAAAACAACAAAACAATTTTTTTTTTTTTTTTGGCTTAGAGCCTAGCCCACTACGTACTAGTTACACCTATCAGATTTAGTAACACAACAAAAAAACCTAGTGCAAAATTGAAATGAGGCTAAAAACACTTTGACATTCAAATTTTTCACGTTTCAGATTTAGGCTCTTACTTCTCTCTTTCATCTTTCTCACTCAAAGCAAATGCCCCAACACTTCAAGCTGCCTTAGTCGTCACTCCCACCTCACGTCTCTTCCAGCCCTCCTGGTAGCTGGCCACATGACGTCCTCATCGACAACAGCATGATGCTGTGACCTGAAGCAGCGCGAAGCAAGTATCCTTTTCCCATTAGTATAGATCTTCTTTGTGCTTTCCCTTTTGTATGGTTGGTTCATTATAAAGACAATGCCTTGATTTATGGAATGATTTTGAGTTTGTGATTAAATAATTGTGAAATGAAATTTGAATGTGAGAGTTAATTAGATTGATGTTGATATATATATATATATGGTGTAAATTGGTACTTGTTAATGAATGCTAGATACTATTTTCTTTTATTGTTACAAGATTTTTTTACTTTAAAAACTGTTCAACCAATTCAATTCAAACCAATATAAATCAGTTTGGATTGGATCAGATTGCAAAGTGAAAATCATCTAATCCAAAACCAGACAGCAGAAAATTTTAATATTTAGATTGGATGATTTTTTTAATCTAAAATTGAATCAAATTGCACTGCAAATATCCCTATTTATAAAACTCTTTTATCATGCATTAAAATTAAACCTCTTGAAAATATTTTAACCAGTAAAAAAAAAAAAAAAACTAAGTCGACAGAATAACTATATGACATTGCCTCTAACATCCTATAAGTGTGCCTCATATCGGAATTTCAGCATATTATTTTCAAAAGCGCTTTGGTCACTGGTGGTCAAGGCAATCTCCGTTCATATTTTTAGGGTGTCATTATGATCCTCCAAATTAATAAGCTATGATTCCCAAGCTTCAATAGTCTTCAACAATTGAAATCCTTGAATTCTTTTGGTTCTATTACCACATACATCAGGAATTGTCGAGGCAACTTTGTTCTTTTCTCGTTCTTCTACGTATTTAGTCTCGCTTTTCCCATTTCCCTCCCTAACATGCGATATTCTCACATTCGTTTTCTTTTTCTCGGTTACCAGGGATAAATGTATCTGGTGTCCTAGAACACAACCTATGCATATATTCATTCCTAATACGTGTTTTTTATTTATTATTATGATAATTTAGATAGTATAAGTTAAACCTAGACACAACAATGAGGTTTGCATCTTAGACAAACTGATTAAGGTACTCATCCACAGTGGTGTATTTGACATCAGGATAGAGCGCTGAAGCTTCCACTCCAAATGATGGCTCAATTTCAAAGTTAGTCTGAACCCCTCTCACATAAACACAGTGGCAAATAGACAGGATCCGATTCAGCGGTGGTGAAGACTCTGAAAGAAAAGAAATTAAATAAGTAATCACTATAAAATTTAGCACCTATCCTGAATAATTATTACTAGGGTTAATTATAGTTTATCCTCCTATATTATAAGTCATATGTACTTTATCCTTTATATTTTAAAAATATGCAACCCGACACCCTGTATTTTCACAATGTGCACTTTGGCCCCAAATAAGTGCACTATACTCTTCTAAATTTTTGGATTATGTGCAAATTGACCTCCTGAACTTTTCAAAATTTATAATCCGACATCTTGTATTTTTGTTTATAATTGATGAAAAAATTAACAGAATGGATCAAAGTGTATATTATAAAAATGCAAGTTGCACATTTTTAAAATATAGGTGGTAAAATGCATATGATCTATAATTTTGGGGGTAAACTGCAATTAACCCTTATTACTAACTAACCTTGAATTTGCTTCAAGAATTGTTCCTCAGGTATATAGACTTTTTCAAGAGCTTTACCGATCTTCTTCTCCCAGAGAGATACTATCTCATTAAATGACAAGATATTAGCTGCTGGTCTAATGTAGAGAATTTTGTTCAAGGTTCTTGGATCATCAACAGCTTTGATCGTGTAAGTGGCAATGTCTTCTTCCTTGTTAAAAACAGCTATTAATTCAAGCAAACGTTAATAGGACAAATGTACCAAATGGTAATTTCCAATGCTGATGCAAATCTGCGTATTAAATTTTTACCTTTGGGGTTTCCATCCCCCAGGATAACAACTCTATCTCTCGGGGCAGCTGTAGCTCCAAGCTGTGATAAGTTGGGTAGGAAGTGACCAGCAAAGAAGTTGCATGCCACATAGGTGTGGGGAATCCCTTCAGCCTCAATTGCTCGGCGGAGTTTGGCCTTAGTAGCATATGAAGTCTTCGCTGGTTCCACTGCATGATCAGTTCGGTCCACATCATTTCCAAATTCAGAAGGAAAGAACCTCTGCGAAACAAAAATAGTCATTAAAGCATGCAAGGTCCAAAAATATATCTGCATCTATAATTATCACTGAATTAGCAGTCGCGGATGTGTCTTTCAAATTAGAACATGTAAGATCATATTTCAGATTTTAGGACAAAAGTTTCATGCGTCTTGTCTTCTGGTAAATACCTCATGTTAAAATACTAAAAATTGTGGTTAAGCTGGCCAACTTATCGAAAAAAGATGTTAGAAGTTTGACATTAAACTGTTTTTGATATCTTCTGTCAAAGATATTAAAAGATGTTTATACGCTTAAACAGTTTGAGTGCTCGTTTGGAGGTACTCTTTTAGATTAAAAGAATGATTTTTTTAAAGTTATTTTTATTTTTTTAATATAGTTTTGGGTAAAATTTTTGGGAAGGGCTATTGTCACTATCTTTTATTGTTTTTATTTTAATATTCTTAAAATACTCTTAAATTAAAAAGTTATTTCTAATGTATAGTCATTGACACTCTTAAATTTTAAATTTTAAATTTATATTTAATAATTATACTAATTAATATTAAATATAAAAATTAACTCTTTTTAATTTAACAAAATAAAAGCAAACCATCAAATCAGGTCACGTTAAGTCCAAATTTTCTTCAAAATTCAATTAAAGCATTCTGTGGTCGTCCTATCAGACATTTTGTCTAACACTTCAATTTTAAGGTTTTCACTTTTGTGAGTAGCACAACTATTATCGTTGGTCCCATTAAAATTGTTGGTCTCTTTTCAGTCACTTTTGCACAAAAGTAAAGTAGTGTGGAGATGTTTCGGCCACTGTTGGAGGAGGAGGCAAGGTAATACAAAGATGTGTACCTCTGTTTTTTTTTCGAGACTCTTATTTTTCTGGTGGATTCTGTGGTGCAGATGAATTTTGGCGTAAATGGTATAGATTATGTTTTCTTTATATATTTTTAATGACAAAACGCTTCACACGCCCGATCGCAACTCATCTTGCACGCGTGCTAGTCTTGCAACGCTTTGCAAGCGCCTTCCAGTCCCACGTTTACCCTTTGTTTCAATTTTTTCATTTTCAAGAGTGCTTCTTGTTGTGCACCAAACCAGTTATGGCACACCCATGCACCACCCATTTCTTCTGATGTTCTCGCCCCTTTCCATCTTGTTCACCCCTTCTGCTGCATACTTCATACTGCCTCCCTTTCTATCTTTCGTGTTTGATTGCAGGAAGTGTATTGTCCCTTAAATTGAAACGAGTTCTTCCATTTTTTCTTTTTTTTTTTTAAATCAGAAAAAATGGAACTAAACCACTCATGAAAATACAAGAGCTACGACATTATTTAGATCCATAATATACGATAAAAATAACATCCGAACTGAATCAAGCTCACAAAATAACCCCAATAGTAGGTGATAGTGGGCGACGCTGAGGTCGGGCAGCGCGGGGTTAGGCCGAGAAGAGTGTGTCTCACCGAGAGGAAGAGAAAGAGAGTGAATAGGAATTTCTATGGTGTATAATAAATTATGGGTCTATTGATGCATCTTCAAATCCTCACCATCCAATAATGCGGTGCATGGTACACTGTACCTAGCTTGGTCGCCACAACAAGCACCCTTGAAAATGAAGAATTTGAAAGAAAGGGCGAGGCTGGGATTCTTAGGGACGCGAGACGAGTGCGCGTGCCAAACGAGCTGCCACCGCGTGCGTGAGGCATTTTGTCATTAAATATATATAAGCAAAGTAAAATCTGCACCATCTGCACAAATAATTATCTGCACCACAGCGCTCACCTTTTTTTTTTTTTTTTTTAAAGATGATTGTCTCTCTTATTTTTTGGGTATCAGACATTTTTTTTTTCAATTTTTTTATTTTAATATCATTTTTTATTTTTTTCTTCCATCGTGTATCTTCTAAACAAAGGAAAATCATATATATTGATGGTAAAAATACTTAGACTAATATTCAACTTCCTGGCATGAATTCATCTTTTCAGATAGATTACTTTACTTTAAAATTTTCTATTTTTAAATGACTCGAGACTTTTGCACTCTATTAATCATCCAATCCAAACCACAATTGTGAAGAAAACTTTGATGCTCAGATGAATTTGTATTTTTAAGTAAACATTTTAGGTATGATTTATGTTATATTACATAATATGACAGTTTATTCAAAAAAAAAAAAAAAACAAAGGTATGTATGTAATTTCATTCCACATAGAATCGAATACATGAGATGGTCAAATAGGACAACAGCATCAACACAGAATGGGATTCCCCAAAATATGACAGTTTGTTTGATGATGTGAAAAAGTAGTGTCTTCAGTTTTCGAAAAGTGATATTTAATTAGCTAGCGGTTTATCAGTAATTATCTGTTTTGATAACTATTAGTAATTATCTTCTTCTAGTTGGCTTTGCCATCTTTTAGATGATTTTGTTTCATCGTTCTAGCTTTCTCCGAAAATAATGGCAATTTCTTGTACATTAACTCTTATAACTATTTAATTTTCAAATAGAGATAATTGCTCCTCCAAATCACATCCCTTAATAGTTTAATTTTGATAATTTGGAGGACGATGGCTTAAGGGGGTTCTTCCTTATTCTCAAGTGAGAATGATGAGCGCGCATGATAAGACATAGCCATGGGAAGTTGGCGCTGACTGCAATGCACTCCGCAGTCGAAGGTGTACTATGCACCTTTTAACTGTAGCACATCTAATGAATTAGATTTATGAGGTGTATCAATATATTAATTATTTATGATATACTGTAGTAATATATTAATTTTAAGAAAATTAAAAAATATGATTAAATATATTTTAGAAATTAATTTTCATATATTAATAATATAAAATTATATTAACAGTATAAAATAATTTTACACTATTAATATAAAATTATACTGACAATATAAAATATCCTAAAATTATACTAACATAATAAAATTATATTGATACAATTTTTTTGATTTTTAAAAATTAATTTTTATATACTGATAGTGTAAAATTACACTAATAATATAAAATAATTTTATACTATCAGTGTAAAATTACATTAATAGAGTGAAATTATGAAAAATTACACTGATAAAGTAAAATTATGAATAAAATTACACAGATAGAATTTTTTAATTATACTAAATATAAAATTATTTTATACTATTAATATAATTTTATATTATTAGTATATAATAAATAATTTTTAAAATATATTTAATTATATTTTAAAATTTTCTTAAAATTAAATATTACTATTGTATATTATAGGTAATTAGTGCATCGATATACCTCATAATCTCATTATCAGATTGCAAAGTGCACCACGCTCCTTGACCAGCGTAGTGTACCGTAGTATGCGCCTAGAAGGTTTGCAAGATAGAGTTATATTTCTAAAGCAAGTTTTGTCTATTCACGTATTGTTTCACATTTTATTGTTTCACATTTGAAGTCTTGGCTATTCAAGTTTCGTCCTTTGTACCAATAATATTTTTCTTATTAGATGCTATGGTACATAGAAAGTGATTCAAGTTTTGTCTTGTCTATTCAAGTTTTGCTTCTCTGGATATGGTGGATGCAGCTAAATGATTCAATCCATCAAAGACCAGATCGGAGAGATTTCATAGCTCGTGTAGCGTTCACCCTATGCAGAGTGGGGTTGGCCAAAAATAATTCTATCTTTTTGAAGGAAAGGACACATCCCCTCAAAACATATTCGATGCTGCTACAAGATTAAGTGAAGAATACAGAATCCACACCCTTCCAATATCTCCTCTTTAGCTTTGTTTTATTTTTCGTTGTTAAAGTTGGGATACCCCACTATTCTGTTGTTGTTGAGTACTTGTTGTCCACTTTGGACCTCCTGTTTTGGTTTGCAAGTTTGAATAAAAGTATCTTCTATCTTTGCTCTTAAAAAAAAAATTGAAATTATTATTTACTATAATTCTATTGTTGTTTTAAATTGTTTATATTTTTGTGAATAAGTTAGAAAGAAAGAAAGCAAAAATGCATGACAGAAACTATTTTCCTAAAATTGTAAATAAAAATGCTTTTAGTTAAAGCTGTAAATAAAAATACTTTCTCTATCTTATATTGTTACCTATAAAAATTGCTCTTAAAATTAATGAGCTCCTTCTGTATTACTTTTGTAACTTGTATGTTTCGATTGGTTTATTTGATTCTTTGATGAGATTTAATTATTGTTACTACAATTTTCTATTCACCCCATAGTTCTAGCGATGATTAATCATGGATGATAGACTTACTCTTTCATACCAAAGCTTTCAAAACTGGATTAATTAAATTAAACATTTATATGAGACTTTCTATTATGTCTTCCAATGGACTAAACCAAATTTCACCATAAGTGTCAATTATAGCTATAATAATGGAGTATCATTGGAAGTGATTTCTACTTCAGAAATTAAAAATTGTACCTTGACATTTCCTGCCTCTTTAATGGCGGAAATGATCTTGTCTTGATCAGCTAACTGCAAGTATCCTACGGTAGAGATCACCACATCGACCTGCTTTATCGCTTCCACCAAACTTTTGTGATCAAATAGATCTCCCTGCATATATATATATATTATACTTATAAGCCAATCCCATGAAACACAGTAACACACCCAATCAATCAAAGAGCAAATCTCCAGATTTTACGTACGAAAACAAGATTGACACCCAAGGCCTTGATTTTTTCGATGATGAGTGACTTGTCTGGGTTGGAAAGAGTGGACTGGCGGACAAGAACGAAGGTTGGGTGGCCAGCCTTGGCGCTTGCTTCCACGATGAACTTTCCGATGTAGCCGGTGCCTCCGATGAAGAGAATCTTGCTCGCCATCGTAAAAACACTAGAAGATGTCAGAGAGTAGAAAGGGCAATGTGTCCTCCGCTAATTGCTATGCCTTGGCCACAGCCGCCAACTTTTCGTCGGATAGGTGGCCTGCCTATGATTTGATAGACCCAGCAACTGGGTCCGTTCATCTATTATTATCTCTATAATAAATTCGATTCAACTTCTTTCAACACACGGCTCTGTTCAATATATCGATATTTGCCTCTTTTTTTTTTTTAAATATTATTATTAGGAAAAAAGACTATTTTTTTTTAAATATAGATAAATTTATTTTTTTAATTAGTTTTTTCCTCAAAAAATCGAATCGAGATTCTAACTCGAATTGTATTGTATCTCCACCATCATGCAACTCACTTGTTGTTTAATAGTTTTAGTTTTAATAATTCAAATGAATTGAATTAATTTTTACAAAATTTAATTTCATGCATTGTTAATATGATTTATTTATAGTATTCTTAATTATATATTAATATTTTGTTAAAAAAAATTATCAATTAATTATTTATATAAAATTTTAAATTAAAAAATCTACATCAAATTATAATTATATTTGTTAAATGATTAATAGAATTAAGTGAATGAAATGCATTTATACAGAAAATGAGTCTAGGTGCATCTAGACTCTTACCCCCCAATTAACGTTTGAATTTCATTATTTCATCAATGAGTTCCCTCGGTTGCGCCTGGGAGGAAAAAAATAATTTTTTAACAAATGAGTAATTTTTTTAAGATTGTTTGATTTGCTTAATTGTGCTTATTGAGAAAAGCAAAATTATAAAATAATTAGATTTATGTTGTTTTGAGAAACAGGCAGAGAATTATTTATGATTTTAACCAAAAGCAATATAAGCGAGAGAAATACATACATAAAACATTGAGCTAATTTTATTTTCAAAAATATTCTTGACATTCTTTCATGATGATGACCTATAGGTAAAATTCACCTGGGTCATATTCCACTTCTATTGCAACCAAGTCAGCTTTAGGTGTTGACAAGAAAATTATGAAGATATATTATTATAGATGATTGATCATGTATACATTTGTGTTTTACAAAATTATATTTTCTTATTTTTTTCATCAATGAATATAGTGATATATTTCATTAAACACTGAACTAAAAGATCCTTAATTAAGAAAAATAAAAAATAAAAAATTGCATGTTTTTATACAAACAAGTGTCTATATATATATATATATATATATATATATATATATATATATATTATTGAAATCATATGTATCCTCTTATCAAAGGCAATTTTACTTTAAGCCAAGTGAGATTATAAACATATTTGTTTTAAAAGAATAGAATGTATTTAAACAAAGAGTTTAATTAATATGCACTGATAGTGTAAAATAATTTTACACTGTCAACCAATAAAAATAGGGAAAAGTGAGAATTCATGGTGGGCCCCTCATTATAATGGGTGGTTATTTGGATGAGTTGGTATTTTCTACCATTTTTATTGGTTGACAATGTAAAACTATTTTACACTGTCAGTGTATTTAAATTAAATTCTAAATACATTTATTTTAAAAAAAATTAACTTATAGTAGATAACTATTTTGTTATCAAACAAAATATAATTTTAAATAAATTAATTAAATTTAAAATGGATTATGAATAAATTAGATGCTAGTAGAGCAAGAAAAAAAGTTTTATTTTATATTATTCATCATTTAATACATTAATTTTGTGCGTCATGCTTATCTTATTTTTTGATCTATTTTAATTTTAGAGTGAAGCAATAATACTCCAATCGAAGGTAAGAAAAATATCTGAGTTCATAAAATACTTACAAAGAAATTTATATTTACCTCACTCCAAAAAAATGAGTTGGAATTCGAATATGTAACTTGTCAAATACAAGGCCTTGTCTTACTTTCCACTTGGGCAATACCTTAGAGTTGGATCGCCTTTATCTTATGTGTTCTCTATATTTTTAATATAATAGCTAATATATTGAATAATAAATGATATACACGAAGCATAATTTTTCTTTTTTACCCTAATAACATCTCAGAATGTCTCCCTCCTCACCTACCTCAAACTCAAAGGCATACATTGAATATACTTCACCAACTTCAAATGAAAATAATTTCTCTTTGCACCAAAAATTAATCACGTCATGTTCTTATTTTTCAGGGGATTACTTCGTAGACTTTCTTAGCCATCTCATTGAGGTATACATACCTAACATTGACCTTAGTCGCGTACATATATATGTAACGTGACCGTCGTATCATTTAGATGTAGGGCAGCACAGAATTCAGAATTGCAACCATGCTGGTGTTGACGTTGCGTCATCCAAAACAAAAATATAAAACGAAGGCGACAATCGTGTTCCCTAAAACATGGTTTGGAATGGACAATAGACACTCAAAAAACTTAACGAATATGAATAGGATTTGGATCGTCTACGCCTTTTAACAAACTGCACACAATTCCATCATAAAAACATTTTATTTTACACTATATTTAGATGATAATTAGTGATGAAAGAAAAGGAAAGGAAATGACTCTTATCGGAAAGCTTACACACTCACAGGCGACGGGGTGTTTAAGGAAGCGCAATTTTAGATAAACTATATTTCGAGTCCGTTTGGATAAATTTTTAAGAAAAAAAAATTTTTCTAAATTTTTTTAATAGAATTTTAATTTTTAGAAAAAGTTATTTTATATTTAGATAGACATATAAGAAGTACTTTTAATATAAATCTGTTTAGATATAAAAGAATAAAAGTACTTTTTTGTGATCAAATTACAAAAAAAATTTAAAAAAAAAAAGAAAGAAAAGTAAGGTTTGATAAGGAATAAGAAAGGAAGGATATGTATTATAATTTTAATTAAAGATAAATGATATTTTTAAAAAATAATTTTATTAAAAACCACTTCTATGTCTGTTTTTTTATAAATTTGATATTCTTAACTTAAAAAAAAAAGTGATAAATTAACTTTTTTTAATTGAAATATTTTTTTTAAAAGTTACATCCAAACACTTATAAAAACTCATAAAGTACTTTTTAAAAAAATAAATATTTTTTCTTAAAAAAGGTCAATCCAAACGAGCTTTTGGTAAATAATTTCAATGATACAAAGTGGCAAATAAGATAGCAATAAACTCATAATTCAGCTGGCAGGGAGTTGTGCTAATTTAATCAGAGGTCTCGGATTCCAACCTTAGATACTTAACTGCATAAAAATTTGGAAGGAAGAGTTTTATTGTCTAAATAATCCTATCAAACTTGAGTATAATTGCCTTCCAATAAGAAGATACCTATGATTTCAACCAAAAAAAAAAAAAAGAGAGAAGAACAAAATCTCTTTCCCTCTTTTTCCACTTAAAAGATGCATTTTTATTTCCCTAAAAATTAGTCAGATCAGAAAAACTAAAATTTAAAACTTATAAATAATATTTCTACTACGTTTTGTTCTTTTATAATATAATTTTTAAACAAGAATTAATAAAATTTTATTCCGTTCTTTTATTAATCTCTTGAAAAAAGATAAAGTAACTTTGTTTTATTCTTTCCTTTTGCTTTTCAATTCATTCCTACTAATTTTGTTTTGCTATATAAATAAAAAATACCCAAACACAATGTTAATATTAAATATAAATTCTGTGACCAAGTTTTTTTTTTTCCAGTTACAAAATATTAAATATAAATTTTAAAAATTACAAAACGAAATATTAACCGTTATGTGCAAAATTGCATGAGGTGCAGTTATTTTTTAAAACTACAGGTGACTTTTTTTTTTTTTTCATATGAATGGGTCATGACTTAGGATACACCGTGATTGATAGTGATAACACTAGTAAGAAGGCAAAAATGAATATCTGTAATCGATTGTTTAAAGGCTCATTTGAATGAACTTTTATTAAAAAAAATTATGTTATTTTTTTAAAAAAATATATTTAAAAAATATAGTTTATCTTTATATATAATATTCATTTATATTTAAATATAATATTAAAAGAATTTTTAATCTTTGAACAGTTTTTTAATATTATAGAATATTGTATAGAAAGTTATATTTGCATAACTCCTTAAAAATGTTATTTTTTCTAATAATTTTATTTTTTTAAAAAATATCTAAATATATTAAAAATATAAAAGTATTGATTTTATGAAAAAATATTCTTTTTCACTCAAAATAACATGTGCATATAATATTTTGCAATCCGTCTGATTTACAGGTCAAATACACAGGCACAAAACAATTTTTATTTTTAATAATTTAAATACAACTTATTTTTTATTAAAAAATGATCAAAGAGATTTAATTTCAACGTTCATTAGTTATAATTTTTTTCATAATTATTCAATCTTATATTGATTCATTATTGAAAGTATTTAACTCTATCAATAATTATCTCAAAATTCAAACACATAATTAAATATAATTAGTTAATAGTATAAAATAATTTACACTAAAAATAAATAAAATTAATTTCATTAGACCCAAGTATATTACTTCTTCTAGATTTAGTCTTCCATATGCAGTAAGATTTCGTGTCCACTTCATGATTACTCCCCCACATGCATGCGATATTGTAATATTTCTATAATGTATCTACTGTTTATTTTTTACCTATGGATAGCCGTTGGATAGTAGTGGAAGGCCTCCAACCAATAATAAAATTATTTTGTATAATATATTATTTTGTTTGATTTATCTTATTGTTTTAATTTCACATTTTTCGATGGATAAAAGACCTTTTCATAAAAAAGGCCTTTCATTATGACATAAGGGAATGAAAAAATAAAATTACTCTACTACCCTCATTTACATTTCCAACACAAGTTACGTTATGTACTTTATGATAACCATATCTTCAAAAATAATTTTATTTTATCCTATCAAAATAAAAATACTTCTCTTAAACTTAATTTTTAAATACTAAAACTAAATACAAATATTTCTTTTAAAAGTAATCTATCTAAAAATAATTTTTTTAAAAAATTTTTCTTTCAAAAGATCTTCTCTAAAAAAATTAAACCAAACATACCCTTTGTGATTTTGAAGGCATTCACAATGATTACTTGCTATGCCTCAGCATGCGTTCAAGTTTCCCATTCGTTGATTCTAACCAATTATATACCCTTCTTTTTTTTTTTTTTTGGTCACCATGCTAATTCGGCTTTTTGACCTACGTATAATACTTTTTGAAACAATTTCTTAAAGTGTGGTAGTTTGCAAACTTAATTCCTGTCTATAGTTATTTTTGCCAAGGTGGAGTTTTTAATATTTTCTGTTTAAGTCAAATGCTGCTATTTTAATCAGCGCCAGCATGCAGCTTTTGACTGACGAAACAGGACAAGCACGGGCGAAGATGGCGCTGATCGAGGATGCGCCACCAAGCTGCTCCTCTGCAACATTGCACCGCTGTGATGTGATCGAGTGGACGTGACGGAAGGATGGTGCTTTTCTAACCAGCGCCACCTCAGGGAGCTGCCACCTGTCCCATGCATGGCGCTGCATCAAGATGCGCCACCAAGCTGCCTCTTCTCCCCCATCCGCCTTCACCCCCTTACGCAAACGCCTTCACCCCCATATGCAAACGCTGCCTTTACATTTTGTTCTGCTTTTTGCTTTCTGCTTTCTTCCTTCCTCCATGGTGCTCTTCATCCTCTTACATTTCCTCTTGTCATCCTCATACCTTTCCTCTTATCATTCTCAAGTGTTATTTTTTTTTTTTTCAGTTCAAATATATTTATTAGATAATTTATTTGATTATTTTGTTCAAGTCAAGAATTTCTATAAAGGTAATTTAAATTTTATTTATTACTCATAAATTATAATTAATTTATTTTCGATTCATAAATATAATAATGCTATGAATTTATTTTTTTATTAAGAAAAATAGCTTTTGATAAATTTAATTTAAAGATTTTTTTTAAAAAAATTATAATAACTTATAGTTCATTTTCATATTAGTGTTTTGTATATTTATATATCTATACATTTTTTTTTTTTATAGATGGCATCTAGCTCTTCCACTTCATCACATGTTATTCGTCCTGGACCAGAAGATGCATCGTTGTTAACAATGCAAGAAACACATATTTCACAGTATGTTTGAAATGAACATCCTGATTGAGTATTGGTTGTTAGAGGAAAATCCTCTATTCGTAGCAGGACCGAGCAAATTTCTAATGAGATTATTCCGTACTTGGAACAAGCAAGATTTCTTGAAGTTGCAAAGCTCGAATTTTTCCAAATTGAGCATACATTGGTATCTGCTCTAGTGGAGTGTTGGAGACCAGAGACACATACATTTCATTTGCCCCCGGGGGAATGCACGATTACGCTGCAAGATATTGCAGTCCAAACTGGTCTTCGTATTGATGGGATGGTAGTTATTGGCAATACTTCTGGTCCGTGGCAACCCACTCTCCAAGAATTGTTAGGCATAACTCCCCCACAAATTGCTTTTCATGGTCATCGACTGAAAATGGCATGGTTAAATACTCACTTTAATAATATAAATGATCATATTGACAATGAGGTCTAGATTCAACGATTTGCTCAAGCATATATTTTGCGGTTGATGGGGTCACTTCTATTTCCAGATCATTCTAGAAATTTAGTACCCTTAAGACTTCTACCATTTTTACAGGATTTCGCCATGATTGGACAACACAGTTGGGGATCAGCAGTGCTCTCTTATTTATATCGCGAGCTTTGTAAGTGTACGGATTATAATCGATGTGAGATTGGAGGCATGGCTGTATTGGTTCAGCTATGGGCATGGGATAGATTACCATCAATTGCCCCAACTCAACCACAGGAGATTGCTAACTCCCCACATGGTGCTAGGTATGACTTTTTTCCTTCCTTTTTTTTTTGGTAATAAGTTTTCTGTTAAATAATCATTATATGTTTATAATATTTGATTGAATATGTTAAATAATAGATGGATAGGTGGTATAACTTTTATGGTTATATGACAAGACTTGTCATACTATCGTCATAGACTTGATCGATTAAAGCGAAAAGATGTAAGAATTTCTTATTGATGTCTTTATAATTCTGGTCATATTGACTTTATAGAATTTTTACTATTAATTATTGTTATTTTGCAGATTGTGTGGGAACCCTATGTTGAAATTTATGCATCACTTCCACCTCTATGCCTTGATGGATCTCATGTTTGGAGAGCTGTTGTGCCACTTATATTTTTTCATATCGTGGAGTGGCATCAACCAGATCGAGCGATGCGTCAATTTGGCTTACAGCAGTATATTCCAAACCCACCGCGTCAGCCAGAACAACTCCATGATCTTACTCTGCACGGTAAGGAAAGTGATAATTGGATGCTCTTATATGTTTTAGTTATCCAAATGTGGCATGATAGGATACAATATCTGGTAATTAGTGATCAACAGATGAGATTATTGAGTGAGAATGATCCTAACATGAGGTGGTATTCAAGGCATACATGTCACTGGATCAGTAAGGATGGTACATGCAGAGGGTAGATAGTAAGTACTATTACTTTTTTTTTATTAAATTATGTTGTGTTATTATCATTTCTATATAATCTTCATATCTACTTGAATAGCACAATCAATTAGAGCGGATGCATCATTTGTCCTCTATTAACGACTCAAGCTTTTTGATGGACGATGTTAGAGAAGTGACAGCTGAGTTATTGTAGTAGTTTAAGGAATTAGATAGGGTCACTGAACCTGCGGTAGCTCGTGTTGAACAACAGCCTCTTGCACAACCTGATGTGAATGTGGCAATACCTTCGACTTGGGTGGAAGCTCGAGGACTTCAGCGGCACAAAAGGCGAGAGGTGACAGAGGTTCATACTCTTCCTCCACTTCCTGAACGTGGTCATAGCGAATATTTTGTTCCGTTAGCAACATCAGCTAACCGCATGGATTCAGGTCCCGAAAGAAGTTATTATTGGCTACCTCAACATCAAACAACAGCAGGAGCATCCTCTTCACATGCTGCATATCATTCATATGGTCCAGATGAGGCATATGTCCCTTCTACTCCGAGTCCGTCACAATTCACACCATCTGCGTACGTGTCACCAGAGTTTACACCAACTGCACCTATGTGGATAATGGATTTCTTATCACATGAAACCCTTTACACCCCACCTGGTGTAAATGTTGTTTCTCCACAGGGGATTAACTTGAATGAAGATTTTTTATCTGTAGATCACCCTGAGGATGGTGCAGCTGATGTGAGAAGAAACCCACATCGTAGAGCGAGAGATAGGCGACGTGGTTATATATTATCGCCTAACTCTCCACATGATTGATTATGGATATATCTTCTTGTTTATTTGCGCAAATTTTTAATGTAAATATATGTGTATGATGTATATATTCTGTAAATTTTAATCTATTTATCTCAGCAGTTTTATGCATATGTTCTTTAAAAAAATTTTCTTAAAAAATCTTAAAAGTTGTAATTATTATTATTTAAAATAAGTCTTCAATAATATGTTAATAAGTTAATTTTCCTGCTCCATATTTGTTCACTTATTTACTATAAAAGAATTTTTTCTAAAGTTAAGTTTATATCAATTTTTAATGTGATAATTTATTTTATGAAATCACGTAAAAAAATAAAAAAAGAGTAAAATGAAGTGTTTTATTTTTAATGTCATACTTTATTTTGATTGTGATAATTTAATTTATTTTGTGGTAATTTTGAGTATAATTTATTCAACTAACGGTAATTTATAGAGCAATCACTAAATAAATAAGGTAAATTAGACAATTACAATGCAAGAAAATAATTAACAACCGCATGAAAGTTTTTTTTTTTGAAATTAAAATGAAATCACACCAATTGATTAAGGATAAACTTGGCACAATTTAATTATCTTCATCATCTACGGTTCCGCTAAGACGAGGGCAAAGACGTCGATTATGACCTTCCCTTTTACATATTCCACACCGTTGTCTTCGCTGCGACTCTCTCAAATCCATTTCGTTCCGTATGCGTGTGGACTTTGGCCTGCCTTTTGCACGAAGGGTTAACGGATTTGGAACCAATGTCCAGTCTGATGTAGCTGTAATGCAATCTTCATTGCCAATTGGCCACCACTGTCCACTATATGCGTTGACAATATTTTGAATGGAATAAACAAGATCAACTAAATTGTAGAAGTCTATACTCACAGCAGCACAAGCAACAATGGCATGAGAGCATGGATATTTATATGCTTGAAATTTTTCACATTGACAAGTATCTCTCCTTAAGTTTACAGCCCATGTATGACCGCCACTTTGTGTCACAGGGTTGAATGTCTCTTCAACCTCGAACCTTGTGCTCTCAACGTTATATCTGCGAACTTGCTGGGAACAAGCATCCTCCTGATTCTTCCTAATTGCATCAACTAACTTCTTACAAAACTTATTTCCAGCGCCCAACTCCACCCTAGCCTCTGCACCTCTTTGCACAAAATACTCTACCATCCTCCCATATGTGCACTTAACTAATGTAGTTATTGGTAGATTTCTAGCACCTTTTAAGACTTTATTCACAGCCTCTGATAAATTTGTTGTCATATGCCCATATCTACCTCCTCCTATATCATATGCTTGACTCCATTTCTCCTTCGGTATACTATCAATCCATCTTTGAATTTCAAGACTAATTTGATGAAAATTTTCCAAGTTTCTATCAAATCGGTGCATACAAGTTGTATACCCTACATTAACATAAATTGGATGTTAACTTTGAAAAGAAATAAAATTCATATATATAATATTAAAATTATGAAAAAGTACTTCTTACCAAGTTTCAATAGGTCTTTTTTTAATTTCATATTCTTGAACTTGTGGTTGAAATTGCTGGCAATGTGGCGAATACAGTACACATGATATGCATATGGAGGTTGCCAATCGAGGTTTTCATTTGCCACAGCTCCTTTTATACTTACATGCCTATCAAAGATAAGACATAGACCTTACTTTCTTGTCACATATTGCCGGATATTTCCCAAGAACCATGACCAGGAGTCTAAAGTTTCTCCTTCGACAATAGCAAAAGCAATAGGTAAAATGCAGCTGTTGTCATCCTGTGTAGTAGCAATTAAGAGTGTACCCTGATACTTTCCATACAGAAATGTGCCATCCACTTGTATAATAGGCTTGCAGAAATTGAACGCATCGCAACATTATTTGAATGTCCAAAATACTCGATGAAATGTGCAAAACCTAGTATCTACTTGATTATTAATTGTAAATTCAGTTGTCTCAATTTTATAGACAGAATCTGGTGCAAACAATTGCATATATGCAAGCCATCCAAGAAGCATTGCAAAAGATTTATCCCAATCACCAAATACCTCTGCTATTGCCTTTTGCTTAGCTTTCCAAGCCTTCCGGTATGATACTTGAAATCCATATTGACTACTAATTCTTTCTCTGATCAAGGAAATTGGAATAGATGGTTCTAATTTAATCAATCCTATTATAAATTAAGCAATCAAATTATTATCAACAAATAAAGTTAATAACCATAAAGTACATAATTGATATATAGTTTAATGACGCACCTTGGATATTTGCGCAGATAAAATTTGAATCTAATTTACTATGATCTTGAGATAGCATAGGATTAAGACAAATATGACGACCACCCCATTTAGTGATTTGCCACTTGTTTGTCTTCTTTCCTAAAATTGCCCTCATTCTCCAGGGGCAATCTTCTTTGTGTCTTATACACTTTGTGCAGAAAATTGTCGGCGTTGATTCAACCACAATATATGTTTGATGGACTTTCATAGAGTAATGTTTGACAGCCATCTGTACTGCTTCTTTGTTGTCAAATCGTAAACCAACATATAGTTCATCTCCAATATGCCATGAACCAGGCACATCCAATCCAGGAAATTCATCTGTCTCTTGATCAGGGTGGTCCCAATTGATATAATTATAATGTGGAGACACATTCCAAAATGGAGACTCCATTAAATGTGTTACACCTATAAAAATATCATCAAATCATAAGGGTTCTATTAAATTAACAATATATAAAAATACTTATTTGAAGACTAACCGTCTTGTTGTGTAAGTTGTTCTCTGATATGCAATGAGGATGCAACAGGAGAAACTGCAATAGCTGGAGAATCTAAGTCAGTTTCAAACTCGAAAGAATCACCATCCGGGATTTCACCTTCATCATCATCATTTTCACTTTCGTCAGGTAATAGATCTCTGATGTAATCTTCATCTTCGTCTGATAAGCCTATATCAGCATTATAATGATCACCAAATGGAGCAGCAGAATGAACAGAAGGGGCAATAGGCATGAATGAATTGCCTGCAACATCGATTTCAGCATACAATTTGAGCACTGTCAAAGAAGATCGTTGCTCAAAGGTATTAATCATGCAATCAACATCGTCATCATCAACTATCTCAAGAGCAGTATATGCACTGCAATCTTTAGCAATTGGAAACCTATAAGCAAGGCTTGAAATAGTTTGATGAGATTGAAGCTTCAATTTGGCAGCAATCTTTTTTTTCAGTGTATTATAACTGACACCTTTATCTATTTTAATTGATGTTTTATTTCCTTCAAAAGTGCATCCTTGCGGCCCATCAAATTTTCTACCATTCCAATAAATAAATATAATAAAATTACTCATTTTTTAACTAAATTAAAAAAATAAGAAGTACAACAATTACACATAAACAAAAATTGGAATTAAAACATACAAAATAAAAAATTTCAAAAATTATATTTTATAGAAACTAAAAATTAGAAAATTTAATGAAACTGAAATGAAAATTTTAAACGGAAGTTTCGCATAAAAATTTTAAAATAAAACAAATCGATGACGCTGAATAGGGGAGCGGGATGGGGGATTTAAACTGAAAGTTGGCGCAATTTCATGTCGCGTCACGTGAGAATGACGCTCTTCCAAGGTGCGCCAAGTGGCCTGGGTGGCGCCACTCCATCCTGCGCCATTTGTGCTGTCTGCTCTCTTGTCATGTCACTCAGCTTTTGTGTCATGTCAGTCGGCTTTTGGGAGAGTTTGGCGCATTTTCATCTTACGCCATGCTATACTTCCAATTCTCAAACAACCGTAGACAGTGAAATAGTTTGAAGACAACTTTAATTTAATATATAGTATGTAAAAGCACGTCACTTTGGTCAAAAAGCCTGCTAACCCTTTTGTTACTTAGAAGTTAACAGGCATGGGATGAGAACTGTGATGTGAGTGTAGGTTGGGCTGCGTGATGGGTAATGGGTTCGATGAACGTAGACGGCCCAAAAGATAGAGGTTCCAAGGACCCTTTCCCAGAAATGGCTTTGTTCCGACCAAAAAAAAAAAATGAAATAGCTCTGTTAGACGAGCAAAATAAAAAAGAAATAGCTTTGTTATGTAAAGTTAAGTTATCCTAATTACAGATTCCTAATGTTTAAGCTGTTTTTTCACCGACATATGTAACTTCTGTGCAATTCTCAATTTCACCATCTGGATTCGGTTGACGAGTCGGCAAAGCTTAAGTGACGAGTTAGCAAGCTCATATGTTCATTGTGTTTTTTTGGCGGGCCATCGTCGTAGGTCAATTTAAATGATGAGTCAATAACACGAGGATTCTTGAAGGTTGAATCAAAGATACATTTGTCTCTAGAAGACAATTAAATTAGAGATAATATTAGGTAAACAAATATGTATAAATTTACAGTGTATCAAACTCTACCGCATCTGTTATTATCTTGAGAAGAGAAGTGGTGGAATTGAAACGATTTTTTTTTCTCTTATCTGAAATTCAAAAGAATATAATAATCTAATTATCTTTTTTTTATCGAAATCATATGTGCTCTGCTACCGAAACCCGAATTCATGGTCTCTGGTTAATTTAGTATACTCTCATCGTATGTTCTATCTATTTGTTGAAAATATTTTTAAATCTATTTAATATCAACCTTTATTTTTTATTAAAAACACCTAAGAAACAGATATAAATAACCAGAAAGAGTAATCATTATCTGCTTTTACCATCTATTTTTAAGATTATTCATATTCTATAATTAATGATTAGTCAAATATGCTTTGCTATCCCAAAGAGTGAAAAAAAGAAAAAGAAAACAAAAAGGTCTAGAATATACCGCTTTAAGAAGTATAGCATAAACAGTAAATCAACAAAGGTTGAATGCGGAGACCAAAGACCAATGAACACGTATACGTTTGCCAATAGTGCACGACACTTTCGGGCGGCTGAGGAAAAAGTAGCCCAAACTAATGCATAAAAGCTCTTGCGGTGTCGGGTACAAATTTGAGTGAAAGAAATATACAGAAAAACCAAAGCAAATCGTTGATCTGTGTTGAATTGTATCGGAGAAGAAAATGGAGACAGTGTTGGAGGATGTGGAAGAGTACAACTACAGAGAAGTGAGGCTTCCGTCTCTGATCCCAGTGGTGCCTGAGCCAGAGCTCGAGAGGGAAACAGGGGAACGAAGACGAGGAAGGGACATACTCATAGCCATAGATCATGGCCCCAACAGCAAGCATGCCTTTGATTGGGCTCTCATCCACCTCTGCAGGCTCGCTGACACCATCCATCTCGTTCACGTCGTTTCTGGTTAGTTTGTTGGCTTATACTCAGTTGGCATATTCTTATGTCTTTATCTTAACTTCTACAAACAAAACAACATAAAACAAATTTACAATTCACATCATGTGCCCTTCATGAATATTTGTGAATACTTACTTGTTTTCTTATTAAATATTTTGCAGATGTGAAGAACCAGGTTGTTTACGACATAACCCAGGGGCTGATGGAGAAGTTAGCAGTTGAGGCTTTTGAAGTCGTAATGGTTAGCATCCCCTCTTTTCTTTTCATTAGCTTTTATGATTTCTTATATTCAGTGTGAGATATTAAAAAAGGATGAAAAATCAGTTAAACAAAGATGGACAGGCACTTGAAATTACTAATCATAATGGTGTGTTTTGTATGAGGGGAAATTTTTTTTTGTTTTTTTTTGGGGGGGGGGGGGGGTTTACATGGAACCTTATTTTTAACAAAATCATCGTATATCACATATGTAGTCTGCACTTGCAAAGAGCAATCATGTGGATTCAAGTTGTGAGATTTTTGTTAAAAGCCTGAATTTTGGCAATAACTTATTAATTAGAGCCCAGATTCTGGTGTGGCGTTTTACAAAGGAAGATTTTTGGCACTCAAAGTATAGCTGCTGCTTCCTGATATTAAGTCGACTCGATAATGTGTTATGCCAAAATATCTCGTGCCAGCTCTACCGAAAACATATGAATTCGGGCAACAAAACAGTGTTAAAGCATCCATTTTCTAATAAGTTCCTGTTTACCGATACAAATTGGTTCAGATTTGATGCTCCAAGATGAAATATCTTTTCGTTGAGATGCTTCTTTTGAACAACTTATGTCTTTTATCGAAATTTTAGTTTGCTTTGTATTGAGTGCAAAGCACGTAGTAATAATCCCTTCCAACTTTTGTTGATGACTTCGATGCTTTATTATTTGAACATAAGGAATGCCATTTCCTCTGAATCCAATTTTATGGTTAACATCTGTTGATGATCACTTATTATTACTTAGCATTGCAGTATTATGGAATGTATAGTTGACCGTTGGGGTTAGTTAGGTTGTTCAGTATGCTGTCTATATAGGAGTAGCTTAATTCCTTACAACTTATAATGTGTATATACTCAACACTTACGTTAATGAATGAATTTGATCATTCCTCGCACATTTCTTATTCTAATACTTTGTTTCTATCACACTTAGATTTAGAGAGGCATAAGCAGTTGTGTTTTGAGTGTACCGTGGAAATTCTCATTGACCAGTGCCTAATCTTATATGATTATGATATATACAGGTGAAAACAGTGGCTCGGATTGTGGAAGGTGATGCAGGAAAAGTGATTTGCAAGGAAGCGGAGAGGATCAAACCTGCAGCCGTGGTTATGGGGACCAGAGGCAGAAGCTTGATTCAAAGGTTTGCCCCTCCATTCCCTTTCTCTGTCCGTGAGACTTTGTCTATAAATCATTTGGTTATCGGTTATTCTGATGCACGGGTCGGCCTCTTCTTGTTATTTTCTTCAGTGTGCTACAGGGAAGTGTTGGTGAATACTGCTTTCACCACTGTAAAGCAGCACCTGTTGTGATTGTTCCTGGAAAAGGTGTGCCTTCTTCACCTTTGTCATTCTTTCCAACATTCTCTTGTAGCTGAACATTACAACTTAAAGGACTTTCATTTCTTTGGTTGACAGATGCTGGAGATGCGTCAATCATCTAGTGGAATTTTGTTATAAAAGGTCGTGTTTTGTATATTGGCTTTGTTTGATTATGTATCTAACATCGTATACTAGTGTGGTGAAGATTGATTCTTATTCATTTCTACCAAAAAAAAGAGCATCATATGCTGTAGTTTCTTTTGTGATAACCCAATTTCCAATTCGTAAGTTCGAGTTTTCCTTCTTTTTTGTAAGTAATTGTCCTCGTATATCAGTAGTTGGGGAATACTCTTTTCTGGAACAATTGTTTGGCTGCCTCTGCTCACATTTTTTAAAATTCATCATGATCACTAGTCGTGGCTACTGTCCCATAGTTTTGCTATTACAAACTTCTTGAATGCTTTGTATACGATGTTATAGAGCCCAATAGCATGAATTTAATGTATCGTGTTAATTAACATCTTGTTTTATTACACTCATTAATCTAGTGACTTTTCCTGATTGTGCTGTTTAGAGTTTCTCTGTTGTTTAATTGCTCAGGGGTTTAATTCACCTATGTATACGTCATGGGTACTATTGTACCAATACAAAACAAATTGGCTACAATTTTTTCATTGGACCACAAACAAATTGGCTACTGAGTTAGATAATTGTATTTGTCTGGTATTTCTCAATTAGTCCGGAGCTCAATTTTGTTTGGATTCAAATGCGGGAGAGGTTAAAGCTCTGTTGCCTATAAGGTTGATATGGGAGGAGCATTTGTGTTTGCACCCTTCGCGGCTCATATTACACGTCTTCAATCAGAAAAGGGGAGTTGCTAGTTTTGGTTTTCTTGATTACTGAACAGGATTGTCTACAATTTATAGTTATTAAATTTAACACAAGAAACTATTTTTCTGACATTATGTCAGCAATAAGCATAGAAGTCTTCTTGAAGATATTTTATGGTAAATATTACTTGTGAAAATATATATTTAGGATGTTATTTTCTCCTGCATCCGGCCCCGGGCTGTGATTATGAATTAGAAATTTTCGAAGAAGAATGAGACACAAGCGTGGAAGCTAAGTTGATATTTGATGTTAAAGGTTTATTAATATTTTATGGTATGCTACTTGCAAGGGAATCTTTGTGGGTTTCCTTAGCCTTCATATGCCTTGAATTGAAACTGCTCAATGGCGCCCCATGTGGGTGAAAGGGTACAGAGCGAGACTTGGGAAGAGAAGTTCTCACATAAAGCTGAAGTTGGCCCAGTGAAAGGATAATCCAACATCATCTGTCACTATCCACAGGAACAAAGAGAATCAACAAAATCTTGGCCATGAATGAGACAGGTCCACCAATGTCACCATTATATAATGCCTTGAAAGTGAAGGACAACCGAGGCACTTGTATATCAAAGATAAAAGGTGGCCCCTAATTAACTCGTGCAACCTAAGATTGAAAACCTCCTGTCATGCATATTAATTAAGACATGAGCCAACGCCGAATAGTTATGTCTGTTAATAATTTGGAAGTCATATCATCTGCGGAGTTAGAATTTCCATCAATAGCCGGTTTATAAAAGAATCAAAATTAACTAGTAGTGCATGTGCAACGTATATCTATTGACCAAATTTTTTAACCCCCAAAAAAATCTCAAGGCCATGGTACAAAATTTATCCTACCACTACAAAAATTTTATGTATTTTAACATTTTATGAACGTTTTGCATTGTCAGGTCATTGGGGGTGATTTGAATCAAGTTGAAAAGAAACCAGAACATCATTGAAGTAGCAGCAACATGGAAACTCTGATATGAGATTTGGCTTTTGGTTCCCATGACCCCAAGTCCGAGTAATTGAATTACTGAAATGAGCAATGTTAACTAACATCTTTCCCATTTCGAGCAAGCGTCCTTTGTCCATACTATTCTAAACATTTGAACCCTACGGCGACCAGGTATCCTTTTAACCATAGACACGAGAGTGGAAATGACCTTTTTGATTGAACTGAATCATAATTCTTTTGGGGTACTTGAAGAGACAGAAAAATCATTCTAATAAATTGAAGACATGGAAATGTCTGCCCATTCCCCTCCTCCCCCCCAAAAAAAAACCAAAAAAAAAAAAATCCATTTTTAGAGCTACGTATTCATCATGCTGGGGCCATCGCTGTCTCAATACATAGACTCTTATTCTGTCCCCAAAGGCTGCTTCGTGAAGGTCCACTATCAGCCTCATGTCCTCTTTTTCTCTCAAAGCATGTTCAGTGCAAAAGAAGCTCTAACAGAAGTGGTTGATATGCTGTCTCTAAAATTGCATCTCGGGTTCGATCCCAAGGATCAACCCTCCCCCAAGTGTGTGTTAGTGTGTAATGACCGAAAAAAAAAAAAAAAAAAAAAAAGGCGCATGATCGGTGCGGTCTTACTGCTTCATACAACTAAACGGGCAAGGCATTAATTGAATAACAGAGCCCGGGTTAATTTATTCATTTACAGTAATACGTTAGCTTGGTTAAAATTTTTCAAATCAATTCTATTTAAAGGTAATATATACACCCAAGAATCGACTTTAAGCATAAGGTCTTTTCGGCAAGTTTCGTTTTGAACATGCATTGCAGATAAACTTTGTTTACTGAGATACTGTTTAATTGATAGTTGTAAGATCTTGCACGCATGTATCGTTCATTAGACTTTGTTTAATATGTATCCAGTGTTCATGTTGGTTTCCGCTTTACCAAAGATTCTTAAGGGAAAAAAAAAAAAAATGAAAAGGAGAAAGCAGTGAAAAGTTGCAATCAACGCGCTTATGCGACTTGGAACAATTGCCTGGCCCCATATTAGCCAACTGATCGTTGTCACCCTTTTTTCTTTCATTGCCTTTAGTTGTAATTTGAACTTTCAAAAGGGCGTGGCTGAAGCTACAGGCATTAATAAGATTTTATTTATATTATGGTAGCAGTATACAAACAATATATATGCTATGTACTTGAAAAGGGAAAGAATCTTGATAAGAAGCTTTTGGAGTGAACCAATCCATCGAACGGTAATTGAAGGTCTGATCTACATCTCCATCTTTAGATTGCTAGGTTCAACTAGACCTGCAGAGAAATCAAACAACACTATTAGAATTTATATTGGTTAGCCCAGCGTTAATCTTTTTATGTTTTATGCCCATACTGCCTTAAGTCAAACTACACAAAACCTATACTTCCAAGGGAAAGAGGAAGCAAGCACGGGAAAGAAAACTAGTTGTATAACTGAATGAATTAACAGATCCTTTTTTAAAAAAATTATTCATTTTAACAAAAGGGGTCTCAGCATTTCTATGCACTTATCAATATCAGTGGGGCTCTAACGTCTCTATCATCTATTAATATGCACTCTGTTTTGCCTCTACTTTCTACTTTTAAGACATCAGGCTAAGGAAAAAAGTGATTTTGACAGGACACAAATTGTTAGCCACCTGTGAATAGCTGTGAAGGAAAGGATGCTGCTCGTGCTTGATCAAAAGCCACATTGTAAAGGTTTTGGAAATCACCTTCCCATGTTGTGGAGGGCAGAATTTGCTGCAGTGCACATAAATAAAAGATCAAATTGAGAAAACTGACCACAATAACAATAACAACACAAGGGGTACAGGTAAGCAACGAGGGGAAACCTACAGTGAAACATGATGAGTCAACAAAGGTTTCAGGCATCGATACTGGGGCACTTATGGTCCTCCTAAGACCCATATCTGGAGGGTTTATCCCTGCATCTAATCCACAACCCGAAACTATTTGTTGTGGTGAATTGAAGTGAAGATAGGAGGTAGGGTTAGCCATGTCTGATGACATCCCTATGGCTGGAAAACTTGCAGCACAAGCAGGAAACACCTTTAAGGGATCAAATACAAGAGCATGTCAGAAAGATATAGAAAGTAATTGAACTAAAAGAAAAAGAGTAACTATAAGCTGAAGTTCTGCTGTCCGCTTTCCCCTTACCTCTTTGGCAAACAGATCATCAATGTTGAAGTCAAGCCTTGGGTTCACAGCAGCTAATTTCATTGACAAGAACTGCATATGAAAATGATAACATAACATAAGCAGTTAGTCACATGGCCATCAATTGATGTTCAATGTAGAGTTTCACATTTATGAAGTGGGGTTTACAACTTTATATGAATACAAATTTCTTTGGATCAATGTAAAGGCAAGGAATGAAAAATGGACCAAACTATTACCTCAACTTGTCTTTGAAGCGACTGGACATAGTTGATGATTTCATCAAGCATTCCAGCTTTTCCAGTAATCTTGTTGCAACCGGGCACTAAATCTTGCAAGTACTTCATTCTCTCGCTAATTTTCTCCCTTCTAACCTGGACGAAACATAATGCTTGCTTTGAGCTTGCCGGTGGCAAAATCTAAAGAGAGCAATTAATGCATTGAATTTTTTCTCAGGTTGGTGAACCTTAAGAAAAAGAAAAATATTTGGTAATTACTACTCACTCTTTCAGCTAAGCTATGGCTATCAGTGGCTTGGCCACGACGTGCTCGGACATGAATGTAATCAGGCTTTTGAACCTCAAACGCTTTCGAATTCTCCTTGGTGGAATTATCAGCACATGTTTCTGTGTTGTTCTTATTTGCTGTTGACGCGTTATTCTTGGTGCTGGTTTGGCCCGTGATTTTGGGTTCCCCATCGTCAGCACCCACTTTGATCCTCTTGTCTTTGTTATCTTTTTCTGCAACAACCTAAAACAAAACCAACGAAACCTCTCATCGTCAGTTTAGCCAATTCCAAACAAAACAGCTATCTTAATGACCTCTTAAAGACCACTGTAGGACGCTTAACATGTTGTCTCTATGCAAGTTTCCACACCACAATAAGCAACAGCAATACAAAACAAACCTTTGTATTCTGAACCTTCTCAGCTTTTCTCTTCTTAAAACCCTCTTTTCCAGTGGATGAGCTCATCTTCTCTTTGGCCTCCGCAAGAGAAGGCGGACAGCTAGAAGTCCTTGAAATTGCAGAATTCACATCGAACCCAGAAGCTGCTGCAGGTGCAGGAGCGGAAGCAGGTGGCAATCCAGAAGAGCCGAATCCCATAACAAACTCGTCGAGTTTGAGCCACCCGCTTCCCGAACTTGGGTCAGGCTTGGTGGAGTGAGAAACCACATCAACAAGAGAAGAACCGGAATCAGCAGCAGCGACCATCATGGACCCGAGAGAGGGAGAGCTCTGAACTTGCAGAGAAGAAGAGAACACGGCGTTGAACCCAACGGTTGCAGAAAAGTGGCCTTGGTGGCGTTGATGTTGTTGTTGTTGTTGTTGGTGGTGGTGGTGGTCTTGTTGCCACTTTATCCTTGCCCTTTGCCTTTCCAACACTGTCATGTCGGAGCAGCTCCCTGCTCGATTCCCCGAATTGTTCAGACAGTGCAACATGTTCTTGTTATTATTACGATTAGGTTAGTTATGGTTTGTGAATATGTGTGTGTGTGTGTGTGTGTGTGTTCCTAGCTTTAGCAGCTTCTTGTTGAAACAGATGATGAATGACAATGTTATGTGGCGAGAAAAAGGCACAACAATGAATGAATACTTTAGACCAAAGCAAAGTAGGGCCACTACACTACTAATTCGTCATGCCCAGCACACGAAGCTCTTCTGATGAGGTGATGCTGCAGAATACAGAGTTAAGAGCAGGAACAGAACAGAAAGAGTGAAATGTTGTCGAGGTTCAAGTGGGGAGTGGGCAGGGTGTATATAAAGTAGGGGGGAAATAATATAATATTTTGGGAGAAATAATATTTAATTAATTAATAACGAGAATAAAGAAATAGTGTTGGTATGTGAGGAAATGAGCGGAATTATTAGGAGAGAGAAAGAGGATTAGACTAGAGGTTGGGAAAGAAAGAGATGTGTCCATAAAACGAGACTGTGGGCGTTGGGCCCCCCTGATATGACCGCCACGTGGGCGTGTCCCAGCCCCAGCAAAACGGGACGTCCTTTGACTCCGTAATACTTTATACTAATTTTAGTAATCACCACCCGTCCAGCATCCTTTGCTTAATTTAACTACATCATCACTTTAACACATCACATCAAATTTGTTCAAATACTATTATGTCACCCCATAAAACATTTGATTTACACATAACTAAATTTATAAGTAATGAAATTATACGTAAGGCTAAATTTAAAATGATGGAAACTTTTGTTTCTTTTTAATTTTATGTGTGTGAGATCAATTGATTATGATAACATCGTCATTGTAGTATAAACGAATGCTTATGCTTGTGAGGGTGTGTTTTTTCTGGGCCCCGTGAATAATGGCTGGAACTCGGTCCAGCTTACATCTGCGCCCGCATGGGTTTTTCCACGTGGCAAATCGACGAGCATAGGACCTGACATGGCATTTGATGCTTCACGTGACGTGGAGAAACCGGGAATTAGTACTGACTCCTGTCCTCCGTGATTGGTATTTCGTCCGTTACCTTACCTGGGAAGTTGTGAGAGAACTCAGAATTTCCTACAGGGGAAGCTTCAAACTGCAGAACGACACGTGGCGCATCACCACACCGTCCTCACAAATTGGTCGTGAAACTCACGCGCGTTCATATTAAGCAAAGTACAGAGCACAGTACCACGATGATTAATTAGCAGCTGAAGATTCTTAAGCTCTTGTCAGCACCTTCCAAAATTAGTAAGCCCCTTCTTCCTTCATGTTAACATCCTGATTTGTAGTATCTCTGTCTTTCCTTTTTTTCATTTTGTTGTGGTACTAGTGTGTCTTTCATTATTATCATGTTTTTCCACCAAACTTTCTAATTAATTAGTTAATGCCTTAATAATACTACTATTTCCGTGATGATTCTCACTCCACTCTCCTGCTTATATTCTTCATAGTTCAAACCCAAACACAATGAAAGAAGGCGACACACAGTGACACACACAAACGTGAGGCGTGACAATGTGTAATTGTTTGTATTTCAATGAAAAATTGGTTAACCAATCAATCAAGTCTTGATCCCTTTGATTTGATCTTCCTCTAACTCCACGTTGAGTAAAAATGGTTTGGGTTACAAAGAAAGGGTCACGTTTTCATAATTATTAAATTTAATTCATAATTTATAAATTAATCATTCTTTTCAGTTATATGACAGTCATTCACTCACCATATTATATAAGTAAACTTGACCAGAGAATTCATCTTGAATGCTTTCGTTGTTGTTGTTGAATCCAACTGAGGAAAAAGTTATTCTATCTCCTACTGTTGGGATTAGGATGGGAGTAAATTTAAACAAGTTATGTGTGCTTGATTAATCAATAAGAATTGAGGTTTTACTTTTAAGAGAAAGTGATTGATGGGTAATGGACTAAATAGTAACCTATTAGACTGCTAGATAACCATAGGTTATGAATTGACCTCCTACTTAGTCGCTAAAGAAACAGAGATTTTTAAAGTGTTAATTTGTTCCTTGTCACGGATTTTTAGTTATTGTTATGGGACAAATCAATCAGAAAAGGTAAATCATCATATCTTGTGCTCTAATTCAGTTGTTGCGACTTGCAACCATAGTGTAGCGATAACCAAAAGCAGAAAGGCTTTCTTGTGGGTAAAATCTCAAATAATATGATGATACTTTGAAAGAGGGCACTGTAAGTCATCTCATAGCAGCCACTTGAAATCAACACTCGATTGTCTAAATCATGCTTTGCTTGCAAATTTA
The DNA here is from genome assembly GCA_031439595.1 of Pterocarpus santalinus. NCBI lineage: Eukaryota > Viridiplantae > Streptophyta > Magnoliopsida > Fabales > Fabaceae > Pterocarpus > Pterocarpus santalinus. The sequence continues at coordinate 1,309,560 of CM062529.1, forward strand.
TGCTGCCATTTGCAGCCTGAAGCAAGCAATATTGGAAGGTAAAGGTGAGCAAATACAGTTTGGGACTGGCAGGAGCGAGTCCAGAGAGGATGAAGGCAACTTCCATTATCACCTAATGGGCCCTCTCACCAAGACCCTCACTCTCTCTATATCTCTCTAACTTTATGTTAGTTCATGTCACTATCATCTTCCCCTTCTCTCTCTGGGTCCCCTCTTTCTGCGTACCAGTTGCATACACTTGGAAATGACCTTAAACTACAGCTAAAGGCAAATGGGTCCCGCTTTCCCCATCTCATTTCCTCCATCACTGTCTTTGCGGTCCACGTCAACAGAAAACTACTGTGTCCCCTTCCTTGTTATTATTCTAGTGTGTCTAATATATAATTTCTTTTCGGTTTCTCAAGTGCTTTCCATCCTATATTCTCTTTTGACTAACTCTTCATATGCAGTGCATTTATCCTCAAGGCCTTATTTTGGGAACCTCACATCCTGGCCGTTTATCTCATAAAGTAGTGTACACGATGCACCTACAAAGAATTTGTAAATATAGTTCATTTAAAACCAAACATTATGATTTAGGTATAACGTCGATCTTCTTTTATACTTAATTACAAGCATGTCAGCAACAACAAACTATTCTACGGATCATGGAAATATCACTTCCTTAGCAGGGATATTTCATCCAAAATGCTGCCTGCAATAGCACCAGAGTTTCAGATCTCTTGCAGTTGCTTTTCTCTCTTTCGCTTTTCCTTTTTGTATTGTACAGTCGGTGTACAGAATCTGGTATTGTATCTCGCAAGGACCATCCAGAGAATCAGAAATCCAAAGATGTCCCAATGATAATAAATTGGAAATTAAATAATTGGGAGGCCTCCTTCTTTTCTTATCTAATTGATACATGTTTATGAGCCAATATAATAATTGAAGGGTGGGCTGAGGGAGATATGGCATATATCAATAAAGCAGCAGGTCTAATGTATTGGGAATCCTAGTTCTTGCAGCTTCCCTCCATCGTGTAGTAATAACTAAACAAGTATATTTAGTGGTCACAGAGTAAAGAAGAAGTTTGGTGCTTGGAAACTTCTGTTGCTATCCATAGCCCCGTAGGTCCACTTGCAAGTTGCAACTGATCAATATACAGATGGATACTATGGGCTTCCTTCTCTTATTAAATGCCAAACATGCTCAACACATTCACGATAAATTCCCTCTCCACCCACTAAACTTGGCATGGTTCTGTTCTTATTTTTTTAATAATATTCCTTGATAGCTCTTTTTGTTTCTTTTGTGAAGGATTAAGGATATCAACCAATGACACTTGCAACCTTATTTATTTCCTAACACTCTGCACAATCTATTTCGGTAGTTTTTTATATATAAAACTATGGTTATAAGATTCTGTAAGTTTCACTAGTCCAGAAATTCATGCCTTCAAGTGTTTCCACCCTGACACCTACCTGATTCTGAAATGGTTGGACATATGGGAACCTGAACTAAAAACTCAAACATCTCATCTCCATATCATATTGAATCATCAAGTAAGGAGAGGAGAAATCAAAGGTTAACCCATTAAAGCTTGCGGAGCTGGAGTCTTCCATAGAGAATCTAAATAATGATGTTCCATAGGTATCAGCGAAAGTGATAGCCTGTGAATTCTGATTTTACTATCAATCGTCGGTTTTTCTTTTTGAAAAAGGAAAAAATAAAAAGGAGAAGAGATTGACTCCCTTTTCAAGTTCCAACCTCCTGACGTTTGAACACACCTTTAAGTTTGCTCCAAAACTTTCTCTTAATTGTCATGCTGGTGTCACATGCATGTGCACATTATAGATAATATACTTTCATGGCGGCAGTTTGAGTTTTTCTCCTTCGGTGATATTTGTCAGATTTATGTATGTGCTAATATATAATTGCTACAATTTCCTTCCTATTTTTATGCTCGTTACTCTCCCTCACATTGCTCTATTCTAATGTATGTGCGTTTTTCTTGGGGTGAGAGGATATTCTCCCATCCAAAAGTCATAACAACCTATCAACTTTAACTGTAAGCGAACTTATGTCTCGAATAAATTAATAATATTCATATGTATGTATGCCGAACAATTCATCAAATATTAGCTTTTTTCTGAATTTAATTTCATTATATTTTACTTGTATAAAATATTGCAAATTATATGGTCAGCAATTGGAGCTACTAGTTTACCTTTTACTCCGCGTAGAGAAGACATTCAAAGGGAGAAGCGTGAGGCTTGAAGTGTGTAAACGAAAGGGGAGCTTGGTTGTTATGAAGTCCCACTTATTTGCTAGTCAAGAAAACAACTCAATTAATCAAAGACATACTGCGTCACGGTACATGAAACAGGTCTGTATCCCTAAATTCATTTATGATGCGTGTAGATGAACCGGGAACAGACAGCCTGCAGAACCCGTACGAGTGGGGGAAAAAAATAATATCTTTATTGCAATGGGAGAGACTAAAAAGCACTAGAAAGTGAAAACAATTATATTGTGTAGGAATGATGGCGAGGATCTGTTTGGATATTTGTAAACTATGTATAAATGATTAAAATTTTAATTGTATAAATAGTAAATTTAGTTATAAGAAAATATAAAAAATTGTATATTAATAATTGTAAATTTTAATTATATAAATGTTAAAGGTAGGAAAAGAAATTTTATATATTATTAATCATTTTATTATATTTATAAAAATAAACTAAAATTAATAATTCTTTATACGTCGGTCACCAAATAGAATGAGATATCTATTAAGTATAAATAACATTTTTCCTATTCAGCTTTGGTTGAAAGTAATTTTGTTTCTTTTACTTTGGACCCATTTTACACGCTATACAGAGAAAGAACGTTTCACCGGTTAAAATAATTATAATTGTATCATAAACAAGTTGTAGCCTTAGCAATAATTGGATTGTGATGTATTTTAAAGTTGCAGGTTTGCTACCTTGTGAGCTATATAGGTTTTGATTTGAAACTTATCATATTTTTCCCCCAGTCATTTCCATAATTGATAACCCCGTAAGGTTAGATCAAAGTTTTGTTGTTTGTCAGAAAATGCCACTTATACGATAATTTTACCCCGCCCCTAGCTTCTCCTTATAATAAAGACATTGATCTTAATTGACGCCTTCAAATGTTTATACTGGTAAGATATTGTGAAGGATGCTCACGTGACGAGCAAAACAACCTCGAAAGAAGGCATAATAAAAGGGAAAAAAAAAGGGATAATAATTAAATAAAAAGTGTAAGGATAAGGAGAAATAAACTGAAACGGCAGCCCTTCTCGAAGGGTATGTGCGAACGTGCATTTATAAAGGGGAAATTCTTGCATGGTTATACGATATTTAGGTGAATTAAATTTTATTTAATAATAAAATAATATTTTAAATAAAAATATAGATCTCATCTAAATTAATATTAATATATCACTTTATCATTCCCCAAACACAATTCATCTAAGATCATAAAAAAATTTCTCTTTGTAGAGAGGATGAGTCAAAACCCGAAGGTGAGGTCAAAGAAAGCATGACAACGCCATAACATTCAAAGACATCACGCTAGTAAAAGACCAAAGACAATTAATGAATATTGCAAGCTAATTTTATACACTTTTTTGTTTTATTTATTTATTTTTTTTTTGGGTACCTTCCTAAAGTTAAAAGGTGAAGTACTGAAATTATATTTCACTAAAATGTTGGATGGATATTTATCATGTTCTCACTTTTAAAGTGACATATTTTCTAATAAAAAGGAAAAGAGAGTGCGTTAAAGTGTGTATTTCTCTTATTTTATCATTTAAAAAAAATATAGGAATGGTATGGTATGCAAATATTCCTGCTGATATAGTGTTCTCTTGGGCTTTCCGAATCTCAACATACTCGTTTTGCTTTCCCTTCATTTTTTATCTCTTGGATTTGCCCGTGACAACCCTAGTTGCGTCCAGGATGTATAGCTGAGTTCAATGGAGATTAAATCCCCTACGACAACCGCATGGGTTCCCGTACATGGTGTAGGGATATTTTAAAGTAGTTATGATATTCGTATTTAATATGTGTTATATCGGATATTTTTAGTTATATTTAAAAAAGTTTACTTTATTTTTTGGTAGTTTTATATCTATGTATATAGAAATTGTAAAATAATTAATAAAACAAATATATTCTAGTACATTTATAAGAATTTATGTTAATATTTAAATTATTATTTTTTATTTTAATTTAAAATTTATATTTTTATGTTAAATTTTTACTAATTTTATATATCATATTACAGCTATATCGTGACTTATAATTTTTAAACATTATCGTATTCCGTATTTATGTTATACCATATCCGTGTCTTAGATCTATATTCATATTTCATATCTTTCTATACTGGTTTCAAGCCTATATTCTCCCCCACTTTGTTTTTGTTTCTTTCACCTTTTTTAAAAAAATATTTATAAAATTTAAATTTTATATCTAGTTAAAAAAATTAAAAGTTAATTTTTTTAAAATTATTCTTTTTAATTTCTAAAAAAAGCAGAAATAATTTTTTAAAAATTTTACTTATTTTTTTAATAAAAAATAATTTTTCACCAAAAAATGACAAACAAATATACTATCCCTCTATATACAGTATTATGTTCAACATATTGGACTACATTGGTAGCATTTACAATGATTCAAATGAAAATTTGGACACCGATGTTCCAAGAAATAACCAATGCCTCGATCATGACTTGTGAAAAGATGAAATTAGTCAAAGGTTGAGCCGAAGTCAAAACTCGAAACTCATAAATTTAGGGCATAAACAAGAAATTAACTCTATCTTATCCTCCAACCTCCGACATTTGGCTTCCGGACCATCCCCTCCAACGCCGCCAGTGGTCCTCTTTCCTCCGCCACTGCTTCACCAGGACAAGCTTGAAAGATGGCAAAAGATCACATCGCGGCCAGTCTCACCTCTCTCAACTGCAACCACCATTGTCGTGCTTCAACCAAATCAAAGCTCAACCAGCCAGCCGCCACGACGACGGAACCTGCTCTCCCTCAGCTCCGACTTCATCATCGCGTCCACCTCAATTGAGCTCGGATTGGTGGAGGGAGACACCGCGATGCATCGTGGAAGAAGACACCTCCGGCGTGTGCTTTTACCATTGGGTGCCCCTTTTGTACATTTAACTATACTTTGTGCTCGGTACTCACCCTACGGTCCTACCTGCACACCAAGCCTAGTTCTGGCAAAATTTTTTGTTGTCGAGTACCGCTTCAGTAATTCTCCAATGTGCACGAATTATTACTACAGCATTTCAAACGTAATGGAAATTATCCAAGGTTTGCTCACAATGAATGCATGTTTAATTACATCTTTGAGAAGATACTGACAGTTAAAGGCATGACAGTGACAAGATTGGATGAATCTCATTAGTTTTTGGAGCTTTTGCTTATTGATCCTATCTCGGATTTCGGTTTGCATGCACATTTCTTGGATGAACCAGTGTTTGAGACAAATACATCCAAAGCAATACCTCCAGTACTTTTAATTTATTGTCTTTAACACTTTGTTTAGATATAAAAGAGAAAATGAAAGAGAAGAAAATAAAGAGAAAAGTATATTTTCTCTTCTAATGTTTGAATAAAAATAAAATAAGAGAGAAAATAAAAAGAAAGAAAATAAATGATATATAAAATGATATTTATATTTTTATTGTATAATACAATATAAATATATTATTTTTACTTAAAATTTAAATTATTTTTGTAAATTATATAAACAAATAATTTTATAATAATTATTAATTAAAAATTAATTTACGAAGATGTAAATTACAAAGTTTAGTTTGAAATAATTTATTCTTTATAAAATAAATTTGATATAAATCAAATATTAGTGGTCTGTTTGTATTAGTTAAGATATTGATTTAATTTGAAAAAAAGATGTTCATTTCATCATCATCACAAAATAATTGTATAGCTTGATATAATACATTAGCGTTGTTAGTATTTAGTTAGAAACAAGAAATGGCACGCTGCATAAATATGATATGCTGTATTTATGTAGCAATTTTTCTTTTTGGAATTAAATAAAGTAGGGGTGTAATTATCTTTTAATTAATCTGCAACCTTCTATGCTAATTTTCTTTGCATATGTGAGAAGAAAAAATACAGGTGGGCTCCATATCTAATTTTCTACTTTCCCTTCATTTTTATTTGTCAACCAAATGGAAGAAACTACTTTATCACCCCCCCTTTCTTTCCACCAGTTTTCTTTCCGTCCATAATCTATCGATCCAAACGATGGCTAAATATCTTTTGTGACTACTTCAGCGCCACATAAGAATATGAATAGGATGCAATGGTAACGACTGATCACATCACAAGTAAGGAATATACAGGCCTTTATCAAAGAATACATTCATCTCCCTAGATTCCAATTATTCCAGCTAGCTTGGGATCGTTGATCCTCACGGTAAATTAATATCTCTTAAAGCGGCCTTTAAATTGATAGGCAGAACCTTGAGTAAGACACTGGTATATATCATATGATATCCCCAATTACATATGTCAATTACTAATTCCTTACTTAACAATGGGCCGGGAGAGAAAGACAATGTCACATGAAAGTTTTGGAACAATCGTTAAGAACAACGACAACAAAAAGCCTTAGGACAATACCATATGTTTGTAAAAGATAGAATTTTGTAGTCGGCAAAGTGAAGGACTCCTGAGAAGAATATGAACCGAAAGAAATATGTGACTGGGAGGAGAGAGACCAAGAGATCTCAAGGAGTGCTTAGAGTATCTATGCTACATTTAATTAACAAAGCATATGGGTTTGTTCCCGTTTCTTCTAGGCACAAAACTACCTACATGTCATTGTATTCTCGATAATTTTTTAGAATAATGTTATTTATATTTATTTTAAAGATTTTTTATAGACATATAATATAAAAGATAAGTACAACATGATAGATCTACGCTACTTTTTCTTTATAAATGTGTTTAGAATGTTAAAAAAATAAAAATAATTTGATTTAGAAATCAAATTTTGTGTTTGGGTGTTTTAAAAATAAGAAATGAAGTGATTTAATATGGATTTTAATTATTTTTTATTTGAAATTTTATCAAAATTGAAAGAATTTAATAGAAATTGAATTGATTTTAAAATTTAATTACAAATCAAATCAAATAAATTCTATTCTTAATCATTCTAAATATAATTTAATATATTATAAACATAAAAATTAATTTTTAAATTAATTCAAATTCTATTTTTATATAATTATTTTAAATATAAAATTTAATTTATAAATCAAACCAATTCTAAAATTTAATTAATCCAAACACACTCTATGTATACCAACTAATCTGCGTTTGTGTTCCCCTCCAAACCCCATGTGTACCTAATATATATATATATAAATATCCTGTCTTGATCATTATCTACTGTGTTAGCAAATGGCAATACAGAATGTCCTACGTGGATTAAATAAATGACAAGTTGCAGATGGAAGTGACCCATCGTCCTTACACTTCTTTTTGTTCCATATTCTAATGTTCAGAAAAGGAAAAACATCATCTAGAGGCCACGCACCCTACTCCACCGGAAGCAATTTAAAAACAAGAACATAATAAAGCCTATTTGAACAGGACAAGAGAGATGAAAACATCAACGAGGTGCATATGTATACGGGCAATACATCATAATCAAATCCAAATGTTTAATTGACTGATGATTCCTAACTACTATATTTCTCTTACGAAGTCCTTCTTTAATTGATTTCCTCACGTTACTGTTGCTGTTGGATCTCAGCCTCCCTCCCCATCAAACACACATGTAATGTTTCATGATTCATTTGCCTTACAATAACATTTTCTGAACTAAGTACCTTAATTAATTGCGCAATAAATACTAGGCTGATAGTCCTCAGAACCGAGAATAAATCAGTGATCCACATGTGGTCCACACTGTAGCTGTAGCCGTCTGGGAGAAAAGACATCCTACCCTTTAAGTTATTAAAATGATGAATTCGATCAATATTATTGCACCACGACCACTTCAAATGTACGTACATTTTCCTCTCATGACGCAATAATAATATCCTTGTATGATAATGTGGAATTCAGCTGAGGATATGTGCTATTGAAAATTTTGTGAACTTTAGACCTCGGGGCGAAGGATGATGGGAAAGCATGGGAATGAGTAAGTCATTCAATTGTATGATTATGCTTGGTTGGGTATAAGTAAGGTCAATATGATTTTCGGAGGGCCAGCTGTACTGGTTGATTTTTTATTCTATTAAATATCACGGAAGCTAATATAAAAGATCTGTATGCCACTCACAGTGGTGGAGACACACCAGATATTCTCAATGTTTGATGCTATTTTCTGAAGTGATCGTTCGAAAATACAATGGAAAGGTATATATCTGTACATGGAATGATTAATTCAGAGAAAAATAGGTACCTCTATCCTCTATCCTTTCCGGTTCAAACTACTCATCAAACGAAGTCAAACATAACCAGATTTCTACTTTGACATTTTCATCCTGGCTAAATTGGTGGTCAAATCACATATTTACATTACATAGGATGTAGTGCTATGTACAAATACAACTACAAGTCTACAACATCCATTTACATTAGAAAATGAAAGTGAGCCGCGGTAAGATAAGCATACCGCTCTTGAAGAATTACACTTCTCTTTCGTTAAACTTTGGCTGAAAATCGTAGTTTGCTTCATTCATCAATGACTCTATTAACCACACGATAGCTTTGCAGCTATTATGTTTTGGCCGCTTCTCTGATGCAGATTGCAGAAAGTCGATACTGTATTGATCATAGTTGTTGCCAATATTTAGAAGATATGTGGCATAGAAGGGACCCCAGATAGAAACTTAAAACTCCAAGAGCTACTCGGAATTCAAAGATAATGATAAGAGAATTCAAATTACAGTAAAATTCCCAAGTCAGAGGTCTCACTTATGCCACATATCTTCTAAACATTGTCATCAACTATAATCAGTATGGTGTTGATTTTTTTAAATATACACTAGAGCAATCATCTTATATTTTATCAACTTTCTACTGCAAATTGACATAAATACCCTCACATCGAACTAGAAAAATGGTAAGAGAAGAACTTAAAGGTTAATCACAAAAGTGGTAAAGATGCGATTTCGTTATCAAATTTAAAATAAAAATAGTACAGATGTAATCCTAAGGATTTGTTTCCATATATTTTATATAAATAATATAATCATATAAAAAAATATTGACCTAATAATAATTAATAGCAATGAAAGTAAATTATGATTTTAAGTAAAACTTATTTACGATATTAAGAATTTAAGTAAAAAATTATTTAAAAATTTTATCAATTTTTTAATTACAATTTGTAATTATTAGTTTTAGAGCATATATAGTATATCTCTTTTACAAAAAGAGAAATTTTTATTAATGTTTTGGTAGATAAAATTAAAATTAACCATAGTATCGTCCCTTATTATTTTCTAGTTGATTTGGAAATTAAATATAAACAAGATACTTCGCAATCTAGTTATTTTTTTATAAATGAAAATAATTTTGTATGAAGATTAGTGGCTTTTTTTTTTTTTTGTCATGGAAATTCTTCTGTATGCGCAAGACGAATCGGGATCTACAACTGGGAACTTATTTTAAGGCTCTTCGTGGACATTGGACAAGTTTTGGAATGCAAAGCTTAAACTGAAGGCCCATTTTCCATGTGCAAAAATGGAACCTTCTCTTAGGCCGTTTAGTAAACAGGCCTGAACAAGATCCGCATCACTTATTGGGCCACATCCATCAAATAATAATTGTAGTCAAGTCCAAAAACAAAAAAACTTTATATTAGCTTTCATTTGGCATCCTGCTTCCACCCCCAGAATCTTTTTCCACTCCCCCTTTTTGCACGCTAGACAGGAAATCCCTGCCCAACTTGCGCATAATTCACAAACACTTATCACCTATGAAGCAGGAGCTTCGTGAGCTGATTTGATCTATCCGCTGGTGACGCCTTTTATCTGTATCTATAAATAGATTAAATTCTATCCCCCAAAATGCCTTATATCAGAAACAAATCTCTGTACTATTGGGGAAGATTTCATGTGAATTATACTTATGCTTATGCAAGAGATTACTGGGAAACAGGCGTAAGTGGTAAACTTCTAAGGCTCTTCACTCTTCAAGTGTCATAGTTCCCATCCTTTTAGTGACCTTTAATACTAAGAACATATTTGAAATTCACGTAGCTATTCGCAGAGCTACATCAAAAAATATACTCTAGGTTAATAACACTGTATCACCGGAGTTGCTAGATGCCTGCAAAGATACCATAAATGCCACAATCGAATTAATATGAACTGTCAAACATTTATTAACATATGGTTTTAAATATATGAAATTACATTAAATATAGTCATCACCCATCATCAAAGCTGATGAATGGAATGGTTAACAGTTTAGGTTTCATTAACAGAATGTTAATATTTATTTTATGAGCAAAGCAAAATGGAAAAGAGCCTGTCAGCTTAGATTCCTCACTGACCAATGAAAATGATACTTCACTCTTCCAATAATCAGCTTATAGCCTTATACTCGATCCCCGAACACCCAACAAAAGACAAAACCAGAAGGACCTTGTTATTAGAGTAGCACCAAAACATGCAGAAACAAACAACTAGCTGTGGATACCGTAATACAAGTTTCAGGTAGCCAGCTATATCCTTTTGGAATGTTGATCGGAACAAAGATCCGAAATTCCAATTCCCATGATCCGAGAACTAAAAAAAAAAAAAAACAGAATTGTGTTATTTGTATATTCAATTTTAAAGACATTTATAAACATTCACATATAAAAATATAGATGCTATAATTTTATTATTATCACATCATACATTTTTAATTTTAAAATAAAAGATACCTATGAATATTTATCATTCCAAATAATACAAAAGTCAATTCTCTAGAATAAAATAGTTCTGCTGAGGCCCCGTATAATGTATCCCTTCGCCCCTTCTTGTCAGCTTGATACCAGTCCAATAGATTATGTCAGCAGCGACTGATGACCCTCACTTTCTCAGATACTTGGTGGATACTTATCTCCGACGCCAAAGATTTGAGTCTGACAAATTGAACACGAAAGGCTATGAACCCAAGAGCCTCAACCACTTATTTTATGCGTACTGCCATGTATCGTATAAATATTTGCACATTATTTTATTCTTTATACAAGATCATTGGTTTAATGGATTCATTATCTCCAACAAAAAAAAAGGCTAAATCGAAGTTGTAAACTTGTAATTAGGATAAAGATCCTCATCCCATTGCTAATTTACGGAAACAAACATTTAGGTGGCATTAGATACATTACTTATTAATTATTAAATGTATATTTGGAAAAATTGAAAAATTAAAATTATTTTAATAATCATATTTTTATACAATAGCTTATATAAGAATTAATTTATATTTGAATACTTTAGCTGAAAAGTAATTTTAAGATAATCTATTTTATTAGGATTGTATGAAAAAAGTTACTTTTATATAATAAAATTACTAAGAAGGGTATAAAATAATTATTTATATTATATAATATGTAATATTTAGGGTTAATTTGGTAAAAATATAATAGTTATGAAATAATCAACTTTTGCTTATAATTATAAGTTCCAAAACTTTGCTTATGCTTGTAAGCTATTTTTCAACTTAAAATTATTAACTTTTGATTATAATATATTCTACAAAAATTACTCAAAATAAGATTATTTTTTGAAAAATAGCTTTTTTAAGAAAAAAACTATTTGTCCAGGGGTTCCCAGACACACACTAAGTTGCCAGTAATGTAGATTATTACTTAAAAATATTACCATATTTTAAATTATTGGTAATATTAAATACAATATTTGGTATTATAGATAATCTAAGTGACAATTTATATTATCCTATTTAGTATATTAAAAAAATTATTAGGTAATATATGCATTAAACTAATAATAATAATAGCTAATAATATTAATAATTATTATTAAAAAATAATTAATATTTAATCATAATAATAATTATAATTATTATATATAATTAATCATGATAATATTAACAATAATAATATTTATTTTTAACAATAATAACAAAAGGATTGCTACATTGGTGGTAATCCACGTTACCAGCTTTCAATGGAGCAATTCACATTATCTTGGAAATCTAAATTGCCAATAATATTGCCCAGCCTAATAGGTAATATTGTGAGCTCAGATAATTTAATTAAACGTTACCCTGTCTAGATAGATTACCCTATACCAAACACCACCTTACATTATTATTTTTTATGGTAATCCATCCTAGCTTATATTAAAGAAAAAAGAAATGATTTTTGTATCCAAAAAATATAGATATCAGAATACTTTTAACATTGGCCTCCATCTAATGATGCTTACTGCCATGCACCTTATAAACTAAGGTGTTTGATGCACCATTAAACAATAAAAGGTGCACACATATTCTTGAATTGATTCATACCATTGATTGAGATTTAAGAATATTGGATCGTTCGAATTAAAAATGGTGATTGATCCACACCATGGTCTCCCACACCTCAACATTTGCAACCTCTACCGGCGGCAGCATCGGCGACAAGCTCTCTTCCTCTTGACCAAGGCACAACATCGGCGACCCCTTCTCTTCGTGAACCAAACGTGGTGGTGGTGGGTAGGTTGTTCAATCTTCGATGGCGGAATCTTCTAACACCATCCCTATCGCTATGTTTGGCTGCGATCTTCTCCTTGTGACAGCAGCAGCGTTTCTAATTGGTGTTCGAGAGGGCTTCGAAGATGGACTGAATATGAGGCCAGGAACCCCGGCACTGAAGAGGGAGGTTGTCGTCCTCCGCCAGCTACGAGATCTTTCAAGTGGTGACCTTGAGGCAATGCTCGATGTCAATAGAGCCATGGCCAGCACGAAGCTTTTGTTAATGAAGAGCTTGATGCGGATCTATGCTTGATGCTCAAACTGGAAGTGGTGGTGGCAGTGGGTTTGTTTTACTTGACCCGACATTAGAAATCCTGGTGGGGGTGGAGGTGCAGCCATGGCAGGACCAGCTCGGCCATGGTGGGTTGCGGCGGCTTGGCCGCGAATGCCGTCAAGGGGATGGTGCACGACTAGTGGCAGGGGTAGAGTGGAGAGGGAGAGAGAGAGAGCATCATTTAGCTAAACTTTATGAATGTGGCTAAAAACTTGGTGTATGTTACATCCCTAAGTGCATCATGCACCATAAATTATAGGGTAAATTTAAGATAAAACCCCATCTAATCCCCATTTTTCACCAAACTATTTATCGCATCAACATCACACAATTAATGAATTATGAAACATTCACTTGTGGCCCCGAGATGCATTCCTCTGTAGTGGCACTTAAGACTCTCTTGTCCTAGCAAATTGTCCTCAATGGAAAAAGCAAAACTATCCATGATAACCAAAGAAATTGGGATGCGATATTTGCGACATTGGAGGTGCTCTTACACACCCAACATCCCCTTTGGTTTTTTACTTTTTACATACCTTTTCACCTTTTTTTTATTTTCTTTTACAATTTTTTCTTTTCCTCTCAGTCTCCGGGTATGGAGAGTGTTTGGAGAGGGAAGTTTATAAATATCCCTATCCTAAGAGAAATACAATTTGCATTGGAATTTTCCTCTAATGTTCACCTCGGTAAACAAGCTTTTGTGTAAGTTGGAATTTTTATAAATTTAGAAATATTCTGCATTAACATAAAAGTTAGATGCACCGTTTAAGTGTAAAATTAGCATGAAGCATAGCAAGTGAATTGACCAATAAGAATGTACTGCTATATTTTGGTTCTTCTGCGGTTTAGTTGCAGATATTTATAATTTTTTTTTCTTATTCAACTTCAGAGCAGATGATGGTCCTCCTCCTTGCTTAATGTTTTCTAAAACAATTTCACAATGTTGACAGAATAGCGCCCGCCTAATTCAGTCATTTCAGTCAATTTAATTATGTGAAGTTGATTATAAAATACTTGGTCTAGCTAAAGGGAAGTTGTAATTAAAATTCCTAAGCACTAGCAAGTTCTACAATTTTATCCTTGCATAGAGCTATCAAGCAAACCAAAGTTTCTTGTCCACAAACAAGATGAACAACTTTATATGTAGTTTTATACTAAGAAAAGAATGGCAGAGATGGATAAAGATTTGAAATCTGGAACCAGATTCACTCGAAACTGATTCCCTTCTTTGGCTTGTAGTTGTACCTTAGCCTACTTCATTTCGTGGTTCCAAAGGAGACGGGCCACAAGGCTTTCCAACTTTTGGCAATTCAGATTAACCTATAAGCTACAACCCACCATCCTCAAAATATATAAGCACTGCGCCCACAGCATTTTCTTACACAAGCTATCCCTTCCAAGTAAAGCCTCCTCTTTTAGGTTCCTCTTAGGTTCTTACTATTCAACAAGTTCACCCTTGTGAGACAATAGATTAGGTTACTTATGACTTCAAGCTCTCTCAGCAAACAAAAGCCTTGTGACTCCTCCTCTTAGACTCTAAAACAGGACAAGCTGTTTGAAAAGGCACTTGCAAAGTATGACAAGGATACCCTTGACTGCTAGTAGAATGTAGCCAAAGAAGTTAGTGGCAAATCAGCTGAGGAAGTTAGGAGGCACGATGAGATCCTCTTGGAGGATCTCAGACACATAGAGTATGGCCATGTTCCCATTCCCAACTACAAATCCACAACAAGTAGCAGTAATGTCGATGAAGAAGACAGGTAATATGAACTCTTTATTGTTTTCTTCTCGTTTCTCTAAGTACACTAACTCTCGTAGACTCATATCATTAGCCAATTTCCTTTTCAATGCCCCTTCCAAAGTTCTAATCTTGCTCATGCATGTATCATGTAACACCCTCCCAAGTATTACACTATGCTTAAGTCATAATGCCTCGCCTAGGAGTTGTTATAGTCACTTAATTGGACCTTGTCTGGCAGCAACCTTCGGCCACCTTCAATCTTACTAGTCAACTCCACCTCGGAGAACCTTCTTCGAAACTTCCGAACTATCTCTAGCAAGTGAGATTCTTGATCAAGATGGGTGTTTGTGGGTAAGGAGGGTGGATGAGAGCTTGAGAGGAGGTAATATGAAGTAGGATAAGAAGAGGAAAATGAAGAAGGGAAGGAAAGAAAGAGGCAACCATAGCACAAAAAGGAAAGGAAGAAAAATCTGGTTTGATGTAATGATGATAGTTGGAACTTTAATATTTGATTGGAGGAAAATAGATGGCTAGAATGAAGCCAAGATCACCTCATTTGGGACAGCCATTAGGCGTCCAAATGCTTGGTGAGAGTGGCTAATTTTTAGCCACTCATTTTAGGGTCATAGGTGTATTATTTGGTTGCTTTGGTTTCGGCAATTTTAAAATACTATAATTTTACCGATTTCCTTCAAACCGGCAAAATATTACTGAATATTTTTGTGAGAGTTCCTATGTATCTATCTTAACCTAAGCTTAATTATTCTAATTAACACTTCATTAGCTTCTAATTAACCTCTAATTAACTTCTAATTTAATCCTACTTATCCTATAAAATCGAATAAATCGATTAATGACGTAAATTAATCGTTTTACCAATTTGGGGCTATTCCGCTTTCTGTTTTTCGTGGCTAACGGTATTTTCGTAATTATGGGTAAGTCTAAGGGTATCCCATGTCATTTCACATATGGATGCCTCCGTGGCTCAATCAGCCGAGGTTTAGTTTTCTACATTTTTGCTACGTAGTTCTGCTTTGTTTAAAACCTTATTCTACTAATTCTATTGATATAGGGACCTAATTGTCATTTTCTAAAAAGTTCAAGGGCAAGATTGTGAATAATAAAAGTTTATTTTTATTATTTTCTATTACGTTATATGGGGATGTTACATATCATTTCTTTCTGTCTTTCTTTAATGCTAAGGTTTAAGGTAACGGAATGTTAATCGAGAGGGATTGACTTGCATTGAAGCTCAAGAACAACATATGTTTGTAATTGTATATAGGTTTTCATTAACTAGTAAGTGACACCCACCCCCTTCCCCCCTCCCCCAAAAAAAAGAGTTGACTAGCAAATATAATGCCCCGTTGCATTAATTAGAATCTGCAAAAGACAAGGAATGGGGAAAAAAAATGTGAGGGTGACTCAGACCTAGGGAAGTAACCATCAATATTAAATTATTCTATGTAGAGCCAAATAGCAAGGATCAAAAACTCTATAATAAAAATGGTTGAGTTGTCTCCATTTTCTGGCACCAAATTAATCCTGCACTCTCATATTTGTCACTAGTTTCTGTTCTTGTTTCAACTTTTGATATATAACAACGTATTCATGATTTTATTTTATCTTATTTATGCTTATTTGCTTGCCCCAGGCTTCTGAATTATCTCAAGCTGAATTGATTTGAAGCAATGCCTGCGTCATCATCAGCTATTAGTAGCATATATGTGGTGTACCAACCATGAATCTGTTAGAAATATCTTCCAATCTGTGTTTCTCTCATCATTTTCCCACTTCGCTTATGTAGATCATTTTAACGAACTATCCTTTTCTAGAAACAATGTCAAGTTCTTAACTACGATCAAACCACTTAACTAGAAGCAATGCCCTGTTACGGTCCTCGATAAGTTTCAAGTAATGCACTGTAAATCACAAGAGTGAGTAATCAAGGGCAGTTGCTCATAGTATGTGGTGTAAAAATAAAAGAGAATAGTAAAGTGGCTTGATAGTGCACCTGAATGCCCATCCCAAAGATATTCACTCGTACAAATCAAACAAAAGCTAACCATCCCTCAAGCCTCACTATGTGATACTATCATCATGCGAATACCTTTATCACATCTCCAACTTTTGTATGTTTACTCCTTGATGGAGGTATCATATTCATATATCTAAGATTACATTATAAGCTCCTAATCCTTTTCCGCCGCTTCCATGAAAAAAAGTAAGTAACTTCAATTAAACTTTAACTAATTTAATTTAAGGTATATCAAAACTTTCTTAGGTTTTTTTTTTTCACCCAAATTCGAGAAAGAGAACAAATCTAGAATGAATAAACAAACCTTGCATATTCTGCAAAACACTTTTTTTCTTTCCTTTTTGGTCCCCCAAAAAAAAGTGGTCGAATTGTTAGGACTTTGAAAGGAGCCAAGCCCAATAAGCACAAAGGCCAATGGGTTTTAGTCTGTTACCTTTGGATCCTCAACCATGTTGGCAGCCTTCACGAGTCATTGGCCTAGTCAACTCATCTCACCTAAACTCTTGATCCGAAGGGATTAAGTATGTAAAGACCCACAAAAAAAAAAAAGAAAAAAAGAAAGGATCAGGTATTCTGATATCTCAACTTTGGCGAAAGGTGTTGTGCACTTTATTTGACAAGATAGACCACACCTCATTATCAAAGGGTGAAGACATGAGACGTATCAATGGAACCAATTAGGTATGGTACACTATAAAACTTTTATTTCTCTCCTCTCTCCCGACCAATCAGGGTCCTTGTCTAAGGAACACCGCTAGCCGCCACACAAGGGTCTGAGACAGGCAACTTAAGTGGCAGTGGTGGAATGGTTGGGCCATTCCGAAATCGCGATTCGCTGACCCTCACATACCTCTTCTTCTTCTGCTCTGCTCAACCACCAAACAGCCCATGGCCTTCCACCTTCCTCTTTCGTCTTCTTTGTGTCTTAACCACCCATGGACACAACGTCCAATCGCCAAAGCAACCCCATCGACGTAGTCATCTGACACGTTGTTGTAAGGTTGTAGGTTGCCCTCCTACTTGTTAGCTGATGTGCTATGCTGTTATCATGCGTCACCCATGGTTGTTGCCGATAGCTGCTACAAGTGTGTAATGCCGCTGTGAGGTGCAAACAAGGTGGTTGTAGGGGTTGAGTTGTCGTGCCGCCTCAACTACAATCACTGCCACGCTACGCCATGGTTGCTACATGTGGACACAAACAGTGGCCAATAGATGGTGTGAGTGTGGCTAGAGGGAGAGAGAGTATGCTGTTGTGCTTTATGGATTATTAGTGCATCAATCCACTCCTAAATTGTGATGTGCATCTTAATAAAAAGAAATGCCCCAAAGCCTTCCCCCTTAACTTTGATACCCAAAGAGGACCCCAAAAAAAAAAGGGACCCTTGAGCGAGGGGACTTGGACCGAACAAGACCCCAAAAAAAAACTTTGGTAACCAAACTCAAAAGTCGGAACAAAAAAAAAAAAAAATTGTACCTAAAAATGGATAAGTAGCCTTATGGCATATGATAATGTAGCTTCATTATTATGAAATATTAAGGCCTATTTGATTTTTTTATCCATTCTTTGTGTTTCCTCTTTTTAACATTTTGTAATAGAAATAATAAAAATAATAAAATCATGTTTCTTTTTTTTTTCTATTTTTATTATTTCTTTCATTAAATCCTAAAAATAAGAAACACAAATTGAAAATATAAAATAGAAAGAGAAACCAAACATACCCTTAACTTCTAGTCTCGACCTGGAGGGGAAAGAAAAAAAAACTGTAGTAACTACTACTGAATAATGACCAAAAAATTAATAAGTTCTAGACCTATGCTTTAAGGGGGAAAAAGTTTTGTTTCCTCATTTGTTTACAAGAAATCCTCGAGCTGAAATATGACTTGCCCAAATACGGTATCATCAATCATGCAACGATGTGTAAAGTCAGTGCCTGGATGAACTCGGGAGATATGGCTTCCAGATTAAGTCTGCAGCAAGAATAGATAATAAGATTTTTACAAGTGCTGCCTCTGTTCTGTCCTTGTGAGAAGCGTGTGAAAATCGTATATATATATATTAATCATCAATTCATAACTTTGTTAGCAATGAAAGTGACAAAAGTCTTATATTTTACTGGTACTAAATGCTAACGAAGACGCTGTATAATTAAGCCGATAAGGTGAAACTACAACGGAAGCTTGGAATCTCTTATAAGCATCCTCAATTCTCAAGAGCCGCTTGTATTATTATGGGCAAACAATCAGTGGACTTTCCGCGCCCACTTTATAATCCATTCCATCATCTGCATGTTAAGTTGCTAATTGTAGCATTTTGATTGAAACAATATGGTTTGCCAGTTAAGAAAGAAAGGAAATTTCTTCGTTTCTTGGTGGTGGTTGAATAGCCATTGTACAAATTTGGCATTGTACAAGCTATTGCTTACTCCAATAGCCGCGTCAATATCCGCCAAAATTATAATTCGAACCCAGTATTAGTTGCCTACGTTATCAATCTATTTCACTGCTGAATTACCTACAAATTGGTTGCTAACAGCCAAGGCTAAAAATCCAGATTGTTATTGAACACGTTAAGTTAACAAATGCATCTTTATTGTACACATGATCGTAGAATATTCTTCGAAGATGCTTCTTTCATCACCTTTGCAGATAATCAAAATTACCTACCCTAACCAAAATACCAATGTAAATGGTTTTGGTCTTCTCTCTTTTTTCTTCTTCCATTATTAAAATACTAGTATCAACGTATGAGCCGAGTTCAACATCCTTCATTTTAAAAGCGAAATTTAAGTATTTTAGTCTTCTTTACTTTTCTTTTAAATGCATTAGGTTGATTCGCAACACCTAAAGTTTGAATATATTAGCCCTTATTTGGGAGATATGGCTTCCAGATTAAGTCTGCAGCAATGATAGACAAAATAGAAGGTTTAGAAGTGTTGTCTCTGTTCTTTCCTTATTATCTTACACTTTATATTTTGTGTCAAATCCTTACAAAGAAAAAACCTCCGGACAAAGAAAAAGTTATAGAGGAGAATTTTGAAATGTGCATATGTTATCTAAAAATTGATAACGACTGGGAGAAGTATATGAAAATCGCATATATGTTAATAATCAATTCATACATTTGTTAGCAATGAAGGTAACTCTTATAATTAATTTGTTTTTTTTTTTATTGATATATTGGTGGGAAGGAGATTTAAACCTATAATCAAATACAAACTACCCAAATTTCTCACAACACACTCTTATAATACTCTTGGAGCATATCTTTACTAAGCTACAACTCACCTGCCATGCATTTCATTCTTTTATTCAATTGCACCATGTGGGCCGAGATGTGCTAGATTTGTCTTCGTGTACATGCTGATTGATCTATTTAACCTAATAAACATTTATAAAACCAGCCGACCGAACAAAAAAGTATATATTAACTCCGGTGGTAGCCTAGAAAGCTCACAATAATAATAAATTAAGTAATAATGATGATCATAATTGGATTGTCCGGAATACTAAATAAATTAATAAGTCAAGCAAATCAGTTAAACTTAATTATATTGTTTTTAGTATCACTTGGTTTAAGATTTCTTATAAAACCGAATTAAAGTTGTCTCAAATTGAATCAAAGTGGACATGCTTAACATTTGTTTGTTTTTCTCTCCTGTTAAGCAGTTTAGGGGATAAAACTCGTTGTCCCTGGACCAAAAATTGAAGCCGAAGGCCAATCTAATGCCGTAGCGAAATCATAACACTCCATATGGTATGGCAATGACACTACGGCTAACTGCTCAGCATTTCCTGTTTTTACCGGTTCTCTTCATATGAATTGGTTCTTATGTGGGACTTTCCCGTTACTTCCCGTCAATCCCTTCGGAGTTTAGAGTGATACGAAGTTTTTGCTTCATTATTTGAAAAAAAAAAAAAACAGCAAAATAAGAGAAAACTAAAAAAAAAAAAAAAAATTTTTACTCTTATTTTATCTCATTCTCTCCATTTAGAGGAGAAAAAAAAAAAGATAGAAATCAATAAAATAGATTCCATTCAATACCATTCTATTCTATCATTTCTTTGAAAATCGGCACATCTGAATTAAAGTCATTTCATTTTATTCTACCTATCACCACTAATTGAGCCATACCCTCAAGTGATGTAAACAAAAATTTTGCGTAAATACTTGGCATGACAAACACTTCATGTGGCAGTACGCAAAAAGCGCATGAATATGAAGGGACACAAAAAAATAATAATAAAAAAACGATTAAAAAAATAAAAGGGGCAGCATGCAAAGACTGGCCATGTGCTTTTTCAAATTAAAAAGGCGATTGCAACCGAGAAACTTTTAGGAACCTGTTGAAATATGTTACTTTATTACTTACTGTAGTCCCTTCTTGATTTTCATATGCTTAATTGGATTAAGATAATGACGCTTCAATTAATTGGCACCGCTATTTTATCCAGGGCAAAGACAAGTACTGGTTTTGACAGCCGATGTGCAACATTATGCACAACAAAGCTGTTTTTTGGTGAGAAATTTCCAATAAAAGTGCAACTAAATTTAAACATTTACATGAACTTTTCTTTATGGGTAAAGTTTAAACTAACACAGGATATTAACATTATTCTGCACAAGAATGACCAAGATAGTGGCATAATCACAATACAGTCATGCATGTTTGGAGCTGAAGCAGTCTATTAAGATGTAAAGCATACATCTCTGACCCAGTAAATATGGAAAATAAATTGAAGATAACTGTTAATCTTAAGAGGAAAGAAGAGCTTCTAACTGATAAAACAACTATGTAACAATCTGAACTGGGTACCTATCAATGCAATCTTCCCATGGATTCTTGGGAGAAGGCTTTACATGTCGCAGGGCCTCCCACACCGCACTGTTACACTTAAACCCACTTCCAAATGCAATCTGCCACACTCTGTGACCCTTTCTCATCCTTCCCTTTGCCTCTGTGTAAGCCAATTCATACCAAATTGAACTCGAAGAAGTGTTCCCAAACCTGTGCAGTGTCATCCTAGAAGCCTCCACGTGCACAGGCAGAAGCTGCAGGTTCTTCTCCAGCTCGTCGATCACAGCCCTCCCACCAGCATGGATGCAGAAATGGTTGAAAGCAAGCTTGAAATCTGGGATATAAGGCTTCGCTTTCGCATTGAACAGCTTCTTGGCCACCAATGTTACAAAGAAGAGAAGTTGCTCGCTTATGGGCAACACAAGGGGACCCAACGTTGTGATGTTAGTCTTAAGAGCCCCACCAGCAATAGCCATGAGATCCTTGGACAGTGACACACCCGTTTTCCCAGCATCATCTTGCTCCTGATACACGCACCTAAAAGCCTTGTCATCTGCACCTTTATGCGTCCTCACGACATGAACAAGCTTGTACTTGGCTCGTGATTTGTCACAAGCCTTGTTGGAGAGCAACACCGCGGCACCACCAACGCGGAACAAGCAATTGGGTATCAACATGGACTTGTTGTTCCCAAAGTACCAATTCTGAGTGATGTTCTCCATGCTCACCACAACAGCATAAGTGTTCCGATGAACCCGGAGCATGTCCTTGGCAAGATCAATAGCTATAACACCGGCACTGCAACCCATACCCCCCAAGTTGAAGCTCCTGATGTTCCCCCTCAGCTTGTACTTGTTCACAATCATAGCCGAAAGCGAAGGCGTAGGATTGAACAAGCTGCAATTCACAACAAGGATCCCAATGTCCTTGGACTTGATATTGGTATTCGCAAGGAGGTTATCGAGTGCACCAAACATAACCTGCTCGGCTTCATCCCTTGCAGCAGCCATGGAAGGCCTTGGAGGGATGTGATGCATGGCTTCGGGAACGTAGGTTTCTTCGCCAAGGCCAGAGCGCTCCAAGATCTTGCGCTGGAACTCGAGGGAGGACTCGTCGAAGTCCCCTGTGAGTCTGGAATGTTCCATGAACTGGTGGAACTGGACGCGGAGATGGTGAGGGGGACGGTAGCAGTAGTAGTCCACAAGGTAAACGGGTCTGGGTCGGGTCATTATGTAGAGGGTTGACCCGAATACGATGATGGCGGAGAAGATGATGACGCTGATGAGGTTGTACTTCAGGTGGAGCCAGAGTTGGTGAATGTTTTCTGGGTTCATCTGGGATGCTTGGACGATGATGATGCACATGAGAGGGACCAGGCAGAGGGTCAAGAGGTGTTTGATCAAGTAATGGTAGCCCAGCTTCACATGCTTGAGATTCACGCTCTGCAAGAAATCGGGTAGTATTCTGGAGTGGTGTATTTGAACGCCTCCTGCATCGTTGGAGGTGGTGGGATCAGAACTCATGATGAGTAGGAGAGTGAATGTGAGAAAGGATTTGTTTGGGGGGAAAAAGATGGGAAGAAGAGGGATCTGAGTTAGTGAAGAATTTGGGTCACAACTCACAAGTGGTACGGAATGGTGGGAATTATAGGTATGTAATGTATGCAGAGGGTTAGAACTTGAAAGTTAAGAGGGGTTGCGGTTGATGCAACTGCAACAACTACCAAAACAGAGAGAAAAACAAATGACTAACGTAGCACAAAGAATTTGGGACAGGTACGCTGTTTCGGTCTGCCAACGAGGAATAACAAGAAGAAGAAGGAGGAGGGAAACAAGTAACAAGGAAGGATGGAGTGGGAGAAACGAAATGAAATGAAATGGAAGGGAAGGGGAGATTAAAAAGAGGTGACGGTTAAAGGCAGGGAAGCGGCAAGCGGAAGCTTCATTGACGCTTCTTTCACACCCTTCACTTTGCAACTGTGTTTTCGATCTCATATTTTTTCGATTGAATTGTCCAGACGGATCAAATCAATACTACTGTTACACGAAGAAAAGAGGAATTACACAAAATCTTGCGCTGAAACTCGAGGGAGGATTCGTCTAAATCAATAATTTTCAAATGATATAAATATGTAAAGTAATTCTTATTTAGATAAACATTTTTACAATGGAGTTTATAAACTTTAATCAAAATATACCATATAAATACTAAAATAATGAGCTTCTGCAAAAGAATAAAATTTTCCTAATTCACGGATGATCCAATTTTCTGTTGACTCAATAAAATTAAGATTACAATTCAAAAAAAGTCGGCCATTATAATTTATAGGAAATGTCATTATCCACCATTTGCACTCCAATCTTCTTTTTGTGTGTGTGTGTGTGTGTGTGTGTGTTTGGGGGAAGGGAAGGAAAAGAGAAAGAGGGCCCGGGGGGGGGGGGGGGGTTTCTGTGCTATTTTATGTGATTAATGCTAGAAGTTTTTCATCATTTACACCTTTGAACTTACACTAGCACGATATAGATTATGCGCGCAATTAAAAGCCATTAATACGACTTTTTATTACTGCATTAAAATATGATTTCGTGAGCTTACCAAATATATATATATATATATATATATATATATATATGACTTCTTGAATACTATGTAGTACTTTAAAATTAATTTTAAAATCTATTACATTGTGCATATTAACTTTATTTACATTTTTATTTTTATTTTTTGGGAACTGAACTTTATGTACAATTAAAAATCATTAATATGCACGTTGTGATAAACTTTAAATTGTATTAAAATGTTTCAAGATACAGATGGCACTGCACATATTATCCACAATTAGAGTAAACTTCTTGATTTTTTATCCTGAAGATAATAGGATTACGGGTGCTATATCTTGATTTTAAAATGGCTAATCACAAGTGCAGACATTAGATGGCAGCAATCATGATGTGATCATGATGTTCGGCATTTTTTTTTTCCTCTTTTGAAA
The DNA here is from genome assembly GCA_031439595.1 of Pterocarpus santalinus. Lineage (NCBI taxonomy): Eukaryota > Viridiplantae > Streptophyta > Magnoliopsida > Fabales > Fabaceae > Pterocarpus > Pterocarpus santalinus. The sequence continues at coordinate 1,334,168 of CM062529.1, forward strand.
GAAAAGAAATATTTTTTGTACTATTAGGATAGATAAATACCTTAGACACTTAGATATAGAAAGAAGAAAAAAAAATTGTAAGAAAAAGTGAAAAGAGTAAAATGATTGATGAAAAAAGAAAAAACTAAGAAAAAGTGTTGAGGTGTTGAAATTTTTGGTATATACAAATAATATACCTCATAAATTTAGATGATCACACGTGAATCAGGCACCGAGACTGAATGATTGAGGCTGGGTGGCTCCGCCCACCAAGTTCATATTCGGGGACACAACACTTGGCCGCTAAAATTTTGGATTAACCATTGCTTGCCTTAATTAGTAATTGCTGAAAATTCAACATTAAATACATTTACTAACTTCAAAAATTATACTTACATGTATCAAATTAATGCTAAATGATGTGCATATAAGCAGGAATACGTCATCCCCACATCTTCCTCAAGTCCTTTCGTTTCATTCTCAGGCTGATACCTGCCAGCCAGTTAGCAAAGTTCACCAACACCTGTGCCATATATTCTCTTCGTAAGTGAGAATGAAACGTTTTCTTCTTTATGAGTATTATTTGTACCATCTTTTAATGTAGATATCTAAACACTCACTCACAATTTTAAAAAAAAAAATTGTGAAAGAAAAAGAAAAAATGAAAAAGTAAGTGAAAAGAGGAGAGAGATAGAGAAAATATGTCTAAAAATTTCAAAATGTAGTATATACAAAAATTATTTCTTTTTTTTTCTCTCTTTATTTTTCATAAATGTAGATCATACCATACGATCCAGATAATATGTTACTTTTAAAAAACTATCTTCTTTTTATTGAAAATTAAATCATCTTACTGCTAATTGTAATTTATTATTTGAACTATTATAGTTTAATTTTAAGCATGTTGTTTTGTATTGTTATTTATTCATATGATTAACATATCATTAAAAAAATAATTCTAATAAATAATAACATAATATATAATTTAATAACGGTACGCTCTCGAGTATTAACTTAATTCTTCACCACACGTTAGTATTTTAACTTGTTTCTATAATTCAAATAGTTGATGTGTCTTATATCATAAATAATAATCAATTTCGGCAAATAAGTGCTTGAGCGCTCTCTAATATGACCATTTCATACAATGCTACTCAGGTGAAAAAGTTTGCCAAAAGTTTTGAGAAAAAATAAGGATAATAATTAGACAATATAAAGTAATATACTCTACCTTCTATTAATTAAAGATTACTAAACATGTTATACTATTTTGGCAATTAAATTCTGACAAAAAGTATAGTTCTTTTTAGCATTTTTCTTTTCATAACAATAATATATGAAAATTTAACTTATTTACCTAACAAGCTTTGTTATAATCACGAATTATTGAAGTGCACTTTTTATTCGATGGCAAAGTCACATTTTCAAACTTTCAGTTTCCCTAAGTTAAGACATTGCTTATCTCATCTGGCCCGTTTAAGGATTTTCATTTTCTGAGGCAAGTCCATTTTTAATTTTTAATTTCTTAAATTGGAAATTCAGTGACATTCATTGGAGAAAGGATAAGTGGTAATAACCTCGAGAATAGAATTGAGAGTAACAAGTAGCGAAATAAGATATCGTAACTGGTAAACAAATAATTCTTGCATTCTTCAGTGCTACTCCTTCGTATGTTATTGATAGTGGACACGGAGATGACGTTGACGTACATTTTTGGAGGATTTTTTACGCGAAAATCACGCACTTACCGTTCCCCTAGACTCTCTGAGTTATTCAATGGGTTCTGATTCTCATAGCATTCACAAATCGCATTGCGTGCGTTTCTCGTTTCTACAGATGTGCGTTTGCATTCTCCGTATATATTGTTTTTAGGGTTTACTTTCTAACTAAGGAAACTAGAACGGTGACTTTCTACAACTGTTTTTTGTCAACAGGTATCCAAGGGCCAATGAAAATGAGCTTTTACTTTCTTGATCCATTCTTAGTTTCTTACTTCTGTATTTCATTTTTGGCAAACTTTTTTTTTTTTAGGGTAGCATATGCTTAACATTTAATCTTTCTTTTGAGTGAATGTTCATTTTGATTTTTAAAATTATGAACATATTTTACTTTAATATCTGAATTTAAAAAAATAATAATTTAATTTTTAAAATTATAAAATATAATTTAAGTTAATTATTGGACTGAAAATAAAATTCTAAGGACTAATTTAAATTATATTTTTTATTTTTAAAGATTAGATCATTAAATTCTTAATTTCAAAAATTAAAGTAAAGATACAAACACTTTTCGGGTTAAAATTACATTCATTTTGTTTATTTTTTTGGGATGAGTTCAACACGACGTGGGCTGGCGCTCCAGGGGCTAGGTCTATACAAAACAACCAATAGTTAATCAGCCTTCAACCGAAGAAAACCAAAAGGACCCAGATGCCAACGGATGGAGCGGCCCCACATTTGCTTGAAAAGCAGGTCCCATTTATTAATTAATATGGAATATGGGTAAGAGAAATATTTACATGGTTCGAGAATACTACGTGACTGTGCTCTCTGATCGATCATATAAGTATATTTTATATGGGATCTACCATTAACACACAATCCTAGGTTTTCATTACGAATTTGTCCGTTATCACGAAACTTGCTAAAGACCACCATTCTAGGTTGATTTACCCCACAATTTTGACAGTTCATCCCAGTTAATCCGTGCCAATTGGGTTCTAGGGGCAAGTAATTGCTAACAAGCAAGCGATTTCAGTTAAGTATTCAATTATAAGATAAGATTTCAGCTTAAATTAGCTTTGTTTCTAAAGCTATTCAAAATTGGTTAGGAAAATAATTTTACATGTCACCGTGCGCATTGAAGTAGTCTTTACAATTTGAGCCCAAAACTAATACGTTTGTAGGTTTAGAAATTTCCCTTTTTTTTTTTTTTTTTGTCTTGTAGGTTTAGACTCTGCTCTGTTTACGCGTTAAAAAAACAAAAGTATCCTGTTGAAATGACTTTTTTCTTTCTTTCTTTCTTTTTGTCGCAGAAATGACCTTTTTATTATTCTTTTTTCTTTATCAACGATGATATTTTTCATGGTCAAAGATGATATTTTTTGTTGATTAGTAATTAAAGGTGATAGCCAAATTACATCAGAGTAATACATCAAAAGCATGACAACATGTAGTTAACATTGAAGTAAAACTTTCTAGCTTCTGCGTTCAAAGTATCCGTTGAAGAATTAAAATAAAAAACTAATATTGTAACTTCCTATTCTAACCTTCTTTTCATATATATATATATATATATATATATATATATATATATATATATATATATATATATATATATATATATAATTAAAATTTTATTTTTTGTTGTAAATTTAGTATTTTTATTTATAATTTAATAATGATATCAACGGTTATTTAAGTATATTAAAAATAATATTTATATGTTTTTTACAATAATATTAATATAATTCATTAATTAAAATTTTAATTTAATTAATTTTTTTATACAAATGCTTCATATATTTGTTGTAATATTTTTTAAAATGTAATTACTAGCAATAAAATTTATTAAGTATCTTATAAATAATGTTTATATAATTTATTTAAGTATCTTGAAAATAAATAAAATGAAATAAAAGAATAATATCAAAAGCATAATGCAAATCCATATGTGGCAATTTTACATCTAAAAGTGATTTTGATTATTATCACCCAAACAATATTTATTCTATCATAATCACTTTTGACATAAAAGTTTCCAAACATAAATTATGTTGGTACTAGTTCAATTTTGATCAAAATCAATTTTGTATAGTCAAATTAGTCCAAACTCTCATTTACAAACTCTAATCCAAACACACACTAGGAGATAAATATAAGATTGCAATCAATGAAATTATATAACTAAAAATCAAATACATCAAAACGTAAAGTGATTTTGCATCACACTATGCATCCATAACAGCACAAGTGAGCTTGCCAAGATCTCTGATCTTTGGTCTGACATAACTTTTATAACCAATTGTATAGATAAAGTCATTGGCTCAAGTTTAAATCATACTATTGTGAAGCACCAAATCCATTCCACAAATGTATCAATACATAAACAAAGAGGGGGAGTGATTCCTTAGTCCCACCATAGTTTCGAAGTAACGTTAGTCCCGTTTACAATTAGAAAATATTGCCTTAGCAGGAACTTTAATATTTGCAAAATGGGACTTCTATAATTTTATTTTGGAAGACAGTATTATTGGTCTCTCTTCTTACTATTCAATGAAATTTGATGTTTGATGACTTCCAGCACTCACTTTGCCGAACCATCAGTGGTCATGGGGTATGAGACTTCACTGGTGCCTTTAACCCATCTTAGACAAGCTCAAATCCAAATCGATTCTCTGCTCCCGTCAACCCCTTCAAGCTCTTCCGCTTTGCATTTAGAGACATTCTCTTGACAACATCGATCCAAATCTTGATTCTTGATTCTCTTGTTTAGAGTGCAGAGCTGCTCACTCGTGTCTTCTTCTTATCTTGCTTTGCCGCCTTGCCGCTAGAGGAGTTGCCGCCATCGATGTTCATTGTCGGATGCTGGAAGTTTTGGTGGTGGGGATCGTGCCGATGCCAAGTTGGTCAGCAAGGAGGATAGTGTCACCGGCAAGGTGCTTGGATGCGATGGAAACATGGTGGCAACTGACAACAGTGGTTTGGGGTGGCAGGTCTTTACACAATCTTTATAGCTCAGAGCACAGTTCTCACATCTGGCTAGGCCATACATCAATCGCCACCATTGTTGTCATCACACTATGGCTAAGGAACATAAGGGATTAATCTGCAAAACAAAAACATTTCAGACACTTACTAACAATTTCAGGCCAAAACAACACGGGTAAAACAGAGGCCATCAGATTTTAAGTAATCCACATCTAGCCGTCTAAATATGGTGGAGTAACGTTACTCTAAAACATGAGGTGGAGCAACGAATCGCTCCCCAACAAAGAAATCACGGTTAGACTTCTAAAGATAGAAGCCCATTGTTTCACTAGCACACCTTAGTGCACTGCCAAGAGCGCGCATGGAAACAGAAAACAAACAACAAATAACAACCGACAACCCCAATCCATCCATCATCAACAAAACTTGTTAAACTTTATGACCCAAGAGCAATCTTTTGATGCTGGTATGTTTGCAAAAGTGACAATCACAAAAAAAAATAAACAATCACTAGCCATTCCTCGTTAATCGCCATAAAAAAAATGAAAAATACACTAAATAGAGTCTCAACCTGATCATCATATGATAAAAATATAGGGAACAAAACAGAAGGGTTATTGCCACTACAGCCTACTGGAGGCTACTGGGGTCGATGAATAAGAAATCATATTGGGCTCCACCGCTGAATTCGGGCCTTGAATGAAAACCAACTCGCATCAATTGGAACAATCCGTCCCCAAAAAACAGTTGGAATAATCTCGTTTTACACGCATTGGCACTGCCGACGAGCAAAATAATTCTTAAAATTTTTTAAATTAACATATTTCTTTAAAACAATATTATCATTAATGTTGCCTGAGTTTTCAATCTACGTCGTTGTTGTAAAGCTAACGACCTTATCCTGCAGACAGAAATATACACCTTTACTACATACAAAACCAATTTCTTTCACGAATTGAGCTGTATATGACCTTCAATTTGTATTATTTTATTGCGATTGTTTGTCTGGTACAATGATTCTATTTAAAAATAATACTTCTGAATAAATAATGATTATCTTACTGATATTTACATGTAGTTAAATAATATTGATCGAGAAAATACAATAATATTTTTGAACAAATAATGATTAATTTTATTATCTATCTTACTGGTATAAAATAAAATTTTACAAAACGTACATTTATATTTCAAGTGTATCAAATATGTATGTACTTGAATACTCGTGCACTGCTCGTAAAGAGTAGTAATTCTTGTACACTAACAATCTGACAATAAGCATTGATCTTTATGCTGAAAGACATACAATTCCATTATTAATTAATTCAAACTAATTAAAGACTATATTGCATGTAACCTGCTTAAAATTAATTTTAGAGGCCTTCTTTGTTCATAGGAAGATATCAGCTTACTCAGTTTCCTGCCAGCGATAGAATTTTCCTTAGGCGTGGCATATTTCATATTCAGATTGATCGAGTAAAATAAAGCACAAGAAAATGAAGCAAGTGAAAGCTCTCTTGGAGTTTTAATTTCTGACTATTCATGTGATGGGATTGTTTATAATCGACAAGCAGTAGTACACAAATTCAGAGGTCAAAAACGAGAACCACAAGGGCAACACGAAACCACAACAGAGACTCAAAGCAGGAACCACGTTTCATCCAACACCTAAATTAAAGACCACGAACCACATAATCAAATCACAAACCAACCCCAAACCCAACCCCATACTTCCTTCTCCTCATCACCTATTAATCCTAATTTAACGATACCCTAGTTCCTCCAGCTTCCATCCGAGGCACCGCCTCCCCTTGAGTAGCGGGACCCACCATCCCCGTACGCACGGTCTCGCCCGCCGCCATAACCACCTCCTCCATAGCCACCACCACCGCTACCACCATAGCCTCCGCCGTTGCGGTTGTAGCCGCCACCACCTTCGCGGCGGCCACCTCCACCGTATCCTCCACCACCGCCACCGCGGCTATAGCCTCCACCGCCATATCCACCGCCACCACCGCTTCCGTAACCGCCGCCACCTCCTCCGCCCCTGCCGCGGGACTGAGCCTCGTTCACGGTAATGTTACGGCCGTCAAGGTTCTGGCCATTCATTCCTTCGATGGCGTCCCTCATGGCCTGTTCCGTGGTGAAGGTCACGAATCCGAAACCCCTGGACCTTCCAGTCTCACGATCGTTGATAACCTGAACAAGAAAATAAAAGAATTCCTTCAGATCTGGCTCGAATTAACATAGAAAACTCATAAAAACAAAAAACAAAAGAAAAAAGATTAAAACCGATCGATCTTCGCCTTTGAAACAAAGATGAAGATGAACGTACCGATTGGTGTGAGTAATAAAAGAATCATTATAGTAACACAAGTATCATAGATCAAGTAACGCAAAACAGATCAGAGATCACAGATCAGAGAGGATCGAGAGAATCCAAATCCGAATCGTGTTAGATCCGATCCCTGCGACAAACGGACCTTCGATTCGACGATCTCGCCATAGGGGGCAAAGGCTTTCTCGAGGGCATCGTTGTCGGTAGCCCAAGCAAGCCCACCAACAAAGCAACGGTACTCAATTTCTGCAGAAGACATGGATCACTAGAAAGAAAGAAGAAACCCTAGAAACAGGGACACAGATGTAATAGTGGAGAAAGTGAAGGGGGATTAGCGAGAATCCACCTTGAAGAGAGAGCACGGAGAGAAATTGCAGCCCCTATGGCCTTCTTATATAGCTGAGGATGGTACTTAACTAGGGTTAACAATCTCCATCGACTCTGGTCCCTGTACGCCGCGGGACTTAAACCAGGGTTAAACTTAGAGCGGTGTGTGCGACGTGGATGTGCTGTGCTTCCCGCTGATTGGTTACGCATTATAACTGTATCCATGAAATATCCTCAATAACAATCATATGCGATGTGAATATGCGATTCTTGACCTTGTCGAGCTATTGAATTTAACAAAATAGGTTGCCATTTAATTTCGAGATTTCAATTTTATTCCTTTCAAATATGATATTAGAATCAAACAAAAATGGAACGGTATCAATTTCCATTGATTATGGCTATATTCTAATTATTTGGTAACAAGATGTTGTGTCCAATTAATTTAGCCAGCTTGTTGACCAAAAAACTAATTTAGCCAGCAAAAGGATTGTGTAAAATAAAACAGAAATGTTTTTCTTATTAAAAAGCTGGAGAAATCGATTTAGATAAGAATAACGAATTCTGGATAAAGTTGCCGTTTGCCGTAACAAACAAAGCGTAAACAGTGGAGAGTGAATTCGTTAGTAATCTGCCGGTGAACAGTTATAAATAAAATGCTAAGCGTTGACAGAGTAGGGGGCAAAGTCAAGTTATAAATAAATGTATTTAATTAATAATATTATTATGTCATAATTTATAAATTTAATTTAGATGTATTGACAATATAAAATTTTTTTATATTATCATCCAATTAAAACATTTTATTTGTATGACCATTTAAGTAGTGGATAATTATGTTAAAAAATTTTATTGATATGGTAATTAATGATAGAATATTTGTGTAAAAAAAATTTACACTAATAATATATTCAAATTAAATTCATAATTTATAGCCATTTTTTCGTATGATATGCAGATTTTAACTAAAATTATATATATATATATATATGTATAATTTAATTTAAATATACTGATAATATAAAATAATTTTATACTATCAGTCAATAAATATAGTGAAAAGTGTCAACTTATATCAGTAATCACTTATTATAATGAGGGATCTACCATAATTTTTTGTTTTCCTTTATTTCTATTAATTGATAATGTAAAATTATTTTACATTGTCAGTATATACCAATTAAACTTATATAGATATATATATGAGTTTAATTTTTATATATTAATAATATATAATACTGGTAATCAATTAAATTGTTAAAAAAATACTAAACCATAATAGACAATTATTTACTGTAATAACTACCTATTTTCCTCTAACATTTTATTAAATGAATGAATACATCAAAAACGTTGAATGTGTATACCGGATATAAGAAAAAAAAATAAAACTACACAAATTCTTTCATAATACGGGGATGCAGTAGTAGCATCTTAAGTATCGGACATTTTGATATGACGATTGTACATAGAAAATATCTGATATGTGTAAGTACTTATGTGTCCCTGGCCTGCAATCTAAATCTCTTTCCTGCCAGCGGGTACCCGTTCTGCTATGTGGCCTGCCGTTGACGCCAGTGAAGGAGTGGCACGTTCTGACCCCACCCGATGTATTCTTTTTCGGGTTATATATATTTTCGAGACCCGTGTTACTAGAGAGCATAGAAGAGGAAACCGGGGCGGCTTCAAATAAGGTAGCAAATCGGATTGAATCGCTAAAATTAACATTAACCGGATCCATTTCAGCGGTTCATTGATTAGGTTATTTTTTATATAAAATATTATTTTTTATCTTTTAAAAATAATAAGCTAATTAATTATATATATTTTATATTAATTATATTATAATTTTTTGTATTTTAATTAATTATATTTTATTATATTCTAGTCGAATCTTCTATTGAATCAGTTGGACTTCTAAATTTTCGAATTTTTGTTTTAACTAATTCGATACCCAATTCGATTTTCTTAACCTTGCTATATAGTGTAAAGGCCCTTTAGCAATAAGTTAGTAAATGGTTAAATTAGATACATGTTATTTGATAAAAAGATGAATATAAGAATATAGAAAGACATAAAGATAGCAACTTTGTTAATTTTTAGTATATAGTATTATTTTTATATCTTTTTCTCTTTTTATATTTTATTATTCTTATTTATTGTGTATAAATATCATTCTTCATTAAACTCAACTATAGAGATTGTTTGGAGCTAAGTTATATACATGCCACTCTTACAAATAATGAAGTATTCGCACTTGTGATTTGTATCATGAAATAATTAGTCAAATAAAAAAAGGATCATATAAATCAACATGTATGCTACATCACATGCATACAAAAATAGTAATAATATAATAATTGGATTTGAATAATTTAAAGTAAGATTCAGGTTGCGTTTATTTCAACTTTTAAAAAAAGTGATTTTAAAATTTAAATTTTATATATAGCTGAAAAAATTGAAAATTAATTTTTTTTAGAAACTACTCTTTTCAATTTTTACAAAAAAGTTGAAAATATATTTTTTTGAGAATCTGATTATTTTTAAAAAATTATCCAAATATACAAAAATTAATTTTTTGAAATAAAAAAATAATTTTCTGTCAAAATAATCCCAAACAAACATGCCCTTATTGTACAATGAAAACATGATTAATTATTCACTCTTAAATTATTTGATGAAACTCATACATAATGCAATATATTGAAAATGAAGAGAATATTAGGGCATGTTTAGTTTCATTTTTTTTAATTTCATTTGTTATTTCCAAAATTAATTATAAAAAAAGATTAATTTTAATACACTTTTAGTATAAATTTTTTTTATATTATTATCAAATTACTTGTTTCTATTTGTAAAATTTTTAATATAATAGGTGGTTGAGTCAAATATATTTGTTAATATAATAATATATAATTAGATATTTTTGTAAATTTTTTTGATATTGATAGTGTATAGAAAGTAATTTCTTATAAAAATATCATGTTATTCTTATTTTATTTCTATTTTTTGAGATTTTTGTAAAAGAAACTGTTAGAACAATAAAATGTTATTTCCACTATTTCTTTAAAAAAAACCCTAAAAATAAGAAAGTGAATAAAAATAATGTGATATTTTTATAATTAATATTATAAACAAAAATAATGAAATTTCGAAGATATGAATCCCACAAAAGAATATAATAAATAATAAATTTTACACATAATAAGATTATTTAAAATTTTCATGGGAGAGGATCCATTCCTTAAAATTAGAAGTGTTGATACCAAAACTTTTAGCACAAATGATTTCAACCATTGATTTAACTAATAAAACATTATCAATTGTTAGGGTTTAAGGAAAACCAAGAGTATCGCAAACTCGCAAGGTCCATGTGGTATTTTTGGTTTTTAGGTCTATCACAAGGTCCATGTTAGACATTACAAAAATCAAATTTTTCTCATCTATTCCCTCCCTCTTATTTATTTATTTATTTATTATTTGGGGAACAGGGGAGGGGGAATTTGGCAGATGAGAAATATTTTTTGAACATCTTATGTATAGACATAGTATGGGACATAGTATATTTATGTGAGTGTGGGTGAATATCGAGGTGCACATGTATCGAGATAAGGTAGTAGATTGTATATTTATGTGAGAGGGTGTTGTATTTAGATGTCCCAAAGAGTGGGCCAAATAACAGCTCTCTTGGCAGATCGAGATCCGAATCGAGGCCTTACTACACTGCCACGGTGTCCCAAGCCTCAGCACATCCCCACCCTTTGTCTTTTCCTCCATTTTCATTGGCCAAAGACTTTATTGGTCGCCAATGGGGACCCCTTTTTTGGTCGCCCATGGCATTTTTGGAAATTGTTGCATTTACAATTGTATATCCGGTTAATGGTTGGGCTGATGGGCTCTACCTATCGTAATGTCATTTTTTGTAAATTTTAATGTGAAACCAAGGAGAATTGCGCTTCAGTCTAAAGGTTAATCATATAGCCCAGCAAACTGAATTCCTTTCCTCAGAGACTGGGTTTCATATTTGTTTGGGTTTGACGGAGAGACATAGGAAGAGAGAACAAAGCCCAATTAAAACGAAAAAAAAGATCGTTAGAAAAGAGTATGCTCAGACCAAAAAAAACGGAGGACAAAGAGTGTGGCGGACCAAAAAATGAAAAAGAGAAAAGAGTGTACTATTATGACCGGAAAAGCAACGAAAATTATTTTTTATATCCTGAAATTTTATATTATCAACTAATAAAAATCATAAAAAATATTAATATAATCCATTTTAACTTTCTATCATAACATAACATTTTTCATAATTTTTATTAAATGATATTATCAATATGTAAAAATTAATCTTTAAAAAAAGTGTTATCAGTAACTAAAGAATGGTCCCCTTTTTTTTGTAAAAAAATATCTAGTTGGAAAAAAAATGAAAGTAAAAAAGCATTTTAAAAATTTATTAAAATTTTGGTATTTAAATATTATTAATTTCACACTCAACATGTTGTAGACGGTTCTCGTCCCCTATCATAAAATATAAATATTAAATACTTAAAATTAAATCATTGATGTAAAATTATTTATAAATTTAATAATAGAGAATGATAGAATAATTTTAATATATTAATATATGATATTAGAATATTATAGTCCATCAAATTAGCATCAGATAACCTGTTGTCAATGTCCAACTTGAAACTTGGAACTCGATGCCTATATATTGTTGTCAATATGAGACCCAACTCGAAACTCAAAATCCGATATCCATACATTGGTATTTGTTAGTATAAGTTCTAATTTTGAATTCAAAACTCAATATCCATAAAATCCAGAACTTGTAACTCAGTATTAATTAAATAATTAAAATAAAATAACTATATATAATAGGTAAAAAAAATAAATATTTAATATTTATATTAAAAGATGAATATTTTATAATTTACCTATTTCAATAACTATACCCAATTTTTTTTTTTCTTGTTGGTCAGAATAACTGTATACAAGTTTGTATGATTAGCAAAATAACACGTCAAAGTTTGGGATTTTGAATGGAGTTGCTCCAACAACCAATGTATTTGACTGAGTCATTAATAATTAGCGTAAGCCGCATTGGTAAACGACCCATAACCCATTATTCATGATTGGATTCAAGTTCAACGTTCAATAAATAGCGGCGCGTCACTGTTAACTTCTGTCGCTCTCAATTTTGTAGTACATACATTTCAACGGTATCTTATGTTAAAAGCAGAGATATATCAATATCGCTCGAAGTTCTGTACCATCGTCAACAGTTCCCGATGTTGTTAAATCTTCTGGTCTTACGTTGCCAGCATTCTGATTTGAATTTCATTGGTATACATTAAACTGTATGAAATGTATTGGTAGAAAAAAATAATTTTATACTACCATTTTATGATATTATCATATAAATCAAAGAGTTTTTTATAAAAATTGAGAGAAGGAATGAGAGTCGAATAAGAGATATTTTAAGTTTAATGAGATATGAGAGATGAACCATTAAAATGTGGATTCATGATGCATTCTACTTAAACATAATTGATTTCACATTAATAAAAGTACATTAAAAATGTGAGAAAATTCTACTTTTTGTTTTTTTTTTTGGGTGAGTAAAATTCTACGTGTTTTAAAAGTCAAAAAATATTATCCTATATTATTTAATTATTTAATATATTATATATCAGCTTTAACGCTAAAAATATAATAAAGTACGAGATAAGAATGGCCTACAGGCTACACAATTAATTTATTTCAGGATAAATAATGCAAAGCATATAATAAGTTTGATTGTTGGGGCTGCTACTCCATTTTATGATAAGTAAATCTACACAGACTACTGTCTTCATAAAGATTAACTTAAAGTTTTGTATATTTAATAATATCAAATGACGCTTAACATAATATATAAATTTGAGTTATGAGTTATGACCAATACATTTGAATCTCTTCTCATCAAAAAATAAAGAAAGATTTAATTTAAATACAATGACTGTTATCTAATCACATTATTCTATTTGCATAATTTTTAGAGTAGTGGGGGTAAGGGTTATATATGTTTCCTTATGTGGTAGCAAATGATTAGATAATAATATAAAAAAATTTTACATTATCAGTATATATAAATTAAACTTAAAAAATATATATATTTGAATCTCTCAAACTATATGTCAATTAAAACCACCGTATAGGGGACAAGTTATCCCATGATACGTGGTTAGGTCATTCTATGCATCATCTGAAATTGTTGTGTTTCTATTTATTTTCGTCCGTTTATGTTATTCAATTGATGAGTATATAGTTTCTTAAGAGATAATATCAATTCTTCGAACAATTATTTTGCTTTTATTTCAAAATCAAATTGAGGTTTTCACATTAAAAAAAAAAAATCAAATTGAGTTTTTGCTTTTATATCAAAACTCAAATTGAGGGATTCAACCAGTTAGACACTTTATGCAAGGTGAAATCTTACAATTTCTATTTAATCAAAAAAAAAGAAAATCTTACAATTTCTATCTTTACAAAATTTTCAGATGAACAGAAAAAAAATCAACCTTTAAAAAAATTTAAATTTTGGTTAAAAATATCTTATATCCCTCATTTTCTTCCTCCCTTTATTATAGCTTAGATGATCTTGGAGTTTCTTTTTTTTTTTTTTCTTTTTTATTGAAACTACAAGTATCCTTTTTTGAAAGTGATATTATTTGAGCTAGATGAGGCTTCTATAGGTGGTTAAAATTTTTCCTTTCAGGTTCTAATATAATTATATATCCAAAACTCGATTTTGAGATGTGATTAAATTAAAACAATCATCTGTCAGTTAATTTATATACTTGTTGGTTAATTAATCTTGAAGTATGTTGACACATCTAAGTAGCTCATTATTGCGAAAACATCTAAACTTGAAGTATTATTGAAGGTAATAGGCGGTTGAGATGAAAGTGGTCACGTTGAGTGGCAAATTCAAAGAAGACTTTTAATGACCTTGCACGCATGGAAGTAATAATGTAATTACTTAATCCATTATAGACTTGCTCTGTTTAGTATTTGAGGGGACCATGGTTTGTTGGAGTTTGATGTACATACTTCCAAATTACACATCCTAAACTTCAATCAATTTTAGAAAAAAATACATGCTTATCATGCCACGTGTGATTGATTAAATGATTATTACAAATTAGGAAGATATTTTATTTTATTCTATTTTTTGTTGACTTGTTCCTTTACCTTTTGTTTACCGGTATTCATGTAGTGAGTTTAGCTTATATTTAACGTTAAAAAATTTTCTCAACAAATTTAAAATAAATCAATCCATCAAGATTGGTTTGATTTTGTTCATATATATATATATATATAAAGTTAATGTACTAAACCAAAGTTTGTAACTTACTCTAAAATTTTGTGTGTGTTTGTTTGGGATCTTTTTTACTGAAAAAAATAGTTTTTATATATTTGAATAATTTTTTAAAAAATAATCATAATATTAAAAAAATTTATTTTTAACTTTTTTGTATAAACTGAAAAGAGCAACTTCTGAAAAAAAAAATCAATTTTTAACTTTTTCACCTATATATAAAATTTAAATTTCAAAATCCAAAATAAACACACTATTTATCTTAACAGCAATTATTAATAATTAAGACTAGGTAATTTTCATGTAAGATTTAATAGTCAAAATTTACTCTTCTCGCTCGATTCTCTCCCAATATGTATATAAACTCGATGCAATTAGGCGATCCTTCTTCCAATCCCTTGCTTAATTGCTTAGCTTTGCAGGGGAAAGTGGTAACCTACTTACACGGTTAGCTCCTAAATGAAAGGCAAACAAAACCACTTCCAGCTTGCTTCCATTTTGGTAGGCTACTTTTCGCTTCATCTTACGTTTATATCTCGCCTGCTTACGTGCTTCGCAGTTCGCAGCTCGCAGTTCGCACGCTTGAAGAGGACCAATTGGGGATTTTAATACAATGAATGCTGGACCACACAAAAGTATTGATCTTGTTGGGTGAAAAACCCCCCCTTTCCTGGTCTTTCGTTCCTGCTTTTGTCCAGCTCCTAAGCACAGCGAAACAATTAATAATTGCCCAATATTAATTTACTGTAATATTATTATTGCGTGTTTGATATGTATTAGTTTTTTATTACTATCATGCGTACTTTTTTTTTCGCTTCATTACTCAAGTCTACAACATACACTAAAATACTCTACTGATCATACTAGGACTTTTAAAGCTAAGCGATATTTTATATATATGATCGAAGCTCATCCCATAAATCTCAAATCATGCACATCTCATCTGACCTGCGTGCCACCAACTCACTTGAGTCCACGAACATCATAATGGTACAATGTATATTCTAGAATCTTAATTATTAGTACACACCTTAAAGTATATAATATCACAACCTGAATTCATAGGCCGAATTGAAAATCAAAAAGGAAAAAGGAAAAAGAGTGCACACTATGTGAAGAAGTGATTGAATCTTGATTGGTTGTTCTGGTTATATGCTATGGGAAAAGCTAACCAGTTTCCTTTAGAAAGAAGAAGAAGAAGAAAAAAACATAAATAGTAGAAAAAAAAAACGGATATAAACTTTCTTTATTAGGAATCTTAACTAGTGTTTGTAGGGCACTATTTGACAAATGTCGTACATTATTAAGAGCCAACCTAGTTTTGTTCATGTCAATTTTACTGTTTAGGTAGATGAGGAAATGACGACAAGGAATAAAAAAAGGGGGAGACGAATGAATAATTTACAGATGATTACTTCAGCCAAAGCCAGCATGCAACTAATGGGGTTCGACTGGCAGCGAGCACAACCAGATCGGTCGTTGCGGAGACCCACTTCTGGTATAATATTTATACTAGTGCACTTTGATAGGCACTTGTACTTAAAAAAAGTATATAAGATAAATATTTTAGTTTGATAAACCAGAAAACAGTTGAGGTGATTTTATTTTTTATTTTTAAAAGTTAAGGATGTCCTTGAGAGTATATTTTTTTATAGAATACTTTTTAAAATTGATTTATATTTTTTAAAATTTAAATGGTTAATATAATTTTATATTTTTTATTAAAAGTGAAAAGAAAAAATATTCTATTTGATTTAAAATAACTGTCACTTTAATTAACAATTTTTTGTTCATATTATTTATCACTCTCATATTTCCATGAAATATTTATTGTAATTTTTTTATTTTATCCTCCATATAATTTTAAGTACAACAAATAATGAAATATTAATACAATAAATTAGTTATTAAATAAGAGTATTTCGTTGAACATTTTTATAGTCAATCCTTAATATGGGTTTCCTGATACCCGTGTAAATGACTAAAGTGACAATTATTTTAAATCAGAAAAAGTATCTCTTTAATATTTATATTTATTATAATTATTTTAAATTTTAGGAGTAGTTTTATAATATATTTACTAAATATTACTCTTATGATTTCTCCTTATTAAAATTAATTTTTATATTCTTTTACTAAATAATGCTATTATACTCTTTTTGAGGGCATTTGATGTGGTACAAAATTTAGAAAAATATTTTTGAAAATGTTGCATTTTTAGGATTAATTTTTTTCAAATATTCCCCCTAAAATAATCTCATCTCATATATGAGCTTATAACATTCCCATAAGAAAAGAATGTTTTCCTCCATGAAAAAAACTAAATTACCTCTATTGCTACCTACTGCCACTTATCGCCGACTACCATCCTCCTCTGCCGCTAGTTGTCATCCACCGCCGCTGCTCGTCATTTGTCGCTATCGCTGCAGTCGTCTTTCAACAATATTTTTGAAAATGTACAAAATATTCTTGGACATTTAATTCGTTTACTAAATGCTCTCAAAAACATATATTTGAAAAAACTATTCCGCATAATAACATTCTCGAAAATAGAGTTCTCAAAAACAAAAATTTAAATCTCCTACTAAACATTCCTTTAAAAGCAATTTTTAAAAAGCTCAAAGGACTTGACAACTCTTAAAAAAAATCATAGCATAATCAAACCAAACCTTGTAGTATAATTGAATTCGAAATTAGAGCCACTAATTCATAGATAGGATCGTATTAAAATAAAATACCTCGCTGATTTTGTGGTCTCACTCACTTCCACGCAGCCACATTAACGCCCTACAGCCATTCTCCTCCTTCTCCTCCCAAGTACAAACAAATATTCGGAGGACATATTTTTATATCTTCTTAATAAATTAGATTAAAAATTTATAAAATTATTTTAATAAAAATATTAAATAATTTTAAAATAGAAAATTATTCAATATTTATCTTCTTATTTAATGTTTATGGGTTAAATAATTAAAAAAGATATTAGAAAGATTTATTGAAAAAATAGCATTGCTAATGATTAAGATTATTATTATGATTTGTTTTGGATAGTGTTTTCAAATGCTATACCTACCTTTTAAGGTGAGGCTTTTTTGTGAATCTTTTAGAGTGAGCTTGTTTAAACTTTAAAATTATTTTTAAGATATAATTTTTTTCAAAAAAAATAAAATTAGTTTTTAGTCTATGAAGAATAATTTTTAAATTTTTAGTTTTCTTTTAATTAGTATCTTAAATTTCATACATATTTTTAATAAAAAAATATTTTTTTGGAAACAAAGGCAACCGAATAACTTTATATTCAATAAACAATCACACTTTTACCAATGCCAATTTGCCAGTAATATAATGCAAAATATTAGATAATTGTGAATTTTCTATCTTTTTTTATCTTAATGAATCATAATTATTCTTGAAATTTAGAAGGACAAATAATTTTTATCACATTGACTTAATCAATAAATATTTAAAAAAGTATGGTTGAATGATATTAATTTTTAAGACATTTGTGACATTATTCACATTTAACCATCAAGGCTTAGCTCAAATAACATATAATATTTTAGATATTAATTAACTCTTTTCAAAATTAAATTAATTTGAAGTTTTTTATTCTATTTTTAGCATACCTTCTATTTACCACCTCGTTTATAATGAAAAATAATTTATGAGCATTATTGAATAGCTTCTACTTCTCCACATAATTTAATGGCTAAAGCTTCACATTTTATAGCGATTTCAATTTAGTCCAATTTTTTTTTGTCCTATGTACATCCTTTGCATTTTCAAAACGTTTCAATATTGTCCTTTCGATAGACGAATCCAAATTATAAAAAAAAAAAAATCAATATTAAGGTCAAATTTCAATGTTAGTATCATCTAAACATCACTAATAGATATTGCTTGCCTTCAAATATCTAAAAAAAACCTTCAAATATGGGTTTTAGTAGGAGAAATATTAATTGAGTATTGATGGGATTTAAACTAAAAAGAAAAACTTTCATACCCTATAAAAATATAGGAGAAAATGATGATAAATAATATTATTCCATTCAAATAAATAGTAAACACATCATTACTAACATTATAAGTTGATATTTATATCAATTTTTTTATTTATAATTTGAATGCTAAAATGATAAGATTAAGATATTTTAAAAATATTAGGGAGGTAAATAAAATAAAATAAAAAAGCTTTTAGGACCAAATCAAATTGCTATAAAATGTGAGGGACATAAACGAGACTTTACCTTAATATAATAATATTGCTTATACTTACCCATATTGCACAACATGTTAAAGCATTAAACCGTTTTTTAACAAAGGATATTACATCGTGTAATTAGTATTCCTATTAAGTATTGTGTATGATTTATTAAAATAAAATAGTAAAGCTCATTTTTTTAGTATTTGAACCCTTTTTCCTGAACAGTACAATATCTTCCAAAGCTAACGATAATAAAATCGGGGAATGACACCAGAGTGGAAGCTGAGAGGCGACAGTACTAAAAAATTTCAAATGATTTTTTTTATGTGAAAGAGCTTTATATATATATATATATATATATATATAGGGTCAAACCATTTTATATATTTCTATTTTTTGGTTTCTTGGTTACAAAAGCGAACTCAAAGAAGCCACTAAAAATAGTCCAATGATAAGAAATTTAAATAGTATGTATGAAGTTAGAAGTTCAAACTTTATTGTATTGATATAACAAAAGAAACAAGGTGAGTGATAGCTTGGTCCCAAGACATTTGGGACTTATGTTACTCCTGTTTAGGATTTTAGATTTATTTTATATGATAGCTGTTGGATGATCATTTATTTTGATCGAACGGCTCTCATTGATCTGTGTCTTAGTTTTATGGTAATTAGCTAAAAAAGGTCTAGTAAATGAATATTTGTAGATAAATCCCCTGTACCTATAGCACCATCCACCAACTCCTCCTCCTCTTCCTCCTCAATCACATCGTCATCTTGAAACTCCTCCGCCTCCTCTGCACTTATCTCCTCATCCACCTTGTCAGTCACCTCTGCATCCACCATATCCTCATCTTCAATCACATTCTCTACCACCTCCTCATACCTCAACTCCTCATCATACAGTTGTCGCTACAAACAAGTAATAATAATTCCATTAAGTAATTAAAATTAAACAAGCATTTAATTCAATTTGTTTAGAAGTGCATCTGCATACCTTTGCCATTAGAAATCGTCCAATCTTCCCAGTTTAGCTTCAGCCAATTACTCGATCTCCACTATATTCATTAACTTCAAAATAAATTCACTGTGGTCCATTTTTCATGAGTATCAAAACAATTCACTCCTATTGCAAATATACCACACTCTTATGCACTTACAAAACTTTCCACCATAATTAAATCTCTCTCAAGCAAAAATAAACCCATGTTTTAATCCCTCGTCATACAGATCACATCCATAAATAGCAAGATCAACTCCAAACAATATTCCTACCATATATATATATATATATATATATATATCAACCAAACAACATACGAAAACAAAAATTGGCCAAAAATCCAGCATTAACTACTTGACAAAAGCGGCAAAACTCAATCCTCTCAACATCAAATAGAAATAAACATCAGCTGACAAGCATGCATCACTATTCCTCCATTTGTCATTACTCACACCTGAAATGCTAGTCAATAATGCAAATTGAAGCTTGCAAACCCCTATGAATAATAAAGCCCATCGTCTCCACTTTCTATCTTCAATTCACAAGCAATAAATGGGGAAGTAACAGTTATGGGCAACAAACAGGACAACCAATCTGATGCCCTTCCGGCAGGTCGACATAGCTACCCTAAGAGGAGACCCACAATTCCCAAAATGATTTACCAGAATAAATCTCCTCCTGCATACATTACAAACTAAAGGCAAAACCTTTTCTGCAAATATTTGCCAAAACAGCCCTTTTTGCAATAAAAATATGGGCTTATTTTGCAATTTTTAACACTGGGACTAACATAAGTCCCAAACTTCTTGGGACAAATTTCTTACACACCAAGAAACAAACTCAGCGAAGACTAAAGTGTGGGTCGCAAGATGCAGAAATGTTAGATATCGAAAGTTGGCTCGGGTTATGTTACTCCTGAGCATATTTGGGAGTTAGTTACTCCCCTGTGAAACACCATTAAGTAACCCCCATGTAATATTGCAAATAGAGTGTCTCCTATTTCTTTTTGCAAAAAGAGGCTTTTCCATAGAGTAAGTGTCGTGTTCACCCTGGCTGGGGAAGTTCATTTAAGTGTTTCACTTCAGTTTGGCTAAATGCTTGGACCACTTCATAGGCACCCTTGATGCCATTGGAGGTGGTGCTGCCATTGCAGAGCGGCAGCAAAATAGCAACTTGCTGGCATAATTACAGATCTCGAGGCCCCGAGGATACCCCAGTGGAGGTTCTTGTGAGGCACTGCTAGATTCACCTACGAGACCCTGTAATGACTAAGGAGCTAATGTTCAGGCACACCCTATTCAAGACCCATGTTTTGCTGTGAGTATTCATCTTGATTGTTTACAATGTCAATGTGGGTGTTGAATATGCATTATTGCTCTGCTTGTGTGAGTTAATGTTATTGAACTTTCTTCCAAGAGGTATTTCCAGTAGAAAGCTCTTCTCCTCTGACATGGTTACTAGTCACACTAGCAAGCTAATCAATGGGAAGCAATTGCACAGAAAACAAGAGTCATTCTCGACTATTCCAGAAGAGGGGAAAGGAAAAGAGAATTGATTATTTAGTAACTTTGTGAAGGATAAGCAATCTCTAGAAAAGAAAATAGCCAAAGTCTTTATTCTAGTAAACAAATCTCCACTCAAACAGGAATCAACTAGACGTGCATGGATCATAGGATAAGAAAGCTCTCTGTGAACTTTGAGATAGCAATGTAATGATGCTATAACAATTATGATAAAAGGAAAGAAAAAAAAAAGAATAGAAATGAGCTCATCTAATACTACCCAGTAACCATTTAGAAATCATAGGACAGGATCTGCAATACTGCATGTGCAGCAATATGGAAAACCCACCTTCCATCCACAAAGAATCAAGGATCGATATGAGGACATGCCTCTATTTATAAATAAAACTTTAAGACACCCATTTTACAATATTAGATCCTGCTATTTTATACAATATTCCTCCTTGAGTAACTTACTCCCAAACTTAAAAGGAACTAACGTAACACATCCGTTGAAAGTTTGTTGTTTGGAAAGTGACTTCACAGCCGGCATTCATGTAGAAGCAGCAAGTGATACATTCACCATTACTTTGTTGCAATGTAAGCACTTAAAACAAAATTACAATTATAATAACAAATTATTTAGAAAACATTATTTAACTAAGTTATTTGTAGCATCACATAGAAAATCATTTTTTAAATGTTATATACACTTTTGTGAATTATTTTAAAATAAATATTTCTAGTTTATTATTGATAAAATTTATTTATAATTGTTTATAAACACAATATTAAAAATATACACTAAAATTTTCTTTGATGAAATTTCTAACTATCCTTTTTATGTTTATATTTAATTATCTCACAACATTTAAAAAAGATTGCCTAATACTTATAGCGAAGACTGTAGTACACCCTACTTGGCAGGGTGCACCACGCACCACCTCATCTGATAGTACTAATTGGATAGACTATCCATGCACTTAGACTTTGGTGGTGCTCTTCAGTAGCTCTCCACTCATCTCTCACCTCACTCTTGGCCCTCATCCATCCGTCCTCCACCACCTTGCACTGCCACATCCTACAGCTCCATCCTCTCCTCGAAGAGCCCGATAATACCTCCGCCTTGCATCACCACCGTTTTTGCTCTCTGCTAGCCCCGCCATGTGACCATCGTCTTCAACCTCCGTGAACAGCGAGCATCGTGCCTGACCACCGTCTCGAGTCCTCGGCCTGTCCCATCATGCTTGCGCCTCCCCTCACCTTCGCTACCAGCCACCAACATCTTCATCCTCCATCTTCATCGTCTGCCCATCACCGCACACCCACCATTGTTCCTTATCATCACGAGATTGCTCCGGTCTCATCGCACCACCATTGAGCTTAGCCACCAACCCATTAAAGGAGGAGATCCATCGCCGAGTTGTCCCGCCACCTTAGCTGCGGTCATTGCCTCGCCCTTCCATGGTTGCTGTAGGTGAATGTGTATAGTGGTCATTGGATACACGAGTGCAACGATAGTGTTTAAAGTGGTCCCCTCCCAAAATGGAACTTTCAATGTTCACCTAGTTTCAAACCATTGATGAAAAGAAAATAAAGATCTAATGGTTAAAATGCATGGAATAACTCTAAGATAGTTTACACTCGAATTGGACTATATATATTCCACCGGTAATACCAATTCTTTAAACAATTTATTCAATAATTAATATTTTTAAAATTACAAAATCATCCTTAATACCCATATTCCTTGCCCATCTTTCCATGCTTCGTCTATAACCACCTCGCCATCTCCACCGCTTGTATTGGCGATGTCGTGCTAAAGGAAATGCTAGGTGGACGAGGATGTCTACCAAATTTCTCTCTCCTCCACCACCTCGCCGCTCATACCGAGGTCTGACCTCCGATGACTGGATGCTCCACATCTCGGATGCTATCGCTGACAACTATGTCAAGCAGCAGTCGGTGTCGGCGGCTAAGCGACTTCTGGTTGAAGAGGGAGTGAGATGAAGATGAGGAAGGTAGAGTAGAGCTTTGGGGGTTGATGATGTTTTGTCGCCTGGGCCACCCCTTAATAACGGCACTATGGAGGATGTGACAGCAGACCAAAGGGAGGCATGGAGAGAGTGAGGTGGAGACAAGGAAGGTAGAAAGGTCATGTTAATGTAGACGTGGGAAGGAGGGGCAGTGAGTTGGGGTGGTTGTGGTGGCATGTCGAAACTCGAACCAAACTCAAGGTTGGTGGGGGTGAAGGATATTCTTAGCAAATCTGGGTTTAGCACCACCCGAATGCAGAAGAGAGATAAGGAGGTACAGTTAGAGTCAGAGAAAGAGATTTTTGTGCATGGATAATGGTGGTTCTTGCGCGACAAAGTGTGTAAAAATAAAATTGATACAAGATTTTTTTTTCCTTCGATGATACGATATTTTCAACTAACACTACTTATGTTCAAGGGTTTTACCTCCCATCACTTGATTACTTTTGTTATAGAGTTTGATATTGGATTGAATGCTTGCTGGAATATTAAGACAGATGTTTATTTATTTGTTTGTTGTTATTAGTTTTTGGTTATTTTTTTTCATTCAATGCAATCATAATGAAAGATCTTCTTGCAATAGGAAATCTGGGCACAAAATCGCCAAGATGAAGAGAGACGGAGAGGGGGAGAGAGACAAAGAGTGATGGAGATGGTTAGAGAGCAAGAGAGGGAGATATTTTGATAAAGAAGAGGGGTTATTATAGTCTTTTTATTTTGGGGAGTTACTTGATTAAAAACATATAAAAAGGTTACAGCAGGTGGTAAGGGGATGAACATTCAATGTTGATTTTTGAAGGTAAGCATCCTATAATTCTCCGAGTGTAACTGGGGCAGAGAAAGAGTGTGCTGTTATGCTTCATGATTTATTAGTATATTAAAACACTTTAAGATCTAAACCATTAAATAATAAGATATGTGGTATACATGGTAAACAAAGGAATATCAGAACCTTCAGCAATATTTATAAAGTTGTCAGAAACCAAAAAAGGGAAGGAAATAAAAAAGAGGAAAAAGAAGATAAAAGAAGAGCGCTTATAACTACTAAAGCAATCATTATAGGACATCAATATAATTTATTTGATACTTAATATTATTATTCATTGTAGTTGTACTTGTCATTAATTTATGAAAAAGAGCAAAATTATACTTTGGTCTCCAAAAGATTTATTTTTTAATATTTTAGTACTTGAAAACTCAGTTGTAATACTTGAATTTTTTAAAAATTCGGTATTATAATATTTTGGTTCTCAAAATAGCAATTTAAATTTTTCAAAGATTTAGTATTATAACAATTTAATCTAACAAAAAATGGTAACAATAGATTAAAATATTATAATACCAAATTTTTGGGAGATTTAAATGTGCACAATTGACTTTTAAAAACTAAAATATTAAGATGCAAACCTTTCATAAATCAAATTGTAATTTTACTCTTACCAAAAATGATAAAAGAAAAGGCGAATAATAGTAGTTGATTCATTAACCCGCTCATAAATAGTACCTCTGAATCGAAAGTGCCTTGCCAAGATTAGACTAGACTCCTTGCACGTGTCGTCACTGTTTACATATTTTAAAAATTAATCAAATCAGCCTCAGCTGGACCCATTTTGCTCGCCAGTGATTAAATATCCTCATTGTTAATTTTCAACGACTATATCTATAGATCATGAAATTGGTTGGTTTATATTGGTTACAACGTACATATGAAAGTAGTATTGTCTTTGAAGTCATTCAAAAGGCCTTCTTTTCAATTAACAAAGGCTAACCTTTTTTTTATTGCTATAATACACCACTATACATCATACGTTTATTTGACTGCAGAAAAATATTGTTTGTTAATTAAAAAAAAAAAAAGATCAATTAGAAAAATGTAACTTGAACACAATGAATTTGATAAGCTTACGAATAAAATAGGATGTTTTTCAATCCAATTTAAAAAAAGTTTAGAGAGGTAAAGTTTCTTGTATGAAAACATTATTTTAAACATATCAATGGGGTAACTAATTAATTGTCTATTTTTCAAATAAACTATCAATTTTTGAAGTTTATTATATCACAATTAATAATATGAATCGAATTGAGTTGATTCATTATGAGAATAAGACTATTTCAATGTTAGTTTTTTCTTAAATTATAAAATATATATTTTTAGTATCTGAATTTACTCACATTAAAATAAGTTAGTTCTTTTAAGGGATCATTCTATTAAATTTAGAAATCAAATTTTTATTCTATTTATTATAAAACAAGTAAATTTAAGGACCAAATTGTATGTGCTTTCTAATTTAGGGACGAAATTGTTATACTCAATATTTGGAGATGAAATTATAGTTTTTCTCTAATATTTTAATTATTCTAAGAGTAATGAAATATCAAATTATCAAAAAGAATCACAAAACGTATATTTAGAGAAAAGGATCATTAAATTTTATTTAACAAACTAAAATATTCTTAATAAAATAATAACTACTCAATGTGAATGAGTAACCACACGTTTTCGCCTAAAAAAACACACACACACATTTTAAGGTAATAGCCCTTCATAAAATATTTTTAATAATTTCATATATCTTAATTGCTAAAAAAGTTACTTATTTTTGTAAGCCACACGCCGAGAATAAACAATAATTAAATAATAATCAGTAGGTATTTATAAAATGACTTTTTAGTGAAAATTGTTAATTTATTCAAGCCAAAGAATCAAGTGCCAAAGAATTTATAAAATTCTTTTTAATCATGAATCTAATATAAAATTTCATTTAAAATTATTAATAGAACAAATAACTACTTATAAAAAATAATAAATTTATGTATAACCTCATTTTTTACAAAGAGTATTATTTATTACTATTACTCAAATAGTAAAAAACTACTATATATATATATATATATATACACTCAGAGGAGGCACACTCACTTTGGAATGTCCCAATGAGTTATGATATTATATTGCATGATAAGTATAAGCTTTATAAAACGGAGAATTATAGAATGTTCACCCTATAAAAATCAATATTAAATGCTCATCTAAAGAGACTTGCTGCAACAGGTTTCTTTCTTTTTATTTATTTATTTAATAGTTTTAAAAAGACTATTTTTTCCTTTGTTTTAAATCAAATTTTCATGTCCAAGCCAAGTATTGATTGTGCCAATAAAACTTCATCATCAACATTTGTACAAAGAGTAGACTTGCAAAATAAGTGATGATCAGCCATTCAAGCCATACTAATTTTGTGTTCACACCTATTTTAAGATCGAGACAGTGAAATCGTAATGCCTTTAAAATTGGCTATAGCAATAATACAAGAAAATTGTTCATATCGATAAAAGCTGAAACAATTGAAAGCCAACAAGACCTCCTATCACATAATTTTGCCATGATTTCGATAATATGACATTGCAGAATCAAAAAGTAAAAATGAACATAATTATGAACATTAATGCTCCTTTTCATAGGCTGACCTAATTAACCCCTAGTCAAAACCATAATTAAAAAAATAAAATAAACCATGAATGTTTAAAGTAAACTCATATTCCAGTCAAGTTCAAAAACAGGGTAGCAATCCAACCAAAAATTTTCGAAAAAAGATTAATAAATAAAAAATGAAGCAGGACATTGCAAGAGCACCATCCCTCAATGCCCCAATACCTAAGCTGCATCGCCATTGGTCCCCCAGTGCCTTGCCTCTGCCATTATCAATGTTGCCACACCACCACTAGTCCGATCTTCATCGCTGTGTGTAGCTCACTTGCCTAGATCAGCCCATTCTAGTCAAGGTCTTACAACTCGAATGCACCTCGGATCTCATCCTCTTCCTTCTTGTGTGGTCGTCGGGCTCCCACTACATCTGCTCCCCCTCCAACGACTGGACGCTCTGTATCTGGGACGGTACCATCGACGATTGGTTCAAGATGCTGTGAGTCAACTTGATACTATCTCCTGTGATAAATTCAACCACCAGTCTTGCCTCATCATCTCGGGATTATTGGATGAGACCGTTCATCCATATTGATGAAGGTTCTGGAGTTATTTAATAATAAAGATAATGAAATACTATTTATGATTGTCCTTTCTAGAAAATTTACTTTTATTTCTTTTTATTAATATTTAAAATTGTATTCAAATAAACCTGTTAACTGATGGAGTATACTTACTCTAACTACATCTATCACTATATTAAACTTATTTTGTCAATCTTCACCATTGGATTTATGAATTACTTTAGATCTATGGTATATAAATAAATAAACATTAAATGTTCACTTTTTGAAGGGAGCATTCTATAACTCTCCTTCGGATCATTAGTTCATACATGAAGTTCATATTGTGAACGCTGCCTGCATTGGACATGGAAGATGTAAAACGACAGGTCGACCACAAAAGAGGGTTGATTGCTAAATGTGCGTTGACCCTGCACTCGTGATTCATGACTCATGGTTGTCTTAATCATGTTACTATTTCCTTTATTCTGACTTGTATATGTCAATCACTTTTGTGTACGGTTGTCAAATGGGTTAGATTACTTTGTTTAGGTTTGGAAAATAAATAAGTTAAAAAGGTTGGTCTATTAAATTTATAGATCAAAAGTTTTTAGTTTGATCCGTTTAAGATCAATTCACAATATTAAATAGGTTAGCTTGTTCATATATATTTTTTTTGTAATGTTTTGAAAATTATTTTTTTATTAATAAAAAATAATTTTTATTTTTATTTTTATTAAAAAATGAAAATATTTTAAATTTAATTATTAAATTATATTTTTATATTCTAAATTTATATTATTTTATTTTTAAAAAATAATAAAAAATAAACACGAATTAATGGACCGTGTTGAAAATGGACTAGTTTAAACGGATCATTATTTTTAAAACTTAATCCACCTATTTTTAACAGATAAATGGATTTGGTTCATTTTAATGGTTCTTCTTTTGTGGCCTTAGATAACGTTAAGAAATTAATTTTGCATTTCAATAACCATAAGTTGTTTGACCTAATTCTAAAACTGATGTTATATGTAGTTATTTTATATAAATATTGTATCAATTTATATATTTCTTTTATCATTAGATGTGGTGTTGACTCATTTGAAGTAAAGTTTACATTCTATCTAATGATAAATAAAGTATGAGTCGATATAATATCTCATATAAAATTAGTATAAAATATATCTCTCTAAAGTTAATGTGTAACTAACTATTGATATCAGATAACATAATAAGAGAAATAAAAAAAAAATCCAAGTTGAAAAAAAAAAACAGAGATACAATATTTATACATCTTTAAGTTAATCTTTATCAAGACATCTCCTAATACATAGGTTCAAAAAGTGTGTAGATATGTGTGTTACAAAATATTTAAAAATTCACTTTATTTATAAGGTGTCTTGACTAAGAGTTATGTACAAATAGAAAATTTGAAAAATTAATAGTCTTGGACACTTAATAAGAAACTAGAAAAATTTTATAAATGTAAAGATTTTATTTTTATGCAAAATTTTAATTTTTTAAATCTCAATAAGCATCCTTAAAATAATTATCAATAAAATTTAAAACATAAATTATATGTGTTGGTTTGTCATTATTTTGGATTTTCTTTTTCTTATTGGTGTTTTATCTTCAAAGTTTAATCTTTTCTTATGACATATTTCAATTTAATTAATTTTTTAAAAATGCTTTTTTTAATAAATAAACAGTCGTTCATTCTAAACAACTTTAAATATATATAAAAAATAAAAAAAGATAATCTAAACACATACTTAACTTTTTAACGTGTGCTTTGAATGTTAAAAAAAGTGATTTGCTTTATGAATTAAACGTTATGTTTGAAACTTATTATCAAAATCAAAATTTAAATTAATTAAAAATTAATCTTAATGATTTAAATTCATTAAAAATATAAGTAATTTAATTTGATTTTATTATTATACATATTTAAGTTGTTTTAATATAAAAGATCCATGTAGAGTATCCTCTCAACCCATGCTATAGTCATTTTCAGCCCTTGCCCTGGTGCATATATCAACAGTTTTATAAATAAAAAGAAGCAATCAGTTTTTAGAACATCTGCCATGTATGAAGATAAGTGTAAGCAACGGATGCACAAAAGTCATGGGTGCATGTGTTGCAAGATTCAATTTGTTTTTCCTCCGAGTAGTATACATTTCATTAACATCCAAAAGGAGAATACAAGGGTCTGTTTGATTTTTATTTTAATTTGTTGTTTTCATTTTTTATTTTTAGGTTTAATTACAAAATATTAAATTATTTTCATTTTGTTACTTATTTTTAGAATTTTGTGAAAGAAATAGTACAAATAACAAAATCATATTTCCTATATTCGTATTCTATTTCAAATTTTTCTTTTATAAAATGCTGAAAATAGAAAACAAATTAAAAATAATGTGGTATTTTTATAATTAAAATTAAAAATAAAAAATGAAAACAAAAATCAAACAAACCCTAATAAGGGTTTTAACTTGTTACTTAATCGTTTTGATTGCAAGTGATAACAAGGGCATTCTCTTCATTTAAACAAAGAGTAAGGTAAAGTGATGGTAATTAAGCATGAAACATTGGTGATGATTTCTTATCAGCCCCACATTCAGCAAATAAAAAAAAGTTAATATAGTACTTAAATAATGAAATTCTCTCGCCTAATAAATTAGTCTTTGAATTTGGCTCTCTTCATATGGTTGAGTGATAACAATTAGTAATGTCTTCTACTTCTTTTGTGAAATTAAAACAACATAAATATACCTGTAAGTTATAGGCTATAACATAGCAGCGCAAATCTACGAACCCCACTTGTGTTGTACTATAGTAAGGCGTAAATTCAATCGTCAACCGTTTATGCGCGTTGCTCCATTATGAAGCTAGTCCGCATGCTGCTGGTTCATTAAGAAAATTTAACCAGCCTTTCTTCAGTTTCTTGTGTTTGTTGAGTCAACCGTGACCATTAAACTATTATTGCCTCGTCAAGTTTCCCTGCCGTTTCATTTTTTGGTAAGTTCTTAATAGTAGAAAATGCAGGATGATGCTTGAGATTTTAGCATACCGATCGTGACGAACCAACATTTTTCAATCTGTTTCCATGACAACACTAATCCCCACGTAGAGCATAGGTGATTATTTCTTAGCTAAAGTAAAAGGTAGAGTAGGTCGAAGATCTGATGGGTTATTTGTTAATACTTTGTATTATATAGCATCGATCCCAACATACATATTATATCATAAAGAGGATTGTATTTCATACGCTATTTTTACTTTTAGCCAACAGCCTTCAAAATTATTATTTTTTCGGCAATATTTAAAGTGATTACCTAAAAAAAAATGAATATTCAATATTCGTCTAATTTGACCTATTATAATAGAACTTTCTGTTTTTAACTTTTTTATTCAATAAGTACGAAAAAACCATTTTACCACTCACATCAAATTTTTTTTTTTATCGTCATTTGCACTCTAAGTTGAAACATCTTTATGATTACAAACATAGTAGCTGAATCTAAATTCTACCTAACAAACATACCAAGATTCATTTGAATAAATAAACATTAAACAAATCCCACTTAAGCCAATACCATCATCATCCTAATGTTAGTGTACATTTCGGTTTGAAAAGTTGATATTATATGTTCAGCAACTCCGTTGGAGACTTGGAGGTGCCATTTTGTTTTGGTTTGATTATGTGCATCCATATCCTTTTAGGGTTTGCCTTTTTGGGTACTAATAGCTTGCCCACTTGATTTTTTACATAATTGAGAACAAAAACTTAGCTGATTGGTGTGGAAAACATGGAAGTAACACCACCGCTAACAACCTTTAAGCTGAAAAGGAGAGAAAAGGAGAAAACGCATACTAGTTTCCTTATCCATCTTCACCAATGAGCCACCACAAGCCATGGCCTCCCCCTTTTGTGACCATCGTTCACCCGCACTGCTTCTCTGTGTCACACTCAACCTTCCACCACCATCAACCACCACGCATCACCTACCCAAACCCACCTGCACCACGACCACTTCACCTTGCTCTGCCTCAACCACCCGCTTTACACAATCAACCCATTAACCATCATGAACCAACATCTCCTCCTCTGCGACCACCAGCGCAACCCTACAACCAACAACCCAGCAGCTACCTTCACTACAAGCTTTCCTGAGTGGTCATCCATTGGTGTAGGTGGAAGAGGCTTTGGGGGCTTTAAGGAAAATTCAACTTTACATTTATTTTTTAAAAATTTAAAATTGCGAAAAATATACCGGTTACCTAATGGCTATATAATGGACTACAATACTTCAATATTATGTTTCTCGCCATAAAATGAATCAATGAATATTATCCATAAGATGTATCTATTTTTTACATCAACGATTTAAAAATAAGTGAATTTTGAATATTTATTTTTTAAGGGTGATCACTTTAAATGTTACCTATTTTCTCCCCATTTTTTAGGATTGTTAGAAAATCTTCATGGACTGAGTCTTTAGGAATTGAACTTGGAATTACATGAAAAGCTCATCTTAACTTCCATTATAAATTATAATTATGTTTGGCTTGAGATTTCAAGTAGACTTTAACAGTTTAAAATTTTAATACTATAATGGTGAAAGGGGTCTAATTATGTACAAGGGGTAAAAAAAAAAAAGCTGTCACAAAATTGTGTGACACGGTGTTAATCTTATTTTGTAATAATCACATTTTATTATTTTAAGATATGGCCGAATAATATAGTTTTCTTATTTTTCTATCGATAGTCCTTAAAATAAGAATATTAATCATATTAGTTTTTTATTGAGATTATTATAATTGATAATCAATAATTAGAAAAGACTAATGTAACTGACATTTTTAATTATTAGGAGCTAGGATGAGAATTTTCATTTTCTGTGAATCGATGTGTCAAACATTATTTTAGTTAGAGACAAGTTTAAGAGTTTACTCTTTTTTAAATTTGAGTCTTTGACCATAATTTATTGGTAAGTATTATTATAAAGTTAACATTATAAATATTATTCAGACTACAAAATTTTAAAAAATTGTATTTTTACGAATTTTCTTAATTCAAGTTAATCTTAGTGTAATCAAACATTCAAAAAAAAAAATTACATTACACACGTTACACACACACAAAAAAAAAAAAACTTTAATTTTATGATTCACAAGAAATAAAAATTAATATTTAATTATTTTTTGTTTAAATAGGCAATGTTCAAAATTTATTGAATTTCAGTTAATCTTTTTCAAAGTTGGATTGACTCACTATGCAATTAATTCTTTTGATGGTAGCATTTTTATTTACAAGATTCGAACCCAAATGCTTTTAGCGGAAACAAATATTGAAACACTTGAATTATATTAATTATCATTTTAAAATTTCAACAAAGAATTAATTAGTTTATGCTAATTTTATTCTTATATTCATTAATTGCAATTATTTCACTCTCTGTCAATATGTCATATGTTACCTATTTTAATTTTTTTTCTTAATGTGACTCTTTAATAAGTCAAATGACAATTTATCGTTTCATAATTATTTTTTTATATTAAAACTATCAAATTGTTTTCTTAATCCTCATGCCATCACCGTAACCAACTATCATTGTGGAATGAATAGAATAATATTTAAGTCAAAACTCCCTTCATTTTTAAATAAGTGCCACTATATATATATATATATATATATATATATATATATTTATATAAATTAAGAAAATATTAAATAGACTTTAATTTTAGAGATATTAGAGCATATTTTATAAAATTACTCTGATTACTTAGTTCTGGCTCTTTTTCAATATCATTTTCATTCATTCATGTTTCATATTTAATAAGGGTATAATAGAAAAAAATTAATTAATACTTTAATTTTTTTAAAGCGATGAATAATTATAAAAAAAATATAATTTTATAAAATTAAACTTATTTAAAAATGGTTGTAATATTATGAGAAAAATTAATAAATGTTATGTGTGAATTGAGTAAATGATTTTGGAATTTTCCTTGACAATACCAGAGGCTCCGACGAGTGATTGAGTATTCATTTGGTATGTGAATATCGAAAGATTCCTAAAAGACTAGTTACAGACATTCATTAAATTGGTGCTTTGCACGGCATATGAGGATTTCCGATATTAATATCACTCGTATAAGATGCTTATAATAAAATTTTAAAAGTTAATAACTATTTAAAATTAAAAAAATCTAATTATATTCGACTAAATAATTTATTTGATTTTTCAATGCTTTTTCCACATAACCAAAAAAGAAAGAGATAAAAAACTAAAAAAAATGATTACTGGATTTTTAATTTTTGACAATAACATGTAATAAAATATTTTTTTTATAATAACTAAAATTATGAAACAAGAAAAATAATAATTATAATTAATGATTATAAAATATAAAATATTATAAAACGGGATACAGATAGCTATAGCCTATAGGGTATCAATTTTCGTATTATATGTCTCATCACCCTAGCTAGCAATACCTCAATATCAATTTTAAGGGTAAGACCAACCGGATAACATGCAATAGTTATATTTTAGGGTAACTACCTCAATGTCAATATAAATTATCATCATTGTAAATTATTCAACAATCAACTTTAAAATATTTGTGTTTAATCAAATTTTCATGATTATAAAACTTTATTCATCCTCCAAACGGTAACTCATCATGCATAAGTGGACAATTTTTCTAGACAGGAGGTATCCTATATTAATAAATAATAATTTTACAATCATTTTTTTCTTATTATTTATTATTAAGAGTTTAATTGGTATGCACTGATAATGTAAAACAATTTTACATTATCAACTAATAAAAATATTAAAAAAGTGAAAAATTATGGTGGGTCTCTCGTCATCATAGGTGATTATTTGTGTGAGTTGACATTTTTTACTATTTCTATTGGTTGATAATATAAAATTATTTTACACTATCAGTGAATTTAAATTAAATTCTATTATTAATATTATTACTATGATAAATAAGCTTTATTTTTCATCTTTCGGTTATGTTGTACTGTCAGAGAATATCAAATGAAAATGGAGGAAACGAAAATAATTTTTTTTTATTTAAGAGTTAAAAAAATATTTAAAAAGGAAAGGAACTCATGGAGAATCATTCTTATTGAATTATCCTCAAATAGCTAAATTTCACTCTTGAAATTGGGACAAGATGGAAAAAAAAATTCTAAAAGTCTAAAATAACTGTTTTATACTCTATTTATTTATTTATTTAAGTAATTCTCAAGCCAAATAATAAAACTTCGTTATATTCTTTTATTAATCTTTAAACGAAAGAATAATAAAATTTTAATATGTTCTTCCATTTCTCTTTTCAGTTTATCTTCATTTCCATTTCATTCTATTATTGAAACAATATTTAAACACAACGTTAAATTTGAATGAGAATTAACTTGGTAGCCTTCAACATGGAATAACCTTATATAGTTTAGCAACTGCAAGAACAATGGCACAAACCTTATGCAATAAGAAAATATTATGAACCCAACAACATCTGCTCTCATTTTTTATTTTGTCGCGTAACTTAACCGCGTTGTTAAAGTAAGGCGAATGTTTTTTTTTTATTAGATTTAAGTTCTATTTATTGATAATGTAATATACAAAGAATTTTTTTATATTATCATTAATTCTAAAATTACATCATCTAATAATATTATTTAGTAATCTTATATAATTGAATAACATTATATTTAAACTAATATTTTTATTAGATAATCTTTTTAAGTGGTCAAATGAATTTTCAAGAGACATAATTAATTTCATAATAATAGGCCTCTTGTAAAGATAATGTAGTAACTTGCACATTAATGATTCCCATAACCGTAGTTTTACGAGATATCTTAAAAATTTATGATTTGACATGTTCAATAAATTAAATAGGCCATATTATTTGTTCGGTATTCAATTAATAAACTTAAATGTCCTTAGAATTTATGACCAAGAGTGCACCGAGCAATTAAAAGTAATATAGACGCTTGGTTTGATCCAAGTTTATAGGTGGAATGATTTTTTTTATATAAAAATGTTTACATAAATTGAATATGTGTAATATTTTTATTATTAATGTAGAAAACAGGACCTAAATGAGAATATAAGAAAATTAATAATAAAAAAATATATATAATTAAGTCATATGAAAATTTTATATAAAAAAATTTATTCTTTAATTTGATATTTATTTTTTTAAAACATAAGATATCAAATTTAAATTTTATGGAGACAAAAAAGTAATATCTAAAAGAGTTTT
Source organism: Pterocarpus santalinus (assembly GCA_031439595.1). Lineage (NCBI taxonomy): Eukaryota > Viridiplantae > Streptophyta > Magnoliopsida > Fabales > Fabaceae > Pterocarpus > Pterocarpus santalinus. The sequence continues at coordinate 1,369,902 of CM062529.1, forward strand.
ATCTGTATAATAAATTGGCCCACTCGATTCAAAGTAATTAATTATAGTAAATTGAGAGTATAGGCAAGGGGGTAAAGAAAAAGACCCGGAGCAGCTTCAGCAGAATGCGTGAGAGAAACTGATGTGTCCTGCGGCTTTGGTAAAACAAGAGGGCACATCCCTTATGCTGACTTTCCCCAGCGGAATTGCATTGCACAGACAGTGACAAAGCTGCAGTTGCAAAGAGAACCTTCGAGTTTACCCCATTTACATATTCAAATTTTAGAGAGAGAGAGAGAGAGAGAGAGAGAAATAGTTTAGTTTAGTTTGGTTTGTGTGTTGTGTGGGATTAGCTGGACTAGGCGGGATTGCCGGTGGTCAAACCCACCCGTTGCCGGATTCACTGTCACACTCAGACAGCCAACCACTGCCACTGCCACTTCCCCATCCCATTCCCTTCCTCTGCCCTCAGGCAAGCCCATGCCACTTTCTCTTCACATTTGATTTTTCCTTCACCAACCATCATCCTATTACTTCAAAAACAAACATAAATAAATGAAAAAGAAAGAAAGGAAATAAAGACTCTGCCTTTTATTATTTGCTTCTTCTCTTGCTAGAAGAAGAACAAGGCCAGCTAGCTAGTGTGATACTCTTCCATACTCCATAGTTTAGTTTAGTTTAACCATTCACTCTCCAATTTGTTATTTTTACCTCAACCCCATCATGATCATAATAATAATAATAAATAATATCTTTCTTTTTTATAGTTTTCCCCAAATTTAAAAAATTTCCCTTTTCCCTCTGTCTTTCGTCAACTGAAGGATTTAGAAAGAGAGAGTAGGTGGAGAACACTCACAGAGAGAGAGAGAGAGAGAGAGAGAGAGAGAAGAAAGGAAGAAAGCACAGAAAGCGATACAGATTTGTCATCAAAAGTCCGAAGAATCGAAGCTTGTGATTGAGGTAAAACTAACACTTGTTCGGTTTCCTTTCTTTTCTTCCTTTTTCTTTTTCTTTCTTTCTTTCTTTCTTTCTTTCTTTTGGTTGGGTTATTTTCCTGTTGGAAAGTAAAAGTTAGAGACTTTTTAGAGAGAAAATAAATCAAAATGCGTTCTTCTGTATTGGGTATCTGCAAATTGTGATTACAGGCAGGGATACATACATACATACACACATGTGTGAGAGGAAGATGGGAATGATTGGATCTTTGACTCAGCGGTGATTAAGACATGGTGGATCGGTGGAGCATAGTGTCGTTTTGGTTCTTGTTCTTGCTGTTGTTTCAGCTCACATTGGAGCAGACTGAGCCACCATTGAGTTCACCTACCGAGCGAGCAGCACTCCTCCAACTGAGGGGTTCTCTTGGTCTTAGGAGCAAGGAATGGCCAAGAAAGCCAGACCCTTGCGTCTTCTGGATTGGCATCACATGCCAGAATGGCCGTGTTGTTGGGATCAACATCTCTGGCTTCAGAAGAACCAGACTTGGGAGGAGAAACCCAAAATTTGCAGTGGATGCCTTGGCCAATTTCACCCTCTTGCAGTCCTTCAATGCCTCTAATTTCTTGCTCCCTGGTCCTATCCCTGATTGGTTTGGTCTCCAAATCCCTTCACTTAGAGTCCTTGATCTTCGTTCTTGTTCCATAACTAGTTCTATTCCTTCCACTCTTGGCAATTTAACCAACCTCACTAGCCTCTATCTTTCTGATAACAACCTCACTGGGACAGTTCCTGATAGTTTGGGTCAACTCTTTGCCCTTTCTGTTCTTGATCTTTCCAGGAATTCTCTAACTGGGTCCATGCCTGCATCTCTTGCCCTTCTTGCAAATCTTACTTCCCTTGACATGTCTGCCAATATTTTGTCCGGTCCGATTCCCACAGGCATTGGGGCTCTTTCCAGGTTACAATACTTGAATCTTTCCAAAAATGGCCTAACTTCTTTACCTTCCCAACTTGGGGGTCTTAGTAGCTTAGTTGACCTTGATCTTAGTCAGAATTTACTCTCTGGTGGAGTGCCTCCCGGTTTGAATGGGTTGAGGAACTTGCGGAGAATGATGCTTGGGAACAACATGCTAGATGGGACTCTGCCAGGGAACTTGTTTACTATTACGTTGCAGTTGCAGTCTATAGTGCTGAGACAAAACAATTTTAGTGGTTCTTTGCCTGTTGGGATGTGGTCTCTGCCAAGATTGACCTTCCTCGATGTCTCTGCCAATAACTTCAGTAGTTTGCTTCCTAATTCTAGTTACCGTGCTAATGCTACTGTTGCAGTGCTCAATATTTCTCACAATATGTTTTACGGAGGCCTCACTCCTCTGCTCAGAAGGTTCAGTTTCATTGATCTTTCAAACAATTATTTTGAGGGAAGGGTTCTGGATTTCATGCGTAATGCATCTCTAGATAGCAACTGCCTCCGAAATGCTACAAATCAGAGGACAACGGCAGAATGTGCATCATTTTATATTCAGAGGGGCCTCAGGTTTGATAATTTTGGACGCCCAAATTTGACAATACCTCCTGCAGCAACAAGCTCTGGGAAGAGCAATAAAACTACGATTATATTGGCAGGAGTCTTTGGTGGACTGGGTTTAATTGCACTTTTGTTGTTGTTACTGGTACCAATGATTCTGTGCACTCTTAAGAGGGGTAATTCAAATCAAAGGGGAAATGGTGTGGGCCCTGCTCCTGCTGGAGGCAGTCCTCCACAGCCTGGTGTTTCATTCGACTTTTCAAATGTAGGGGACTTGTTTACATATCATCAGTTGCTCCAGGCCACAGGAGATTTCAATGATGCAAATCTTATCAAACATGGCCACACTGGGGATTTATACAATGGTATTTTGGAAAGTGGAATTCCTGTTGTCATCAAAAGGATCGACATGCGATCAACTAAAAAGGATGCTTACCTATTGGAATTAGACTTTTTTAATAAGGTTTCTCATCAAAGATTTGTTCCCCTATTGGGTCATTGCTTAGAAAATGAGAATGAGAAGTTCCTGGTTTATAAATATATGCCAAATGGGGACTTGTCTAATAGCTTATTCTACAAAAAAACTACATCTGAAGATGGTACCTTGCAGTCATTGGACTGGATAACTAGGTTAAAAATTGCTACGGGAGCAGCAGAGGCCCTATCGTATCTGCATCATGAATGTATTCCGCCCTTCATTCACAGGTATTTCCAGATTTCTTTGCTGCTTTTTTCTTGAAAAAAAAAATTAATTTCTTGTTCTCTTTAACAAGACATTCTATTGTGAAGTCCAATATGATACGTGATTTAATTAAATAAAATTTGTGAATTCTGACTAAATGATTTATTCCTACATCCTTGGATGCATCTCTCTGGAGGGTTCAAACTGTGTGATTGGTCCCTTTTATGTCAATACATATGTTTGTTGTCGGCCGTAATGGTTTGAAATATATGGCCAACGTTACTGTCATAAATATTGGTGTTTGTTTCTATATCTTCTGGGCAGTTAAGTGTAAATTTTTTCTTGCTGACTGGATTCTGTTATTATTATTGAGTGTAACTATCCCCTTTCTATATAATGGAGCTGATATAGATCGGATGGTTGGCAACAGATGCAGTTTATGAGTGTATTCTCTCTGATTGATTGAGCCAAATTGACTCCATGAAATGAAAAAATCATAACTTCACATAACAAAAGTTTAAGCTAAATGGCATGCTAATAGTGACAATTCTATCGTCTAACTATTGTAGAGATATTCAAGCAAGCAGTATACTTCTAGATGATAAATACGAAGTTCGGTTAGGGAGTCTAAGTGAAGCCTGTGTTCAAGAAGGCGATACTCATCAAAGTAAAATCTCCCGGTTTCTGCGGTTGCCTCAGTAAGTACTCTACTAACAATTCTATTTAATGAATCTCATGAAAATTATGTCTGACATATTTGTTCTCTGCAACTATGAATCATTTTCCCCTGTTCTTTCTTTCTCATTTCCTGTGACTGCATAATTGCTTTGTGTTTCAGCTGCATTCAGAGTATTTGGCAAGTTTTCAATGCCATATTTGCAAATGCGTTTGTTTATTATAATAATAATAATATTTAACTGATTTCTTATTTCTTTTTTTTCAATGTGTAGGTCCTCTGAACTAGGCTCATCTGGTACGTAGAAACTCAAATTTAGTTTTTAGCATGGATTTGCAATCAGTTCTGTTCCTTGACTGCACATCTATAGCATTCACATTAAATATCAACGTGCCCTGTTGACCATTGGATGAGGGACTGCAGGGGCACATAATTTTATGTAGCAGAAATTGTCATCCTATTAGTTAATGTTGCTTCTGTGGACTATCATTGGGGGAACATTATTGTTATCCCCCTCTCAGCGGGCAAACAAAAAAAAAAAAAAGCAAAAAAAAAAAAAGAAAAATTGCTGGGCGTCTAGAGTAGAAATGGGAACATTTTTGTCTTTACCACTTTCTCCTAGTAGTCCCATGGTAGCTGATGCGTTTTCCAGAGAAGTTGTAGGAAGTCACTCTGATTATGTAGAATAATGAGATCTTCCTGTTTTGTGAAATAATAGTAAAGTGGTGAAGATATGTGGGTGATTGTGCATGTACCAGGTTCATGGTATTATGAGAAGTTTTACTATTCCATGCATACAGATAAAAAGCTCATGTTGTAAAAATTTGGGTGGCCTGTGCTTGATTCTCGCAAGTTCAAGTGTGCAACTTTGAGTTTTTTTTTTTAAATTTTTTTTTGAATATTTTGTTTTAGGTGGCTGATCTGGTGGTTTATTTTATGTGCTTATGGTAATTCTGTTTTCCTCTTTTCTGACTTGAGTGTGTATGAAGGCGGAGAAATAGATGTTAAGCTAGGCTTGTGGGTTTTGCTCTTGATCAAGCCTGATATTTGTTTTCTTTCTTACTTAGCACTTTATTCTAAACTTAGAATGATTTGTTTCTCTACATTTTTAAATTTGTGTCCTCAGGGTTGTGTCAATCCTTGACTAACAAAAAAAGAGCTCTTTTAATCCATTATTCTGACACAAATTTGGTTTACTGTGAAAACAGGTCCATCAACATCGGTTTGTGCCTATGACGTGTATTGCTTTGGGAAGGTATTACTTGAGCTGGTGACGGGTAAGCTGGGTATTAGTGCTGCCAGTGATGGTGAATTGAAGGAATGGTTGGATCAGATTCTACCTTACATTAGTATGTATGACAAGGAGCTTGTGACAAAAATTGTAGATCCATATCTGGTTCTTGATGAGGATTTCTTAGAGGAAGTGTGGGCAATAGCCATTGTTGCCAGGTCTTGCCTAAATCCCAAAGCTTCAAGAAGACCCCCAATGCGATATGTTCTCAAGGCTTTGGAAAACCCTTTGAAAGTTGTAAGGGAGGAAAATTCCAGTTCAGCACGGCTTAGAGCAACCTCTTCCAGAGGCTCTTGGAATGCTGCCTTGTTTGGTAGTTGGCGTCAAAGTTCGTCCGATGTAACACTAATTCCAGCAGCCTCTGGTACAAAAGTAGAAGGAGCTAGTAGTTTAAAACATTCAGGAACCACTGGCTCACAGTCACAGAGTAGCTTCCACAATGGTGGGGATATTTCATCATCTCGGCGACGCCATTCACAGGAGATATTCCCAGAGCCATCTGGGTCAAATGATGTAGAGAGGCTGGAGCAGGAATAGAGGCTCAAGTCTTAAATTTCTTTTGGTAATGATACTGCTTCTTTCTTAATGTTGTTCACTAATACCCTTGTGCTCTTATTGGTTTGGGCAGTGCTTGGGTATTTGGAATTGGAAAGTGCACATTGTACATTTCAGCTGACAAAGTGGCACTCAATTCCTTTTAACACGTGTTACCTTTGGAAGGGAGTGTTTGTATTTCTTTTCAGTGGTTTTGGACACAAACTTGGTGGAGAGATAGTTAGAGAGGGAGAAGGCCAAGTGCTGTGGTGGTAGATATGGATACTTTGACTGGCTTGTTTTGGGTAGAAACAAGCCCCAATTTTTTCACCTGTAATTGATTTTTTTGTTTCACCCCTTGTCGGATTTCTTCATTCAGATCAGGTTTCTTGTTATTCTGAAAAAAAAGAAAAAGGAAAGAAGAGAGAAGAAGAGAGAGAGGGGAAGGGGGGGGGGGACAACAACATTTGAAAGAGTGGAAAAGAAACATGTTATACCGATTCTTTTTGCCCTGAATCAATTTGTTGCCTTTGGATTTAAGAGCAGTGATTATGATTTTGTTCATTGTGGTTATGTGGATATGAACACATTATGCGTGCAAATTATAATTTAATGAAGCAGCTTCGATTTGTTCAAACTATTTAATTTAAATGATTATTTTTGGTATAAGACTCGGCATCCCAAGAATTTATAAGAAGAAATATGTATATAAGTATGCCAACAATGATAAATAAAAATTAAAATGTTGTGTAAAGGTCCCACCGAGATTTGAACTCGGGTTACTGGATTCAGAGTCCAATGTCCTGACCACTAGACCATGGGACCTTCTTGGTTTGGGAGACTATAACATTTACTAAAATTTAACTCATCAAATAGCAACCCTCCCGCCATGCCGGCTCCAATTGAACCTCCAGCCATTTTTTTGTACGTTTTTTCTTTTGGCTCATTTCAATTATTTTGATGGTATTACCACCTTCGTTGACAATTTTATTTTTCATACTTCGTATTGCACAATCGTACTCATTAATTTAAAACGGTTTTAGGAAAGAAAAGAAAAGAAAAGAAGAAGTCAATTTATGGAATGAAAACGGGATTTCAGTTGGAATTCAATTACAATCTTAGTGTAGTTTTGGGTTTTGTGGGGGATGGAATGTCATCCGTTCCATATCTATTGTAGTTTTCATCAGCCTCTGCTAGTGGCAAGAGTGTCGCTGAAACTAGTCAATTAAGGTAACCAAGAAGTGCTACCTAAGTTTAAATGTCAAAGCGTCATTGTCTTAGTACAGACAAAAGCCGTTGCTTGACTCAGCTTACAGTGACTGCAAATGTTTGAGATTAATTGTAGCTTTGTCGGCAAGAAAAAGAAACAGGTAAAGGAAACAAGAGTTATTTCTGTTTTTGTTGTATGACACAGCTAAGCAGTAATACGACATCAATCATTGAGGTGAATATCTACATTATTGTTGATACATTTAAGTTTTTACCTTGTTAATGGTAATGTGGGTGAAAATTGAAAATTAAGGGTATATTTGGTTAAAAGATAAAAATAGAGAAAAATTTTCTATAGATGAGTTCTGTAGATAAAATTATATATAGAACTCATCTATAAAAAATTTTTCTTACTTTTATCTTTTAACCAGATACACTCTAAGAGTCTATTTGATTAGAGGGTAAAAATGGAGATGCAAAGCCAATGTTAACAGTAGTGGGGTTAAAAATCAAAATCTAAAAGTGAAGGAGACAGCGCAGGCTTTTTGACCAAAACGTGGTGTTTTTACAAAATAATTACTAAACTATAGCTGTTTAGAAAGTATTTCATTGTCTATTGTTGTTTTTGACAGGGTGGAGAGCTTGGCGCAAGATCAACATGCGTCAACAATACACCACTCTATTTGACATGACAAAAGGCTGAATGACGTGACCGAAAATGAAGAAGGTGGCGTTCAATGGAGGGGGGCCACCAATTTGGCGCGGAGTGGAGTAGCGCCATCCAGCACTGGACGGGCGTTAGCAGTGACACGTGGCACCACATGGAGATGCAACAACTTCTCGCTTAAAATCCCACCCTCCCTCTTCCCTTAGCATTCAGTGTCAAGTGTCAAATATTGCTTTTGATGTATTTTAAATTTTAACTTATGTATGAAACTCTCATTTGAAATTTTTATTTCTTTTTTACTGTGAAATGTGTGTTTCTTGCATTGTCAACAATAATACATCTTCTGGCCCAGGATGAATGATACGTGATGAAGAAGAGCTAGATGCCATTTGTAAAAAAAAAAATATATTAATTATTAAACTTTTAAAATACTACAGGATGGTACATGTCATTACTCATAAAATGTTACTCAAATTATGTTTGGTCTAATATATAAAAAAATAAACATATCTTTAAATAAAAAAAATAAACATACAGAACACTAAACATATAGATAAATAGACTTTTTTTAACACAATAATTTTTTAATACATTAACTCATGACAAATATTAAATACATTCAAAAATATTAAATACTTCGCGACAATTTTTAATTTTTTTTTATATAGCCTAGTATCTCTAATAAAAAAGAATAAGATTACAAATATTCTAATACAAAAATGAATTATGAGTTATTATAATTTTTTTAAAAAAAATTATCAAAATAAATTAATCAAAGTATAATTCTCTTAAAAAAAAATTGATAGCATTATTTTACTTATGGACTGAAAATGAATTAATTAAAAATTATAAATAATAAATAAAATTTAAATTACCTTTGTAGAGATGATTGATTTGAACAAAATAATCAAATAAATTATATAGCAAAACTATATATTTGCATTGAAAAAATTAACACTTGAAGAAGCAGAATGACAAAAGGAAGGTGTATGACGGAGAAGGGGGTGCACGGAGGAAAGGAAGCAGGAAGCAGAATGACAAAATCCAAAGGGCACCGTATGGGGGTGAAGGGTGAAGGGAGGAAAGGAAGAAGCGGGTGAAGTTTGGTGGCGCATCTTCTTGCAGCGCCATCCATGGGCCAGGCCATGTGGCAGCTCCCCTGCGGTAGCGCAAGGTGGAGGGGCGCCATGCATCCGTGCTCGCTCGTCACATCACCTGCAAATGTCAGAGATTCCCTCACGTCTACGGTGGCGCAAGTTCGAGAAGAAGCCATTCGTTTGTCATGAAAGATTCCACTGATGGCATAGATTGAACCTGCGCCATCATAAACGACAACCCCAAACTACCCCAGACATGCAAATTGTTTCAAATCTACTACAATCGGGTAAATAGTTCATAAAAGTGGCATAATTGGGTCAAAAAGCCGAAGGCGCAAGAAGGGCACAGCGCACACGTAAACCAGCTGACTTATAGAGCCCATGCGTCCTTCATGTGACATGATGGCTGAGATTATTAGGTCCCTACATTGTATTGGCAGCCACCATGACTCAGCCCTCGCCATTTTCGGCTATGCATGTTAATCTTACATTTTACATAGATTATTTGTACATGCTTGCTTTTGGTTATCTTTTATTTTATTTTTTTATTATTTTTTAACAAAAATAAAGAGCTTAAGAATTATTTATAAGAGATATTTTTTTATTGGATAGGGTGAAAATAAGAATTGAATATGAGACATACCAAACTCAAATGAGACATATAATTATTGTGCTGGGAAATCAACCACATTTTTTGTTATTTATTAGGTGATAATTGTTTTATATATAAATTTAGTAACTCAATCAACTAGCTTGATTGAATTCGATTAAAAAAAAATATTAGCAAAGGTGGATTTTGTAGTTTTAATAATTTTCTTTTCAACTATTTTGAGTCAGACCGCCCAATCAATGGTCCAACCATTTGAGCCCAATCCGATTGTTACAACCGTCGTTGAGCCAATTTAAGAGTTAGGCGCACTATGTTTTGGTGGGAATGGAGGTTTCTAATTAAAAATTTTATATGATTTTATTATGTATTAATTTTTATTATTAATTAAAAAATTAGATTAATATAGAATTCACAAAAATATTTAATTAATAATTAAAATTAACATATGATAACATCATCAAAGATTTTTTTTTTTTTCAAACTATCGTATAAAATTTTTAGTTAAGAGGACATTCTAGTATTGAGGTAATGTTTCTTTAATACAAAATTAGTGGGCGTTAACTGCCTACGTACAACGAGCCCGCGAAGTTAGAACCTCGTAGACTCAATTACACATCGTCTTTGCATCCACCTCTGTGTTTATCGGATAAGAATGAGATATTGAGAGTATTAAAATAACAATATCCACTACTTCTTTGTATAAAACTCACAACCCCCCATGACCCACCCCAAATTTTCATTGATCCAGAGATTTGATTATTATTATTATGACGTTGGGGTGTTGTTCTCTAGACTCTTATAGATTCTCCTCCTCTGGGTGCCATGCCGGCATTTTGGGCTGAGCCAAAAAGCTTTATGTTGTTTTCTTTATATTAGCAGAGGATCAAGTTAGGTTTCTTTTGACCAACTTAAAAGACACAAAATATTTGCGGTGAGTGTTAGTGTGGTTGCGGTTTGGCGTTAAATTATTGTATTTTGGTGTTGTATTTGCATGATTACATTAATTCAATCCATCATTCATGCTAGTGCAGCTTTGTCAGATCCGTGTGACGTTGGTTGCATTGTTTGTCACGTATTGCTGACAAATTTGTTAAAAGTCCGATGTGGAGAGGAGAGTTATGTTTCTATACAAATTCAGTGTAATAAGAATAGGGCTTATGAAATTTTTGTTCTATTCCTAGTGATTAAATATGTTGCTTTGCGTGCATATGATTAAATTTCTAGGCTAATTGAAGGATATAATTTTCAGTTCAGCGGAAAATGGGTGCCAATCCGATTAGAGAGAGACCGGTTTCTGCACATTTTGCCACACGAGATATATATTTGATGAGTTTCTGTGTTTCTTCCTTGGCTTTCTCCTATGCATTTCTTGCTTCTTCTTTCTTTCAGGTTTTAGTAATTGCTTGTTTTGTTGTAAGTTGTAAACGTGACCTTTACTTGCTAATTAAATTAATACCATTTTTTTTCCTCATTGAGGATCTTGATATAAAGATAGTGACTTAGTGGGGTTATGTCCTTTGTATCTGTCCACGTTAGTTTATACCCTTGCCTTTCTTACGCTGATGAATAAAGTTGTGCTGTTTGTCTTTGTTCAGTCCACCAAATGTCCATATTTTGGTTCTGTCTGTCTGAACTCACTTCATTCCTGCAGGCTTTTATGGTTCCTACTTCCTGTATAACATTGGATTAGTATTGGCACGAGTCATTAGTTCAATTGAGAGAGATGAAAGAATTTGAGTGAGGAAGATCATTTAACTCTAGCGATGGAGAATTCTTATAGGGCTAATGGAAATGGGCTAGCAGATAATGGACACAGAGTTGCAAGGCACACTCATCCATCCATAAGGGGGTCATTACCTTGTCTTGACATCAGAGTATTTTTAGTCAGAGTTTGCAAATGCGAGCTTGATAATTCTACTCCTGAGGTTCTCACACTGAACTGTGTTCCTTTAAATCCTGAGACTCTTCTTGAAGTTAATGGTGTTCGAGCTAGTATGCAATCTGATGGGGTGTCAACCCTTCTCAAAAGAGACAGAGTAGATAGAAAATCAGAAGAAATGACATTTGTAAGCACGGATAGCACAAAGATGAGTGGTAATGTGAAGTTTGAGGTGTTTGATAAAGATGTTCTGCTGCTTTCTGGGGTTTTAGAGTTATGTATTAACAATGGCCTTATTAAGCAATCAAGTCATAATAGTAATGGACAGAGGTGGAGCATGAACTTTGAGTCTATTATAATTCCAGGCACCAGCTTCTTCAAGGGGAAGAATTTCATGTTGCCAGGCTCAGCTTTACCTACAATTGAGGTCTACATTGCTGGGTCCTTCTTGGATACTCCAATTATCTTAACAAAGACACTGCACCTTAGTTCTCAGAAAAAACACATAACGATGGGGACACCAGCACTCACTTTGCAGGTAACTAGTGCATATTGATTCTTGATTTTTCAATTATCTCTTTTATTGATTCTTATGTTCTCCTCTTAAGCTATGATGGTTCATCAGCCAAGTTAGCCTTATGCTTGTATTGCCTTGTTGGACTGTGTTTTCCATCCTCAGTGCACTTTAGTCGAGTCATTGGAAACCTGAGATCCCTTAACAGTTAACAAGCATAAACATTCTTGTTATGCCTGAATATTACCCTTGTTCTGTGTATGAGAGAGTTTTACTTTTCCTTCTTTTTTATATTTTTCTTGTTAGCAACCGGATTGTGGTTGAGTCAAAGGGTTATCATTCACATATCATGGCCTTCATCTAAGACGTTTGGTTAGCTACTGGGCATCTCATGCCAACTGTTGTGAAATTTCTTCCCCTTTGAAAAATTGTAGAAGGTTTATAAGTTATAACCTAGCGAAATAGAATTTGAAAGTAGGTCCTTGTTTTCACTATATGTAGACCGTCCTTACTAATAGTTGCATGCCAATTCTGAAGGCTCAAGATAACATGAGCGACCAACCTGAAGGCGAGGATAACACTAGCATGTACCCAAGAACAGCATATCTTGATGAAGAAGGTGGAGAACTTTCATGGTTTGATGCAGGTGTGAGGGTAGGTGTTGGTATTGGACTGAGCGTTTGTATTGGCATTGGCATTGGAGTTGGCGTGCTTGTTAAAACCTACCAAGGCACTACTCGCAACTTTAGGAGACGGCTATTATAATGCACTATTGTATTTAAGCTTCTAGCTCTTTGCTTTTTGTCCATTGCCCTCTTGATCCAAACACAACTAACCTACTTTTCTTCTTAACATATGCAATTACAGACATGATGTTTGCTTTTACAGCCATGCTCAACCGAACTAGTTGTGATCTGTTATCAAGTTCACAAATATAAAGCAGGATGGGATTTTCTATTGTTTGATTTATTTCTTGCACTTTTTTGTTGGTAAAGAACATGGTTGGTGGACTGAGAAACTTATGTAAAGCTAAGACTAAAATGAAAACGGAATAAAGAAATTATATATGATTAATTAGTCCTTTATTTTACTTATTTATACGACTAATTTTGTTACTTGAATAAGGTCAATATATTCCTTTTCTTTTTTTCCGATCAATAAGTTCGGTGTATAATATATTCTCTATATTAAAATTAGCAAAATGGGCTTGTCACCTCATTCTCTCTTAAGGCGTAGCGTGTTTAGGTGGAGATTCTTATTCTATCAAAGCTAATCATCTAAAGAGCAAATGATATAAACGAATGGAGGTAGATGTCCATTAAAAAAAAAAAAATAGAAAAACAAAAGGAGACAAAAGAAAGAAAGGTGTCCTATTGTAGAGCAAAGATCGCTAAGCCAGTCGAGGCACAAAAGACCTAAATCTTGCTGATAACAAGTGTACCTGATTTAATTTTTATTATCTTTAATTCTTTTTCGATTTTTTTTTTTGGGTCGGAGTTTGTTTCTTTTTCTTTAAAAAGGAAAAAACAAAGTTCTATCCTTGACATCTTAGTGTCAGTTAGGCCTGGGTCAGGGTTGCCCCATTCAAATCCTCATCCTCATTTTGGGAAGGTAGGCCGAATCATTAGCAGCAGCACAGAACATTATGCCTTTTTTATGGATAGGAACAACAAGCAGTATTATTTGTATAGGCATGGCCAGTCCATTTTTGCTGGCTGCGCCCAACGTCACGTTGACTTGGACTCACCAAATGCCACGAGCCCAGTGCTACAATTTAACTAAAAACTTTACTTGAATTTTGTGTTTTTCAGAACCCCCCCCCCGGCCCAAAAAAAAAAAGAAAACTTAAATTTTGTGATTTATAAAATGTACAACACTGCATGAACAGCAAAACACTTTGAAAAATACGATTGAAGTGGGAGTACAAATTTCCTGAAAACATTCAATAACAATAACCAAAAGCTGGCAGCTCCAGTAGCAGCAGTAGTCAATGCATTTCACGTACCTCGGGCTGCTCATTGATATATTGCAATTGCAATTTGTTCGGAGCTGCGCCCAAAAACTTGACCGTCCTAGTACAAATGCAACAAATATTACTCTCTTCGTATTCAATATTCTAATTCTTAGTCTTGTCGAAGCAAATAGGATCATAAGTTTTAGCAAGTGAACTTAATGCTATATTCCCATCTTAATCCATGATCCATAATTAGCTGTATTTTTAGTTACTCTAATTCCTCTACTGGAACTGTTGGGTGGAACTAGGCTAGTTGGTGAAAATAATTGTTGAGGGAAAAGAATATTGCAAATTCTAAACAAATCGTTTGGTGGTGAGTTACGTTGGATAATCACGTTTACTTGGAATCTCCGTCCAGTCAATTTGATATATGTACAGAGCCAAGTACGAGCATTTCACTAAATCACAGCGGATTAATACGTTACAACCTCCAAGACAGCACTTCATTCGCTCCAATTCAAAGCTTGATAGTGACAAAAGGATGAAAATGTAGTTTGTTGACACGTGCTCTCCAAGTTCAACCCTTAGCATTATCTAATTTGTTTCTAAATTAATTTATGTATATAAAAACTGCCGCATGATATACCTTTCGATTTCTAACACTAATAAAAAAAAGGAATTACCAAAATTTCTATTTTTGGTTTCTTTAAATAGACTACCGTATATAAGAATTTAGAACATCAGACACAAATATTTTACATTATTCTACTGTGCAAAAACAATGCATACGATAACTTGGGATTCCTTCATTAATTTAAACGCTTTACTCAAAGGGTTTAATTTGTATAATCAAAGTATTTAATTAGTGTAAAATTATATATATATATATATATATACACTAAATTATATGTATTATTATATCGATAATAAAATTTAATTTAATCAATCATAATTTTAAAAATTTTATAAATATAAATATATAATTAGGTGAAAGTATAAAAAAATTTTAAAAATTATTTTTCCTGTCTTCTTATATATACTGTATTAAATGTGATTTCATTAATTTGGTACGGACCATAGTCATGGAGAGGACATTGTATTAGCAATTAATCCTCAGCCCTCGGCGAAGGTGCCCACGGTCATGTCATGGGGCAACGACTAGGAGGTGAGTGGCATTTCGGTAAATAAAGTCTGCTTCCGACCTAAAATACAACAAGCGAACTCCCTGACATTGTTTGCTTTGGCTTTTGTTTTCCTTTTGTCCTTGTGTCCGTTGATGAATAATGGAACCGCACTCTTCCGTTTCTTTTTTCTCTTCTTTTCCTTTCTCTTCCTTTTTCTTCTTTGTTTCTTCTCATTTACTTTAAGCTTATCTTTTCCAGATTCCAACCATTCCATCCCATTACAATTTTCTCAGCAACCAAACGCCCTTAACGGCCTACTATCTGTCTTTACTCCACACCGCTTTTCCTTGCCCAGAAAATTTCACACCTCACTCACTCACTCATAGCAATGGCAGCCTCCACCGACACCTCCGGCGGCAGTGCTCTGCAGGAGCTAACCAACCGAACTCCCTTTCTTGGCCTCAAGCTCTACGTCTTAACACTCGTTTTCCTCGTGCTCGTGCTAGCATTTGTGATGATGATCTTGGTGTGCGTTCGGCGGAGCCGAAGCTCCAAGAAGCGCAAAATGCGAGTGGAGCACAGCTCCGGCACAATCCCGCTGGTGTCAAAGGAGATCGTGGAGGTTAACGCATTGGATCCCGCGGACCTCAAAATGGAAGGCGTCGTTGATGTTGATCCGAAGAAGCAGAGGCACATGGAGTCGGAGATCGAGGTTGAGATTACTGAAGGGAGAAGAATGAGCGAGGAGAGTGGAGTGTCGGTGGAGTCTCCGAACATAGGGTGGGGGCGGTGGTACAGCCTGAAGGAGCTGGAGGTAGCCACTGATGGGTTTGCAGAAGCGAACATGATCGGAGAAGGAGGGTATGGGATTGTGTACAGAGGAGTTCTTCACGACGGTTCTGTGGTAGCTATCAAGAATCTTCTCAACAACAAGTATGTTTTTGTTTGTTTTCATATCTGAATCTAACTTAATAAAGGTGATCCTGTTTCTGCTTGTTATCTTCTGCTCTGCATGTCAATGTTCTTACCGCGTACACAAACTCCATGATTAATTTGCGAAACCAATATCTTATTTGAGTAACCATTTCATGTTTATGCAGTTAATCATTTATTGATATATGTAAACATAAGAAGCTGTTTTTTTTCCCCTAGTTATTGGATACTTCACTCAAATTATGGAATAGGATTGAAAATTTGAAAATTATATCGTATATATTTACGGAAGAGAAATATATAAAAGAGATATAAGATATGATGTTTCAACAATAGATTAAAATTTCCTTATATTTATTATGATCATGTTAAGAGGAAAAAACCTACAAATATTTATGTTGGGCATTACAAATTTTAAGAGACAATTATAAATATTTGAGATTTATTTTGATATATTTTTAATGTAAAAAGAATTTTATATTGTTATCAAATTATATTATATATAAGACTTTAGAGATAGTGGAATAAAAGTCAAACGTGTGATAATACATAACTAAATATTCATATAAAATAGGTTTACATCAATAATATATTAAAATTAAATTTTAAACATTTATATTGGCCTACAAATTTTATGAAAGCTTTAAAAGTGTTTGTATTAATCTCTCAATAGAAGATACTCATGTTATAAACAAACATCATATTGTATGATAAGATTCTAGTGTTAAATAACATCACTCTTATGGAAATGAATGGGGAAACGTGCATTGGCTTGATGTAGGAATTTAAGTCGAATAATTGTGACTTGTTTAGTTGTTAACATTTGTTTCGCGGAGTATTAGGAAAAGTAAATGGTCACTTTTTCTTCTTCTCTACTTTGATTTCTTTATTTTTAAGCTGGCCCGGGTAATTTTACTTTTCTCTTTACTTTTACTTTTCCTTTCTTTATTATATTATATTATGGGTTTTTACTAACAACCAGTTTAAGGATACTTGTTAATCTTTTCTTAGAAAAAGTATTGCATGATAAAATAAAATTTTCAAAAAATTTAATATACTAAAAATTTTAAAACTTTATTTTCATGCGATATATTCTTTTTAAAGTCGTTGTATTATCCACATCTGCCGTACGTCAACTATTTTTACAAGGCATATCCTCTTAATCCCGAGAAAACTTTAGTCTAAATAAACTAATTAACAACGTTACACGTGTTTCGATTTTTCTAAGTGGCCATCAGTAACTAGGTAGGCCAGCCAGATAACTACTGGAGTGGTAACTAACTTCATATTACCGCAAGCGAAGAAGGCAGCATAGAAATTCAATTTGTTTCCATTGATTATTGAAAATTGTACATTTGCTTGTCTAAACATTTGAATCCTCCATAATGAATTAAAAAGTGTTGTAAGAACTCCAGACTAAGAAGAAAATGTGCAAATGTTTCGTTCACCATTGCAACTTCGCTCTGCAATTCTATATCTAGTTTATGATCTTTCCTGAACTAATACAACATCATTAATGTGTTTTTCCTTCCCCGTCCCTTGCAATGGCATACTGAAAAATCTTGTGCGCTATTCTAGGGGTCAAGCTGAGAAAGAGTTCAAGGTGGAGGTTGAAGCCATTGGAAAAGTGCGGCATAAGAATTTGGTGCGTTTAGTTGGATATTGTGCAGAAGGTGCTCAGAGGTAAATGTACCGTTTACATGACTGTTATTTATTTCTCTTGATTTAATGTCTCTTCAAATGACGAAATTTCCTCTAAATTGTTTGTGGCACTTTTGCTTACCATTCAGGATGCTTGTTTATGAATACGTTGACAATGGAACTTTGGAGCAGTGGCTGCATGGTGATGTAGGGCCTGTTAGCCCCTTGACATGGGACATACGAATGAGGATTGCTGTTGGGACTGCAAAAGGGTGTGTTTTTTCAGTTTCCTGTTTCATTTTATTGAGCAATATCTTAAAAGTATCTCCCCACTAACCTAGAAAGCAACGTATTGTAACCTTTAAATATTCTTTCATGAAGTACCAATTAACATTTCTACATTTTGAATCAGATTAGCCTACTTGCATGAAGGCCTAGAACCCAAAGTTGTGCACCGGGATGTAAAATCCAGTAACATTCTTTTGGACAAAAATTGGAATGCCAAAGTATCGGATTTTGGACTGGCCAAGCTCTTGGGCTCCGAGAAAAGCTATGTGACAACGCGTGTAATGGGGACATTTGGGTTAGTTCTTTATCAATTAAGCTTCAGAGTTATGTTATAATTTTCTCTTACATGGACATGAATGATACGTTTTCTACAGATATGTTTCACCTGAGTATGCAAGCACGGGAATGCTTAATGAGTGCAGTGATGTGTATAGTTTTGGGATTCTACTTATGGAGCTAATTACAGGAAGAAGTCCCATTGATTATTCTAGGCCACCTGCTGAGGTAATTCCAGGTTTTCTCCAGGTTTTCCTTATTACATTCCATGAAACTCCAATAATTCTTACACGTGTGCTTTTTGCTTGATGTGCATCAGATGAACTTGGTTGATTGGTTTAAGGGAATGGTAACAAGTCGTCGTGGTGATGAGCTAGTTGATCCATTAGTTGAGATTAAACCCCCTCCAAGGTCTTTGAAGCGAGCTTTACTGGTTTGTCTGCGCTGTATAGATTTGGATGTTTGTAAGCGACCAAAGATGGGTCAAATTGTTCATATGCTTGAGGCGGATGATTTTCCCTTTCGTTCTGTAAGTCCTATGTTACAGCCACTCTCTTTTAAGCTTAGCCAATATATATATATATATATAACCACATCCTAAGACAACTAGGTTCCTTAATTTGATAAGTGATGTTAACTCCCCTATCCCACAGAAAGAAGAAGGAAAAATAAATCGAATTTTGTTCCCCCGAAATGTTGTGCTCACTAGATAAAGTAGCATGTGCCATGCTCGACAACTACACCAGTCATCAACGGTTGAGATGCACTATTACTAATGGAGTGAAAATTTTAAAATACTATATACACCACATATTAATTTGGGAAGATGCTTAGAAATTCTAGTCATTCAAATTTCACTTCAATTAAATGACTACTCTTTTCATAAGCAGGAACTTCATACAACAAGAGAGAAAGATCCTGTTCCTTCTCATACGGCTGTTTCCAGTAAAGTTCCTTATCCAACAAGGTATGTGGAGCCTGTAGATAAACCAAGCTGGAGATGATCGTCTATGGTACTGTTCGTGTCAACTCTGGAGATCAAACTGTTTGTTGTAATGATTTTCAATTTTTTATGAACAAGTCACAAGCCACTGTGTACAGTGTAGTTATCTTCCTTTAGGTTTTAACATACGTAAGTTGTTGTATTGCATTATCTTGTTAAGAAACGAGGCTTGTAAATATGTATTTCTCACAAAATATCAATTTTATTAGTCTGCATGTTGACAATTAATATTTCTGCAGTATTGCTGATAATTATTCTGGGAATTTCTAGTTTTCACTTCATATTTGGCTGGGAGGGTTAGGTGTCTCAGCGTTCTTAGGCGCTCATTCCCTTAGCCATGTTGACAGAACTTGGGAAATATGGAATATCAACCCAGAAGGAAGATCTAGAAAAGGTTGCTTAATGGTCGGTAACTAGAAGGAGCATGTCATTGGCCGCTGTCAGCACATAATTTTCTATCATCCCATTGGGATGCACATTCGAAAACAGTTGTACTGAGCTATTGGTAGCATTTTCAGTTTTAATGTTAACTCTGCTGCGTTTTGGAGCAAGACCGATGGATCATTCATTTCTGGTACAACATCTTTCATGACTCATCATGTTTTTATATTGAACCCACGCGGCCACATCATCCCATGAAATTGAGAAGGTACATAATTTTGCCTGATACATACTTCACAGCAATGCTAGTTAGTACAAACTAGTGCTTTACGAAAATGTTACAAAAGAAATATAACGAATCATAAGAGGCTTTTTTTTTTTTTTTATTCTTCTGGTGACGAGAATCATAAGTGGGTTGGTTATAAAAATGGAGAGAAAAAAAATTTATAATTTGATGTTGTTTTCACTTATTTTTTAAAAAAATCTTGAAAACAATAATTAAATTGAAAATAAAGTGAACTTTTCATACCGAGAATTATTCTTTAATACGGGACGAATCGGCAATGACATGTAAGTGCCAAAGTTAAATATTTGACCGTGTTGTGTCAGTGCAGTGCTATTAAAATAGCCACTTCTTCTTGGGTTGGTTTGGATAATACTTTTTTCAAAAAAAAAAATTCTTTAAATTTTGTTTAGTGAAATTTATTTTTTTGAAAAAATTATTTTGGACTTGGATAAATCATCTAAGAAGTACTTTTAATTATTAAAAGTATTTATAGGTTTGTTTGGATATAAAAGAATAAAATATTTCTTTTATAACAAAATTATATATAAAAAAAAGATAAAAGAGAATTAGAACTTGATAAGAAATAAGAAATATATATATATATATATATATATATATATTATAATTTTGAATAAAAGTAAATGATATTTTTACAAGATTATTTTATTAAAAATTATTTTTACTTTTACTTTTTTTAAAAATTAGGTATTCCTAATTTTTTTAAAAAATAATAAATTGATTTTTTTTATACGCACTTTTTTAAAAAATTGTATTCAAATATGTTTAAAAACTTATAAAAGTACTTAAAAAAATGCTCTTTAAAAGTTGTTTTGTTATCAATTCGTGCAATTTGTAAGCAAAAATTTTCAGACAAAATCGTATTGCTCTTTTATAATTGAAATTAAAAATAGAAATAAAAATAAAACACATTTTTCTAAAACTAAACAGCCCTAATCTTTCTATTTTATTTATTCACTTTCATACATCATTTTACAAATATGTATTCATACTTTCCATCACATGTATTTGGGTGTATTATTACACCAAGAAGTGAGATTTGAACCCTCAAACTCGAATTTGCTAGACGGACACACGAGCTAAATGTGCTATCAACGAACGTTTACAATAATTGGTCATTAACAATATATAAAAGAATGGCAATAAGCATGGTGTTGATTTTTTACAATCTGCACCAGAGCAATCATCTTGAAATATTTGCCACCTGCGCCTCGGCCTTGGCCATACATTGGATGGTGTTTGAGACTTTGCGCAGGTGGGTTTTCGATCTTGGTCAATGGTAGTTGAGATTGAGGCACTCTAATTGGCCCCCTTTTTTTTAATTTCTTATTTTGGTCAGTTTTTTCTTTGTTAGTACTTTGGATTTTTTGTCAATGCTAGTTGCCTAACTTAGTTAGATCTTTCTTGTAAGCTTGGCTTCGGCCTTCAACGCACCAAAAACTCCTTCCAGTATGGGCATGGAGCATGTTGATAACCTCAAGGGCCACTAGCTCTGGCTCATATCACTGGGCCATACTTCTATTCATTGTTTTCTTTTGGTTTGCAAATAAAATTCTCAACTCGTTTGTCTCATACTACAAAATTCTCGCAGGAAAGGCGTGAGCTCAATTGGCGAAAATCTTGGCCTTGCAAGATTTGCACTCGAGTTTGATCCTATCAGAGGCAGGAAGTGGGTAGATGAACCCAAAACCCCCCCAATAACCCCCTCCCCTTGACCCAAAAATAAAAAAAAGCAAAATTTTCAATATCGTGAGTGAAGATAAATAGTATTTTTTTTTTAAGTCTTCCATTATGTTTTTACCGGATTAACACTAGGGATGTAAACAGGGTAGGACGAGGACGGGGGTTCATGAATAAATACCTGCCCCTGTCCCTCGCCCTATATTCGCACAAGTACCCGCTTTTGATTTTCCCGCGGGTTTATAAGTATCCGCGGATATTTATGGATACTCGTTAGAATATTCAAAATTCAAAAATTTTAAATTAAATATAAAAATTTTAATATTATAAAATACTTAAAATAAGTATAACTAGTAATCTAATTCCATAATTCAAATTCTAACAACTTAATATACTTAAAATAAAAATAAACACATAAAATAAACACAAAATAAGCACAATAATCCAATTTCACAATCTAAATTATAACAACTTAAAATATTTAAAATAAAAATAAACACATAATAGTAATGCAATCATTAATCTAACACATAACAATTATAAATAAATCCAACATCTAAATTTAAACCTTAGTCCAATCAATTTAAATAACAATAATATTAGCCAAACTAAGTTAATATCTTAATGGTAAAATAGTAATTTCATATCGAGTACTCATGAGTATTAGGATAATGTTCCTACTCGTGCTCCGTTTAATATACGAGTATTTAAAATCCTCATCCCTGTTACTCGCGAAAGCAAAACCTTTCCCCCCATATCGCTCTATTATGAATATTACCCGCGAATATCCTCAATTACCCCACACCCACACCCACATATCCCCAATTATCCCCCCCTCCACACACACACAAATATAATAGGAACCTACTATAATTTCTCATTTTTCAATTTTTCTATTGATTGACAGTATAAAATTGTGTATACCAATTAAACTCAAAAGAAAATGTCACCGAATAATGAAGTTTCAATTGCAAGTTAACAATTTCTGTTAGAGTTAGTTATTGGGTAGCTTAGTTAGTTATTGTACAGATGTAATTATCCTTGCACTTCCTGATATTGTGCTTGTATATAAACTGATGTACAATGACGAATCATTTTTTCTCTCAGTTCTTGGTTCTTCACTGGCTTCTCTCTCTCTCTCTCTCTCTCTCTCTCTCTCTCTCTCTCTCTCCTTCTTAGAGCTTGATGCCATTTAACATGGTATCAAAGCGTGGTTGTAAGGGTTCCGCGACATGTTCTCCACCATTGTTGAAGCCTATGAAACCTGGATTCATTGCTTGCAAATTTTCTTTCACTTCTGCTAGGAAACAAGCTAAGTTGCAATTTTCTTCAATTTTCATTTCTGTTTCTTGGTTATTTCATTGATCACAAGATCTAAATGGAAGATCAGATTCACAATGTTTCGATTCTTGATCTTGAGAGGAATTAGACTCAGAATGCTCTAATCCGTGCTGTTAGAGCACATTGGGCTCAAAATGGAGCACCTGCAGGAAATCAAGTTCAAAACCCTACCAAAGATCCAACCAGTCCATATTACTTGCATCCGAGTGAGATGCCAGGTTCATGGATCCTTAATGGAAGAACACACATTTTCGTGATCTAGAATCCAGTTTCATTCGGTTAGCAAATTTAGTGCATGCAAAAGCCAAACATCCAAACACTTTCAACATTGAAAGATCAGGTTGTTGACCAAAAAGGACAAAATAAGGTGACTCATTTGCTAGAAAGGGACTAGGTAATCGATTAATTAAGGAAATAGCATGTGCCATTGCATGGTGCCAAAAATTTTTAGGAATGTTGGACTGACAAGTTAAGGCTCTAGCCATCCCTAGTATATGCTGATGCTTTTGCTCAACAATGTCATTCTGTTGTGGCCGTTCAACACAAGTTGTTTGATGAAGTATACCTTTAGTAGTGTAAAACTGATCCAATTTGAATTCCAAACCATTATTTGAGCGAATTTGTTTAATTGTCTTATCAAACTGGGTTTCCATCGGGGTGACAAAATTTTGTAAAAGAACTTTTGCTTCTGATTTAGTTTGCATCAAATATAACCAAGTGAATCTACTTTTGTCATCAACTATGGTAAAAAACTATCTATGGCCAGAGGAGGAGGGAATAGAGATTGGTCCCCAAATATCAATGTGTATTAGATCAAAGACTGATACAAATGTAGAGGTACTTGCAGAAAAAGGTAATTTTCTTTGTTTTGCCGTGAGACATGGCTTACAAGAACTCTCATTGGGAGTACAAGGTATAAAGGGAAAATTTGTATGCATGATAGACATTTTTGAATGTGATGGATGTCCTAACCTAAGACGCCAAAGAGAAGATAGACTACTACAAGAAGCAACTGTAAGTGAATTGAGAGTTGCAGAAGTCATTATATGGTCTCAAATAGGCTGGCCGACAGTGGAATGCCAAGCTCACTATAGTCCTCCTTGGCTTAGGTTACTCCCAATCTAAAGCTGACTATTCTTTGTTCACCAAGTCTTCTTCTGAGGGATTCACCGCTATCTTAGTCTATGTTGATGACTTGGTATTATGGGAATAACCTGGTAGAAATTAACTCCATTAAGCAGTTACTTGATGATCAATTTAAGATCAAGGACTTGGGACAGCTTAAATTTTTCCTTGGAATTGAAGTTGCTCGATCCACAACTGGCATTACATTGTACTAGCGCAAATATGCTCTGGACCTACTTGAAGATGCCGGTTTACTTGGTGCCAAACCAATATCAACTCCCATGGACTACACTTTTAAGTTGTCCAAAGCTTCTGGACAGCCATTTAATGACATTTCAGGCTATAGACAACTTGTGGGTCGCTTGCTTTACTTGACTAACACAAGGCCTGACATATCATTTTTTGTTGGCAAATTGAGTCAGTATCTTAATTGCCCCACAGATCAACATCATGCTGCTGCCCTCAAAGTTCTTCGGTACATCAAGACTTGTCCTGCCAGTGGCATTTTCTTTCCCAGCACTTCTGATTTATGCTTGAAAGGCTATAATGATTCTGATTGGGGCGCATGTCCAGATACTTGCCAATCTATCATCGGGTTTTGCTTCTTCCTCAGGTCCTCTCTGGTCTCTTGGAAAAGGAAGAAGCAGGTCACTATTTCACGTTCATCATCTGAGGCAGAGTATCGAGCGTTGGCTCAGGCCACTTGTGAAGCATAGTGGCTACTATATCTCTTGCACGATTTTTAGATTTCCTATCCTCAACTTGCTCTCTTATTTTGTGACAATCGATTAGCTCTCCACATAGCTTCCAATCCAATGTTTCGCGAAAAGGGCAAAACACATTGAAATTGATTATCACACTGTGTGAGATAAGCTATGAGCTGGGGTCATCCACTTGTTACCTATCTCTACTAAACTTCAACTTGTTGATTTCTTGACCAAGGCCTTAGCTCTTGGTCCCTTCCATGACATCAAATCCAAGCTGGGCATGCTTGATGTCCATGCTCCATCTTGCGGGGGTGTCACTAGATAATGAAGTTTCAGTTGCAAGTTAACAATTTCTATTAGAGTTAGTTAGTACAAATGTAATTATCCTTGCCCATGGTGATATTGTGCTTGTATATAAGCTGATGTACAGACTCCTCTACAAAATGACGAATCATGTTTTCTCTCAGTTCTTGGTTGCTTCTTTCTCTCTCTCTCTCTCTCTCTCTCCCTCTCAGAGCTTGATGCCATTTAACAGAAAATTAATTAATTTTCTGCAAAATAAAATTGCGTGCGTATCGCCCCTGTTATATCATGGTGAAGCCGGGAACATATTTTGTCACCGTGCGGACCATGCTCTCAAATCCCAATCTGAAAGGCGAGCCAAGTTTGGCTGAAGAAGTGACACGTGGAGGAATCCAAAAATACCCCTCTTGGCCATACCACTAAGCAAAGCAGCTCCAATCCGACCCAATCCTGCGCGCCAAACCAATTCGCTTTTCGCCTTGGAAACCTTCTCCATTTTACACACTAATAATAATAATAATAATAATAATAATAATAATTCTAATCCATTCTTTTCACCTTTCGGCTCAGCTCATCTCATCTGGCACCAGATAGATCTATTCCATTTCATCAAAGCAAATCAGAGAGAGAGAGAGAGAGAGAGAGAGAGAGAAAGAGAGGCATGGAGGAGAAGCTCATACAGAGGTTGGAATCGGCGGTGGCGCGCTTGGAGGCACTGTCCACCGGGTTGCCGGCCGGCGCTTCGCGGGGAGGTACTGGCGACGTGCCTGATGCGGCCCTGGATCCTTCGATTGTTGCCTTCGGGGATCTGATGGAGCAGTCTCTGGCTAGGGTTTCCGCTGCTGCGGAGAAGATTGGAGGACAGGTCTTGGAGGTCACTAACATTGTGCACGAAGCTTTTTCTGTTCAGAAACAGCTTCTGATTAAGGTCAAGCAAACTCAGGTTAGCACTTCTTATGCATTTCTCATATTTTTTTAAATGTTATTATTATTATTATTATTATTATTATTACCGATCCTAATCAGTTGATTCTGGTTTAGAATTAGCGGGTTTAAATTGAACGTGAGTTGTTTGTTCTACGTGAAGAAATTATTTCATTAATATATTGTTGATGAAAGTGTTATAGTGCATGCTAGGTACTTCGGTGATTGGTAGAGTCTGGATTTTCATTTTTGTCTGCCTGAAATTTGTATACTTTATTAGCTAGTGAACTGGATGTAATGGGAAGCGATTTTACGTATGGGATTCAAATCTCTGATTGTTTAGTATTTATGGTGAATATGATCAATGGATTGTCTGGATTCGAAGCTTTTTTTGAGCTGTTTTTCTTGTGGGACATGAGTAGCTTTCCAGAAGAAGGAAAGAGGATTTTAAAGAAATAGTTCTTTCAGTTGTTGAAAGAAATCAAAATAGATTGATGTAGCGTATATTTTGCTGGTAAGTTTTTGTGGTAATGGATTGGCAATGTTGTCAATTAGGATGCCAATACAATAATTAGAGGACAGTCTATTACTCAACGAGAAACTGAATTTAATCAGTAGAAGGGAAAGCACAGATAACTATCCGTACTGTAAGTGTTGACTTTCCGTGCACTATGTGTCCTGGTGTTTGTGAATGCTGGCTTAATCTGTCACATCTTCATTCTGCAGAAGCCTGACCTTGCTGGGTTGGGCGAGTTTCTGAAACCTTTGAATGAAGTGATCATGAAAGCTACTGCAATGACGGAAGGAAGGAGATCGGAATTTTTTAACCACTTGAAGGCCGCTGCTGACAGTCTCTCAGCCCTCGCATGGATTGCATTTACAGGGAAGGATTGTGGTAAGTGATGAATGATTTCTTTTCTGCATTGAACTCTTACGTTTCAATGAGTTATTTCTCTTATGTTTTTTTTTTTTTCAAGGTATGAGTATGCCCATTGCACATGTGGAAGAAAGTTGGCAAATGGCTGAGTTTTACAGCAACAAGGTATACTTGATTCATGCCTGAAACTGTTGAATTATGTAGGATAATTTTTCATTAACTTGTGGTCCTCTCTTTCACATTGAAGTTAAACGATGGAGTCTGCCGCCAGTGAAATGGGTTTTTCTTCCTTTGCTAATTTTAACAATCAGTACAATATCCTCACAATGGAAAAAGTTTCAAATTTACTTCAATATTTGTACATATATGCTTCTTGAGTTACATCAGTGCCATGGCGGAGAAAGGAGATGAATGATGATCTGCAAGCTTAATATTTACATGCCTGGACTCAGTATTTTTTATTTTAAATGTTCGATTTCCAAATTACTTTTGTGAACATTTTAGGTGCAGAATGATTTGTACTGATCTTGCATTAGTTTTCTAGACTATTACTTGCAAATTCCTTTCTCATTTTGACTACTATTTCATGAGTAAAGAATAACGATGTTGTCATTTTTTTTTTTTTCAACTGCAATAATCAGGTGCTTGTAGAGTATAGAAACAAAGACCCAAATCATGTTGAATGGGCCAAAGCTCTGAAAGAGTTATATCTACCTGGTTTGAGAGATTATGTCAAGGGTTTTTATCCTTTAGGCCCTGTATGGAGTCCAACAGGAAAAAATATTGCTCCCTCAAAAGCTCCTGCACCTCCTGCTGCTCCTCCTCCGCCACCTGCTTCTCTCTTTAGTTCTGAATCGTCTCAAGCTTCATCTTCTAAGCCTAAAGAAGGGATGTCTGCTGTTTTTCAACAACTCAGTGGCGGGAATGTCACTGCAGGTATCTTATTCTTGCTTTTTCGTTCCTGATTGAATGTTGAGCATTTATGACTTACAAATTTTATCTCCCAGGTTTGAGAAAGGTTACAGATGATATGAAGACCAAAAATCGGGTGGATAGAACTGGAATTGTTGGTCTTAGTGAAAAAGAAAGCCATGCAGGTTCTCATGCATTTTCTAAAGCAGGACCTCCAAAATTAGAGCTTCAAATGGGCCGCAAGTAGGTTTATATATGTGTATGTGTGTGGTTTTGTTTGATGAGTGTAACAGCCAATGTCATGTCAGTGTACCATCTCCGTAACCTAACTATTCTCTGCTGCTGTAGGTGGGTTGTTGAGAATCAAATTGGAAAAAAAGACTTGATCATTGATGACTGTGATGCAAAGCAGTCTGTATATGTTTATGGATGCAAAGATTCGGTTTTGCAGATTCAAGGTAGCCATGATTATTTCACAATCTTCTCTCTTTACATATTTGGTATATCAGATCATGATCTGTTACCATCCAACTTGTCTCTTGATGAAATGGCTATAATTTGCAGGCAAGGTCAACAATATAACTATTGACAAGTGCACAAAGATGGGAGTTGTATTTAAGGTTAGTGTGACGCATTGGAAATAGAGATTTTTATAATATTAGTTGCTGGAAGCAATTCGTGTTGACTGTTGAGGGCAACTGATAATTTTTCTATGTGCTTAAAATGTAGGATGTTGTGGCAGCTTGTGAGATTGTAAACTCTAATGGGGTTGAGGTGCAGTGTCAGGTACCCCTACTCCTCCCTCTTCTTTTCCTTTCCATGACAACTTTCAATGATGCTGGTGTCTCTGGTTGAATGACATTATTATGCCTAATATATGACAGCTGTGCCTACATTCTTAATAATTATATAGCTGATGAGATATAGAGGATAAGGGTTTAATCTTAAATAAAGAATTGATAGATCAAATGTGGTTTTAGTTGTAATTATGCTTGCTTTTGCTAATATAGGGTTTGGCTCCAACAATTTCGGTGGACAACACTTCTGGCTGCCAGCTTTATCTGAGCAAAGACTCTTTAGAAGCATCCATATCTTCAGCCAAGTCAAGCGAGATCAATGTGCTGGTACCTGGTGCTGAGCCTGATGGTGATTGGGTATGATTTCACATTTCTGTTCTATCATGTGTTTGACAGTGCAAAATTTGGTTTAACTATTGAGCTTCAGTTTGCTGGGTACTACCTCTCGCTAGGAATGGGTAAAAAAAAAAAAAAAAAAGAAAAAAGGATCGTGTCCATTCTTTCATGCAAGCCTTTAACATTCTTTTGTCAGTCATGGCTGTAATTTAAGGAAATGGATGATAAGTTTTTGGAAGGCTTAATTTCAGTGAGAAGCAATTGAGTCACAATCACATCAAACTTCATATGCTTGGTGGTGAAACTGAAACAGATTTTTAACGTCTTAGTGGCATAGAATTCATTAGCTTCACTTGCATTTGTCAAAAAAAAAAAAAAAAAAAAAAAAAAAAAAGAACGTTAACTCCTTACACGTAAAAACATGAATTCGTACTTGATAAGAACATTTTCTCTTTCTTCATTTGTCATTAGTGTTCTTTAGTGCAACGTGTAAAATTGTCTTGCTCCCCACGTGAATCTAATCTGTGTGCAACCTTGAATTTGCTTATCATGCTAACATGCCATGCCATACAGCAGTGGATGGAATCAATCTACAGTTAGCATCTTTTTAAAACTTGTTAACTGGATTCGTCAGTTGTTTGAAATTATTGGCGAACTATGGAATTGAAGTAACACAAATTCCAAAATTTAATCATATCTTTGATTTCAGGTGGAGCATTCTTTGCCCCAGCAATATATTCATGTGTTCAAGGATGGCCGTTTTGAAACGACTCCTGCTTCCCACTCTGGAGGTTAAATCTATTGGCATTTTGGAGTTCCCATTTATATTTGCATCATCTTATTCATTATCATTGGATTGTTGTGGGAGTGGCTTCAATTTCTTGTTTCTTTAATTCGTTTACAAATACATCAGTATATAGGTGTGTATTATATGTATTCATGCTCAGCTGCCTTTTCTTGTGATTTTCCATTGGCTTATTGAATCAGTGGAAACATCCGTAAGATTTTTGTTTGGCAGAGTGTGCTTGTGTTTGAGCTTGATTTTCTTGTGAGTTGCATTATGTTATTCGATTTCGGCTTGCAGACCACCCTTGCAGTAATGTTTTCCATTGTGGCAATATGGTTGTTTCATTCTTGAGTCTTCATATTTTGAAGATTGAGCAACTATGGAACTCGTGTTGATGACGCATTCCAAGTGTTGTCAATCATATGATTAATGGATATTTTCCTCAATACTTTTTTTTTTTTTTTTAAGATACACAAATTTTAGACAGGAATAACTTTTTTTAAAAGTTAGTCGCTATTAAACCTGGATTCGATCAAGCAGTTGAACTAGGTGAGTGTATATGATTTTAATCCGGTCCAGTTGACAAGTTACACTTGAGTACAGAACAGTTAACTTGGTCAAATTATTTAGCCACTATTTTCTTGTCACGAATTTGTTTATGAAGCTAGTTCACAATGTACATTTTTATTGTTATTTGTTGATTTTCTCATTATACATGTCTTTATTTGGTTTTGACTTTTAATTATAATTTGAGTTTAATTAGTATGTACTGACAGTGTAAAATAGTTTTGTATTGTCAACTAATAGAAATAGAGGAAAGTAAGAAATTATAGTGGATTTCTCATTATAATGGGCGGTTATTTATATGAGTTGGTACTTTCTATTATTTTTATTGGCTTATAGTGAAAATTATTTTATACTGTTAATATATTTAAATTAAATTCTTATAATTTATTTATCCAACATATTATATGTAATTTAGTTAATATGATTTTCAACTTAAATATGCGGTTTGTGTCATCACCTATTAGTTGAAGTAGAAATAGAATAGTCACTGGGGTTGATGATGACTGGGGATGATGATGAAAATATTCATCTAAATTGAGTTGATATTTAAAGTTAAAAAAGGTAAGAGTATTCACTATTATTGTAATAAAGTATTTTATAATTTTAACATACTAAATAATTTATTGATACTTTTATTTTGAATTTTGAAATAGATTTACTTTAGAATAACCGAGGATATAAAAATGGATAAGGCCGGTCGGTATAGCAATCAGTTCTTGGTTGTCATTTTAGGGAAGATTTTGCCAAACTATCATCTTAGGTAGTGTTTGAAATGGAAAAAAAAATCAGAAATTAATATAATTTTTCAATCAAATTTTATGTTTTGGTGTTTTAAAAATAAGAAATAATTTTATTTATTCAATTTTATACAATTTGATTGCTTTGTATTTAAAATCCTATTAAAATTGATAGGAATTGATTTGGTTTGAAAATTTAAATATAAATAAAATAAAATAAATTCTTATTTTTAATTATTTCAAATATTATCTAATATATTTTAAACATAAATCAATGTAAATTCTATTTTATATAATTATTTTAAATATAAAATTTAAGTTACCAATTAAATCAATTCAAATAGCAATTGAAATTTGGTAAAAATTAGTGATTCGTTGGACCAATGCTGCGAAATAATTTTCTAATGTATTTATTTATCATTTTAGGAAATTTAAATGGTATTAATCAATTTTTTTATTTTACGGAATAATATTAAGAAAGAGAAAATTAAGTAATGAGATAACTATGCGCATATTTAAAGTTGAAAAAAATATTGGCATTTATTTAAAACAAAAGTATTATTTTATTAATATAATATTTTATTATTTATTATATTACATAAAATAAATAAAATAATATTATTTACTAGCTGAAATTTAGTTTAGCTATAAGTAGGGTAATCCATCATGACATAATAAATTATGATTCAAATTTTAGTTGGGAGGTTGCTTGTGAAAAATAAAAAATTATAATTAAAAAAGTGCATATATATTTAATTATGATAATTTGACCTTGAATAATTATTTTTACCAGTTTAATGACAAATTCAGTTTTCAAAACCTTGAGAACAACATTTTCCCGTTGGATGTTGGATCCGGTTTTAATCAATATTCTTTTGCCATTGAGATAATTGAAGAAATTCCTTGACTTGGAATCTGGATTCTGGATGCTGTAACTTGCACCTTCCAAGCAATAGATGGTGATAATGAAAAGCCTTCGCCGACCATATCTTGTCTTTCAAGCCTCCCCCACTAGTGCAATATATTACTATTTTTCAAATTTTCATAAACTATATTTGTCCAAGCCATTGATGGATGCGAATGATATCCTTTTATTTTCTTTTTCATGTCAATGGATCCCCGCCTATTTAGATGTATAAAATCCTTGAGTTTATATTTGAATCTTTTACAGTGAATTTCACGTAAAATCTTCAAATCTAAATAACAAATGGGTTTTGCTAGCACCAATTACAGAATAAGAAGAAAAAAAAGTAAGGAGTGCAGTATTTTGTGTTCTTGAGATATTAATAATATTTTTTTTTGGTTTAAAATCCACTATTTTACTCGGTACTTTCGAACCTTCTGTTTTTTGGCTAACTACCTTTTATTCTTATTACTCTTAGAAAAGTTGGTTGCGCAAAATTCATAAAAACTGTCGATGTCTACAATAGTTGTATTCTAGTGCCCAGAAAACGAAATTTTTTATGCACGCGGTAACTTTCTCCAAGACTCGTGCTCCGGTCTCCGGGGCAGACTTCATGCAGGCGGTCCTTTACTTCATAAAGGTAGTTGTTAGGGAGACCACTCTCCAATAGTCAATGGATGTGATTTAGTGGGTGTTTGGTATGTAATAATCTATTTAAATTATGAATAGAATTTAATTTAAATATATTGATAATGTAAAATAGTTTTACACTGTTAGCTAATAAAAATAATGAAAAGTGACAATTCATATAAATAATTACCCATTATAACGAGAGAGTTTATCATGATTTCTCATTTTTTATTATTTTTATTGGTTGATAATATAAAACTGTTTTACATTATCAGTACATACCAATTAAACTCTTATTAATAATGTAACTTTAAATTATTGGCCCCATCACATTGTTTTATTTGGTTGAGTTACAAATAATCTAAATTTTTAAAGCAATCTATATTACTTTCAAAGTAATATGTAGATTTTTCCCATAAGGTTTTTATATAGATTATACCACCCATATGATAATTTTTCGATTATTATTATTATTATTAAAAATAATAATAATTATTGATTATTGTTCTGACTTGTTTATGAGGTCGTTCGAGGTTGTCTTTTGTAAGTTCGAGCTCTTATTCACTCTTCTAATAGGGGTTTTGTGAGGGATTCCGATACTCAAATCAAAACTTCGTTTTACTCAAGTTTAAGTGAAAAAGGATCAATTACTTACCTTTAGCCCTTCCAATATTTTATATTCAAGTTCAAATTTGTATTTCCCTACTCTTTCGTGATTCCATATGTCCTATTTACATGAGATTCCCCATGCTTAGTAATTGCTTGTAACAGATTAACTATTTTTGGGCGTCAACTCAATTTAAACTCATCCAAGGAAGAATCCTTATGGAAGACTTTTTGCTAAACTTTAAGGCTTAGTAAATTTATTCAATCAAATAATATTATTATTAATTAATATTTAATAATATTAATTATTATTATTATTATTATTATTTAATTTTTATTATAATATATATATATATATATATTACCTAATAATTTATTTTTATACACTAAACAGGAATGTTGTGAATTATTATTTAAATTACCTATGTATACAAAATTTTGCAATGTAGTATTATCAATAATTTAAAATATGATAATCTTTCTTATTAATAATATAAATTTTCTTTTTGTTCGATAGGATATTGGGGCAAAAACCCAAATAAAATAATATGGATTACTAGTAATTTTATTCAGTAATTGGTCAAATGCCGTCTTGAAAAAATGGATGATAATTTTTTGGAAGACTTAATTTTAGCGAGGAGAAGCAATTGAGTTACGTTCACATCAAACTTCATATGCTTGGTGAATATAAGAAAATTAAGAAGGAAGTGCTTGATTCCTATGAGATTTTAATATAATAAGGGTGGTGACCAAAGAATAAAATTATGCGAATTAGGGTTGGTTAATTTTTTTAAAAAATAATATTTTAAATTAAACATAATTAAATAAATAAAAATATTCTGTTAAAATATGTTCGTAATAGCATGAAGTGCAAAATTTGTGCTATTTACTCTATTTTTTAATTTAAAAAATGGATGAAATGAATAATAAACGAGTTTAACTAAGCTGTTTCAAACACCCAAAAAGATTAAGCTGTTTCCTTATGTTTATTACTCTTAGAAACGGTGATTGCGCAAAATTCATAAAAATTGTCTATACTCTAGTGCCCAGAATACGAGATCTTTTATGCACATGGTAAGTTCCTCCGTGACTAGTATACTCGGGGGCAGACTTCATTAGGGTCGTCGTTTACTTTGAAAGTGGGAGTTGTTGGGGAGGGGAGACCAGTCTCCAGTGGAAATGGATGCTGGTAAAAATCCAGGAAACTCACCGATTCTAGAAGACAGCTTCACCTATACGTCGTCTACACCACTTTTTGCCCTTGTCGCTAACTGCCATCAAAACATAAATACAGCAACAGTACCCATCCACCTACAAACGCTTTCACACTCTCTCTATCTATCTACCGTTTCATTTCTACTTCCACCGTTCCAACCACCGTGCGTCCTTGTTGGTCTGTACTCTGGTCTTTTCTTTCTTTCTTTCTTTCTTTCTTTCTTTGTCTTATTCATTCATTTATTTTATTTTGCCGTTGCTCTTGCTTTTCACTTCTCGCGCTCCCTCTATATAAAGCACCATCCACTTCAAGGTTGCAACAACTACAAACACTACTCTTTAAAGATTAGTTAGTGGAAGAAGAAGAAGAAGCCAAGCTAAGCCTTTTTTGAAGCCATGGATGCAATTCCACCTTCGATCCTCCTCTGCCTTTCTCTATTGGCCATCACCCTCCGCTTTGCTGGTTAGTCCTTTTTTGAAAATTCATTCTCCTTTTTGTGCCATAACCATTACTGTCTTACCTTTTCTGGTCTCCCTTTTCATTGTTAGCAAGAAAGTCCCAGAAAAGCAATGTTACTTTCTGGGCACTTTCTCTTTGAAATCTTTCAAGAAAGTGAATGAATGGAACTCTTCCAAGAAGTAACATTGTCGTCTTTTTAACTGTTTCACTATTACTTGGCAAATGGCTTTCTTTGATTTCTTTAATTTCTTGTCAATTTTGGAATCCGAATCGATTACTTCAACTTCATGCTTGCAGAGTCGCAATCCTTCATCGGCGTGAACTACGGCCAGGTCGCCGACAACCTTCCGCCGCCGGAAGCCACGGCCAATCTCCTCAAATCCACCACCATCGGAAAAATCCGTCTTTACGGCGCCGATCCCGGCATCATCAAGGCCCTGGCGAATTCCGGCATCGGAATGGTCATCGGCGCCGCCAACGGCGACATTCCGAACCTTGCATCCGATCCAAACGCGGCGACTCAGTGGGTGAACGCGAACGTGTTACCTTACTATCCGGCCAGTAACATCACTCTCATCACCGTCGGCAACGAGGTCTTGACCTCCAACGACCAGGGCCTCATCTCGCAGCTCGTGCCGGCTATTCGAAATGTCCAAAATGCCCTCACCTCCGCCTCGCTTGGCGGCAAGATTAAGGTGTCGACGGTGCACCCCATGTCCGTGTTGACTCAGTCGGATCCTCCGTCAACCGGGTCGTTCAACCCGGCGCTCCAAGATACTCTCAAACAGTTGCTGGCGTTTCAGAGGGATAACAAGTCCCCTTTAACCATCAACCCGTACCCGTATTTCGCTTACCAGAGCGATCCGAGACCCGAAACGCTGGCATTTTGCCTGTTTCAGCCCAACTCGGGCCGGGTTGACTCGGGTAATGGAAAGCTCTACACGAACATGTTCGATGCTCAGGTTTGTCACCTTTTTTTCCTTTTTCCATTTTTTTATTCATGTTTCAAATGAAGAGTTACGTCAATGCTGCTCTGTTTTCCACATTCCATCCACGTGTCCACAGTGTTAGATTTGATTCTTCCACTTTATTATAGATTAGAATTAGAATTAGAATTGGAAGGACAATATTCCTCTGTGGTCGGTTTTATTTCATTTATGATGATATCTTTGTGATTGAACTAGTAGGTTGAAATGATCCAATGATTTTGGCTGATAATCTTGCTTTTTAGAAGTTTATGCATTTTGATTAATGGATTGCTAATCATCGTGCCTTTAAGTCTTTGCATTTGTGAAACTACAGCACGTCTTGAGTCTTGATTCTTTAAGTTACACTCACACCGTGACGCGCTCTTATCTTTGCCGTGATGTTTTTGTTCTAGTTGATTTCATTATATTATATATATTACTTTTTAATTTTCAAACGGAAAGTGATTTGGTCTGGCTATATGCCTGGGTTGATGAGGTATTTAACTATTTTTTTTTTCAATTGTACTGACTTTATTATGCAATGTGTTAGTTTAGATGACTTGACTTGAACTTTCCGTGTTAAACGGGGATGTAGATGTAGTCACCTATAAGATTATGTTCAATTATCAATATATAAGAGTTGCGTAAGTAGGATCATTTGAACTAATGTGTCTTCTAGCTAAGAAAGATTTTGGATTGACCCTGGTGTCATGAGAGTGCAGTTATTCTTATCTTTCTGTAGTTGTGAATTTAAAGATGGTGCATAGTGCATACCCTGTCTTTCCTTTTCTTTTCCTCCGTGAAATAGTGAGTCCATAGATTTATTACCTTAT
Organism: Pterocarpus santalinus; assembly: GCA_031439595.1. NCBI lineage: Eukaryota > Viridiplantae > Streptophyta > Magnoliopsida > Fabales > Fabaceae > Pterocarpus > Pterocarpus santalinus. The sequence continues at coordinate 1,406,117 of CM062529.1, forward strand.
GACTTTAATTGGAGACAGGCTGGCTACTAACAATGTGGGCACCAACAAGTCCTTCCAAAGTTTCAATAATTGGTTAGGCAATGAAAAGAAAAATGGACCATAGTGAGTGACTATGGTAGGTAAACCATTATCTTTTTTATGACATGGAATAAAAAGGATAAGTTTCCTTTGTAGTTTGTGAAGGGAATGCATGTCGGAGAAATACTTGCATGCTATGCTCCCGGACCAATCATGCAAGTGTTGGCCCAACTATGCATCTCGTCACTCAACAGTCTAGTATTGGCCCAATCGCCCGCTTGATTTTGGCATATTCAGTATTTCTAGTTTACCCAAAGTCTAGTGTACAGTGGCCTCAGTTTCTTATATATATATACATAGTTGAAACTTTGATAGGCGCACAAAACTATGCTTATGATTGAATACAAATGGAAGTCCTTTTAATAATCTCACCTGGTTTATAATTTGTGCAGTTTTTATTTGGGTTTGAATGTTGAACAGGTTGATGCTGTACATTCTGCTTTAAGTGCTATGGGCTACCAGGACATCGAGATTGTGGTTGCTGAGACAGGATGGCCCTCTCGTGGGGACAGCAATGAAGTAGGACCAAGTGTTGAAAATGCCAAGGCCTATAATGGGAATCTGATCAATCATCTTAGATCATTGGTTGGTACCCCTTTGATGCCTGGGAAATCTGTGGACACTTACATTTTTGCACTCTATGATGAGGATTTGAAACCCGGCCCAGCATCTGAGCGCGCTTTTGGACTGTTCAAAACTGATCTTAGTGTGACATATGATGTTGGCTTAGCCAAATCTAGCCAGCAGGTGAGGAAATAGCTGTTCTTTGAGGTTGACCAAGTGTTGATGATGAATGGTGTTGATGTCATAAAAGATTTCAAAAAAGTTTTGAATAATTTTCAGTAACATCTAGCCTTGTTTGTCTTTCCACAGGTACCACCAAGTAGTCCAAAAACTCCTGCGCCTACTACCGCAGCTGGATGGTGTGTTCCAAAAGGAGGAGTCTCTGATGCTCAGTTGCAGAAAAATCTTGATTATGCCTGTAGCCAAGGCATAGACTGTGGACCAATTCAACCAGGAGGTGCTTGTTTTGAGCCTAACACAGTAGCATCCCATGCTGCCTTTGCCATGAATCTCTACTACCAAACATTTGGCAAAAATCAATGGAATTGTGATTTCTCTCAATCAGCAATGCTGACATCCCAAAATCCAAGTAAGTTTTCTTGACACTACTTTACTTAATTTTTTTTGGAAATCTTTGCACTGGGCCGCCCTTTTTATTTTATAAAATCTCTGTTTCAGTTACTTAATTGTTAGTACTGAATACTGAGTTATAAATAAAAATCCATGAATAACCTGTCACTTAATGTTCCCCTAAAATAATCTTCTAGGTTTATTTAGTTTTACATGTTTTTTTCATGCGGGTTTGGTGAAAAGTGATTGAAACTTAGAGTGGATAGGCTTTATTCTTGTCTCTGTGGCTGTTGTTTTCTAACCAATGACATACCTAAGAATGATGTAGGTTTCATGTCATACATGTATCTACCATGGTCTAACTCAGTTTTCCTCCTTTTTGTAGGTTACAATGCTTGCATTTATCCTGGTGGGAGCACCTGAAAAGCAGATGCTTCAGCTTATGTCAATTAATAAATTCTGCTGATAGAATTGTTTTAGAATTTAGAATAAATTAATGAATAAGGGTTTATCTTTTGCTTTCTTTAAGTTATAGCCTTTTAATTTTATATTGCTTTGATTGTAAAGGCATGTCTATTCTGGTTTGTGTAAAATGTATACTATTTAGTGTGACAATCTACAATTATGTTTCCTTTAATTCTTTTGTGATCCCGCCCTCTCCCTCATTCCTGATTCCTTTCACTAAATATGATCATGCCGGGTTGCATAGCAAGTATGGGGCTGTGGTTGCAGTAATGTTTTATGGAGAAGCCCCTCTTGGCCTATTGTACATCATGTTATTTGAAACGTAAATGCTAAATCTCCTTAAATCGTACTCCTAACAATTCTGTCAATTGTTAAATAAGAAAAGTATGAATGCTTTTTATGTTTATGAGATATTAAATGCATTTATTTTTTATTTAATAATTTTTTATTAAGTATTAGAAGAATATTTTAGAAAGATATAGCAAAATTTTCAAAGAACATAACCTTGAATTGATAAAGATTCTCATGAATCAAGTGAAACCAGAAGATCTCAACAACATCCGAAAAAAATGAAAAAAGAAAGAAATCAGAAGATAATATGTATACTGAATATAGGATTGAAACATTAATAAATGGTTGTTCTAACTACATAATGGGGAAATGCTTTTCCAAACCTTTGTTTTTTCACTGGACACCTCATTATAATTTTTCATGTATACGCTGAGCCGCTGAGATCTCTTATAACATGTAATGACCGAAGAGGATTCGATATTCGTTATGAGCGGTGATGTTTAATAATATTCGAGGAACAAAGTCGGTGACACTGCAGAATCGGTTTGGAAATTTGCTTTTAAGGGTTAAGCTATTATTACATTGAACTGTAGCCTCTTAAGCATGGAATCCGTTGTCGTCCAGTGGTTAGGATGTCTGGCTTTCACCCAGGAGACCCGGGTTCGATTCCCGGCAACGGAAGATAGGTTGCGATTGGCCATATTTTTTATTTTTTCATGTGTCCTTTCCACTTTATATTCTAATGCGCATTTCGTCAACCCTATCCATAGGTTTGCGAAGTTCAACAAATACTAGTTTTAACGTACCTTTTTAATTTTCCAGCGAACTCTTATTTTATCACAAAAAAATTAATCAAAATATAAAAGAATAAAAATGAACTTGTAAGTATATATTCAAAAGATATAGTTCAATCCATAATTTAGTAATTATCTCTTATATATTTTATATAATGTGGGATGTCCCATATTCAACTCACTTCTTTCCTTGAATAGGAAAACATAAAACAATAAAAACTTATATGATAAAGTAGTAGGTTTCTGCATAGAAAAATTTAATTTAATTTAATTTAATAAATTTATATATTATTATTTAGTAATTTGCAGACAATATTAATAACATATAATTTGTTGAAAATGTAAAATAATTTAATTGATAATATATTAAAAATAAATTGGTAATTTTACCTCTTTTTTTGTGGGGGCATACTTATATGTAATTACTGTTTGAAGTGGCTGAATCGATCAAGAGAGAGTAGACAGATAAATAGCATGTTTAAGGTGGATGAATAAATAGTAGACGTACATGCGACGCATGTTGTAAGGTGAGAAAAATAATAAAAATATTTAAATGATAAGTTTCACATAATTATTATTATTTTTATTTAATTTTTTTATTCAAAAATTTACCAACATAAACAATGCAAATAGTAATAAATTTTGTGTATAATATACAAAACTTACTAGTATTGTATTGTTTATATAGGTAAATTTTGTAAGAAAATAAATAAAAAAACTTATTAGTATAAATAGTATATATGTCGATAAATTTTGCTTATTGTATATAAAATTTACTAGTATATTGTTAAAAAATACTGATAAATTTTTGAATTAAAAAAATTAAACAAAAATAACAATAATTATATAAGACCATCATTCGAATATTTTTATAGTTTTACTTACTATTCTCATATGCGTCTTATAGTATGTCATAAAAAATACGTTTCCAAACATTTTTCTCTTATGATATTTGAGTGCGGGCTTTCAGAATTAATTCTGACCTTTAAGAGAAGAAATTTTTTTTCATTTTTTTGTCAAAATTATGTTTAAAAAAATTAACAAAAATATAATGAATGTGCGATTCGCTGTTGCGGGGTAGAAATGGTAGAATGTAAACAGGAGAAGGGATGAGATTTGCTATTGCTATTACTGCTGGTAGTGTTAGCGGTAGTGGTGGAGCTGTAGTAAACGTTACGTCGGAAGAAGACACATAAACAACATAGACAGACCAAGTGGGCCCGGCGGCGTCGGTAAATATAACCTCTCTCCTTTCCTCTCCAACCAACAAATCAATTATAATAATTAGCCGTCCATCTTCATCTTCTTCTTCTCCTTCTTCTTCTTCTTCGATCAACATTTGCTCATTCTCTTCTGTTCTCATGCGTCTCCCAAAGCGAATTAAAATTCAGCTCTTGCGTAATTGCGTTGTTCCTCAATTTCACAGCTTGCATGCTCTAGGGCTCCATTCCATCACCATCATGTAGAGTAGATGCAGATCATCGTCCTAAACAACAACTACAGCAGTTGCAGTTGCAGTTGCAGTTGCAGGGTTAGACCTAACTCGTAATATAACAATATATAAGATAAGATGTCTGTTGCGGAGCTGAAGGAGCGTCACTTGGCGGCTACACAGACCGTCAACAGCCTCCGCGACCGCTTAAAGCAGAGGCGTCTTTCTTTGCTTGATACTGATAGTAAGAAGTTCATTCTTTCTTCAAATAGTTACTTGGTTCTGCTAATTGCTGCTCTTAGATCTAAGCTCAAATCCCTTGAAATTTCTCAGTTGCTGAGTACGCCAGGTCTCAAGGTAGAACTCCTGTCACCTTCGGACCCACCGATCTCGTTTGCTGTAGAACTCTTCAGGGTCACACTGGAAAGGTAATTCATTTCCTCTGTTTTCTTTATTTCTCAATAGTAATGCGTAGCTTCATCTCAGCTTCATTAAACTTGCTACACTTTACAATTTATGGAATTTCCTTGTCAAGCCTTTATGATGATTATATGACTTGTCGAACTTTCAATTTAGGCACTTTTGTTAAGACTTATGCAAAACATAACCTATTGAAAAGGAAATAGGTGAGGGATAAAGAGGACAAACCCCTACAAGTTTGTTATAATGTGACGGCAATAAAGCGCTGCGGTTTTGTATTTCCTAAGCTTGGTAGTTCATGAAGCTGCTAATAAAATATTTAGATCATCGTTGCTTTGACTGGATTAATGTATTGCTTGTGATAACTTAGTCTTTAATGCGACTCAATAAATTTTGTATTCTGTCCTGCCTCCTGTTTGGTCAATGTATTTCATCGGAACTAGGGGAGAGCAGTGTAATCAAAGGTGCAAATGGTGCGTCTATAAGCAAGGCCTGGTGCCAGAAGGGGTTAGCATCTCATGGTGGATAAGGTGAGCATGCCTCCAGCATCGTTGGGGCACCTTTTTGGTACATACAAGGCATGTGTGCCTTGTTGACAGTTGTTAATTAACCGAAAAGGCATAGCCATCCAAGTTGGTAACTGTAATACCAAATGGGGTAAATATTGTCAGAAGGTATCTCTAGATGGTACAAAAGATTGTTGTGCGAAAATGCCACGAACCGATGTGTCATTGAGTGATTGCATTTCAATCACACAAATATTATATTTAAGAATAAAAAAGAAAACTGGAGTATTTAACGGAAATCACAGAGGAGTCATTTGTTCATATTAGACAAAAACATATTCGTAACAAAACCATTTCTGTTGTCAGAATGTTTAAAAAATAATGCTTGTCAGTCTTGTACTCATTAAGTCTAATCAAGAGTCATTTACTTCTTTTACCACTTCTTCGCCTCAGGTTGTCATGGAGAAATAGTTAGTGACTTGCCACATTTAACTGCTCCTTTGCTTTGTGGTTCTAATCCTAAATGATGGCTAGGATGATTTGGACTACATGACAACTAAATGGTGTGCAAAGCAGGCAGAGCTTTTGTTCTTTGGTTGGTTATGAGATGGGCTGCTCATACACAGTGCAATGATGTTTTTAATTCACTGCTTAGCAATATCCACAACTCATTAACTTCATATTCATTTGCATTTTGCAGGTGTATTCATTGGATTGGACTTCAGAAAAGAATCGAATTGTTAGTGCATCCCAAGATGGCCGTTTAATAGTATGGAATGCATTAACAAGCCAGAAAACTCATGCCATAAAGCTGCCTTGTGCATGGGTCATGACCTGTGCCTTCTCACCTACTGCTCAATCTGTTGCATGCGGTGGCCTCGACAGCGTTTGCTCTATATTCAATCTTAACTCCCCCACTGACAGGGATGGGAATCTAACTGTTTTGCGTATGCTTAGTGGGCATAAAGGTTATGTTTCCTCTTGTCAGTATGTTCCAGATGAAGACACTTACTTAATTACTGGTTCTGGTGATCAGACGTGTGTTTTATGGGATATTACGACTGGCCTTAGAACATCTGTTTTTGGAGGTGAATTTCAGTCTGGACATACTGCAGATGTACTTAGGTAGGTTGGGAGATTGCCGAATTAATTTGAGCCGTTATTTGCTGTTTCCCATTTCTTTCAGCAGCTCATTTGCAATTGAATGGCCACCTCAGCTTCTGAATGCAATGCAACTGATAAATGCCTATTAAACTGTTTTCCACAATCCATACACACTGATAAGATTATGAAATTGCACTGGCCATTAGCATGATGGTTAAATGTTGAGTCTATCGCATCTTACTATCTTATAGAATACCCCATTTCCCTCCCCTCTTCCTGAAAATGTTTTGTCAAGTTTTACATAATCATGTCGATGATCTGCAGTTTAAGTTGTTTTAATTATAGTGCTATCTAAAGCATGTTTCAGTTCAATAGTATTCTGTAGTATTAAATCTTTTCTAAGAAATATGCTTTTGCTTTGCCACCCTCAGCATTTCCATTAATGGATCCAACTCTAGAATGTTCATATCTGGTTCTTGTGATGCAACTGCCCGGTTGTGGGATACTCGTGTGGCAAGTCGTGCAGTGCGGACATTTCATGGGCATGAGGGAGATGTTAATGCTGTTAAATTCTTTCCAGATGGAAATAGGTTTGGAACCGGCTCAGATGATGGAACTTGCAGATTGTTTGACATTAGGACTGGGCACCAACTTCAAGTATATCAGCAGCAGCATGGTGAAAATGGCATTGCGCAAGTAACCTCCATTGCATTCTCTATATCAGGAAGACTCCTTTTTGCTGGATACACAAATGGTGATTGCTACGTTTGGGACACTTTGTTGGCAAAGGTAATTGGTGCTTTACTGAGTGTGATATAAACAATATTAGGTTACTTTCTTTCTGCTTGCACCACCGTAGAGCCAGGTTAGCTTTTTCACAAAACATATGCTTGTTTACAATTGTTTATCTTTAGTTAGAATCCGCACTTGTATAATGGAAAAAAAAAAAAAAAGAAGTAAATCCCCAAAGTGGTCCCTATCGATTTTCACATCGGATAAATTAGTCCCTAACAAAAATAAACTGACAAATTGGTCTCTAATTTTTCAAAAATCAGTCAATTTAGTCCCTCCATCAACTTTTTTCGTTAAACACTATGAGGAACTAAATTGTTTAATTTTTAAAAGTTAAGGACTAATTTGTCAATTTATTTTTTTTAAGGACTAATTTGTCCGATGTTTTAAAAGGTTAGAGGCCAATTTGTCAGTTTATTTTGTTGGGGACTAATTTAATTTGTCTAATGTAAAAATCAATAGGGACAACTTTGGGGCTTTACTCCAAAAAAAAAAAAAAAAAGAGTAAATGATGTTTCTAGCATGGTAGTGAGGAACTGCCATATATTAAAAGAAAAGGGTTATTTTAAGGCACATACAAACACCATCTTTAATTCCTAATAAGAAATTTATGTATTGATTTTACTACTGGATATGATTTGAGGATGACTTCTGGTTTCACTTTTTCATATGCAATATATATTCACGTTATTGACTCCTTGATTTTATTTATTTATTTTTTTGAGTAACCCAAAGTAGTCCTAATTGTTATGTCTGTCAGCATATTGGATCTTCTGGTTTTGCAAGGTCTGGGTTCTTTGTCTCAAGTCAGTGCCTCACCCATGGCCCTGTTTTGGGCACTGTAAAAGGAGTTAATCTGAAGTCTGAACTTCTTGAAATGAATGATAGGGTTTTTTGGTACTTTGGAAAAATGCAAGAGAAGAGAAGGTGAAAAGAAGTGGGAATTCCAACTAGACTAATATGATTTGTGCAGACTGGCATTAGATGAAATATCAGACTTGGAAAGCAAAATTCAATTCCCTCTTGAAACATCTTGTCGTACCTTGATAAGTTGATATTGTAGACACTGTTTGCTCCTCTCCTTAATTGGTACATGTCATGTACTTGTGTCTAGTGCAACTTTTTATGACTTTGTTGTTTAATTGCAGGTGGTCTTGAATTTAGGATCTCTTCAAAACTCTCATGAGGGAAGGATCAGCTGTTTAGGTTTGTCAGCTGATGGAAGTGCCTTGTGTACAGGAAGTTGGGACACAAACTTAAAGGTAAGCATGCATTTTGGCCTGATTCAGAAGTTTATAGCTTATGTGTTGCACATAAGAGGGGTATCAATTTTTGGAGTTAGATTCTATGTGTTGCTTATCAAGTCACTAGAAATTTTTATAGGATGAACTTGAATTTAGGCTCTAAGGCAAAAAAAAAAAATGCAACATATTGATAGATCATATACAAGCTTGTAGAGGTTTAACATGTACAACAGTGTTGGCGTTCAAAACATGATTCCTCTAGGATTGTAGAGGACCTGACTTCTATGGAGATTAGCATGTTAGTAGCCATTAGTATTGGTTGCTTAATTGGCAATGTCAATACTACATTTTTGCCCTAGGATTGTCTCACACTAGCAGTGGTTAGTGCGTATTGTATCAACTGTATGAAGGACTGCCAGTGTATATGAATGTTATTGGTTATATCCACGGGATGTGGTATTTTCAGAGTACCATCTGTCACTTGGAAAATTTTGGGTTAGTTTGACATGATTGCTTGCTTCTTGCAGATATGGGCATTTGGAGGGCATAGGAAGGTGATTTGAGCCATGAGGGGGCGAAGACTTGTACACTTAGACTTCCTGTCAAGGTCACTCCTTGCATGGATTATTGTTCATCACAATACAATAGTGATGCCTGTGATGGTAAATTTGGAGACATTGGAAGGAAAAGGTTATAATCTTTATCAATGGAACTAGTGCAGGATTTTTTGTCCCCGTGCTCATTGGTCCGTCTGTGTGTGTGATCTAGTAGTTTTTCTATTGTACTGACCGATTCGATACCTATACCTTAAACCATAATGAAGGTTTGTTTACTTTTTTCTTTTGATCGAAAAAGGACTGTTTTCTTTCATATGAAGGTGCTAGAACTTGTAAGATCTGCTTCACCTGCCTCAAATTGTGCGTTGAAGTGTGGAGTGACGGACAGATGGGGTAATTTAAATGAGAGTTTGGTGATGCCGTGGAAATACAAAAAGTGAGAACTCAGCGTGCAAACCTTACAAAATCGACTTTTCTTTTACCGCTGTCAGTAGAACTTGAATAAAATGAATCCGATGGTGGATTTTGCCTGAAATATTTATAAATGAGCAATTGCCTAGACAGAATCTTCTTTCTGGGGCTTGCTTTATCATAATCAATGATACATGGAATAATGTTAATGTCAAGGGATGCGAATCTCCACAAGGTCTTGTATCAATATTGAATGTGCTTCAAGAAAAAGGTGTTTTCGGTAAGGGGATATGATTGAAGAACTGAAACAAGACGTATTACAACTGTTATTAAATCGTTTGTTATCTGAAATCACAGTCAAACCAACTTGATACTTTTTGCAGGTCACTCAATTAGTAACAGAAAATGGATATTTTTAAACGGGATATTTGTCTGTCTTACTCGAGTTTTTTTAGGTCCGTTCACCTAACAGAAGCTTCACGGTTACCGTGAGTTGATAAAGCGAATACAAAGTTAACGGGAAGAAAAATTAGTAGACATAGGGCTTGCGAGTTAAACTTATAGGGGAAATTATTTGAATTTAATTTGTATGAACTGAGAGTATAAAATCTTTTAAACATGACTTTTACAATAGTAAAGGTGAAAGTCGTATATATTTATTTATGTGATAATATATGATTAGATAATAATGTAAAAATTTTACACTATCAGTATATACAAATTAAATTTTAAAATCTAGATGTATTAAATTAATTTATTTATATAGTATTTATATGTATAGTTAAAAAATTATATTGACTATATAATTTATTAATTATAAATTAGTATAATATATTAATTGTTTATATAAACATAAATAAGTACATGTGCGCGTATCTTTAAAAAAATATATAAAATGGAAGAAGAAGAAGAAGAAGGAAGCAGACTTACCAGCTTCAGAGTACGCAGACCATGAGAGAGACGAAAAACGTAAATTTCAGTAGGCCTATGCAAGGGGCATATCTTTTGGATAACCAATTGCTGTTTAACAAATATCCAATAATTGAGGACAGAAACATTGATGAAGGAAAATCCTCAAAATTCATATTACGTTCACTACAAGGAAAAATGAAGTATAATCAATGAGGAAGTGTACTCCAATAGGCCCGACGCGTTACTTCCAGTATCGTTGCCAGTGTAACAAGCATGCATGCAGTGAGGGACAAACAAAATGCGTACTATGCCCAAGCGTGTACAGTTTTGTAATTCTTTACACACGTCTATGTGCCTGGTTAACTCCAATCTCATTAACAAAAGGGGGCCGAGTTGAGTCAACATTTCTCGACTTAAATGGACTAGCCGCTTGCCACAATCTCATGAATGGCATCGCTCACTGTTTCATCCTCGGATCTGACAGCCAGTTTCATTGCAACATCCTTTGGACCATCAAGTCCAAAAGACAACCGCACAAGCACCCTTACATTCCCTATGAATACACCAGACAATAAACATGTGTGTGACCTTGAATTGGGTGGAACAACCTCTGTTCCCTGCAGATTGAACAAATATAATTATGAAGAAGATATCACCTTCTAAGGAGATACCAATGGACAACTGAATTAGACACCAATAGAAGATACTATACTTTTCATTTGGGAAATTCTTAGACAGTCATGGGAGTGACAGAAATCTCTTACTCTCCACGCTGCAGTTACCAGCCAAGTAGCTAGATGATGTAAGATTTGATATCATCTCACATTTGGCTTGATCTTAGTGCCAACGAGTAAGAGAAGCACCTAAGAATCTCTTTTCATTAAGGTTCTTTGTGCATACAACAGCATTTTACATGCACACATGGACCTCCTTGTGGGCTGTGGCTGGTGTGACAGCATTGAAGTCTATATACTCACCAGTTGTATTTGCCATTGCCTTCACCTATATTTTACAAATGTCAAGCTCACTCTTACACACTTGGCTTGACCTTTGTGTGCCACGGAGTAAGAGAAATCTCTTATTACAGAAGCACAAAAGAATGTCTTTTTAGGTTCTCTGTGCACATTCTTTTGGCAGCATCTAACAAGCAGAACATTCAAACTCCAGTAACATTATGTTATGGTAAAAATTGTATGATCACCCTGCGTCACTCATAACTAAACTAGTACACTAAAATAAGCTGCTAACAGTGGGCTAGTGGTGAGGTCCTTGGTAGTTTGTAAGAAATCATAAGTTCAAACCTCCATGCAATCATTGTTCACACACATAATAAACAGCTTTATAAAATGGTCTCAACAAACAGCTATCAAAATTCAAAGTAGCATTTGACATCATTGACTTACCTCACAGGGCTGCAAGCCAAGAAGGTTGATGACAGTATTTACAGCTTCAGCCAAGCTCTCCCTAGGACCAAGGCCATACTCATCCACCCGTTCACAGTCAGGTCCCATGCTTTCCCATGCATTCCTGAAATTAGACACCCCTACTTTCAACATGTAATCTGCTGGGACAACCTCCAAATCCTCCAGCTGGTATTCATCTTCAACGCCATCATCTTCAGCCTCGCCGGTGGTTGGGTCAACCTGGAGAAGATCCAATTTATGAAGCAGTGATTAGATCTCTGCAAAAATATTATAGGTTGTTTGAAATGTTTAAACAAGCTTCATGCTTGATTACAGATAAAATGATACATATTGGGTTCGGAATGAATAATAAATAACCAGAGAGCGTGACAAAAATAGAGGGGACAAGTACCTCTTTTACAATAAATTTCAGAGTGTTAGAGAATTTTCCAACTGTTGGCACTCCCTCGGGCTTCTCAAATGCCACAAAAGTTTGTCCAGGTGAATCATAAGGAAGGGACCTGAGAGGCTTGGAGAACACCTCTGAAAATTCATCTGCTTCTGAAGCATCCACTATTACAACAACCTGTAACGGAAAAATGATGATCACAAACAAGACCTGGAGTTGGATTATTTATGAAACTATAAGTATATACTTTAGTCATTACATCTTCCAATAATTGCTCTGGTATTGTGTTTGTGCAGTTGAACTGGAACACAACATGCCTATCAAAAATGTGTTTAACAACATTAACTGCATATTCTGTCTCAGCTTCAGTAAGCTCCACAGGTGCCGAGGACTGGTAAGAAATACAACAACGAAATCAATATTGCATTAGATGTTGAAGGAAGAAAATACAATATAGAATTGTGGAAGAAGAATTAAGTCAAGGAACCTTAAAGTGCTTCTTCCCAAAGTTTGCAAACTCAGGAATGGACGAAAGCAGCCTCTCATATGCATCTGCAGTTGATGGAGGGCCACTTAAAGGAGAACCCAAGCCAGTTGGCTTTTTACCCGGGGCTTTCTTCTCTGCAAGTGGCTGAGACTTGACCTCCTTGGGCACAGAGTTAATGTTGAAAGCCTCTTTGGAAGGCTCCTGCTTTCATATTAAACACATGAGATAATGTCCTAAACTAGTGGCAAGGAAGAAAAACAAAGAGGACTTACATAATTTTTCAAACTGGTCTCTAGATTGACAAGTGGGATATCAAATGACCCAAATAGGAAGTCCTTCACATCTTTATCAGTCTCAACAACTGAACCATCTCCTCCAAGTGTGTTCAGATAAAGTGTTGCCCTATCACGTACCTGCATTACAATTGTACATGCCAGAAAGACAGACAACTGAATCTCATGAACCACATACCTATAGAAATGCCTCATAAAATAATAGAGACTAGTTCACCTCATCATCACTGTCAAAAAGACATCGCCTTAGGAGAACAAATATGCGGGGCTGAAAGAATAAAAGATTTTAAAAATTTAGTTAGTACCAAATATCCCTACATAAATATTAGAAACAAGAGAACCACTGCCAAAAAAATAATAATAAAGGGCAAGAAACACCTTTAATGCATCAACTGCAGCACCAAACTTTGCAAGTGTGCTCACAGCACTGGCCCTAATAGTTGCATTCTCAAGATGTACTCTATTATAAATGTAACGAATATATTTGCTGGGGTCTGATGTCTTTGGCCCTTCAATTCCCAGGAAGTGCAGTATCTACAGTATGAGAGGACAAAAATTGTTAAACACAACAGGTAGAGTTCAAGGGGGGGGGGGGATAAACACACAAACTGTAAATGCTGAAGGCAAAAAAAGTGGGGACAAAAAATACCTGAGTGGACAAATAAGTGAATTCACAATCTTCAATGAACTCACAGAGATGAAGCAACCCGGTTTCCTTTGCATCAGGGATATCTCTAATGAGAATCACAATTGAATCTACAATTGCCTTCTTGTAATCAAAACCACCTTCTTCCCTAAGAATGTTGCTAAGGAAGTTCATCCTGAGAATGATAGCAGAATACAAACCAATAATTTAGACCATTCATTGGAGGAAAAAAAGAAAGATGTTACATCTGGGGAGAGGAAACCTATAGTATGAAACACATACAGAGATCGATATTTTAAGGGAAACTTCAGGCATAATGATCTTATTGCTTCAACAACAACAATTTTGAACTCGTCAGCAATATCAGACATGAAATTTGTAATCTGCTTCATAAGCCGATCCACGCTAGACTCATTTCCTGTCTTCAAAAGTGTAGTAATGGCTAGTGTGGCAATGCTTCTGTTCTGGTCAGATATTAAACTCTCCATATCAATGTTGCAGTTAGTGACTGCCATTGGATGTGTCATGGCCACCTGCAAAGTTCAGAGCCACACTTAACAATTAGAAAAAAATAAGGCTCAAGTTTGACCAAGACAAATCCTATGAGATAAGCTACAATAGAATATTTAAAACACTGAAACTCTTGATTTTCTATCAACTTTCCCAAATTATAGAAGGCAAAAGGCAAAATTCTCATTCCATGCAGAGGAAGGCTAAGGAGGCTTGTGAAATATCCCTTTCATTCTATGAAATCATAAAAATTGCTTCCAGTGAAATTTGTGTAATTAAAGAAGGTTAACCTTGTTCAAGGTGCGGACAGCAGCAAATCTCAAGACTGGCTTAGAAGAACTTAGGAAAAGCTGAAGAACAGTGATTGCAGGAGTTAATTCTCGGCTTGTTACACCATTGAGCTCTGTAATTGCCCTGGCAGCTTCAAAAATCACCATCTCTGACTTGTGACGAAGGCAACTCTCAAGAAAATCATAGAAGGGGCGGTCCCCTGCCTGTGAATAACTGCTTGATTCGCGAATAACCTACAGATATGATAGCAAATTGCAATTAAGAAAACAAATATCATCCCAGCAACAAAGTATACATGAAAAGGAAAACACACCTGACTTGTGTAACGGATCAAAAGGCATTGGGCTAAAGGTGAGCGAACACTTCCCCTCGTCAAGCTGGTAACCAGCTTGCTAACAGCCAGCCGATCATTCTGTCGTATCTGCAATGTTTCAAATCACCATCTATAAATAACACCTTTTCAAATTTATATTTGGGTGCTGTATGATAGGAAAAGTAGGATTCTGAGAATGCGAAATCAAATGTTCAATAGAAATTTTATAGGAGGGCATTAGAGGAGTATAAATTAATGAATATCAATAGATTTTTTGCATACTGGCCCTGCTCAAACTGTAATTCCAAAAGATAATTACATCAGTTACACGCAAAGAGTCAGGTGATGCCACAACTCAGTGAAATACAACCAATGCAGACACCTTTCTACTTTTTACATGAGATTGAAAGCATACAAACTCTGCCACCTTCAACCTCAAAAAGCTGTAACTGTACTATAAAAAGCAACTTCTTGTAAATTGCTGCTAAAGATGAAGCTAAGATTACAGTTACATGTATGCTACAAGTTTGACTGGTAGAACCCGACGTAATAGTGTAACATGGACTAGAAACCAAACAACCAAATAATAACTTCTGCAGATGAACTTCAAGAATTTTTGCTTTCTCTTATTTTAGTCAAATTCAGCTCCTGAATAAGCTCATATAGAAGTCAAGCCACTCAGAAAGAAATGTACTTAATTGGTGGAAGTCGTAATATGAAAGAATGAATTCTAATTCAAGCTGAATATTATTCATCATTAATGAACTTTAACTGTGATAAGCCAAGAAAGTGTAATGACCATTCAAGGAAGTGCACTTGCAGTAGACATATATATGGCAGCAACCAATGATTAATATTGCAATACTGAGTTGCTAAATAATATAGAAAGATGACAGAGTTTTGAGCTTTTCCTAAAGAAGTTACTTTAATAGACCAAAAAATCTGTACAGAACCAAAGCATTCTTGCAGCATACCTGATGTAGCAGGGCCAGTGCATGAAATTGTACAAGAGCTGCTCTTGATTGAACAGCTTCCTGAACCTCATTGCTCCACCTTTTTACAATTTCAGGATTTGTCTGCAAAGGGGGACATGAAATAAGCAAGCAACATACATGGAATATGCATATATAAAAGAATTACAAAAGAGAAATTAGTATTACCTGGAGTAGATGAATGCCACTAACTAGAGCAGCACTTGCAACAACTGGATTTTTATCTACAATAGCTTGTTTCAAATACCGCTCAATTTGGGCAAGGAGGGTTCCATCTGTAATACGACAAAGCACTCGAATGGCATTTGCCCTATACATATCAATCTTGCTATTCATGTCTTTCATGAGTGAGCTTGTGACAATAATAACCTATTAAAAGATTAACGGAATAGAACAGCCATGATCTAAGTTTGTGATACATAGAGTCATAGACCATACATATGACTCTAACAACCAAGAAAAATCACATAAGAACATGTAACCTCATCTGCAGATGGAGAGATCTCCTTTATCATCAGGTAGACCATTCTTCTTAACCCCAAATCTCTAGACTGGAAAAGCTTAGTCACGGCAAAGAAAACCTCTGTGGCTTCGATCTATACAACAATCGGAACAAGCACAAAATTACCCTAAAAAGGATTAATAATGACTTCAACATAATTCTGCAAAGTCAATCTATACATAAGAATGGATCTATCTAGACCTTTGTAAACGTCTCTCCCTGATTCAGCAGGTATAGAAGTTTCGTGATAACCTGAATATAAGATAACAAAACATGCACATTGTCAAACTTCAACTACTGAATAATTTATAGAAACAAGATACAAAAAAATAAATCCTCTAGTTCATGATGAAAACCTGTGAACATCTCCTAGCATCTAGCTGGGGGTCATTGAAAACCCTTGCCTCCTGAAGAACAGCTCCCTTTTCAATTCCCAAAAAGGGAGAATACTCCACTGTTCAACAACCAAATTAACAATTAACAACATTTACAAATTTACAAATTGTATACAATTACGTCAACATAATAAGTGCGACAATAGCAAAAGGATCCACACTATCAACTCATCACCGGAAACTCATTCAAACAAATTAACGATCTGCATTGCGAATTATCTGGCAAGATCAATTCAAGTTATGACAAGCGATAACGAATCGAAATCAGATCAGCTAAACAACGCTAATTGAATCCCCGCATGGTGATGTATCTACACGAACCCTACAACTGGACTAAGATTCGGAAATGGAACATGGAACATGGAACATGGAACATGGATCTGGAAGCGAAAGAGAGTGATCCAGCATGTGGCAACGGAGAGAAAGGAAAATGCAAAGCTTAAAGAGGGTAGAAACCGGATCGAATTGAGAAAGAAAGAGAACCTTCATCGTCCCGGTCATCGTCCTTCTTGACGAGCGGCTGAGCCATGACAGGAGCAGGTGAATGAATCTGTGAGATCTTCAAGCTGCTCTACGCAATCTCTACGTCTAGGTGCCTCTGCGAGTGCACCACTCGAAGTTTTTTGAAGAAGAAGAAGACGAACAAGAACAAGAAAATTGCTCTTTAAACGCACAAGAGTGCTTTGTATTGTAGATTGTAGATGTAGATGTACAAGATGGCGTGCGTTAAGGTACTAACTACTAAGGTTAAGGGTTCTACATTTCTATCTAGCATTTTTCTGCCATATTTTTATTTATTTACTAGTATAAAAATTTACCACGTTTGAATTAAAATTTAATTTAAATGTATTACTTAATATAAAGAATTCTTATCCAGTGAATTAATCATGCATTATCACACTTGAAAATAGTTAATCACAATAAAAAAAGGTACAATTTTAGACAAATTTTATATGCAATTGTAAGAATTTAAATATGAAGTCGTCACTTTAAAAAAAAATTACTTAACTACCGATTTTTATTTAAAATAACATGAACAATTGTTAAAATAAAAAAAATACATTGCCACATATATGATTCTTGTAATAATTATTTTTAAGTTATATATATAATAGTTTATAATTAACTGATATTATAAAACATTAATATATCAATTTAATTTCTTTAATTTTAAATATTTTATGTTATAAAATCAATTAATATGTATATAAAAAATTATATTAATATTTAATGACATGTCATTGTATCATTCAAGTCGAATATTGTAGTGTATTCTCTCATTTTCACCTTTAAGTATTTTTAGTCTTTATTACAAAAAAAAAAACCTGTAATGTATTTATTTTTTTTCGATTATTTTCCAAAAAAAGAGGTCAAACTATTTTTTCAACATGATTATTTTATTCGAATACAGAAGATTCAAGTGATTATATTCACATAAGTGTTTTCATATATTTAAGTATTATGCTGTAGTGTATTCTCTCCTTTTCACCATTAAGTATTTTTAGTCTTTATTAAGAAAAAACCTATAATGTATTTTTTTTTCGATTATTTTCCAAAAAAAAGGTCAAACTATTTTTTCAACATGATTATTTTATTCGAATACAGAAGATTCAAGTGATTATATTCACGTAAGTGTTTTCATATAAAATCTAATTAATACTCTTTTGGTTATTTAATAATTTGACATTTTCTATGATCAAATTTATTAAATTTATATTCTTAAATAATAATAGTATAAAGTTCTTTTATATGAACCGCAGCACGTCAAATTTTATGGTGTCAAAAATAAATTTTTTTTGGATAAATACATAATAACTTCTATTTAGATACACTCACAATAAATTTAATAAAATTTAAAAATAAGTGAATATATCATGAAAAAACTGGTAGGACTTACTTTTATTATAAATTTGTCTAAATATGAGAATGTATCATAAAAAAATTAGCAGAACTTACTTTTATTATAAATTATAAATTATAAATTATATAAATATAAGTTGTTAAACTTAACAACTTATATTTATACAAGAATATCTCTCAATGTACACCCCTGGAACAATGCCAGGTTGTGATCTATCATCTATTAGACAGGATCACCAAAAAGTAAGAAAGAAGTATCTTTGTTTTCCTTTTTTTTCTTTTTTGGAAAAAAAAAGAAGTAATTTCACAACAAACATATAAGAAAAAAAACGTAATTTCACAACAATCCATTCAAGCACAGACATTGTTTCAAAAAATCAAAAATCATATGAAAATGTTTT
Source organism: Pterocarpus santalinus (assembly GCA_031439595.1). NCBI lineage: Eukaryota > Viridiplantae > Streptophyta > Magnoliopsida > Fabales > Fabaceae > Pterocarpus > Pterocarpus santalinus. The sequence continues at coordinate 1,424,759 of CM062529.1, forward strand.
TGGTAAACAAGCTAACATTTATTTACAATTAATCACGATTTTTTTAATATATTAGAACGACCATGAAATTTGTCTATTTCTTTTTCATTGTTGATTTTTAATTTCTTTTAAGACAAGGGATTAGATAATTTGCTGAGAGATCAACTCATGACAATACTTCAATAGCGCACACCTTAATTAGAAGATTGTTTAATACCAATTAATTAAACACAAGTTCGTTGGGAACTTTAACATTGTTTGCTTTTATACAAATTTCTTATCAGAATTGACTAACATGGGGTTGGTGAATTCATTCCCCCCCCCCCCAAAAAACAAAACCAACATGGGGTTGGTGAAAAATTCGCCATGCATGATGAATTTATTTTTAGCCATTAGATTAAAAGAATTTTAAATTAATGAATGAGATCAAGAATTAATAAAAAAATAGTATTAATTTATTAAAACTATAAAAAAAATTCAAAATTATAATACTATCCATTAATTAATATCCCTAATCATCTCTACCCTACCCTCCACCACATCATCCCCTACTTACCCCAGCTGTGGTAACTACATCCTATGGCCTCAATGGTTAACTGAACAACCATCAATTTGATTTAGATCGAAAGGTTAGGAGTAAAGAATATTATTATAGGTGGCCTACAACTCTTTGGATTCCCCATATTACAGTTGCATCCTCATTCTAGCATTGCAATACCACCTTTAATGACCTCATATTTCTCCATAACAACCTCTTGAACCAAGTAGAAAGTTGACTGAACCAAGAACCTAAGGACCATACCTTTGTGATTCTTGACTTTTACGATAGCTTCATGGCATTGCTAAACCACCCCTCCACCCATAACATTCAAAGTCAATTGATAATGGTAGAGGGCAAGGTGTTAAAGGGTGAAGGAAGAAAAGGTGGGACGAGACACTTTTCATAATTTCATATGTTAGGGTGAGGGTTCACCATGCATGGTAAACTTTTCGCCCTCCTATGTTAACCAATATCTTTCTTAGCATAGAGAACTATTCGAGATTTTTCCAAATACTTTTGTTAATCCTGGTGAGTGTTATAAAAAGAAATGCAAGAAGTTCGCCATGTAATAATGGTAAATTAATTTGTAACTATCAATTTATGAAAATATCCTCATTCCATCCCAAACCCATCCCTCGCCTCTCTCCTCATTCACTTGCTAATGTTAGCGACAACGGTAGCAGTAGTAGTGGCATTATGTTTTCATTTCTTCCAGGTGGTGGTGGTGGTATGATTGTGGTAGCAAAGGTGGTAACAACAGTGACGAATGGGGTAGGTTGATGAAGGATGGAAAAAGTGGTTCTAAATAGTGATGGGAAAGAGAGAGAGATGAATGTAAATTTGTCATTTTAATTTTTTATAATTGTATTAATTTTTAAATAATATTTATTAACTATTAATCACATTTGTCTATTTAGATTTCTTTTTTAATCAAACAATTGAAAATAGGTTCATCATGGATAGTAAACTTTTTAACTTCCTCATCTTAACTGAAGTAGCTATTCCTTACTACCTCCAAAAGTTTTAAGGAAGATAAATGTTATTTGTTTTTGAAAATAGACATCATAAAAACGTACATAACGAGAGAAAGACACAAAAATGGTGAGTTCACTATTATTTCTCTATCAACCGTCTTCACTTTCATATCTTTCTCTTTATATATATCTACATGATAACTATTTTTTATGTTCAAATATTATTCATCTTCATGTAATAAATACACATAACTCGTGTATATATATAACCCCAACCTTATCATCTTGTATTATGTATCACAATAATACACATGTCCAAATCCAAAAGAATTTACAATACGTGCTATAATATTCCTTCTCCAATCAACCATACAAAATGTTTACATAAGAACTGATAAATATATGGTTTCCTTCCCCTCTGGCATTAAGCCAAATATGTAGTTAATAGCTAGTAGCAACAACCATGGTCATGCTCAAAAGTGTGTTTCTCAAGGTGTGAGCATTCAGCTTCATGTCCTCCTACCATATTCAATAGATGATTGATCACTACTTGAGATGGAAAGATTGAGGCCATACTCACTTGTCCCACCGAACTCACTACTTGCAACGCTACTATCAAATGCTAGCTTCTTGAACCTTTTCATGTCAGCACTATATGCGCTAGCATCATAATCACTGCTTGCACTGCTAAAGAGTCCGCTTTGGCCAGGCTTCACTCCATCATGATTGAGGACTTCTAGTGAGACATCAGCCTCTAATACTCGTACAATCTATTGAACATATCATCATATTCAATTTTTCATAAGTTTGAATTAACGAAAAATGATCACTATACATAAGCCTATTTGAATTTAAAAATAGAAATTAAATTCAACATGGCATAATTTAGTAGATTTTATATACCTGGCTCATTCTTGGGCGCCTCTTTGCTGAGTGCCTAATACTAGCAGCAGCACAAGCCACCATACGTGCCATCTCCTGCTTATCATAATTGTCCTCTAAACGTGGATCCACTAGTCCTTCAAATGTTCTAGTTTCCATTGCCTTTGTACAAAGTGGTCTAGCCTGTTCATGTATAAATTGAAAAGCAAACATATAACAACATAAAACAAGGATATATTTAGTATTGGAATTTGGAAAACATTCATAACTAAAGCAACTTTCGAATATGAAAAATGTTAGTAACTTTGGAGCACCATACCCAGTCAACCAAACTATCCTCTTCATAATCGTCGATGTTGTCCATTAGATCACATTACCCGGCTCAAAAGCATAATACCATACGAGAAGACATCAGATTTGTCTGTTAGCTTACCACTTGATGCATACTCAGGAGCCAAATACCTAAATTAATGGACAAGTAATTAGACCAAACTAGCATTACTTAGAATATATAATAACACAAGTAATTTAGTTTATTATAGTTTGCTTACCCAAATGTACCCATTACACGAGTAGAAACATGAGTGTTTGTGTCTTGACTAAATTTTGCCAGTCCAAAATCTGCCACCTGAATGAGCATAATTGTTAATTTCCCAAAAGAATCGAGGAGCCACGATTCTTAAATAAACGTTAGATAATGAAATTTGATATACTTACTTTAGCTTCAAAGTTGTTTTCAATTAGAATGTTTGCAGCCTTAATGTCTCTGTGAATGATACGAGGATGACCTAATTAATGTTTTAGATAATTAAGTTAGTAATATTAATTTCATCCTTAATGAACAAACGAAAAAAGATATGCATATTGGCTACTTTATGAAGATAATTAGTGGATCACTTACAATCCTCATGCAAGTAAGCAAGTCCTTTGGCTGATCCAATTGCAATTTTGAGCCTCGTTGCCCAGTTCATAATAGGTCGATCCTTTCCTGCAAAGTTTTTATTAACATATTTTCACCATGAGATACATATGCGTAAAAGGTTATAAGATTGAAAAAAAAAAAAAACCAAAGGACTAATTTGTGTATATAGTTTAGAAAAGCGCACCGTGAAGGTGGTATTCAAGGGTTTTGTTAGGCACGAATTCATATACCAGCAACTTTCTACTCTCTGAAATGCAATACCCAACAAGTGACACAAGATGGCGATGATGGACACGGCTGATAATATCAACCTCGGCTTGGAACTCTCTGTCTCCTTGGCCACCAGTGGATTTGAGGCTCTTTACAGCTATCTCCTTACCATTAGGCAGTACACCTTTGTGTACATATCCAAACCCACCCTGACCCAGCAGGTTGTGTTGGGCAAACCCACTAGTGGCAATCGATAACTCATCAAACGTAAAAGAACTTTGGTTGAATCCAAGGGCAACTGTAGGGTGTGGGGGTGGCAACGCCGGACCATGGGGGCCAGAGTAACCACTAGAGTTACTCATGCTACTACTTATGTGCTGAGGAGGTGGAGGTGGAGGTGGTGTTCCCCAAGCTGCACCTGGCGGTGGAGTTATTTTAAGAACATTTTCACCTTTATCATACCCACCATACTGCATTGGAGTTGCTGTTGTACGTTTGTAATAGTCATCATCTACATTTAGCCATTGATCAAGCATATTGTAAGCCATCAATTTATTTTATCATTGATATTAAGTGTAGTCTCAACTAACTATATATACGTGACATACATGCTTTCACATTGTTTTAATATAAGATTTATGTTAGCAATAATTTTATAATAGACTTAATTAATTATATTATTTTAATGCTAGCCTATATAAATGACTTGTTATTGTATAGTAACCCATATTATATAGTATGAAAATTGGTGGAAATAAGTTTGAAAAAATATAACAACATATGAATTATGAATTCCCACATGTGTGCAATATATGTTTCCAGATCCTAATTGAGAGAATGAGTTGAAGTGAAGAGGGTATTAGTATGTATATATACCGTTAGCATGGTTAGTGAAGTAACGAATAGGAGCCTCTGATTTTTTCTTCCTTCTATATAATACAATAAAGAGTAGAATAACGAGAAGAAGCAATAACCCAGCTCCAACTGCAATTCCTATTATGGCTGCCATGCTTAACTGGCTCCCATTGTCCCCCCGAGGCGACAGTGATGCATTGGAATTACTTGAGCGTGATGATGACTCGGGTGGTGGAGGAGCCAATCGAGGACGTGGAGGTGGCGGCGGAGGAGAAAAACCTTGGCCCGATGGGGATGTTGGGGTTTGTGGCGGAGATGGCGGTGGAGGTGGCGATTTGCTATATGATCCGTCAGGAGGAGGTGGTGGAGATGGCAAAGAATAGTAGGGTGATGGTGGGGGCGGGGATTGCTGATCATCTGATGGAGGGGGTGGTGATGATGGTGGAGGTGATGATGGAGGAGGCGGCGATGATTTCGGTGGTGGAGGTGATGAGGAGGACGTTGGCGGGGGTGGTGGTGAGAAGTAATAATTGGATACTGGCGGTGGTGGTGGTGGGGATCTTGAAAGGGAATTTGAAGCCATTTGCGGATCTTCTTCTCCAACAAAAATGATCATTAAAAGCCCGGAGAAGCCTGACCCGCTCCCTCAAACAATGACCCTAGTATAAAACATGCAACAAAAAAATTTATATCCCCTGGGTTTTCAATGTTTTTGCATGATACTTTGAAGAGAGAGAGAAAGAGAAAGAAGGCAATGTTACCTCAGAGCAAAGGGCAAAAGGATTCTCAAAAGAAAGAATCAACCATGATGGGATATCCATGATTATAGTAGCACACAAGGAGCCGAGAAATCGTGTTTCCTATCCAAGTCACCTCCAAAAAAGTAGGGTAGTTTTCACTATGACGTTGCTATTTTTAATAAGATATGGTTTTGTATATGTCAGTAATTGCTAATATTATTGTGGCTGTTATATGGTTACGGCTAAGAGAAACCTTCATGGTATTGATAAATCGTTGTTGATGTTTTGGATTCTGTTAAATTATAATGAATGCAAAAGGTGCCTGCCATTGCTTACACTATTTTGAGGGGGATATATCTCATCAAAAAGTTTTAAAATTCGTTTGTAGTTATCATGGTTGAGATATCAGTGCGTGGCATAAAGCATATACGGGTTGGCTGAAGCTGATTTTTACTATTTAATTATCCATCTAAGACCGATAACATGAATTAGCTAATATGTCAAATGAATTGTACAAAACAAAATATATACACTTGAAAGAAAACATGTATTGATTCATTTTATAATTATAAATTATAAAGACCCATTGTACAAAACAAAATAGATACATTTGAAAGAAAACATGTATTGATTAATTTTATTATTATAAATTATAAAGTGGGTCTGTGGAGGGTTTAAAAACACTAGCTATGGATTCAATTTTTTTTTCTTATAGAAAATAAAGGTTGTCCTTTTCAATTTCAAGTATACAACTCTTGTATGCAATCCTTATTCAAATTGTAATTCTAAATAAAATTTTAAAAAAAAGGACCCTCTAACTTATGTGTGTGTGTGTGTGCAATTTTCCTTAGCTACCCAGTTTTCCCTTAGTGTTGGGACGTAAGGTTCTGAAAATCAGACCAAACATTAAACTGAACAAGGTATTAGTTCAAAGGTTTATTTGTTCAACATATATATATGTTATGAAATAAATAAAAATTACTAAATATTACAAATAAAAGTAAAATAAATTTTTAACAAGATAAAAATAGTTTTAGAAAACAAAAATACTATATCAAGTCATTAACATAACCAATACAAGTAAAGTACCAAGTCTCGCATTGCTTAAACTTTGAATTTTTTACTTTTAAAGCTAGTATAAAGCACTCAAAAAATCTCACACTACTTAGAGTAATAGTTTTTTCACTCTTGAAACTTCTATAAATAATACCTATGTTTTATATATATATATATATTCACCTCTAGGTAGTTTTTAAAAAAGTAAGAGGTATAGTAGTCATTAGATTAGCCAACCAAGATATATTTTTGGCCATCTTTCATTATAATGAAGTTGTTAACTTCATCATTGATGACAAAGTAATAATTTGGCTTAATTATTCTGCAGGTCCCTATAGTTTCACTCAATTTTTAATTAGGTCTTTATAGTTTAAAAATTTGTAATCAGGTCCCTACATTAAATAAAATTTTGTAATCAAATCCTTAATATTACAAAAATTTAAATTAAAAAGAATATTCTAAGAATATTTCTTCTCCTTCTCTATCTCCTTCTTCCCTTTTTTTCCTCCACTAGAATCCTCCCCCACCATCTCTTCTCCTCCCTTATAAAAAACATAAAACCTAACAAACTCATTTTATAGTCCCAAACCACCCATCACAACCACCATTGTTAATGATCGATTATCATTATCATCCAAAACACTCGTCACCATCACCATGGCCATCGTAGCCCTCACCCTCACCTTTACCTCCTTCCCCCACTACCTATCACTCCAACTATCCAAACTAAGTAATAGCCACCTAAAACCATCAAATGAATAAACCACTAGCCCCTACCCAAAACCCATGCTCATAAGATGGCAAAGCCAAGGCAGCCTTAGTGGCGGCTGTTTTGAGGATGGTGGTACTACGACTAAGTGGGTTCGAGGTTAAGTTGTGAGTTCATATTTTAGTTGTAATAAATGTGACAAGTGGCTGATGTTGGTTAACAGTGGTAGTGCTTGATGTATGGTGTATGATGGCTCAATAATGGACACAGGTTTGATTGCATGCAAGGAGGATTTGATGTGAAAATGTTGGTTGTGTGCTATGATTTATGGCGGTGATTGTGTGCGCTGGTTTATGGTGGCCCTTGTGTGTGGTAGTTTTGGGAGGATGAGTTTGCAGTTGAAAGAGGAATGATGAAGACGGTGATGATGGTTATCTAGATTATACCACACTAAATAAAGTTTATTGTATTTCATACTATCTTTAGTCATGGATCTCCATTCCATATATATTAAACGGTTTAGATTAATAAGATGTATGGTGTACTTAACTTCATTAATTATACTATAGTATTGCCAAGAATATTTTTGTAGTGGTTGTTAAGAGATTTAAATATAAAATTTTGTTTAATATAAAGACTTGATTATAACTTTTAAAATTATAAGACTTAATTAAAAATTAAGTAAAATTATAGAAATTTGCAAAATAAATAAAAATTTGTGTTTCTTTTTAAATCGATGAACTAGTAAAAAGGTCCAATTTGGCTGGTTTACTAATTTAAAGGCAGTTTTTGACATGGATATATAATAATAATAATAATGATAATAATAATAAGAAGAAGAAGAAGAAGAAGAAAAAGAAAAGTTTTCACTTAGCACATAAACTCAAATGCATAATAGTACTAAGAGAAAGTTTATCCATTAAGGGGAGCGTTTGGTATGGAATAAAAATAAGATATAAAATTTTATGGGTGAATTTAAATATAAAATTTCATCTGATGTTAAATTTTTTTTCCAAAATATGATATAGGGTGTGTTTGTTTATGCTTCTTTTAGTATAAACAATTAGTTTTCATATATTTAAAAAAAATAGCTTTTAAAAAAATTAATTTTTAATTTTTTCTTTTATATGTAAAATTTATATTTTATAATTATTTTTTTAAAAGTCGAAACAAAATCACCCATAACACTAGTAAAATAAATGAAATGATAAAACAAATATTTTTATCCAAATCTAACGAATTGCATTCGGCGTTCATGGTGATGTAGATGTTCCAACTGTCCATTATTTCTTCTTAACAAAATATAAGATTAAAGATTTCATTATTTTAAATTGTTGAAATTTGGAAAATAAAAAAAAATTAATTTAAATATATTGGTAATATAAAATAATTTTATATTATTAATTAATAGAAATAATAAAAAATATTAATTTATATAAATAATTAACTATTATAATGAGAGATTCATTATAATTTTTTATTTTTTTATTTTTATTGATTAATAATATAAAATAATTTTACACTTCCAACTTATACTAATTAAACATTAAAAAAAAAATTACGGAGCGCTTGGGCCGGGCAGCGTCAAACAACAGGGGGGGAGAGAGAGGGGACTAGAAAGAAAGGTGGGAGAAGTTGAGGGAGGAAAGCGCAGCGTCTGCGTCGCGCACCGCAGAAGCTCGGAGACTAAATTTGAGACTCACAACAACACAAGGCTCAACAACTCAAAAGCACTTCTACAACGCCAAACAGCTTCTTTTTCTCTCTCTTCTTGTTTTCCGATCTACTCGTCCGTACGATGCCTTCCCGAAGAAGAACTCTCTTGAAGGTCATCATTCTCGGCGACAGCGGGTTCGTCTCTTTCTTCCTCTTCGTTTTCTCCCAATCCTCTGTCCGATCCTTTCCTTTTTGAATTCTAGGGTTTTATTTTTTTTCCCGAACGATTGTACGGATAATCGTTTCCAAGATTGGTTCGACCTCTAGGATTTTCTTTGATTTTGTTTCTTTCCTTCGTTTCCTCCAAAGTAATTGGTCTGCTTCTGCTGAATTTTCGCCGTTGCTTAGAATCACTGTTTTTACAAATAAAACAATTGAATATGGAGGAGAAAGAGTTTACGTATATGCACATAGATTATTCGAATTATTTTTCTTAATTATGTCGAAGGACGAGCTTATTGATCATTTGGAGCTAAGATCTACATTTTCCACCGGCTAGTTTAGTGATGGAAGTGTAACTCTTTTTAACTGTGCTACAATTGCTCTATGTTACTGTCTATGTTGCTTTTGTTTGGATCGTAAGAAACAGCTCTTCGGGAATTCAAATTGGATGCTTACAGTTATGAAAAGTTAATTTATGGATTTCAGACAAAGTAATTGTACGTGTTTGACACAGTACTGTTGCCACTTTGCAGGGTGGGCAAGACATCTTTGATGAATCAGTATCCTATGGCACCCTTGAAGAAGCCCCTTTTTATACATTAATGTTTTCAACACCATATGTCCTGTTGTTATATTAAAGTATTACACTGTAGTATGGTACAGGGATGTCTCTGGAGTATCCTTAGAGTAGGTATTTCCTTAACATATGAATTTTAGATATGTGAATAAGAAGTTTAGTAATCAGTACAAGGCTACCATCGGAGCAGATTTTTTAACCAAAGAAGTGCAGTTTGAAGATAGGCTTTTCACCTTACAGGTTCGTGAATACTGCTGGGTCATGCTGAGCTTGTTTTTTATGAGTAAAAGTCACTGCATGCTTGAGCCAGTAGGCCTAGTATGGTGGTAGATGATGGGAGGCAAAGGCTTTCATTTGTTTTCTCCTGGAAGACCCTACTGGTGCTATCTTCTGTTTATGTGAACTAGCATGCATTGTCTAGTATGGTAATGCAAAATTACTAAATTCCATTTTGCAGGGTCACAGACCCCCCCCCCTTCTCTCTCTTTTCCTAATAATAAAGGACAGAAACAATGGAAAGAAGAAACTGTGAAGAGGGATTTGCTTCTTATGCGTATCCTTGCATGCTTTATTTCTGTAACATGACTTGTGCAACAATGGAAGCTTTCTTCTCTTTCTCTTTATTTTTAAAAAATATTCTTAATGTTGCAGATTTGGGATACAGCTGGGCAGGAAAGATTCCAAAGTCTAGGAGTTGCTTTCTATCGTGGTGCTGATTGCTGTGTTCTTGTGTATGATGTTAATTCAATGAAATCATTTGACAACCTTAACAACTGGAGGGACGAATTTCTGATTCAGGCATGCCAGTATTCCTCTTTGTGGATAATTTTCTCAGTTTTTAACAATCATCACAAGCAATGTTGTAGCAATTTTATAAATGTGAATCTGTGATCGCTTTGGCAGGCAAGTCCTTCGGATCCAGAGAATTTTCCTTTTGTTGTTATAGGAAACAAGATAGATATTGATGGCGGGAACAGTAGAGTGGTATGTTTTTATTGTTTTTTTTTAGTGTCTCTCTATTTCATTCTTTCCAAAGCTCACAGATATGAGATGCATTTGGACACAACAGATGAACAGAAGTAAATTCTTGTTTGCAGGTTTCAGAAAAGAAGGCTCGAGCTTGGTGTGTATCAAAAGGAAATATCCCATATTTTGAGACGTCTGCCAAGGAAGGCATTAATGTTGAAGAAGCATTCCAATGCATAGCAAAGGATGCCCTGAAAAGTGGGGAAGAGGAAGAATTGTAAGTTCCTAAACATGTGCATCTCTTCTTCATGTGTGTAAACTAGTTCACAAACATAGAGTTTGATGCTCTCTGATTATGAGATGGTATATTGGTAATGGTTGAAGGAGCATACTTTGGTCCTATTGGTGTTCCAGTTCACAATATCCATATCATATCTTAAAATCAAAAGATCTATGGATGATTAATTTATGGTTGTGGATTGAACCATAACCATTAGCTACATTATAATGAAATAATGGGCACTGGGAACATCCTGCAAGCCGATATTATTTGTAAGGAGCATGTTTCTGCTTTTCATATTATTTGTTAGAATTATTAATTTAGGTTTTCATTGAGAAGAATGCTAGAAACTTATACATACTCGATTAGTGTACTTCAGCATTTCTAAATTAAGTAGGAGTACTAATTGGCACAAGATTTTGATAATAATGACTGGGGTCACTACTCAGTAATGACATCTTTTATCTCCTTAGTTTGTTACTGCAGTTACTAGTTGATTATCTAAAGTTCCACTACTGCTTTTAGAATTTGAATATGTTTGTGTCTCTGTATAATTTACCCAGTGTGATGTTGCTGTATGGTTCAAGTTTCATTCAATTGAACATCTTTGAAGCATTATTTGATAGTTTACAGGATTATAGACCTTCTTGTTTTGAGGAAATTCAAATATTCGAAGATGAAACTGATATCACATTTTGGGTTTTGTTCTCGTGGTAATTTGTGCTTATTAAAGGTACCTGCCAGACACAATTGATGTGGGAAACAGCAGTCAGCAGCGGTCGACGGGTTGTGAGTGTTAAATATGTTAAATTTTCTCTTTCATACAAATAAAGTACATCACTTAAAAAAGATTTGTTCCGGTTTAGCCATTGCTGCCTATGAAGAATCGTTGTACATTAGTGTTTGCTCAAGCAATAAATTGCTTCAGTGCTACCTGTTGGGTGCTTGTTTGGTTTATCAGTTTATGTGCCTTTTTTGTTCAGATTAGTTTGTTCTTCTTGTATGGTATTTCAGTAATATCTAAGAAACTGTAAGATCATTCCGAAGTTATTTGTTTCATTGCGTATTTTTTACGATTTTGTATTGTATGCCCAGTTTTCATTATTTTCTAATTGCTTCCAGTAGAAACTTTTTGAGCAACCATGTTGGTTGCTGTCATGCCTGAGTTTAGACCTTCAGTTATCAAAACTTTTCTCTCACACACAATGCACGCGTAGACATGCGTGCACACATAAAACGTACTGGAGTTTACAATTAATTCATTTATTTATAATTGCTACTCATGGTAGCTTTGTTCGTGGGTCATTTGATGATAGTGGTTGTCGCGATTCTTTCGATATTCAAAGCTTGCTCTCAGATAGGTGGAGAAATGGTCTGTGAGTAGTTTCTTTGGGCCGTTTGTTTCTGGTTTCAACTAGCGGCCCTGTATTTTTCCGTTGACCCTGTTTGTTTAGTTGGTTGTATCTCTCTCTGTTGAAATGGAATCCGTTGACCCAAAGAGAAAAAAAGAGAAGCTCACTCTCTAAGGTCCCCTGTTGTGGCTTCTCGTCACTCTCAGACCTTTCTCTTTTCCATATTGTTCAATTATCCCGTTTGTTTTACATACACGTTAGTCGTTACGTTACTTTGACACTCTAAAGTTAATAGACACGTTAACCCTCTGTTATTTTCGTCATAGACCAAGTTAAGAGTTTCGTCTATTATTAATTATTCATATTGAACAAAACAAGGAATAATATAAAACTAGGGCGACACCTAATTGACAATGGAGGCGCATACCCAACAAAGAAGACGCTACAGAATAATTATCTATCTACGGACCAAAAGTAGTGATAATTATCTAAGTTTAAGACGTATGCTAATCCATAACCATATGTTCTTCAAATTGAGTAGCAACAGTGGAGTTTTAAAAGTCCAATTGTTCGTAGGATACTAGTCATCTCAAAATCATCAACGAATTGTGTTGACCCCAGTTCTTCAACCGAAAACCTTCAAGCAGTCCCCAAATTAAAGTAATGTTGAGATGAGCTTTGCCAAGACTCATCTCACTATGTTGCAATTTGCAAACCATCACCTACATAAGTAAGATTAGCAACTTGCCCAATTCACATCAGTTTCTCCAGACCAGCAGGTTACCAATCAACAAAAGGTAATTTTCCTCACTCTAGAATGTTGACCTCCACAATTAGTAAGCTAAATGAAAGGTCATATGTTTAAGCAATCCAGAGCTCTGCTCACTTGTTAAATGCCACATATAGTTAAATCACCGTTAAATACTGTGAATTTGCATCTAAACTCGCTAGCGTGCGTGCACACAGAATATAATAGCAAAAAGATAAATGGAAAGGGAAAAACGCAGCAACCATACCCATACAATTAGGAAGATATTATCTTAAGCATCGCCAGACAGCTATATTCTTCATAAAATCGTCCAAATTTCAGTACTCCTTCCCAATAAAGTAGTAGTGAGTAGCATTTAAGTTACCGGATTTAACTCGCACATCTTGGCATAACTATCAACTTGCTCGAGCTAAGCACCCCCAAAAAATTTAGGAAAGCCAATAGCTCTACATTCAGATTCCAATATATGTAAACTTCCATCTTCTCATTTCCAGCTGCTCGTTATAATGGGGTAAAGATTATCTTACAATTCATGGATAATGGTCATTGAATTGCCAGTAGTCGTCGATCTGGAGTTCGTCCTGACCAGCGCCTCACCTTGAAAGAATTGACTGGATCACATAAACTTACTCCCATATCAAGATTTAGTAATGGCTGGTTTCGATGGGTTTAAAAAGGACAAAAAAAAAAATGAGATGATTTCATTTTTGCGTGAACTTTTTCCAAAAGATCTTTTTCTAAAAAAAAATAAAATAAAAGCTAGTTTATGTTTTAAATGAATATTGGAGAAGTGCTTTTTCAACTTCATGCTACGGAAAAGTGTTTTGTTTCCCAAAGCACACAAATTTAGGCCTTATTGGTTTCTGCATTCATTTTCTATTTTTATTTTTTGTATTTTCTGTTTTCAAAATTTTGTGAAGAAAATAATATAAACAGTAAAAATAATAAATTCCTATTTCCTATTTTTATTTCTTGTTTTTATTATTTCTTTCGCAAAATCTTGAAAACAGAAAACAAAATAAAAAATAGAAAATGAAAACCCTAAACCAATCAGGGTTGTAACCGTCAAAAATAAAATAAAATTAAACATATACACACAAAATAATTGCTTTTTTTTTTTGGTAGCCCTTCAATTTTTCTTTTTGACAAAAAGCTCATGCAAACACACTAAAACATAATGAGCAATATTATATGTACTCACTTTTGGGACTAATTTTAAGGAATATACTAAAGTGTCCCTTAATCAATGGTTGGGAGGAAAAACAAAAAATGAGATCCACTCTTAATCAATGGTTACGAAACATCTTAATATGTTTATTAAAATAAGTCCCAAAAATCAGTACAAATAACTTTTTTTCAATATAATAGTACTTTTTCTATAAAAAAATATCTTTTTAATTAAAAAAAAAAAGCACATTCAAACGATCACTAAATTTAGAATCAAGCAAATGATTCGGAACACTACACTTATTTCACAATACTGTTCACTATATACTTGCCATTGTAAACGGAAACCCAAACAATTTCGGCAGAGAAAGAAAAGATGTAAGTGGCATCGATTTTGTTGTAAAACGTGAAATTATCCTGTTACTCAACCAAAATAGATCAGCTACTCGATGAAAACAGCACTGATAGATATTCCTTTGCCACATATAAGTTCGATTCTTCCGAAGAGCATGCATAGTTCTGACAAAAAATCGAATGTAATGGTGGGAAAAAAGAAAGATATTTGCTGTGCAACTCTGGTTTATCCATTCATTCGTTTCTGTTAATGTCACATATAATTCTCAATCAAATCTATTAAATGGAAAGACGTCTATAAGACTAAGGAGCCGACGACAATTTTTGTTGAAAAGAGGTGTGGTAACAAGTTAAAAATGTACCGAAAGAGAAGTCAAGAGAAAATAATACAAGAGGTTACTTAGCACGAGCTCAAACTACAAAATTCGTGACTTCCATCAAGCAAAGAAGAATGTTTTATAATCTAAAAGTTGAATATCCTAACTTTTCTATCAAACATAAATTTCTCTTCTTCGATAAGAGTAGAAGACTAGAAGTACTCTGTATATTTATTTTACTTCCTTTCAATTTCCTAATTCTTGTCCATTTGCTTAACTTCTTCTCTATGTTCCTTTATGTCTTACCAGACCAGCCATAGACTACTAATATGATAACTTCAAGCAACAAAAATGCACAAAAGTGAAAATGCATACTCACATTGTCAAGAGTAATGGCAGGCGATCAGTAAGAATATATGAACTTTTTATATCTGCACTCAATGTTTGTTTTGTCCCAAGCCCAACAGAAGAAAGGCTTTCCTAGCTGGATGGCCGAACTGAATTTCCTGCTGCAGTTGCAGATGTTAATGGGTTTGGAAGAGTAGTAGCCATAGCGCCCACAGGCCCATGAAGTGGCCAAAGTGGCCTTTGGGGATTCATGATGATTTGAGCTCTTGGGATTGAGTTTGTAAAATTTATAGGAATTCTATTGGCGGATGGTGGTACACCCCTGGATGACGAAGCTGCTAAACCGCCAAGCCGGGATGCAATTATCAGAGCACGCTCATGGAAAAGCTTCTGCCGTGACTGGACCAAATGCTCTCTTGCCCTCATGACCACATTCTCCATATCATTGAAAAAGGCCAACTTGGTTTCCAACTTATGCAACTGCATTTTGATGTAATTCAGCAAAAAAGTCAAAGGAACAGAAAATGTAAATAAAATGCAATGAGCACTATTCCAGGCCATGACATTACCTGCTTTTCTATCAACAAAGAAGCAAGCTGTCGAATTTGATCTTCTTCTTCATTTGCTAAAAGTTTTGCCTTTACTGCTGCTCCAGCAAGTGTAGAAACTGCAGCATGTTCTGCTTTCTGAAAATTGTTATGTTTTGTCTTCTTGTTATCATCTTTCACCTGAGTGCCATTTTCTGCATGACCTTCACCTGCCACTGGATAGGGATTTCATTCATTTTTGTGGACTTAAATTGTATTAAGACATAACTAATTAATCACCGAGATTATTGTTGCTCCATTACATCCCTTTATATCCTTTCATGAATAGTAGTATTTTTTTTTTTCCATGTGCGTGTGTAAAAGAGAGAGAGAGAGAGAGACCTCTGCTATGTCCATTTTCAGCACCAGAATTTGATTTAACTGGATGTGGAAATTCATTCTTATCCAAGGCCACTGAAGAAGACTCCATATCTACATCCTTTTCTGTCCCAGTATGCTGGGATGAAATTGATGTTACTTGTGGCTGAGATCCATTTGTTTCTGTTGCCAAGGAATTAGAAACCATATCAACCTCCACTATTGAATCTGTTGCATCCATAGACTTGCCAACTGAACGTGTAGATAGCATTTTTTGAGGCTTGCTCTTATCCGAGGGCATAGAATCAGGCACCAAACCAGTATCTTTTGGTGTCTCTACATGCTGTGGATGCTCTCCAGCTAGATTGGATTTAATTGGCTGCTGAAGTGCATTATTATCTAAGGGAACAGAGTCAGACACTTGTCCATCCTTTAGTTCTTCTGCAGCCTGGCAAGGCACTTTAACCAAAGTTCCCTCCCCTAACTCGTCAGAACTAGAGGGAATTTTAGCTTTGGGTGTTGAACCATCTGAGTCACTTATGATGCTTGGTGCTTGATCATTGTGTAACTCTGAATTGCCGGGATTGTTACAATTACCAAGCCCACCGTCTTCAAGATTAACCATTGCTTGCTTCTTCAAAGCAATTGGTTTTTCTGAGAGTCCATCGTCTGGAGAATCCAGCTGTCTCAAAACTTCTAAAGCATCATATTCAATTTTCTTGTCATTTTGATCATTTGATAAGGCTATATCATCTAACATTGATTTATCCTGTTTTACATTTCTGTCATCCTGGTCCCCCTCCCTTTTGGAATCCCTATAATCGATACAGAGAGACACAATATTGTAAGTCCCTCATCAACAACTATTGGATTAGTCATGGAATTGCCAAAACACATAATCTCTAACATATCATATACCTCTCAGAACTAGTGGGTTCCTTATCATCTGGTGGATGTTCCAGAATAAAGCAATGCCTCGCAGCAAGCTCAGTGCTAGGAGAATTCACAGACACGGATTTTAAGGAGCTATGAGCTGAAGCAACAGCCACATCAGAACCCACCAAACGTGCAAGGAAAACTGCCTGTAGAAGAAAGAAACATGATATTACTCTCCAAGAAGGAATGCATACGACTAAAATCATGGGAGATATACATGACATGACATAATGAATGAGAAGGAAACATTGTACAAACTGAAATAATAAACAAGAGAATTTAAAAGCATAGTAAATACTAGCAATTTTGTAGAGTTTGTCACCGGCAAGCAAACTGCAGGACACAGTGCACAAATAAGAGGGTCAGCTGATTTCAGGGGTATAACAACCAGAAGCTACACCAAAACTTAATAATTATTTTAAGATTCTAATTCTAAAGAGAGGATATTTACATCATTTATATGCTCAATGGTGCCTACTTTAATCCTAAAATCAGTTCAGAACTTTTCTCTGAACTATAACATTCAAATTTCAAACCAGCACTAACACCAAGTACAAGAGTCAAATGTCAATTCAAAATAAATCCATTTCAACTCATTCATTTTCTCTTATAAGAGAACACTTAAAATAAACTCAAACACTGGTTGCCTGGCCCAAAAGCACAGAAAAAAAAAAAAAAAAAAAGCTACTATTCACACACCCAAGTATTCTACTTACCAATGCCATGACAGGATTACCCACTTCAGCAAATGAAGATGGGCTGTCAGGTCCAGGCGAATAACCAAGAGATGCAAATGCCTCATCAAGAGCATTCAGAGCATAGCCATTGCCTGCTTCTTGAACAAATTTTACTTTAACACCATCTTCTGATTTAGAAGTTCCTTTGCACATCTTCTCATCACCAACATCTTCTAGCTTCCGGGTCTCCTGATGAACTTCCACTTTATTATCATCTTCAGCCTTAGAAGTTTCGTTAGTCAGCACGTGCCCTCCAATGCTATCACTAGTCTTATTCTCAACAAATTCTGAAGCATCTTTGTGCACAGATGAATCATTGCTAGTAGCTGGATCTGCAGTTTCTTTGCAACTGGCATAAATATCATCATCACCACAATCAACAAAGGCATCCTCAATTGGCATTTGAACAAAGTGTAATATGCATTGAGCTTTTGATTTTGTTGCAACGTGTTCTGCAATTTCATTCCAATTTTCTTTATAAAGTTC
Organism: Pterocarpus santalinus; assembly: GCA_031439595.1. Classification (NCBI taxonomy): domain Eukaryota; kingdom Viridiplantae; phylum Streptophyta; class Magnoliopsida; order Fabales; family Fabaceae; genus Pterocarpus; species Pterocarpus santalinus. The sequence goes on from CM062529.1 coordinate 1,442,699, forward strand.
TAGTGCTTCAAGGAGCAAAAGAGTCTCCTGATCAGTCCACTTTCCACCACTAACCCCTGGAACTTCTGCTGGCTCCATGAGTATAAAATCCAGTGAGGACATGCCAGAGCCAAATTTTCCATTACTAAAGCAATCGGTACATAGATCAAAATCTGCCTGTCAAACAAATCATACAGTTGATAAAATATACAATTACACAAGAGGCCGAGAAGCAAATTAAATAATTACTAACAACCCTAATTTTCCAACAAGACATGAGTAACAGCCAGCAATTCAAGAAGTAGTTAAACAGTTTTCTGGCTTGTTGCTAACTATGCAACAAACATCCAATGCACCAAGTGAAGCACGGACACACCAATTTGATGGTGTGTCCGCATGTCAAACACAAGTGGGACACCAACACGTGTTGGACACCAGTACGACACGTGTCTGACAAGCGATCTTACATGTCCCATTTAAAAAATATTATTTTTCGGCTCGGACACGGCTAGACATGGCTCGGATACGGCCAAAACATGACCTAGTACTTTTTTTCCAATTATTTGATGGATCAAAAAAGAATTCAAAGGCCTAAAAATCCAAGTTCATTTAGATTTTTATTTTTTTTAGATATCAATAGAAATAGTATCCCATATTTTTTAGGAGGGGTATAGAAAGTATATATGATATATATTAAGAATACTCCAATTTTTTGGGAGGGGTTTAGAAGGTAATAAAAATTGGTAATTTGACATCTAAAAATATTATAATACGGTATTATGAATTATGAATTTTTCTTAAATTTTTAATATATATATGCTGTGTACGTGTCCTATAATTTTATGAATTTGGTGTGTCCCTGTGTCCGTGTCCGTGTCCGTGTCGTGTCAAGTGTCCGTGTCGGTATCCTAACAATTTTTTTTTTTAAAAAAGAAAGGTGCTAATAATTCAATTCCTCAACGATGAAGGGAACTACAGCTACACAGACCAATGGAAATAATCCTACAACTTTGTTAAGATTGTCAGGCTTGGGATAACGACATATTTGAGTTGTAAACTAGGAATTAGAACAAAAATACATATCTTGGAGATTAAGCCAAATTAGATGTCTTCAACATACTACTAAATTAAGCAATTCAACAAACTATCAAAATTATAGGTAACAACCTGCTTTTGGCAATGGTAGCGTTTGCGAGAACAGTCAGCGGAACAAGAGTTGCAATGGTACTCAACTGATGGCCCCTCTTGTTTCACCAACTCTTCGGCCATTGCAGACTCTGGAAATAAGCCAGAGGTCATAGCTGGAGTCATTAGGCTAGTCTTTGGAACAATAGTTGGAAATTGTGGACTTTCCAAGCGATACAACTTTTCAAGCAAGGAATTCTTTTCTGCTGCCATATCATCATCAGCACTGGCCATAGCAGAAACTGTAGAAGGGAACAGGTGGAAATTGACTAAACCCCAATAGTCCAGAAACACCATTACCTCTTGCCTGGCATCCAACTCCCCAACATTAAGCTCTGACAAATCTTTCAATTCAATCTGTGCGTTTGGATTTGCATGAAACCTCTTCATAATATAATTCCGTATTTCCATGTATGTATTAGGAGTCCGACTTTCAGTTTTGCCATTAAAGAAAGAAGGCAATGTACGCTTCTCAATTGGATGGATGTCTGTCCATGAAAACCAACCTGAAATCAATTCCAGAGATGAAATGGTTAATTTAAGAATAAATCTTTTGACCTTCAAGTTAAAACTCAATCTGCTTAAAACAATTAAATATTGAATTATTGGAAGACTAACAACTTAATTTAAAATTTTAATCATCTTTTGAGAATTAGGGATGACCCAAACAGACACTTGGGTTGCAACTTGCAAGGATTTGCATAACAGCATGTCTAATATATTGTCGGACAATGGAAGCAATGTACTTACAACTAAAATTTAAAAGCAAATGCAATTCGTACTTCTACTATTCCCTTCTTTATGTTTTGCAGCGTATTTTACCCCCTGTAGTAAGGAGGATGATTTGCTGTGCTGTTTCTTCTTATAAAATCTAAGAAGGTTCGAACAAAAGCCCAAAAACAAATACTCTTCAGTAAGCACAAAGTTCTTCCTAGTCTTCCTTACAGTTATCCACTAACAAAAACATATCAGGGTGGTTCTAGAAAACTATACAAGTCAAAAGCTCAATAAAAGGGTTCCAACACCAATATCTTTTACATTAATTAAGGTGGCACTGTCATTAAGGTGGGGAAAAAACAGAATGAATAAGATAATCATCGGGGAACCTAAAAATTATAGCAAGGAGTTACTTTAGTGTCAATGAGATTGCAGAGTAACCATAGGTAAGCCTGGCCTGATCAAATTTTAGAATTTAAAACTACTACGAAAAACCTCCTACCTCAACCCTTCTATTTTTCTAATACTATAATCTGGCAAACTGCAAATGGACAAACGAAACATCATCTGACAGTCTATCTGTCACGCAGTAGTTCAGACAAGTTCAGGTGAATCAATTGTTTGCAGAACACCAGCAGAGCAAAAAGCATACAAAAAGCCAAATACATCATGTGTTTCCCGCTCAACATTGCAGCAAATCCTAGTATAACTCCGAAATCGAAGCACAAGACAAATTAGGGTTCCTGACTAGACACGAAGCCTCACCGCAATGAGTCGGAACCACGTGAGCGTTGGCAGCACGAGACCTAATACCTTCAAATCGTGCTTCAATCGCAGCTTCCAGAGCCTCCCACTCGCTCTCCTTGTTGAGTCCCTTCGCACTAAGCGCCACCACGAAGTCTCCACCGCGAGCTCCATTGTGCGGCACGCGCTCCGAGTGTTTCACGGTGGCGGGGACAGAGGCCGAACCACCGCCGCCAGCCGTCGAAGAGGACACGGCGGCGGAGCCGGAGAGGTTGCTAGGGATTTGACGAGCCCTAGTCAAGGGGCCATTGTGGAGATAAGAAGTGTGAGCAGGAGGCAAAGGCTTCTCGCGAGTAATGCGTTTGGAAGGTGTAGACGCAGAATTGGAGGCGCTGAGAGCGCTGGCTTTCCTCTTCTGAGGGCCGCCGCGGCGGCGGGACGTGGCCGCCGGCGAATCGGCGTTGGAAGGCGGCTGAGGCGCGGCGTCGTGGCGTTTCTCCTCCATGGGGAAAATGAAAACGGGCTTCAGCTCAAAAGTATCATTGGTGTCCAAAGATAAAACAAAACGTCACCGCATCGCGAATTGCTACTTCCAGAGACGCCGTTTTGTTTGTTCCGCTTTAATTCCACTGGTAACAGTGTTTTATGGTGAATGTTGATTCTGGTATGAAAATTGTATTAATGCTCTGCTTTAATCTCAAAAATAAGAAAAAAAATCATGATTTAATCCATAAAATTATAAACAATAATTTAAATTAATTTCTATGAGTACCACATTAATTTCTAGATGTTAACTTAAATAATCTTTTATAATTTAAAATTTTAAATTATTAATTTAAAAAATCAAAATAAATCACGCATATAATTTTAAGATTAAAATAGAGCATTTACCGTTTTATATAATTGTGGCGCTAGTCCATCGTGCTAAGCTGCATCCTCCTTCTTCCTTATTGGTGGATGCACCACTCGTTTAGCACTATGCCGGTAGTAGAAGTGGATCGTGTCAATTGAAAATTTTATATAATAAAGTTAAGTATTAATTTTTATTATTGATTAAAAATATAAGATTAAGTATAAGACTTATAAAAATATCTAATTAATAATAAAAATTAACATATAATTTTATTATATAAAATTTTTAATTGAAACTATCCATTTCTACTGCTAATACCTCAGTTACTTCCTAAGTCATCCAATTGTATCTATTAGTTAAATATATTTTTATTAAAATAACACGGTCAATGAGTTATAGTTTAAGTGACATCTTCCTTAATCCCTATTCTAAAGAGTTGTTAATGTTGGGTCAAGGATTCGATCCTTGCTTATCCATCATTTTTTTTCTATTCTCTAACTTCACTAGAAACTCTTTAGAACCAATATATATATATATATATATATATATATATATATATATATATATATATATATATATATATATATATAACACATTAAATAATATAAGAATTTTGCTGTTTTAAAAATATATAAGAATTTATTCTATGTCAATATCCGCGAAGCATCCCCTGTCTGTAACTCATAATATTGAATGCTTTGATCGGAAAATTGGACAAAAAATAGAATAGAAGTGTAATAGGTACGAAGGATCATATGTTGTGTATTTGATAAATAATTATATTAGTTAGACTTTTTAATATCTTCAAAACTTTATTTTCTTATTAAATTACTCTGCAACAATTGAATATGAATGTAGCAAAATACCTGTTAATAATTTGTCCCTTTTCAAACAAATATGAAAATAAAAAAAGAAACTAAAGAAATAAAAGTGTCGGATATATATATATATATATATTATTTTGGATAATATTTAATTAAAAAAATGATGGTAGTGACCACTAGAATTATTTATTTTCTCATAAATATTTTATAAAGATTTAAATATAATAATTAAAAAGTAAGTGTAAATTTATATGTATACATACAAAATGTTATTTGTATGAAGGTCGCGCATTACTCAAGTCACGTTGGGCGACTGAAACATGTATACGGTGTTTTGAAAGTGGTGAGATTGAAAACTTACAACGACCTAGTATGGTGCAAAGGATTGCAGTCGGAAATTATTATAAGGACAAAAAGAAACCAAACCGTGTTCGGAGGAAATCGTGGATGGCACAAGTCGTTTTGTGATGATGACCAATTACCATCAACAATGTCCTCATTCCTACATTCTTTGCCTTTGATTGGATATATAATGATTTCACGAGCATATGTGGCTGTAAACTACGTTTTTGATTTAAAACAGGTCCAGTCAAAGATTCTTTAATTAAGAGACACTGCCATTTGCCACTTACTTGCAACTGAAAAAGAAACAACGATGCATGAGTTAGTTACTTTGTTGTCAATTCTCCACCTGTTACCTTTGAAATGTATTGTTCCCACAAGCGATAATGACAATGGGTCAAATCTCTATAGCACTTTTGGTCTCGAGAAATGATCGGTTTGCAAAGTTTTTTTTTTTTTTTAATTACTAAGAAACTTCTGGAGGAACTAAGAAAAATGGAAAAAGCCAGTCAAAAATTAAAAGAAAAATGGAAAAAGGTATAGATAAACGAGGATTGATTCGTGACCCAAAGTTAACAACTTTCTTATTGCAAAAATCGAAAAAAATATCATTTAAACTACACCTTATTGGCAAGTTTATTCTTTTTGTTACTGTTACAATGCATGAAAATTAATTACGTTGACCATGTCTAATCACGGGGCTTGGTAGTCGTGCAATTCGACGGGCTTGTCCCCTCAAGTTCAACCCATTAAAAGGTTATTTTGATAAAATCGAAAGAAAATAATGTGCAAAAGTTTTTGTGTTAAATTGTCTTTAATTCATCCGGTTAAATTAATGATTTAGATTTATTTTGTATATATAAATAGATTTCAAATAGAGCTCTATGGATTTATTTACCAAAAAAGAAAACTCTATGGATTTGATTTCATACAAATATGAATTATATATGTATAAAATGTTCCATATATAATTTTCATCTAACTAAGTGTCACCTTCTAAACGAGTGTGAATATTCTTTTATAAGCAAATTTTTCCTCCATTTTTATTCTTTAACTAAACATATTATCAATTTCTTAATTCCTTTTCAATTATGTTAACTTGAGGTGCTTTCAAACATGACACCCATCAAATTTTTGAAAATATTTGGTAAAAATATAAAAAAATAAGGGAAAATGATTATTATATAGAGATTATGTAAAATATTTAATACTTATTATTTTTAAGTAATTAAAATTATTTAACAAATGCTTATTGTTGATTAATATTTTTAGAATGCTATTCAACAGTGGCAGAGCTAAGGGAAGATCAGGGAATGCCATAGTCCCCGTTAACTTAGCCATGTTAATGTAAAATCTATACAGGTATTATTTTATTAGCGCTCATAAGAAAATAAAAAGCAAATAAAATTAAAGCTATGGATATATATTTTATCTTTTGTGTATATTTGATATGTATAATTTATATGGCTCATAAATATATTTGTATAATTTCTATTATATCTGTTATTTTCCATTATATATTTTTATATGACAACTATTTTTTTAATTTAATGTTATATATATTTAGTTTGACCCAGGGATGGATCCAAAATTTGATCAAGGAAGGGGTCAAAAGAAATCAATGATATCATTAACTAAATATCATAATATATGCTAATACAAATATATATTAACTTTGCATAACTTTTTCATTATAAAATGCTTTAATTTCTCTTCATTGTCCTTCACTATGATCCATCATGCGTAAAATAAAATAAAAAATAATATTAACAATTAATTTAATAATTACATTAAATAATTAATTTTAAAATAATATAATATATAAAATAAATAGAACATACTAAATTTAATAACTTATAAGACTGAATGCATGTCTCTAAATCTTCTTATTTTTAATATAAATTCACCTATAGGTATGTTTTTTTTTTCCCTTCTCTCAAATTTCTTGTAAATATATTTTTATTTCTAAAAAAATTAAATAAAGAATAATTTAAGTAAATTAAGAATAAAAAGGAAAACAAATAAAGATTATTATTTTCTCATGACAAAAAGACATATATGCACGAGTTAGAGACTTTAACTTTCATTTTGCAAGCCAAATTGTGAATTATAAACCGTAAATCTCTTGTCTGAGTGACATGGACAGTGACTAGTTGAGATTCTCAATTGACTATTTTTTTATTATTTCATGCATTGTTTTGTCTTTATCACTGCCTCACTTTAAAGTTTGGCTAATAATGAATAAGTAATGTGCGAAATATTTCACTATCTGCATATAAAAGACTGAAATAAAAGTGTGATAACTTATACATTCTTTTTGTGTATATATGTATATAAAAACTTTTTCTTTCCGAATATTTGAAAAGGGAGGGGGAAGGCTCATGCCGGTTTTTTTCCATAAATAAAATAAAAATTTATTATTTATGTCAATATTCTAATCTTATATTATTTACCAAAATGTAATTAATAAAAAAATTATTAATTACATACAAATCAACTTAAATTGGACCGATTTTCTTATGCAATGTTTGCCTATAAATATTACCTCTTAGGCCAATTTCAAACATCAAGTTAGAGAAAAGAGATAGCATTAGAGAGAGAAAAGTACGGTAGAGAGAGATAAGGTAATCTTGAAAATATTTTGGTGATAAAAAATTGGTAAGATGAGAGGAAAAAAGAAAAGGGTAAAAATTTCACTTAAAAACTTTTATATTCTTAGTTATGAAGTATTAATGCACTAATACTTATTAGGTTTAAATATGTTTTTGTCTTTAAAAATGTTGTGAATTTTGATTTTGGATCCTATAAAAAAAATGGTTTAGGTCCAAACATGACCTAAACTATTTTTAAAAATATTTGGCTTTGGTCCTTATAAAAATTTTGTTTTGATGTAGATCCAAATATTTCCAAAAGTATTGGGTTTTAATCCCTAAAAAATTATGATAATTTGGTTTCAAGAAGATCAAACTAATATTCTAAAGGACTTAATCTAAATTATCATAATTTTTTAGGAACTAAAAGCAAATATGTTACTTTAGTATAGGAACAAGAAATCAAACAAAACAACGGTAGAAGCTTAAACCAAATATTTTTGGAAATGTTCAAATCTAAACCAAAATTTATTTTTTATAGAGGTCAAAACCAAAATTTGGAACATTCTAAAGGATCAAAAATATATTTAAATGTATTTATTATTAAGTGTGTTGCAGATCTGAAAATATGGAGCATAACATACATTGTCTGGATACTACTTCACATATTGTTGGAAGACTTGATTTGCAGTTTTTTATTTTTGGTGAGTATGCAAAATTTTTAAGTTTAATATAAAGCATAATATTAGGGTTTAGGATCACTTTAATCATTATATGAGAGTTTGTAATTTAACTTACATGAGCAGCAACCTATAATTAAGCATAGTTAACAAAAAAAATTTTAATTAGCATTGGCAGTTAGATTAGGTTAGTTATTTATGATTTGAATTGATGTATCGCCATGTATAGTCTTTGCTCATGCACATAATTCAACCATTCAACATGAAAGACCTGTAAGATGTTTTATGTTGTTTTGTTCACCGCATTTGTATAGTTAATGCTAACTATGTTGCATTCACGTGGCACAACCTCATCGAGTACGGGGGAGGCGTAACAATTAGGAACCATTTTTATAGGCATTTGGCACACACTTCAATAAATAAATAAAAAAGGACATTTTGATAAGTAATGTGATATTACAATATTAACATAAATAATAAATTTTTATTTTATTTATGTAAAAGAAAGGGCTCATCGATCCCTACCCTATGAATTCGTCCCTTGTTTGACTTTGACTCCTTGCTATTAAATTTTTGGTTTCACCATCCTTTTACACGCAACTCTGCTATTATTTAGAAAAAAATCTTACCAACAAATATATAGGTTAACTATGCGGGAGCTATCATAACTTAATCAAACATCGTATGTTTAAGTTTTGGATGTGCAACTATATTAAAATTTGAAAAAAAAAGCTTTTGTCACTCTATAAGGATATTAAGGTTTTGAAAGGGGATAAAATAATTTAAATTTTATTTTTTAAACTCTTTTTTTCTTCCCTTTCTCCTTCAACATCTCAATTCATAAATATACTTTAAACTTTAAAGATGTTACTGACTCAAGTAAGATTGCTTTTAATAGACTTCTATCAAAAGGTACATGTGAATTTGATTAAAAAAAGGGGGGGTGCGTGGTTAGCAAAACTTTTTTATAATAGCATCCATCCATGGTTACTGTCATGAGGGTCAGGACTCAATCACTCCAACTAGAGTTGTTAAAGTGGGCCAACCTGGGGGTCACGAGCTGAAACTAGTTATACGGGTTGGCTCACTTTTTTTGGTGAGTCATAAAAATACCAACCCAACTCAACCCACTCGACCTGATGGGTTAAACGAGTTGGCTCACCCAAAAATAAAAAAATCTTAAAAAATTAAATGGATTGTTTTTATATTAGTATCAGAAACTTTGGTTGTACAAAAATCAAAATAAATTATGCAAAATAAAGAGAACAACATATAAAATTCAACACAATAAGCAAAACTTCACTAAGGTAGTAATAAGTAATAACTTATAATTCTATCAGGTAGTAGTTAAGCTTAGTCAAATATAACAATTAAGAAATTTTAAAGATACTATATATTATACAATATAGAGTGTAGTTATTACTTATTAGTGTTACCTATCACTTCTTACTAGTACTAACTATTTTTTTAAAAAAAATTGTAAAAAAAAAAAGGACCAACCTATTTCCAACTCGGTCCAAATCCATTTAACCCGTGGGTTATATAAGTTGGATCAAATTGACCTACTTTTATATGAATTGAAATTTTGTTGGCTCAACCCACTATTTTTGTGAGTCGAGCCAAACAGGCCCACTTTGACAGCTATCTCCAACACCTTTGCTACATTACGCTAATGAGGAGTCGTATATTACGGGTAACAGGACGCTCCGTATCAAGTCCGCTGGACTCTCAGGTACTTCGTATTTTCACACCATAAACCAGTCACAATGCCCAATACCCAATTCTTATATCCAATCCGTTATGACTTTGTGTTTGTCGATACCCTATAGTTTCGGCCTATAAAATTTGGCGTCAAGTCATAACGCAAGGCGCAAGAGCACAAGACGTACAATTGGGACCCCCCTCCCAACAAAAAAAACACAAAAAAAACCCCAAAAAAAAGAAGGAATAATAAGGCAATGGAAGCTCTGACCCATTAGTTCGCATCACACACTTGCAGATTAAGGATCGTTTACAGAGAGGTGCATTTCATAATCTAATAGCCCTTAAAATTAAATTGTAATTGTAAATTGTATCTATTATATTTGATCATTTAATGTAATATATCATGTTTAATGTTTTATGCAGTTTTTTTTCCCCCTATAATTGTACAGGATTCATTTCTCACGCTTTCTCCATTTACAAGCCATAACGAGGCGTCTTTGTGCCATTCATTTTTCAAAACCTTACTTCACCTTCTTCTTCCTTATATGCTGTGGCCTGTGAATTTCATTGAGCGAGACAAATATTGATTTACATTCCTTACGTAGTTTAAAACCTTAAATAATTAATATTGATTATTTAGGGAAAAAATTGATTTTATCGAATTAGGTAACAATACTGTACTCTCTAAATTGATGCATAAATGTCAAATTTCTTTACAAATATTATGTCAAGCAAATATTGTAGTTGTTGTCATTGGAGACAACGGCGTTAACGTATCAAATTCAAATGTGAGAGGTTTTGTGAGATTAAATATTTGATTATGGTTGAGTTGATAAGATTTTGTCGGACTCTTTTGAGCTACCTGAAAGAAAAAGAAAAAGATAAAAAGTTAGAATGCATTAAATTTAGGATTTAATTTGTATATATTGACAGTATAAAACTATTTTACATTGTCATCCAATCACATTCTCTTATTTGCATGATTTTTGAAGTTGTAGGGTGAAGGTCATGCATGTTTGCTTATACTTATGTCGTAGCATATAATTGAATGACAGTGTAAAAAAATTTTATACTATCAGTATATACAAATTAAATTATTAAATTTATTTAATAAAATAATAATTTAATTTTGATATAATATTAATATAAAAAATTTTATATGATTATCTAATCACATATTATTATATTCTTAAACATATTTGTCTATATCATTTATTTTAAAAATTAACATATATATATATAGGGTTTAATTTATATACACTGATAGTATAAATTTTTTTTATACTATCATCCAATCATATGCTTCCATTTTAGATGGGAAGCTGAAACCTCTAACTCAAGCTGAAGAAGTTTTAAACTAGTAAACGGAGAACTCCTTAGCCCAAAATGGACTGCTGACAAAGATCAACGAAAAGATTGATAGCCTCATGACAGCCGTAGAACAATAGCTGTGGACACTGTCAGAAAAATTGCAGAAATATTATAAAGAGACAAAAGCTAGGATTGAAGTCTTGAAAATGAAAATCCAACAACTTCCTGTTAGGAATATCCATGACCAGGCTTTTGATCAAATAAAAAAAGAACTTCAAAGGCTTAGCCAGAGCATTAAAGAACTCTATGAGTATACAAAAGGCCTTCAAAAATAGCCAGAGTCAGACCCGTTCTTTGCTCCGCCACCAAAAATATATCTCAGCCTCTTACTATCCTCACAACCACACAAATCTCCACCTTTATTATCACCAATCCTATCACCAAAAATAACATTCTTTGGAGAAAGATCTCGATTCTCCAGAGAAAACCCTCCAGAGAAAACCCAAAGAGGAAAGAAGTTGTCGAGTCTTCCTCTGTTTTTCCAAAACAACCACTTTAAAATCCAAAGTCTCCTAAACCTGAACCATCTCCAAAAAAAAAACTCAAACATCAGAAATTGATTTTGATACAGTACCACTGTCTTAAGCCATGATAACCTCACACGTTTACCAGGAGCAAACAGACAGCGACAACCAGAGTGTCGAATCATATGTAGAAATTTCTAGTGATGATGAGCATGCTGATATCACTAGGATTCTCATAGCTACAACTGCAGAGACTGAGATAGTAGGAGGGGCTCAACTATCATCTTTAAATCCTCAAGAAATCAACACTCTTCCTCCTTCTGGAGGACTGTTGTTCACTATAGACGACATCCCACCATCTCAATGGAGAAAATTTTTTTAGATTTTAAAGCCTGGATGGATGCTAAGATGGTTTGACTTCATGCTGATTGGTATCGAGTTATTGAGAATTCTATGCACATATGACTAGAGTTTTGAAAGAATAGTATTATAGTCTTGGATCTGTAAGGCAAGATGAACTACACAGACTAGAGAGTACTAATATTGTTATTGCAGCACTCCACCATGAATTCCTTGGTGACCACAGTCTTGTTCAAAAGGAAATTCGGAAGGAATACTTTGATATGAAGTATTATTTTCTGAAAAAACCTGACCTGGAACGCCATTTCAAAAAAATGGCTCAAAGATTTTATCAACTAAATGGTTATAATGATCCTAGTCTCAAAAATACTTATGTCAACTCTCTTCCTGAAGAACACCAAGTAGAAATGTACCAAATGATCACAAATCATAAGTTTTAATAAAAATTATAATGATAATACTCTTTTTTCCGGAATACCACATGTAATAGGGGTTAAGGTCAATCATTCATATGTGTGTGCGTCTCTAATAAAAAATGAAAAAAAAGAGAAATTATAGAGAAATGATAAAGTTAAAAAAAAATCTAAAATGTGTAATTTTACTAACACTTACAGCTCAATTACTTCAACAGTTTGCTTAACAAATACTTTGAATGAATGAAAACATTTAAAAAGGATTATACAACAAGTAAGGATGAAAATTATCTTGTGATCTCAATCAATGTGAAGAGTACAAAAATTTAAGTCTTCGTTATATATATATATATATATATATAGGTTTTAAATTTTTTATTAAAAAACAAAACAAGTATTTCAAAGAATAATTCTTTAGTTTAAGTGAAAATGACTCCTTTAGCAGCTATCTTTAAGAATTTAGGTGGAACTATCATAAAACGAGTATACTCTATAGTTTTGAATTAAAACAATTCAATTATCTAAATCAATTCTTTAATGTGGATTATTTTGTTCATCAATTTGATTTGATGCAATGAAGATAATATTCACAACATTGACAAAAACTTGACGGTAGCAAGTAGCAACCATCTTTTTGGATTTTTTTTTTTCCCTCCAGGACAACGCGTGAAATTCTCAAAGGAGAACCATAGAAATCTTGTAATAGAAAACTAACTGCTTGTTTGATTTTAGAAATTGATTTTTGTTTTTATTTTTAATTTTAAAATTAATTACGATAATACGACACGTTATTTTCATCTTATTTTCTGTTTTCAAGTCTATTAAGAAAGCAATGAAAATGATTCCACCTCACCTTACTTCTGTCACATTATCAACTTGGTGGGCATGAGAAAATGTTTCTCCGCCCTCATTTTTCCTCTTGATTTGTGTTCACACACAACTGCATCCTTGCATTTTTCCCTCATCTATACTCATCCTTCAGCTCCTTCCTTCAACTAATGACTTCACAAAAATGCCTTAGTAGTTCATGCACTACACTAAATAGTTCTAGAAGTTTTGCTAATCGGTTCTACCAAAGAAAATTGCTGGACCCATAAGCATTTCTCACATTAAGAAAAATGGAATTTATGATGGATGAAGACAATGGAAGTTTTAGAAATGAGCTTGAGCCCAGAAGTCTTCTAACGGTTTACTTATAAATTATATCTCTATGTTTCCCTTGGATGAAAACATTTATCATGTGATTGAAAGAAAATTCTTTTTCTGGAGAAGCATTTAAATTGACAACTGGTAGATACAGAAATAGAACAAAATAAAATAATATAAGGTTTCATACTCTACTTGGAGGCATACACTGAAAGAAGAAAGAAAATCATGAGACCAATCAAATACGAATATTAATATCGCGTTCAGCAAAAGGTTAAATCACATGAAAAGATCATCCATTGTTTTACATTACATATCCTTGGTCCTTTATAAGCATAATACGTCATACCATATTAACCATTCATTATAATAATACAGCACACATATTTATTAATTAAGTTTCATCATTTAAGGTGCATTCCACTTCATTTATTCATCATAAACAGCGACGCTTCGCAGCGGCTCAAAATCTTTCACTGATTCCTTCTTTTCCTTGGCATCAATGTTATCATTGTCATATGCTGAAACATTGGGTCTCGGTTTAAAATCTTTCACAATTTTCTTCTTGTCGTTGGCATCATCTTTACCATACGCTGAAACATTAGGTCTTGGTTCAAAATCTTTCACAAATTTCTTCTGTTCCTTAGCATTAATATCATTGTCACCGTAAGCTGAAACATTGGGTCTTGGCTCAAAATTTTTCACAACATTTTTCTTTTTCTTAACATCAATTTCATCTTCATCACCATAAGCTGAAATATTGGGTCTCGGTTCAAAATCTTTCCCAACTTGCTTCTTTTCCTTAGCATCGACCTCGTCAAAACCATAAGCTGAAGCTTTGGGTCTTGGTTCAAAATCTTTCACAACTTTCTTCTTTTCCTCACAATCAATATCATTATCTTCGTAAGATGAAACGTTGGGTCTTGGTTCAAAATCTTTCACAACTTGCTTCTTTTCCGTAGCATCGACCTCGTCATTATCATAAGATGAAACATTGGATCTGGGTTCAAAATCCTTTACAACTTGCTTTTTTTCCTTAGCATCGGCCTCATCATTACCATAAGCTGAAACATTGGGTCTTGGTTCAAAATCTTTCACAACTTTCTTCTTTTCCTTACAATCAATATCATTATCTTCGTAAGATGAAACATTTGGTCTTGGTTTAATATCTTCTGCAAACACCTTTTCTATAGTTACCTGCGTAATCTTAAGAGGCTCATCATATTTGTTCTTGAAACCTTCTATCGGCTGCTCCAGTTTCTTGAGATACTTTTCAGATTGAATCGCAGAATTGAATTTAAGAAGGCCTTGAATTTCTTCTGGCATGTCCTGGTCTTTCATGACCATTTTCCAATATTCTCCTGGATCTTTTCTTGAGTCCACAGAACCTATTACAAGCTTCTCCAACAAAATTAAAAAAAAAAAAGGAAAAACAAACAAGACATGGGAAAAGTGGGGATCAGAATGCAGTTAATGTTTCGTTGCTATCTTTAAAACCAAAAAAAAAAAATGAAATAAAAAATTGTGTAAGTCTTCTACGAAAAATATATATTGTCCCCCAACTTCCCAGTCAAGAAAGCGGCTACACATGCTAATAAAACCAACATATTACACATACGCAACGAAAATTCTTAGAACTCAGAAACTAAATAGATTACATTTTGCGAATCGACAAGTCTAATTCCAACGGAATTTTATCTTTGAAAGATGAAGATAAGAAGAAAATATCAACAATAATCTTGGAACCGCATGAAATTAAGTGGAGTATTTAAGTTAGATAATGTGACATAATAAATGAAAATTTATTAATGTACGACATGCTGTTTCTATTTTTCATAACATGGCAAATTTTGATATGAGTAATTGAGAACCATTAAACCCAATACATTGGAGTCCTCTACGAGTGATTATTTGGAAGGGCAAAGGGACACCTTTGATGTTGTCAAACATAAAATTTCAGCAATCAATTAATGGCAAGATAAGAGAGGATTTACCATCTAAACAATGAAAAGGAAAACATACCATGAAAACGAAAGTAAGAGGAAGCAAAGCAAAAGCAAGTCTCATTTTTAGAATCAAATGAAAGCTTCAATTTCTCTGATTTCGTGGATGATCTCTTCAACCTTTACCTATTTATAGTAGGTATCCAAACATAATTAAGGTATCATATCCTTTTATTCGTAGTATCTTTATCATTTTAGTCCTTATTATTATAGTTAAATTAAATTATGATTTTGGTTTTTATATTATAACTTTTTATATATTGTTATATTTTTATTATTTAAATTTTAATTCTGCACAGACTAAAATCAAAATAAGTTAATTTATAAAAAATAATCTTTCATAAAAAACGGATCAGTTTTTCATAAAAAATTAAAAATTATAAAAATTAAAACTTATAAAAGTAAAAAAAAAAAAGATATAAAAATTAATATTCAATTTTAAGAACTCAAAACTAAACTAGTCACAACCAACAAGGGGTTGACGAAATGATATGCAAATTATACTCTCGGAGAGATGATCACGATTCAAACTGTTAAAAAATTGAATTACTAAAATGGTCTTTACCTATAAGATTAATCAACACCATATTCTTTTTTTAAATCGAAATAACTATTTCTCACGTGTTACACTCAATTTTCAGTGAGTGTGTGTTTGGGAACCCCCAACAAATAGCTTTTTTCCTTAAAAAAGCTGTTTTTTAAAAATAATCTTGTTTAGATAATTTTTGTAAAATAGATTAAAGCTAATAATTTTAAGCTAGAAAATAGCTTATAAGCATAAGCAAAATTTTGGAGCTTATAATTATAAGTAAAAACTGATTATTTCAGAATTGTTATATTTTTACCAAATTGATCTTAAGTTTTACATATTATATAATATAAACATTCATTTCATACCCTTTTTAATAATTTTACCATACAAAAATAACTTTTTTATACAATTCAAACGAAATAGATTATCTTAAAACCACTTTTTAGCTAAAGTATCCAAATATATGTGTGTGTTTGGAAAAGCTATGAAATTAAAATTATTTTAACAATCGCTTATTTGTACAATTATTTTTTTATATAATCATTTATATGAAAATTAATTTATGTTTAGATATTTTAGCTGAAAAGTAGTTTTAAGATGATCTGTTTTATTTAAGTTGTATAAAAAAGTTACTTTTATATGGTAAAATTACTAAAAAGGGTATGAAATAATTGTTTATATTATATAATATTTGTTATTTAGAGTTAATTTAGTAAAAACATAATAATTCTAAAATAATCAACTTTTACTTATAATTATAAGCTCTAAAAAATTGCTTTTGCTTGTAAGCTATTTTTCAGCTTAAAATTATTAATTTTAAATTATAATCTATTTTTACTTTTTGAACCAAATATGATTAATTTTTTAAAACAAATTTTTTTTCAAGAAAAATCTGTTTGTGCTTGGTAACCAAACATGCATATAAATTGATTCTCATATAAGCAATTATATAAAAAAGTGATTATATAAATAAGCGATTACTGAGATAATTTTAATTTTTCAACTTTCTCAAATATACACTGAGTACTTTTGCATGCTTTAAAGCGATTCTATCAGTGCATAGGGGCACTACAGTAATATTTCCTTTCAAAACTAGCTGACAACCTAGTAATACTAAGAGTCAATTTGGATTGGCTTTTTTCAAGAAAAAAATATTTATTTTTTAAAAATGATATTTTAATTAAAAAAAGTTAATTTATCACTTTTTTTTAAAGTTAGGAATATCTACTTTTTTAAAAAAATAGAAGTAAAAATAATTTTTAATAAAAATATCTTTTATTTTTATTTAAAATTATAATACATATTTTTTATTTTTTTTCTTATTAAACTCTAATTCTCTTTTCTTTTTTTGAATTTTTTTTAGTAATTTAACTATAAAAGAAATACCTTTATAAAAGAAGTACTTTTATTCTTTTATATTCAAACAGACTTATAAATACTTTTATAAATGAAAGTATTTCTCAAATAATCTATTTAAATTCAAAATAATTTTTTTCTGAAAATTAAAGTTCTATTAAAATAAATTAAAACAAGGTCATTTTCTCAAAAATTTATCCATACATAGACTAAGTGCATTTTTGGGAACCTGAAAAAATAGCTTTGTTTTTTCAGAAAAAAAGCTGTTTTTAAAAATCAAGTATGTTTGGTAAATTTCTAAAAAATATTATAATCTAAAACTGATAATTTTAAGCTAAAAAATAATTTATAAGTATAAGCAAATTTATGAAGCTTATAATTTATAAGCAGAAATTGATTATTTTAAAATTGTTATATTTTTACCAAATTAACCCTAAATATTACATATTATATAATATAAATAATTATTTCATACCTTTTTTAATAATTTTATCATGTAAAAATAATTTTTTTATATAATTCAAATAAAATAGATTATCTTAAAATTACATTTTAGCTAAAATATTTAAATATAAATTTATTCTGATATAAGTGATTATATAAAAATATAATTATATAAATAAATAATTATTAAAATAATTTTAATTTTTCAACTTTTCCAAATACACACTTCTGATCTTGTTATTTTGAGATTATATTTCGCATTTAGATTTCGTCTCAATTTGGTACTGCTCTCACTTACGGCTCACTCCGAAAATATGCTTTATCCTGGATGTGCAATGAATTCCATAACTTTAGTTTTTTATACTATAAATTAAATTCATCTTAAACAAATATTAAAAGACAAAATTAAATATTAAAGGACTCAATTAATGTCGCAAAAATCTTGTTAAAAAAACTAATTTTAAGTGTTTGATCGAAACTAAACTATGATAAAGTGAACATATTCTCATCGACTTTGATTAGTTGCAGCACTAGAGATTCACTGCCTGAGATCACGTTCGTAAATTAACTTACTGTTCATAAAAATAGCAAAGTGTGAGTAAACGATAAGTCACAGCCACAGGCAAATGATTTCCATCACTTAAATTGGCGCGCGTGCATTTACAAATACTAACACCATAAAGGCTTAAGCTGCTATCTTTTCAAATTACAGTAAAACAAAACAATGGGTTAGAAAAATAATGCACAAAGTCAACGGCATGAAAAACATTGTATACGTAAGCAAGATCTTGGGAAATTATCGGATCCAAGTGGGCCATTCATATAATAAAAAAATGAACATGCTGCAGGACAATAATACATAGATGAACATTGTAAGTTGTTCATAACATTTTATTAAAGAATTTTTTTTTGACAAAACCATCATTACGTCGAAAATTCATATATTATAAGTCATATCTTTCATATATTATGTATAAAATTTAATTTTAATATATTGTTAGTATAAATTTTTTTATATAAATATTTAATTATATATTATTATATTAATAAAAATATTTGATTCAATCATCTACTACTTTAAATATTTTATCAACAAAAATATATAATGAAATAATAGTGTAAATTTTTTTTATATTTGCAATATATCAACATTTAAGCTTTTTTTTTTTTTGGATAACTTGCATATGTTATATATATTAGTGTAAGATACACTCACATAGCTTAATAACTTTTTATAAATATAATTTTTATTGATCAACTATCAAATTATAATTATCTATCAAATAGATTATTTAAATCAAATTCTAAAATAATTGAATATCAATAAAAATGCAATCAAGTAGTTTTTATTTTAATATATTTTAAAATCATGGACAATGTGATGTATGTTATTTTTATGTATATTATATTAACATAAATATTAATAATATAATTTACTGAATATAAACTTTCAATTTAACAATAAATTTGGGTCGGAGCTAGATATACACTCTATATGATTAAGGATATTTTTTTATTTTTAATTAACAAGAATATCCTCTACTTTTTAAAAAATCTAATATTATACTATCTATCTATGAAAGAGATATTTTTATCAATTGAGAATAAAAGGTATAACCCTAACGATATAAAATATATATTTAGCCCCAACTTTTGTTAAAAATTCAGAAATAAAAAATATTTATATACTGTATATATATGCGTCTGAAAATTAAAAAAAAAAAATTCACATCTATAAAGCAGAGATTATCAGGACAGCATTAAGAACAGTTGTGAGATGCTTGGCAACCCTTATCTTGCGTCGTTTTCGTACTGATCAGTAGTTATTGATGTTCCCCAATAAATATTAATTAGTGGCATTGGCGTATTTGAAATCTTGATTTTGTAAAAAGAATTTGAGAGGCCATGCTTGTCGGCTGTCTCGTGTTTCACACGTAAATTCGTCAAAATTAGTTTATTCTGTGCTTTTTAAGGGATTGCATCGGACGACCGCGAGGACGATAATTAATAAATATAGCTAGATTTGTTCGTGTTCGTCCCCATAGCAGATCTTCACCTGATACGAAGTTCTCATGTTTTATCACAGTAGCAGTACTATATGCCGGCATGGAGTGGTTTTTAAGAAGCATTTTATGAATTGTGTTTGAACAATTGGATTTTTTATCATCAGCACACATGAGTGATAATAACTGCTAAAAATTTATGCCAGTTTGAAAAACAACTGTCAAAAAAAGTAAAAAATACAAAAGGGACTTCCAAATTTTATGCTTAGATTTCAATTCTAAATTGGTAAATAATCGTATAGTTTATATTTAGATTTGTTAAAGAATTAGAACTATGGTCGTGGCTCGTCAAAATTAATGTTTAATTATATAATTTTATCAAAATTAAATAGTACTCCTTTCGTCTATTTTTTTATACATCATTTCGTCTATTTTTAAATGTTATTTAAATTTTTTACATAATAATTAAGATATCATTAAATTGACATAAATATAGAAGACATAGTTTATTTCAATTAAATTATTATTTTTCTCTTTTCACTTCCTCATTATTTTTCTCTCACTTTGATGTCACCTTTTTTCCTCATTGCATTAAAAAATATAAGAACAAAATTAAAAATAATAATTATACTTCCTTAAAATTTTTAAATGACAAATAATTGGAAATAAACTTTTTTAAATAGATATTTAAAAATAGACAAATGGAGTATTGAATATCAACAATAACAACAAAACTAGTAAACATTGAGCATAAAATAAGCGGAGCTATACCATCAAAATAACAAGGTTTTTTATATATTGCAGATAAAAATGAGTTTTTATATATTTTATGAGATTAATTTTAATATATTATTAGTATAAAATATTTATATTATCAATTAATCAAATATTATTAGGTATGTGACATTTAAGATAGTTATTACAAAAATTAAAAAATTTTAATAATATGCTAATATATAATTAGATTATATACAAGTCTTTTATACTAACTGTGTATTAAATTAATTAAATCCATATTTTATTAGATATCATTAAGACAATTTAATACACGTCCAAAGAAAAAATTAAGACAATTTAATACACACAAGGTGGATCTCTCGACTGAAGGCTATTCATATTTCAATTTTCTATGCTTTTGTAACAGTGTTCCCTTTTATTATTACTACATAATATTGATTGTCTCCATGGCGACAGAGTCCTTCCCTTGGTCATCTTAATCTCCCTTATCTTGATTCTCCTGGACCCGGAGTAGTTTACCGAACTCCATTAATGACTTAGCATTATTGAGACATTTAATTTAAATATTAGCTAAATCTATGGCGCACTTACTAATTTGATTATACTGATAAAGACATAAAGTTGCCCATAGTTTAAGTGTTTTTTAGCCAACGGACGTCTTTTTGCCAGAAAAAATATAAGACAGGTAATATTTGACACGCAGAAACTAATCAGGTCATTCGTGACTAGCGTGATTAGTTTCATTTTATAATATAAGTGGGAAACTTTTTTTTTTATAAGATTTTTTTGGTACATATTTTTATTTATAAGATTTAGGTATCGTATTAAAAATGAAGGGTGTTTTTAAATAGTAAATAATTCCCTGATAAAATACTCCTGAGAAAGAGAAGTAATAGATAAAAAATTGAAAGGATGTCATCATAATCTCAATTATTTTCCTTTATTAGAATAGAATAGTAATCTATCTCCGACTTGACGTTGAGCGACTTAATTTAAAGATGGGCTAAATATGTGATGCAATTATTGATTTGATTATACCGAGAATATTATCCGTAAATTTTTACTTCTACATCGAGTTCTCTACCAAAAAAATGCTACGTTGAGGCCTTTTTTTATTTGTTTAAATCATTGGTATCGATATTATATTTTAACTAATTTCACTAGAATTGAGTCAACCTATTATAAAAATATGATTATATTAATATTAATTTTTTTTATTCACAAAAATTTAATTTATGACTTTTAAATCTAACTTAGAAAAGGAAATTTTTTTAGCATAGTTGATGATCTGAAAATGTTTCTTTCTCCATTGAGAAATTTCAATATATTTTTTAATATATTTCTAAACATTTAATTTTAATTTGCTAATATTTCATATTTATTATATGGATTCCATAACTAGTAATGTCACTATTATATTTTTAACAAATCCATTATTTGGATATAATAATTTAAATATTCAAATTGATTCATGATAATAACAATTTAACTAAATATGAGTTTTAGTTATATAGATGTTAAGTTGATACATTATCTTCATTAGTTATGTAGATTCATTCTTTGTTTAAAATGTGTTCAATAATTCTTATTTCCTATTTCAAATTCACACTCAGAGTTTAATTTTTAACGTACTTTTAGTGTAAAATATTTTTGAAGTAGTAAATATAATAATTAAATATTTTTTCTGATATAATGATATATAAATAAATAGCTATGTAAAACCTTTTTTTCACTTAGAGTACTATATATATAATTGTACTATATAATCCTGTGTAATCACTCATCTAATTAGTAATAGATGCATCCATTAATTGATTGCATCACTGTAAACTGTCCATCCCCCTAGAAAATAGTGAAGACATGTCTTCAGCAAGTAATGTGTTTATATCACGATAGTTGTACAAATAAAAATAAGGGGACTTATGTTCAATTATTGCCTCGTAATTATACTTTATATTTTTTAATTTAAAAAATTATACTAGTCTTCCGCAAAATTTATGGAGTAATATATTGTTTATACAGCTCGTGCCATTAAACTTTCATTTATAAAACTAAAAGAAGCAGTGAAAAATTCGATTTAAAATATGACCTTTTGTCAATTTTTATTTAATTTTTCATCTTTCTAATGGTATTTGGAGTGTTCAAAATTTGTTTACATATTTAAGCATTACGTATAATATTTATTGTTAAAATTCAAAAACTAATCTTTCACTAATTCATTTTATATTTTACATTGGCATAAGTGCAAATCATTAAAAACATAAGGACAAAAATAGGGACCCCCTTTTTGGCTTTCGTTTGTCGACTTATGGATATTTTTGGGGCAGACTTTTGTACTGTTTTTGCTCAGCTTACCTTACAAAATCTCAATTTTTTTGGGATCTGAATATGAACTCATCATTAGTTCAGCGCAGGCCCAGCCCACTGGCAAGTACAGCCGAAAGAAAACAAAAAAACGTCTGATCTGACCAAAAAGAGAACCACACGCAGCACGCACGCACCCAAAAGAGAAACACGCTTCTTTGTTTAATTTTTAGTTCCATTGAGATAAGTGGATCCGACAAGCACCCCATGGAGGAAATAGAGAGAGGGAATTGAACAATCCAACTTTTATTAAATGATTGTTTAATTACATTCATAGAAAAAGTATTTAATACAAGTAAGGGATTAATTTAGATTATTGTAAGATTTGATACACTTATATTATTATATAACTTTTTATATGATATAATTTCCGTTGATTTAACCATTGAATTAAATTATTTATTATAGATTATCTGGCTCAAATTGTGAACAAATTAAATATCAATAAGAATATGATCATGTAATTCTTATTTTTGTACATTTTTAAAGTATTTGTTACATTGATTTTGAAATTTATAAAAATCATACTAATGATTTTGGATTAATATGAAATTTTGAATATATGATCTAGAAAATATAAACCTTTAATTCAAGAGTGAATTTTATATATAAAAAAAATCAATAAAAAAGTTATTCAGTGATATAGAGTTGTTTTAACTTTTTTCAATATGAGTTGATGCCATTTAATAAATATTGATAGTGAACAAAAAAAAAATCTATTATGCTTAAAAATATATATACAGGGAACAACAAAAAATTTATTTACTTTTTACTTTTTTTATTATGAATTTATATACAAATATAAATATTTTTTTTTTTTGGTCTAGAAATATAAATATTTTAAAAGACAAACGCATATCTCCTCACTACTTGTGACAAAGGCTTAGTCGAGTTTTATAAATAATAGATTGAGTGACTAATAATAAATTCCACAGAAGAAAAGTTATTGTACGCTAATTACGAATCTCTTCTGCCTTTGTTACTCTGCTCAGCTGAGCTGACATTCTGAAACACGTTTAACGCATAAAAAGTCAACATTTTCACCCGTCACGTATCCTTAGGTGCCAGAGTGCAATCAACTTCTAGAAACTCCAAATCTTCAATAAAAAATTAGGTAGTTTTATGTTCGTGTCGGGTGGTGGCAATTTAATACCACTGCAGAAAAACTTTCCTGGAGGCTAAAACTTTTTCGGACAGGTACTTCATCATGTTTCTTTGGCTCAATAATCAACTAATTGGCGGAGTAGAGGAAGGAATGAGAATTAATTTAGACAAAGCCTCAGGCCCATCACTAACAAAGTTTCATTCCAAAGGCAAGTTACCATTCTGATAAACATGTCGCCCACCTTCACCCTCAGGAAGATTAAATTGCATTCTCGTTAAAATGAAGGATATTATACTGAACATGACTTTTGTTTTAGTCTTATGGTCACATTCCATAGTCTTCAAAATTTTGAATCTAAATGAAAAGGTATCCTTTCCTCTGAGATTTTGAGAAGGGAATAGGTGAAAATAAAGCTAAAAATGTTACCGTAACTATATAATTATCCAAATTCCACCATACAAAATTTTGGGAGGACTCTCAACAGTAGAAGTCTGAGGAGGAGAAGTTGCTTGAGAACTTATCAAGAGCGCAATCCTGACAGGATACAGCATGTCTATTGTTGAAAATTCTGCAGGACCCAAAAATAGATGCAGCAAAAGAAAGATAACCACAAAGCTTAAAGATATACCTATAACTGTAAGGGTTCAAGCGTTTAAGGTACTTGAAACACTAATAGTTCTCCTGCAAAACAACCCCTAAATGCTAATCACTGTCTGAATTCAACATATTGTACATGATGATCTTTCTGGATCACATTACATCTTGATATGTGTATCTTCTGTCTCTATTGTTAGCACATACATGACGGGAGCTTCAACCCTTTTTCGTAGTTTGTTCAACCATGGCATCCGGTTTCTTAAACTCCGGTTCATGGTTCTTGACAAAAGGCTTCCGCTTCTTGGACACAACATGGTGGGTGTGATATAATATGACATTAGGCTTTATATCGAAGTCCCTAACAAAACGGTCCTTCCCATCATCTGATACTCGTGGATCCTGAATAAGGTCTTGAATTGATTCTGGCATAGGTTGGCCCATCATCTTATTCTTCCAATAGTCACCCAGGTCTTTTCTTGCGCAGCTGATGTTGGCATCCTATTGAAAAAAAAGTTTTCCAAGAGTTTCGGAAGAGAGAAAATTGAAAGGTCATGGATAACACCAGCTAATCTCATTCATTCAAATGTCAAAAACATCTAACTTGAATGAAATTGGGAAATTCTTGATAAGGCATGCATTTGATGAAAGTTAGAACAAAACTAACCGAGGCAAATGAGGAACAGATTTTTCATAGGACATATCCAGGAAGCTTACCCGGAGAAGATAGAAGACCACGAACAAAGCAAAGATGGACCTCATGTTAATCTGTAGCCTCCTTTTTAGGTGCGTCAGCTGATTTTCTTAGGCCAGAAGTGACCCACGATGAACCCATATTTATGTCTATATCATATTACAGTATATCATAACAGTTGTAAAAAATTAAGTTGACAATTAATTAAAAATTCTTATTCCAAGGTCCAAAGGGTAGGTGTGAACGATACAGTGCCAACTGCCAATGGCAAGCACCCAAATTAGACAGTTTAATCGTGCTGTTCACACGGCACATGGTAGAAATAGTTTTGAACTTTTGACCGGAGAAGAAAGGTGTGGATTTCTTTTAGCAGGAGTTTTTAGTATATTGACAACAATAAAATTTAAATTTAAGATCTCATGCAAATTATTTAAATCACTCACTATTAGATCAATTCTAATGACTTACTTTTATCAGGAGTTTGCTAACCTTTAGACAAAGGTATAAAAGTTATCATATCAGGATTAGTTAGTTGATTTAATGGTCATATGTAAATAAGTTAGTTATAATAGAAGCTGTTAAATTAATTTAATTAGTTAGTTAGTCTCTTGTAACTACCCTTTATTCTTTTTCTCTGTTGTATAAATACCAAACAATCCAATGAATGCATTGAGTTTGATGATTGATTTATTTCCCTGAGTAATATGGTATTAGAAGAATTCTCTCCTCTCTGAGGTATCTCCCACTTTCTTCCGCTTTCCTCCATTTTCTCGCCCTTTTCTTGAGTTCCTCTCATGGCTCAAGCACCTCAAAATCCCTACCATCTCCATGCTTCGGATCATCCAGGATTGGTCCTCGTCTCTCAGCCTCTCACGAAGCTCAACTACAATTCTTGGTCTTGCTCCATGAAGATGGCGCTCAATTCGAAGCGAAAATTAGGGTTTGTGGATGGATCCATTCCCAAACCTGGTGATGATGCTGATCTTGAACTGATTGCAAATTGGCAGTGCAATAACGATATCGTCTTTTCTTGGTTGCTTAATTGCATCTCCAAAGATATCGCGGAAAGTTCGATTCATGCAGATTCCGCAGCGACTCTATGGAAGGATTTGCACGATCGCTTCACCCAAGCCAATGGCCCATGGCTTTTCCAACTCAAGAAGGCAATGGTGTGTCAACAGCAAGGTTCGTTAACCGTCACTTAGTATTTTACTCGAATCAAGAGTCTTTGGGAAGAATTTGTTGCTTTACGCCCTGCTGCACCTTGCAATTGTGGAGGAGTTTGACCTCTTCTTGAGTTCTTTCAGATTCAATTTGTTTTAAATTTTCTCATGGGATTGAACGAGTCATACACTGCGATTAGAGGCTAGATCTTAGCCATGGAACCTTTTCCCCTAATGAGCAAGGTGTTCTCTCTCATCCTTCAAGAAGAGAAGCAACGTGAAATTGTTGGGGGTGTCTCTTAGCCTACTGAAGTGGTTTTTGCTGTTAAGCCACAACCTCCTTTGAGGTTTGGTGATGCCAAGCCTAAACAAACCAAGAAAGATCGCCCACTCTATTCCTACTACGGAGTATTAGGACACACACAAGACAGATGCTTTAAGTTGCATGGATATCCACCTGGCCATGAGAAGGCTAAGAGCAAACCCGCTCCCACTGTGCATCATGTTACTATTCTTGATGCCAATGAAGTATCCGTGCATCAGAATTCTCCCTTTGACCCAGTGCTTACCTCATCTCAAGTTTAATAATTGCTAGGCCTCTTGCAATTACATCAGAATGGTAATAATTCAGATCCAAATGCATCTTCCTCCAACACACCTGCAGGTATGGTATTCTCTGCTAGTAATTTACCCTCTAGCATTGATACACCCTGTTGGATTTTAGACTCTAGGGCAACTTCTCACATCACTTGTTCCTTGTCTTTTCTTTCCAACTCGCAACCTCTGCATGATTTTTATGTACATTTGCCAAATGGTACTCATGTACTTGTTGCTTCCTTTGGTGATGTTCGCTTGTCATCTTCTTTATTCTTGCAGAATGTGCTTTACATACCTTTATTCGGTGTCAATTTAATTTCCATTGCTACATTACTATGAGATGTTAACTGTCAAGTGACCTTTCATTCTAATTTCTGCCTTATACACGAACTCCCTTCTTTGAAGGTGATTGGCAAGAGTAGCTTGGTTAAAGGATTGTTCCTCCTATAACCTTCTACAATTCCCATTCACATTCCACCTAACATACCCAGTACACATGTTTTTTTTTGTTAATAAAACTTCTGCCATGAATTGTCACCATAGACTAGGACACTTATCAGACCATGTCTTACATCGCATTTACAAGTATTTGCTTGTGAATAAAATTCCCTTTGATAAATCTCATTGTGAAATTTGCCCCTTAGCTATAATGAGGAGATTGTCATTTGTGTCTAATAAATCTAATGGCAAAGTTGATTGGTATAAGGCCCGTTTAGTGGCCAAAGGTTACACACAACAAGTTAGGGTTGACTTCCTTGATAAATTCTCACCAGTGGCTAAAATCACCACTGTGCGGCTTCTTCTTTCCATTGCTGCAATTCGGCAATGGCAGTTTTTACAATTAGACATCAACAACGCGTTCTTAAATGGGGATTTATTCGAGGAAGTCTACATGGATTTATCATTAGGGTATCCTAGGAAAAGTGATCATGAAGTCTGCAGACTGAATAAGTTCATCTATGGACTTCGTCAAGCTTCTCGACAATGGTTTCAAAAATTCTTATTTGCCCTCTTTGCTCAAGGCTTCACTCGGTCCAAGAATGACTACAGCCTGTTTTACATTGGTTTTGGTGCTTCTATGACTTTCTTGTTAGTTTACATGGATGATATCATCATTTGTGGCCCTGATAAAAATTGCATAATTGTTGTTCAACACAAACTAGAGCCTCTGTTCAAACTCAAGGTGCTAGGTGATCCCAAATATTTCTTTGGTCTAGAAAAAGCCCAATCCCCTGCGGGCATTTGTCAATTAAAAAAAAATATGCTTTTACTCTATTGGAGGACATAGGGCTCTTGGATTCTAAACCAGCTTCAGTGCCAATGGATCAGGGGCTAAAACTATCTGCCACTGAAGGGGAACCAGTGGAAATCCATCTCTCATCAACGTTTGATAGGCCACCTCATGTACTTGACAATTTCCCGGCCTGATATAAATTTTGCTCTATCCAAGCTCAGTCAATACATGGCTGATCCTCGGATCCCACATGAGCAAGCTCTTCATCACTTGCTCAGGTATATCAAGAGCAGTCCGAGTCAAGGGATACTTTTTTTCAGCTCATCCCCGATTAGTTCTCAATGCCTTTGCTAATGCAGATTGGGGCGACTATCTTGATACCCTGGCACTCCACCACTGGGTTCATGGTTTTTCTTGGGAATTCCCTGGTCTCTTGGAAGACTAAGAAGCAGCCAACGGTAAGTAAGTTGTCGGCAGAAGCTGAATACAGATCCCTTTCTGCTGTATCAAGTGAATTGACGTGGTTGAACTCGATTTTGAAGGAGTTCCAGGCAGATGTTGGTCCTGCTATGGTGTTTGTGACAACCAGGCTGCCATACATTTATCTTCCAACCCCACCTTCCATGAGAGATCAAAGCATATTGAAATTGATTGCCACTTCATCCGGGGAAAGGTGAATTCGGGTATTCTCAAACTTATTCATGTCAAGACACATAACCAGTTAGCAGACTTACTCACCAAGCCTTTATCTCCCTCAAGATTTCAGCAACTGTTATCCAAGTTGGGAGTCCTCGATATATACCTCCCAACTTGAGGGGGGCATTAAGATTAGTTAGTTGATTTAATGGTCACATGTAAATAAGTCGGTTATAATGGAAGCTGTTAAATTAATTCAGTTAATTAGTTAGTCTTTTGTAACTACCCTTTCTTCTTTTTCTCTACTGTATAAATACTAGACAATCTAATGAATGCATTGAGTTTGATGATTGATTCATTTACCTGAGTAATATATGAAGATATATCGATATAGCTTTAAGTAAGCTATATCATTTAATACTTTTTTTTTATAAATATAACTTTTGTTAAATTAATGATTGAATTATAAATATTTATCATGTAAATTATTTATGTCAAATTTTGAAAAATTTGAATATCAATAAAAATATGATCAATCAAATAATTCTTATTTTTATACATTTTAAATATATGTATTATGTTAATTTTAATATACATAAAAAGTATTTTAAATAATTTTAAATTAATATAAAATTTTATAAATATGATCTACAAGATATGAACTTCCAATCAAATAGTGGATTTTGTAAAATATTCACAAATAATATGTTTTTATAGTTTAATCTCGATCATTTATATAAAATCTAACAGTCAAGACTAACTCTCCTACTCTCACAATTAATTACTCTTCTCAGTTAACATTCCTCAGAATAAAATCTTATATATATAGGGGCATATCACACAAGAAGAGTTATTAAGAAAAATAAATTTGGCCCATATAACCATATATGGATGATTAAAATTTAAAGTTGTTTAAAGATTATATGATTACTTAAAAACTCACATGACTTTATTTTTAAATCTTGATTATTCATGTAAGATCTAACAGTCAATATTTACTCATCTCTCTCATAATTAATCACTCCTCTCACTTGATCCTCTCCCTATATATAGGGGACATATCACATAAGAGAAGTGGTTTATTGTAAGAGAGAAAAACAAATCTAAGTCGTATAACTATACATAAATGATCAAGATTTAAAATTGTTTAAGGGTCATATGATCACTTAAAAAAGTCACATAATCACTTAAATTATATATATATATATATAAAGATTAAATTTTATTATTAAATTTTTCATGAATACTTCATATAGATATAATAAAGATTAACAGTAATTTTGTGCAAATTTCTTCTTCTTTTAATTTCAAGTGGAGCTATCTTTTATAGATTGAAGATTTATACTTCATTAACGCCGTAAAGCAGTGTAAGGAAAATGGCATGCAAAGTGGATATGTGATTATTAACGTCAAAATCAAATTACTAGAAGACCCCACAGGGTTTGTGGCTTTTTCTCAACCTGTTGCACGTGTTTGCAGAAGTCATAGCACTTCATCACTATTGGTCATTATATTTTATACATTAATCATAACCCTTGTACTTTAGCATTTAAATGAAAATTAGTCTTATATATTTATAAATAGTTCAAATGAATACCTTCAAAAACAAATTTAAAATATGTGAAATTCAATCTTTACTTAATTATTCTTCATTTTCTTAGCATCATACATAAATGATGTATAGCTCTGCTAACTTTAGCGTGATTTTTTTCTAATTAAGCCATTTATCAACAATTGTTTGCTGTCTGCTGCTGCGCAATTGCAAAAGCCGTGCAAATATATTTGCAATGCCCAGAAACAGGGTTGCTCTGTTCTGCCAGATTATATAAACAACCTCACATCCATCATACACAAACTCTGGTTTGCATTTCATCACAAACCAACAAAAATGCTTTTATAAATTACATACAATATATGTTTGTCCAAAAAATGCAGCCAAATTTTTCATTCTTGAGATCTGGGTTTAATTCAGAATAGTCTTTCATTGTGACACACGAAAAGTAGTCAGTCTAAAGGTCTAAATATTTGTTTGGTTAAATTATTATTATTTAAATTCCACCTTACTTAAATTATTTTGACTCAAGTCGAATTAGTTTAAGAGAAACAAATGTTAAGCTATTTAAATCAACTAAATGTTAATTTAATCGAGTGTTAATTTTAAGGTCTGAATTTTGACACACGTTTTAATATTGACTGGCGTGCATAATGTATGACAACAAAATTTTGCGGGTTGAAAGTTCAATTGTTTCATCGTGGCTAAAGGAAAAATGCAAGTGCTGGGGATTGTGGCAATTGTATCTAAATGCTTACTTCATTGAGTAGAATCACAAAATATTCAAAGCTGACATTGCCTTTCTCTCTGAAGACTAATCTTTTTTTCCTCAAATCAGAAACACTAAGCCTTACCCAAACCTAAACTGGGACTAAAACGCTGCCCATGTTGTGAGCACATGGAGGCGTAAGATGATCGTCATGCTGACATACGGGCCAAGGAACTCTGCTTATAGGTTTATAAATGAAAGGGTTGACACCTGACACTGTATTTTCCTTTTCTCACAACAAAAACGCCAATATATAAGTCTAATTTCATGACCACCGTTTCGCGTTTTTTTTTTTTTTTATAAAAGACTATCTCTGACAAGTTCAAATCAAACTTACATTTGACTTTATATGTATTTCATAGAAAGTATATGTATATGTTATAAGAAAATGTCATATTCAATGCTGTTAGGCTATTTACAAATAGATTTCTTGAGGAATCTATGGTTGTACATCTTGGAGGATTCCAACCTTGACCGTTCAGCAATAAGAAAGATGATTCAGTGGGAGCAACAGTAGTAGAAAGGCAATCAGTGGGTATATTTGTTACACATGAGATCGTACCAGACACAACCTGAGAAAAGATAATAAGAGTGGGCCAAAAGCTCGGTTGGCTTTTTCTTCAAAGTCAACTTACAAATGTGCAACACTAAAAAAATGATTATGATGCTCATAAAGAAATCGAATCAAAATTTAGCAGCACTTACCTTTGTCCCCTTTAGGTTCATGCATGGCATGTAATCCCTATTTAACTATAGGCTTGTCGTCCGTGTGTTTTTATTATGCCCTGCAGGGGTGGGTCGGGACCTATCTGTATCTGACAAAGTCAACTTGCATGGCTTATGCATTAGAAGGCCTACTTGTCCTCACAATACTCCATCGGTTTTAACATATTTATCACTTTAATTAAAGTGATATATTTAAAAATTAATATATCTGATATATTTTAAATATATCATTTTAATCAAAATGATAGATATATTAAAATGAAGGAAATATTTAATTATTTCTTAAAGAATTTCTAGCAGTTTCAATTCTTAATTAATTATTGTTTGTTCAACTCACTAAAAAATGTATGGGGAAAAGGAGCGTTATCTATTGATGAAAGCCAATGGCTATTTGCTTTTCTACATTCAACATCCAACTAGTGGAAGAAAGCTTAGCTATACCTTCCCCACTTCGCACATTTAACTCTTGGGGAAATCAGTGCCAAATTTCGGGTGGGTCAAAACCAAAATAGTGGTTTGATGGCAGGTGAGATGTTTCAAATGAAGGAGATGCTTCACACGTGTATATTGCTAAAAATGATAAGAGTAGAATTAAGCTTGTGGAAGAAAACTACACTGTTCTCATAGACTGAGCAGAGTATGAGACTTTTAGAAACGCATTATCTTATCATATTAGTCTTTTTCTTTATCCTTCGTTGACTTAATCTGCAGATATGACCCTATGGTGAATCAGAAATTGGGTGAACCACGGTTGCCACTTTAATTGGTTTCTAAGCTCTGATAGCTATCGGTTCCGTTTCTTTTTTC
Organism: Pterocarpus santalinus; assembly: GCA_031439595.1. NCBI lineage: Eukaryota > Viridiplantae > Streptophyta > Magnoliopsida > Fabales > Fabaceae > Pterocarpus > Pterocarpus santalinus. The sequence goes on from CM062529.1 coordinate 1,475,389, forward strand.
TTTTTTATTTTTTGCCCATAGTTATCAGTTCCGTTTGAGACCCTTAATAAACCACAGCCTTTAATAAAAGGTTATAGTGGGTTGTCAAAGGTGGAAACTCTTGGGTGGACTTGTGGGGTGAGCAAAGCCTTGAGGCCCGCGACAGCTGCTGCAGGTTGAACAGTTTTGTCAACATTATCAGTTTCCCACCATGCATGAGATTCACAAATAGTCAAAGGAATTGATTGAGAGGCACCATGGCGCCTAAGAATCAAGAAGCGGCATATGTTGCCACAACTGAAGTCAAAAGTTGACCAAAGGATTTTTTTGTTTATTATCTATAGGTTTTTTCTTTTTCGATAATAAGCACTTTTATCAAGAATAAAAAATTATCGTACAAAAATTTATAATTTTAATTATTTTGTGTATTCAAATTTTTTTAGAAAATAATTTACATGTGATATTTTCTTTCTTAAAAAGCATTATATTAGGAAAGTTTTTATTTAAAAAATTTTCAAATATCAATTTATTCTTTTAAAACAATTATATCAATTTAGTATATTTATAAAACTACGAAATTATTTTATAAATCTAACTTATTTGAACTATTTATTAAACCGATTTTCATTTGGATACGGAAGCATATAGTATTTGCTTTCTCGGAATTTGACAATATCCTCATTTTACGAGGATAAAATTACTTACAACCAAAACTAATCCTCTATTGATACAACAATTTAGTTTTAAATAATTATTTTTGGATAATAAAATAGTCCAAAATTACATGTTTTAGAACTAAATTATTAATGTTTTTATCTAGTTTATCCCAATTATCTTGCTTTGACGTATCGAGTTAGCTGACCTCATTGTGAGTGTAAAACTCTCATAACACTAACTTTTTTTATTCATAATAATCTAATTTAAAACTTTGTGTAAGAGAAATAATTTTTTTTTATAGAATAAGATGAACATGTGTAAACCATTTCAACCAATAAAATTGATTACATAGTGAAATCATTATTTAGAAATCAGATTAATGTGATTAATCTTGTAATCGCCAAATTAAAATCGATGTTCCACAGGCATTACACACATGGAATTACATTTAGTGGTGTGCTACCAGCCTGCGTCGTTTTGGAATATTTATATTTTATACAGTAACAATGGTCGAACAAAGCAACGATCTAGCAAACTGCGCAAAAGAGCGAAGGGGATAGGTTGGTGGAAAAAAATATTGCCCTATTTTATATTCCAATGTTCCATCTTCACTCTGCCACACAAAGTACAGACAAATGTAAAGATTAAAAAGTCTAAGGTCCGAACGTAATCCTTTCGTTTTTTTATTTCGCATTTGAGGATGCATTTACTTTTAAACAAACGACTACAAAAGAGAGTGACATATATCTTTTGACTAGAATAAATATTGATAATGTATTGTCGTTTGCTTACGCTGAAAGGTGCTGACCAATTTAAAAAAATAAAACTTAGATTAAGTTATTTATATCTTTTTTATTTAATTTTTAAATTAAATAATGATAAGTATATTTTTTTCTTTTGAAAAAAATATTTTTAAGTTTTAAATTATTTCTTTAAAAAATATATTCATATATTATTATTTAATTTAAAAATAATTAAAATAGATATAAAGATTTGATATAAGTCTTATCCAATTTAAAAACAGCGAAGTATTCCTCGTGATATGAGATATGAGATACTCCTGTACTTTAATCGTTGTGTGCGAGTTATTAAAATTACACCCAAAAAATAAAAATAAAAAAAGATTAGTTGACGTGTTATGCGTGTAATAAATATAGAGCAAGATAGTAAATGTTTTCCAAGAGCACTTAGTAATTCTTTACAAATAAAATTTATTGTACATTTTTTAGAAATATGTTAGATTATGTTTATTTTATTCAAAATTTGATGTTTTAATCTTAATTAATAATAGTGTTAATATTAATTTGCACATATATATATATATATATAATTAAAAGACATAATTTAGATAATAAGTCCTCTTACGTGCTTTCACTTAAAATTTGATACTTTAAAAAAGAAAGTGTTGACAAAGAAAGATATCTGTTATATATAGATTTCACTAATTTTAAAATCTGCAAATTTTCTTTCTTTAGATATCAAACCAAAGGGACAAAAAGGTAGCCAGATGAAGGGTAAAAAAAAATATTTCAATTCAGATTTCCATGTATACAACACAAGATTCCATTTCCAACACCCACATCCAAACACCCACATCCATCCAATTAAATTGACTGGCAACCACAGCTAGAGAAAGCATCTGGGCTTTCTAGTTTTTCTAGGCAGCCAACACTCTTATTTATTTTTCGGTCCCCTTCTCCTGCTAGAAGCAATAACAGAAAGATCTGAAGTTTCAAGAGAAAACAAAGAAATGAGACTTGGAATTGCTTCTTGGAGCTTCATCCTAATCACACTACTTGTCCTTCTAGTAAGATCTAGCTATGTTATTCAATTAAATTAAATCATATCTCTGTTGACTTGAAACTTATTTTTCATCTAGAAAATGTAAGGGTGCTACAGATCTTGCAACTTTGGTCTTTCTTAGCTGGTTCTAGAAAAATTTTACTTTTTAGTCATCTTTTGTTTCAGCAAAAACATCGTTTGAAATGATTTTGGCTCCTTTGTTTTCATGACACTGTTGAAGTTGATCTGAGAAAGGGTTGGTTTTATCAGAAATTTGACTATGCTCCTTCGACTTGATTTTTCAACTCTATTCGTTTGCCTCGTGATGTTGCAGGATGTGAAAGAAAATGGCGCTAGAAAGATAGCTATAACATCTGGGAGAGATAATCAACAGAAGTTAGTACCCTATGATTTGCAGCAGCTTGCAACAGAGGGTCTTTGGCTTACTAATGTTATGCAGGTTGAAGGCGCTGATGTAGAAGTGAACAAGAAGCCTGACGAAAAAGATGATGACAATGATCACCAAAAACTCAAAGAAAAGGATGAAGAAGAAGAGTCCGATGATGAAGAGTCCGATGATGAAGACTCCGATGATGATGATGATGATGACGACCATGACGATGATCATAAGAAGAAAGGAAAGCACACCTATAAAAAAGAAGATGATGAAGTGGATAAAGATGAACACAAAAAGATCATAGGAAAGGATAAGCCATCCCATATGGATCACAATCGCATGGACCCTGAACTGAATGTGTTTTTCACTCCGAAGGATCTAGAAGTTGGGAAAACGATGCCCATCTATTTTGCCAAGAGAGATTCTTCAACATCTCCAAATTTTCTGCCTAGAGAAGAAGCTGAACAGATTCCTTTCTCATCAAAACAACTATCCTTCCTTCTCAAGTTCTTCTCTATCCCAAAACACTCTACCCAAGCCAAGGCCATGAAATATACACTTAAAAATTGTGAATTTGAACCTATGGAGGGAGAGACCAAGTTCTGTGCTACTTCCTTGGAGTCTTTGCTTGATTTTGCACGTTATCTGTTTGGATCCAATGCGCAATTCAAAGTCTTGACCACCACCCATCTCACAAACTCCACGGTGCTTTTACAAAACTATACAATCTCAGAAGTGAAGGAGATTTCAGTTCCAAACGTAATAGGGTGTCACCCAATGCCTTACCCTTATGCAGTTTTCTATTGCCACAGCCAACAGAGTGATACTAATCTATATGAGGTGTTAGTAGACGGTGAGAATGGTGGGCGAGTTCAATCTGCAGCTATTTGCCACATGGACACTTCTAAGTGGGACACAGATCACGTGGCATTTCGTGTGCTCGAGGTTGAGCCAGGAACCTCCCCAGTGTGCCATTTTTTCCCTCCTGATAATCTGGTCTGGGTGCCTTTGCCTGCAGCTGCATAACAAGATCTATGTTCCTGATCGAGTCTGTTCTGTTTCTGTATAAGAAACTATCCCAACAATGTTAATAGTTCTTGACTTGGTATTCTAGGAACCGCGTCCCGATGAAAAACTATGTATCTGTGTCAATAAAGATGTTATCTTAGTGTGCTTAGAGAGCCTTGGAATAATCTTGATCATGTTCATATTCTCAGTTAATTAGTTATGGATGAAGCTTCAAAGTTGGCCGTGTTAACTAGCCAGTCATTTCTTACCATGCATGATAACTATCTAGTATCTACTATAAACCGGTGCTCGAAGGGTTATAGAAATCCTAAGTTGTAACAATTTCCTGTTACATGAAATTGCATCCATCCATTTTTTATTGGTACAGTAGAGGGCCAGGCCCAAGAAAACTAGACAGACATTCTCACAAAGCGGGGCATAGCGCCCTGTATCAAAGGACATGAACCGTAGATGCTTCAATTTTCCACAGATTAGAGCGCAGCGCTTTTGGTAGAACTCGGGAACATGCAAGTACAGAGGGCTTAAGATAGTTTGTTGGAATTTTTTTCATAGCTTAGACTCTAAATAATTCCCACTTCTGCTCGAGAATTGAGATTTTCTGGGCGGCAGTGTCTGTTGCATAATGTTTTTGTCAGGGAACCAGTACTCTCTTTGGCTTCCAGCACCTTTGCTGTCGCTGCAACAAAATCTTGATTGGCATCATGTAGAGGATCAACTCGGTTGTACATTGCGCCTGTAAGTACACTTATCTGTAAGTACAGATATTGAGGGTAATTAAGACTTCTGGACTCGTACAATTAAGTCTGAAGAACACTTATGCTCTCACCCACCAAGGACCATAAATCCTAGACTAAATCACAAAGTAGAACATCTAAATCCTAGTGTTAATGTGAAAGGTATGTAAAAGCAAGTTCAGAATAAGATATCAAAAGCAAGTTCAGAACATCCTCAAACTAAAAACCCGTAATCAGTGTGAACATGAATCACATTCAGTATACGTGGACTAACAGCTCTACCAAATGCAATCACATGGCTCCAAGTTCATTAAAAACAAAAAATGCGGAATATCCTATTTATCTTCTGATTGCCAGGCTAGGATGCACGCAGCCAAGACGTTTACCTATTCATCCCCTTCCTTGTCTAAACAATACATATGGTTGTCACTTTGTCGACAGAAACCCTCTGTACAATAATAGGTCTTTTTCTTCTAACAGTGTACCAGTTACCCAACTTGATGCAAGTCTCAAGTTAGGTTCTTGCGAACGGAAATTCATTCAGTCAAGAAAACAGAAAATTCAAATTCAATGTAATTAATTGGAGTTCTTCTTATTATGTCATTCTACAATATTTTGATGTCCCTGGAAGCAAAGCCCAAGCCCTACCTACATGTTAAAATTTCAATTCCAAAGGAATGTAGTATCAAATTCATACTCCAAGATTCACTTATAAAAAATAGTGACCTTAAGCTATCGGTTCAAATTATTATCCGCTTCCTAACTTGTAGAGAATTTAATGATGTATAGAACTGATATAAACTAGATAGGCACGAGATTTACACTAGCTGCAGACCACACATTTGTCTGATACAGTAAAAAATAAAAATGGACTTGACATACAATTTATAATTTGGACTTTGCAAACATAATTTTGAAACCGGTCACAATTTAATATAACTTTATTTTCCTTCTTATACTAAAATTATGAGACATTGCTCTCGTAATTTTGAAATAGAGCATTTAAGATTATTGTCCTTCCTAACAAATACATTTTAGAGTATTCAAAATTGGGTTATTGTTCTTTCAAAGAACAGAGTTGCTCACCAATGGTCCAACAATTTATTGGTATAGTTTAATATTGCCTTTGGTTTAAATTACCTATCACTTTGAGTAATTTTTTTTTTTTTTGTTTATTTTATCTGTCGCTCTCACATTTTAACAAAATATAGATTATAAATTTTTTTAATTTAATTCGATGGAGTATAATTTTTTTTTTTTGTTATTCACAAAAATTTGGATGAATACAATATTGATCATCTTACCAAAATCAAAGCGAAGCTCCAAGGATTAAAAAGTAATTTACAAGATACGTGCCAACTACGCTAATTCTTGTTGGCATGGATATAACTTTTATTCCCTTAATGGTACTCTTGCTTTTCAGATAAATATAAAATATTACAATTTAAAATGATCAAACTTATCCATACAGGTCAGTGCATGCAACCATTATTACCCTATTCAGAGAGAATGAAATGAGTTCTCTGACGTAAAATTTTTATCAAATTTTATTTTTTATTATTAATTAAAAAGGTAAAATTAAGTATGGGCTAACAAAAATATTTAATTAATAATAAAAATTAATATATGATAATATTATATAAAATTTTTGTATGAGAGAATCTATTCTCTATACATTATAGTCCATTTAATTAAAATTTTAGAAGAAGTATATTTTTAAAAGTATAACTAGAAGTAGAAGAAAAAGAAAAAATAAAAAAATATTTTAAATTTAGATATATAAGTACTTTTTTTCAGTATTAAAAGTTATTAAATTATTTAAATATGATAAATATAAATTTTTTTATAAAATCATAATTAAAAATATGTAAAAAGAGTGACAAATAGACTAAAATGGGATGTTATTTACTAAAAAATTTAAGAATAGAATGGCAATAGAGAGACAAGTAGTGATTACGAGACTTGCGGACCATTTTTTTTTTTCTCTTTTTACTGATTTTATTGCGCCTTATAGAGTGTTTCCCATGAGACAGTTTTGTTTCGGTCTTGGCGATTGCGGACCCCCTGAGACGGTGTGGGTTTGCTTCGCCGAAGATGATTAATGCGATGAGGACACAGGCAATTATCAGGCAGCACTGCACTGTTCAGTCCATCGTGATGATTGCAGCAACGGAACCATGCGTGCTGTCTGGTCTGTCCACATCTCCCCAACATAACTTTTGTGGTTTCATCTTATGTATCTTTATTAAATATGATAAATTATGTGTCAACAAATATAAATTTAATTATTTAATTATTTAAATAGTAAATTCGGTAAAAAAAGATGTTTGGCTGTAAATTTTGAAAAAATAAAGTATTTAATTATATAAATTTTATATAGTGAATTTTGAATGGATTTAATTTATATGTAATATCAATGTAAAAAAATTTATACAAACATATAATCATGTATTATTATATCAATAAAAAAATTTAATCACTTATTATCTTAAAAATTTTATAAATATAAATATTTGATTAGATATCAGTACAAAACTTTTATAAGTGCATGCCAATTAAACTAATTTTGAATTGGAATTTTTTTTATTAAATAAGTGCTTTTAAATATTGTCTTGTTTGATTATATAAATAGTATTTTTCTAAAAGAAAAATTAAAAGCAAAATATATTAAAAAAATTTTATTGTTATATTATTTTTATATTTTTATATTAAATATTTAAATCATTTGTATTTAGATAATTATGTTAATAACTACATATATTAATAATTATATTTAATATTGTTATAAAAAATATAGTATCACAAAAATAATGATAATAAAATATTATTACAATCAATTATTAGTATGCTATGAAGCACGGGCACACTGATTTGATAGTGTGTTCGAGTGTTCAATATAAGTAGGACATCGACGTATGTTGGACACCAGTACAACATATATCCAACATTCAGTCTTACATGTCCCATTTAAAAAATATTATTTTTCAGTTTGGACATGGCTTAGATACAGCCAAAATAAGACCTAGTATTTTTTTCAATTATTTAATAGATTAAAAAAGAATTCAAAACCCAAAAATCCTAGTTTATTTGGGATTTTTTTTTAGATGTCAATAAAAATAGCATCCCATATTTTTTGAAAGGGGTATAAGAAGTATATATGACATATATTAAAAATACTTTTTTTAGAGGGATTTAGAAAATAATAAAAATTAATAATTTAACACCTATAAATATCTAAAAATATTGAAATATAATATTATAAATTATGAATTTTTCTTGTATATATATATTGTGTCTATATCCTGTAATTTTATGAATTTGGTTTGTATCCGTGTCCATATCCGTCTCTGTACCTCTTAATTAGTATCTTAACGGCAACAAATATAAAATATTTTTCCCATAAAATTATAATATAAACTATAAAAAATATTTTTTGAAAAGGTACCTTTTGTACATAGTAAATCACTGAAAGATTGGATGGCAGACAACATTTATGATGACACTCGGATTGTTCATAGAGTTTCTTGGCTCCTGAATTTTGTAACAACCTACAACAACCTTTAGTATTTCATGAATATGTTTGTTTTCAATGGTGTTTCTAATGCCTTTACTTTCTTGTCCTGTAGGGTGTTAAAGTTGGCTGAGGATTATGATAGGAATCTAATTATGGTGGCTAAAACCAAGCAAAAAGTTTAAATTGGGTTTCTTAGTCTCCTCCTCCCCTAAATTCGATTAAAGTGAATGCAGATGGTTCATTTATTGTCTCAAGCTCAACGATAGCACGTAGTGGTATTTTGAGATCCCATGATAGCATGTTTTAGATTGCTTGGATTGCAAAATTTGGTCGCTGTTCGATTACCCCAGCAGAGTTGTGGGGGCCTTATTAAGGTCTACTTAGTGCATTAAGGATGAGTTGTAAGAATGCGTTATTAGAATTGGATTCTAGTTGTGTTTGCCACATGATTGTATAGGATGTTGTTGATTCACATGTACATACTCCTCTAGTTAATGCTGTTAGGATTTTGATGGAGCAATTTAGTGGAAATGTGCTTGTTAGACATATCTGCGGGGAGGTTAATGCTTGTGCCGATGGAATAGCTAAGCACGGGCAGTCTTCCACTAGGAGTTGTTTTCTTTGAGCAGGTCCCCTTGTGTATTTTCTTAGAGTTTCTTGTGGAACTCTCTAGGCTTGCTAGGCTAAGGATTGTGAATAGAAAAATGCTATTAGACCCAAGTCCTTACCCGACACGAATTACGTGGCTTGTTTGGTCTAATATACAATCATTATCTAATTTCTTCTTTTTATTTCATTATTTTTCTACATACGATCTAAGCTTTTTTTTTTCTTTTTCTTTTTCTTTTTTCCACGTTGGTCCCACTCCATTGCCTTACTCTGCCATTGCTAAACTTAGATCTTCAATCTCAAGCTTGCTCAATTTATTGACTCGATCCCAATTTTAATCACAAGGTTCCAAGACAACTCAATGCTAGAATTTCTAAAATTCCATTGTCGCATGATTGCCGCTTGCGTGTAAACCACTAATATCAAACCAGGGAACCACAAATCTCAAATCAGGGAATGAGCATAAATAGGTAATTTCATTAGACCGTACTTTCTCTCATCAAAAACGACTTTTCTATTGTAAATTTTTCGCACCCACTTCATCTTGTTCTCAAAATTCTTGTCCCTTTGGGAAAAATAATATTATGTACAAGATTCAATCTTGTGATCAACAACGAATTTGCCCTTTTTTATATGGGTGTTCGAAAGTTTTGATCTTTATTCATTGAGTTTGAATATTGCGCAAATTAATTTTGCTGTCAGTGACACTAAAAGTGCACTTTTTGGATTCAGCCATATGCAATTTTTATTTTAATGATTTTTACATTTATATGCAATTATAATTCTCTGAAGTCTAATGCAGTTGTGCCAGTTGACCAGAGGCGGGTAAAGCGAAATCTGCCCTTCAATCTCTTGATGGCATTACTATGGTCTAAAACTCAAGGTGCTAGTGTCGAAGTCATAAAGCTAGCGATTATAGTGGGCCGTTCAGATACATGAGGAAGATATTATTGGAGAAAACTTTAATCAATTTGATTATTAATTAATTAATTAATATAATAATATTCAATTAAAAGTGATGTGGCAGACCAGCTAAGTACCAGCTGTGTCGGTCAGTTACATTTCGGGCTATGGGTTCTGGCCCAGTAGCTTCACTCTTGTGAATATGTAATCTGTCTGGGTTTAGGCCCCGGTGTTAATAAAAAAATCTTTTAAATAATGAATAATTAGTTTATACTATTTGTTTTTAATTACAAATAAAATTAAATGTATAGTCCATAAAAAAATTTAAAGTTAATTTAAAATTTTGTTTAAAAAAAAGGTTACAAATTCATAGATAAAGAGGATATACGTCATGTTTTAAAAACAAAATGACTCCTTATTTTATGCATATATTTCTCTCTTTTTTTTACAGTTTTTTATTTAAAATTAGAAGTGATTATCTACTTACTTTTCATAAAAAACAAAAATTTAATTATTTTTAATCCTTCTTTTTGTTAAAAGCACAACCAAACAATTCAATTCTACGCAATTATGAAAGGTTGGTGGGGAAAAAAATATTTGCACAAGTTTTATTGCCCTATTTTATATTCATATGTTCCATCTTCACTGTGCTATAGGAACTGCGGACACAAATGCAAAGACAAAAGTCTAACGTGGGAACATAATCCTTTCGTTTTTTAGCACCATTATTTCCCCTTTGAGGATGCATCTAATTTTAAACAAACAACTAAAAGAGAGTGACATATATGTTTTGACTAGACTAAATATTGATAACGTATTTAGACGACATAAAGATCAATGGTTTTTATTTTGGGTACCACATGGAGATAATGGTTAACCAGAAGAAGGTGAGATAAATGTATTTAGACGACATATAAAGTTATTAGTAACTTCTTCTTCTTCTTCTTCTTTCTTTTCTTTTGATCTCAGCACCAGGTTTTTCAGTCTTGATTAATATAGTTTGAGTTGGATTTACTATATACAGGTTAAAGTTCTCTTAATACTATTTTTTTTTTATATTAACAATATTTAAATTTCAAAACTTTATTAAAAAGAAATAACTGTAGAACTATTTAAACTAATTAAGTATTAATAATATATAGTTAATATATTTGCTCACATTGAAAGGTGCAGACCAATTTAAAAATCTTTTCTAAGACCATTTAGTGTTTTTTTAAAAAATAAAAAATATTTCACAATTTTAGAAAATTATGTAAGATTACGTTTATTTTATTCAAAATTTGATATTTTAATCACAATTAATGATAGGCATACTATTAATTTTTATATATTTATTTTTAAAATTGAATGATTAGTTGAGTGGCAATAGTCTTTCTCTTTGAAGACTTTCTCTGAAAAAAAATACATGAAGCCTCGCCCAAACCTAAACTAGACTAAACGCTATTCATATGTTGGGCAAATAGAGGCGCACAAGATGATTTGGCAGTGGGGGTTGCCTTATTTAGTCAGTATTTTGCTAATGCAATGCTATGATAGGTAATTTGTAAATATTTTTGTAAGTATTTAATAAGTTTAAGGCATGATCTGATTTTAAATTCAAGTAAGCTTTTCTCTCAATATAAACTTTTGACACATTTGGTTGTAGGTTTATAAATGAGAGTTGACACCATGTATATGATCCTTTTGTCACAACAAAGCACGTGTATTTGTTAGTCATGAGATAAAGGCTTAGTTTGGTATTGCTGTGGCTTTTTGAAAGCTGCTAAACTCTCTAAGCTCTTTAAAAATGTCATAGTAGTATTATTTAGTAAAATAATATAAAAATTATTTTCAATAAGTAGAAGTTATAAAAATAATATTTGGTAAAATTAACTTTTAAAATCTAAAATGACTGCAATTGATATAAATATTAAAGAGAATAATTTTTATTTTTAATGTCATTAAAAAAAGTAAGGTTATATTAATCTTTTAAATATTCGAAAGCACAAGTTAGTTCTAAAAAATACCTCATAAGAACTCCCAAAAGCACCTTTCACTCCAATTTTTTGGTTCACCAAATAAAAAAAATTGATTTATACTTTTCATAAGGCAAAGCATCCCTTTGAAAAGCATTATCAAATTAGGCGGAAGTGTACCAGATAACCTGAAAAAACTATGAAAGATAAATTTGGTCTGAATTAATTTGAATTAATTTTATCTATAAATTAAATCTAATTGTAGCATCAACTATATAAAATAAGATTTAAATTAATTTAGAAATTAAAAATTAAAATAATCAATTTATAAATTAATTATTAAGTTTGGAATTTATTAAAATAAGAATTGATTTTATTTTATTTTACTATTTTACATTTTTAAAATCAATTAGTGTATTTGCAACCCATTAAAATGGGATTTAAATTAATTTATAAATCAATTCTTACTAAATTACAACAAGATGATTACTTTGGTACATCTAATGAATAAATGGTACCGAAACAATATGGCAACCTTTTATTGGCCACTTTGTTTATGTTAGCATCCAATCAGTGTTTAATCAACATAACAAATAATCTAACTTAAAAAAATTCTCAATTATTTAAACTAACCATCATATCTATCCAAATTCCCAAATTACAAACCTCTAATGCTAATTTCTTGTCAATTCGTCATGCAAATCAATCCAACAAAGTATGTGTATGAGACAATTGCGTAGGAACTTTCATGGTTTTGCAATCCAGACATTATTTTGAGAGCTACAGCTGTTGTGGCAACGTCAATCGTCACTTGCCTAGATCTTCATTCATTAACCTTTTCTCATATGATTTAGGCAAACTCATCAAATTCACATGATAAGTGCCATTAAATTTTTTGCCGAATTCCAAATGAACCCTGTTATAGAAAACGCAAGCTCATCAAATAGCGTTATCAAGTAAGGAGAGCGGGCATGTCGGCGATTGACTAAAGTCCAGCAATTAGTTATCTTTAAGCAACAACGTCCAACAATTAATTATCGAGGAAGGAGAGCTATCGGTCGGCGATTAGCGAAAGTAGGAGGAGGGTCAATGGTGGAGGCTCGAAGGTTAGATTAAATTGGGAATTTTATTAAGTTAGTTTATTTGCAAAATTAGTAGGTATTATAAATATGTTAACTGGATGCTGACGTAAAAAGCGTGACCAATAAAAAATTGCCACATTGCGGTATGTTTTGGTATCATTTATTTATTTATTATTATTATTATTTGATAATGAAAAAAAAATTACCATCCATCCGTTGGATGTACTAAAATAATCACCTTTAAAGTAACCAATTTCATAAAATTTATTAAATCAAATTATTTTTAATTTTTAAAAGTTTTAAATATAAAATTTAATTTATAAATTAAATCAAATCACATTCTTATCCATACTAAACACTACTATTAAAAGTTGGCCAAAATGCGCTTTTTTGCTCCAATGTCAAATTACAAATGTGCAACACTAAAAGAATGAATATGATGCTCACAAAGAAATAGAATAAAAATTGAAAGGCATATTTGTCCTTGCATTAATTCTACGCAAAAGTGAATGGTGAGTGGGAGGAAAAAAAAATTGCGTAAGTAATATTGCCCCATTTTACATTCAAATGTTCCATCTTCACTCTGTACATACTAACAAATCAATAAAAAAGAAAATTCAATATATATACAAGGTAGACAATGTAAAGACTAAAATATCAAACGTTCAGACGTAATCCTTCGTTTTCTTGCACCATATTTATTCCGCCTTTAAGGTTGCATATTTAATATTAAACAAAAGACTACAAAAGAGTGACATATATGTTTTGTCTAGATCATAAATATTGATCATGTATTTCGGAATAATATATTTTTTTTATGCGACAGACGACATATAATGTAATTATTTGTCAATGTTATTATTTGCTTACATCGATCGAAAGGCACAGACCAATTTAAAAATATTTTTAAAGACCAATTAGTAATTTTTTTAATTAATTTTGATATATTATTAGTGTGAAATAATTTTATACTATCATCTAATTATATATTATTATATGTGAGAATTTTAACATAGTAGTTGTAAAAGTTAAATATTTTTATTAATGTATCAAGTTATTAATATATAATTGAATGTATATATAAATATTTTTATATTAATAATGTGCCAAAATTAAATTATTTTTAAAAGATTATTGCATATTTTTATAAAATTATATAAGATTATATTTATTTTATTCAAAATTTGGTATTTTAATCATAATTTTTTTTTTTATGATAGGAAGGGGAGGAGGGAATGAGAATCAAATACGATATATTTTACGCTTAATAAAATATACAAGAGATAACTATTAGATTATAAATTTAATTATTATTTTAATCATAATTGGTGACAAGTTTACTATTAATTTATATATTTATTTTTAAAATTGCGGGATTTTGGCAATTGTATCTAAAGGCTTAGTTTTCACTAGATAGCATCACAAAAGATTTACAACTGAAATTGTGTCTCTAAGAAGGGTGAAGACCAAACTTTTCTCCGAAATTAGAAACACAAAATCTTACCAATATATGATCAAATACTCCTTTTCTTAATTAATAATCTCAAATTTACACTTTAAATATGAAATAATTGATATTAGGAGAACTATATTTTTTATATAATCTCAAATGGTCAAAACAAAATTATCTTTGATAAAAGAAATATATGTGGGGGATAAAAAACACTCAGTCTCGCCCAAACCTAAACTGGAATAAACGCTACCATGTTGTGCACATAGAGGTGTAATTAATGATCATCATGCTGACTTACGACAGAGCAACTCTGCTTGCAAGTTTATAAATGAGAGGTTGACACTCTATATTATCCTTTTTCTCACAACAAAAAGGGAAATATATAAGTCTAAATTTACCAACCATGACTGAGTTGTTTGGTTGCAGGAATGAAGCAAAGGAGCAGTGATTGGATGGCGAAGATGAACAGTCAAGGGCTTTTTTGGAAGAAGAACTTATCCTTTCAATGTCGCACAGGATCAATGCGTGCCAGGCTCTCTCATTGCTTCCTTTGAATCTGCTCTGATTTTCGAAGGTTCCAGTCAGAATGGTCCAGAGGTGGTACCGAGGGAGAAGAGTGCGGAAGAAGCATATTAGCTTCTTGGGCCAGGTTTGCAAGTCCATCCTTCCCTTGGTGATTATGTGGGTCCTAATGAATTGGACCTTGAAGAGCCAGCCTGCAGCGGCCTTGAGTGCCCACCTAGGTTTGAAGAGTGGATTGGGGTGAATGGGCTTCTTGGCACAATTAACAGGCAATGTGGATCTTTGGAAAATTTTGAATATGCAAATGCTTTGGAGGGAAGAATTGAAGATGATCAAAGTATTGGGGAATCTCATAGCTCATTTTCTAATCCAATAGAGAAGATTCCCCAAACCCCTTTGTTGGAATCAATTTCAATTCTAAACAGAGATGATAATGAAGATGTGATATTGGATGAAGAGGGCTTAGTGGAAGCGTAGGTTTGTTGGAATGATGGAAAGGTTTTAGGGCTAAAGGCTAGCAATGATAAAACTATGATTGTTGCTCTAACCAAACTTAAAGAGTGTCAAGATTTTGTGGGGTTCTTGTTTGTTGTTCGATGGTTTGTGGTGATA
This sequence comes from Pterocarpus santalinus, assembly GCA_031439595.1. Classification (NCBI taxonomy): domain Eukaryota; kingdom Viridiplantae; phylum Streptophyta; class Magnoliopsida; order Fabales; family Fabaceae; genus Pterocarpus; species Pterocarpus santalinus. The sequence goes on from CM062529.1 coordinate 1,490,617, forward strand.
GTGAAAATTTGCTGGTTTTTGCTATTGTTTTGGTCTCAGTAGTGTTGCGGTGTCTTGTTGTTTGCTTTGGTGGGTGTTTTGGCCTCTCTCTCGCTTTAGCCGGTTGGTGGCTCTGTTGGCTGTGAGTTTTTTTGGCTTTGCTGGCAGTGTTTTTTGTCCTGGTTTGTTGGGATATCTTGGATGTTGCGTTATGGGTTGCTTGGTTGGCTGGTTTGTTTCTTTGGTTTTTTCTTCCTTTTTTAGTCTGTTATCATGTTGTACTTTTTCACTTTTTCTTTTGGCTCCTCTTCCTAGTAGAGTTTTGAGTATCATTGTGATAAAAAATTCTTTAAAAAAAAAGTCTAAATTTATTGACCACAGTACGCGTATTTTTTTTTTTTTTAAGGATTGTCTCTTACAAGTTCAAATCAACCATACATTTCATTTTATATGCAATTCATAGCGAGTGTTGTGCTATAAGAAATATCATTTTTTTTTTGGATGTGAAGAAATATCATATTCAATTGTGTTATAATGATGATTTAATCAAATTGGTTTCTTGAGGAATCTATGGTTGTACACCATGGAGTATTCATCCAAAGAAATAGAAAACTTGGCCGGGCCTCCTATATCCATCCAACTAAATTGACAGAAAACTACAGCAAGGGAAGGGATCTGAGTCTGCTAGAAGCAATTACACAAATTAAGATCTGAAGTTTCAAGAAAAAAAGAGAGAAACAAGACTTGGAATTGCTTCTTGGAGCTTCATCCTAAGCACACTAATAGTCTTTTTGGTAAGATCTAGCTATGTTTTACAATTAAATCTCTCAGAAATCAAGTGTTTAGTAATATCTTTAGTTTGTGATCTTAGAATATGATAGAGTGTCTTAGATGATTTATTAGGATTAGTTGTCATATTCTTTTTTATTTCATGATTTATTTTCTTGATTAATTAAGATTAGAATATAATAAAATATAATTGGATGACAGTAAAATTCTTTACTTTAACAATGTATCAAATTAACCTCTATAACATGATATTACAAAAAGTTACTTTTTACCAATCTTTTGTTTTTAATCTGACTTTTTTGTTTTTAATTATCAGTATCTACAGTTGTATTTAACTAATCTAATTCAAAACGAATCAACCAAACTCTCCCACTTTTTTCATTCACACCTTAAATCATAAATTATATATGAAATTCTCACTTAAAAACTTATCTGCGTTCTGCTTCTTATTGTTCAAACGAGATGTGGCCTCGCAATTATCTTATTTCACCGTCACACACTACAAACGCATGGTGTTGTTCCTAAAGACCAACACGCATGTCAGAAAAATTTTGAACTAGTAGTAATATTTTTTAAATTGATGATTGAACTAGTAGTAATATTCCAAGATGAGAATTGAGCACCCTGCGCAACGCGAAAATAAACGTCGTGCGGGACCGCATGTGGTCCACTTGGTGTTGTATTCAATTGAGAAATTGCTCGTCCTCCTGCTGTCCGATTAATTTCAATGGAAAATAAAGCCTTAAGATAAGCACGGGAGCTGAAGCGGGGTCCACATAAGCTAAGGAAAATCCATATTTTTTGCACATTTCTTCTCGATCGCTTATATGATGCTAACATCTCTTCAACTGCCACGCATCTTTCGCACTCAACAGCCTTCCCTCAATGCAGAGAAAAATATGGCTCTTAGAGTTGCTCTGTGTCTCCTTTCTTTTCTCCTGCTCTTGATAATCGTAAGTCATTTTATTGTGAGTAAGCTACTAATTAACGAAGCACGTGCATTCATGCTTGCTGGTATATATATCTTCTACATGCTGGAACTTTTGATCACCGTATCTAGCACTTTCACATTGTCATCTTTATGTATACGTTGAATTTAATGCATGTTTATTATAAGATCCTCCGTAGTTGTTCCACAATTCAAGTTGATCTGTGATCGATTTGGAAGATTTTTTTTTTTGTTTATTTATTTATTTATTTTTGTTATTGGCCTTTGGCATATATCCATCATTATACAAAATGGACATGTCTTCACAATACATGTTGTAGAATGAAAAATGCTAGATAACTTGAATTTTTGTCCAAATTTATTTTCTAGAACTAGTATTTTTTACCAGTGTAATGCACGGAATATAAAAAAAATTAAGTTAAATTATAAATAAATAAATAAAATCTATTTCAAATTGACAAAAGTTAATTTATATATAACTAATAAGCGATTTATAAAGTTGTGATTGGATTTGTAATATTTTTATATATCAACCTACAAAGGTGAGACTTAAAATAGAAGAAAAACATAAATTTCATTATTCACTCACCCCTTTTTTAATAAATTCGTTTCATTTCCCTTTTATTTTCCATTATTCAGCCTCCTAATAATTATTTTTAAAAAAAATTGAAAAAAATATTAATCATAAAATAAAAAATTTATTTTGGATATATTTTTGCATTTATTTTTAACTGAAAATTCAATGATTAAAAGAAAAATAAATCCATTTGTCTTCCTACCTCCTCCACTCTTTTAGTATCCAAATAACAAATAATTAAAATGAAACTGAAGTATGTTTATAATTAACTTTAGATGAAATAATTATAGAAATAAAAAGTATAATTTGAAAACTATAACTGAAATATTAAATTATTTATATAAAATTATATAAATTTATTTTATATAATAATTTATTATTAAAAGTGTAATTTATGATATTTTTATCTAATTTTAGTAATTTATCATATTTTTTATCTAATTTTAAGTGTGAATCAAACAACTGAAGAAAAGAATCCATTTACAAATACATTTTTAAATTTCTTATACAAAACATTTTTTATAAAAAATATTACATAATACGTTTCTAAATGTACAACGAACTTTATATATATTTTTCAACTTCTCTTTCACATTTTTTTGCCTTTTAACTTTGCAAGTTATAACTCTTTATTTGTCATATTGTTGGCTCCATAGCTCCTGTAGTTTGATTATTAGTATATATTCTTTATTTATTTATTTATTTATTAAAGTATATATACTTGATCATAGAAAATGTTGAATTTTCAGGTCATACCCCAAATATGAGAACATGTTTCATAGATCCATATTACTTAGATACGTTAACAGTTAAGTGGAAACTTTTATATATCTAATTTTTGTCATTATTATTAAGAGATCAATAAGCACATTTAGTTTCAGAATCACAGAAAAATTGTAAGCATTATGGACGTCGTTGCCAGTTGATAATCCCCTTTTACAATGGTATAAAGTTCTTATAGTTATTTTGAAAACATTTATTATATATTTTGAAATTTGAATTTCAAATAAATGAAAATCTTCAAAAAAGGAAAGATAGCAGTACATGTGCAATGGGAATAGAGTTAATGAAAGAAAATTTTAAATTTGATTGGTTGAAGTGAAATATCAGTATGGAAAAAGAAAAAATTATCATAAATGTAGAATATGTAAGAGATAATGGAGAAAATTATTGTAATTATTAAAATAGATAATAGTTCTCATAAATCATTTCAAAACAAATTTCCTTTCCAAAATTAGAAAGATTTTCAAATATTACTTATTGAAGGTTCTTGATTGATTGCCCCTTGTCAAAAGTTTTAAGTTAATGGTTTTTTTTTTTTTAATTATATGCATAGATGATGTGGCAGGTATGTTGACTATTGGATGGAAAAATGGGTCATAACATTAAATTTTATCCAACAACTATCTTTATATTCTATGAAAGATTTTGGCAATTTTTTTTCTAAGAGATTACTATTACTTGTCATTTATAGGATATGTCTTATAAGTTATTTTTTATTGAACAAAAGATTTATTATAAAATTTCCGGTCAAAACAAAAAAGATTTATTATAAAATTATTTTTCTCCAACAAAGAATCATGAAAATAGTCCATCCGTTTTAATCTATTTATCTATTTGAACAATTTAATATATTTTTAAATTAATATATTTGCATGCAATATAACATCCACACTGTCTATAGTCGGATCGTCAACGCTTACCTCTTAATTTATCGATTACATTGTAGAATGGCCAACCAAGTAGTGCAAGAGATATGAAGCTTCAGCAAGGCCGGGTTGAAGAAAAACAAGTTAATCAACCTTACCTTGATGGGTGGTTGAAGAACACCCTGGACCATAAACCAAAATCCATCCATAATTCCAAACCTCTTTACCTTGATGGGTGGTTGAAAAACACTCTTGAGGGAAATGGAAAAGCTTCACATAACTCCAATCAAGTTTATCTTGATGGCTAGTTGAAAGACAATCAAGACGTGAAAGAAAAAATCACCCAAACCATGCATCAAATTTACCTTGATGGTTGGTTGAAAGATACCCAATACAAAAAAGAAAAGACCACCCACAACTCCAACCAATACCTTGATGGCTGGTTGAAAAACACTTGAGATGAGAAAGAGAAAATCATCCACAGCTCTAATCACAAAGACACCCAAGACGCGCACAACTCTAATCAAGTTTACCTTGACGGTTGGTTAAAAGACGCTCAAGATATAAAAGAAAAATCCATTCACTCTAATCAAGTTTACCTTGATGGTTGGGTCAAAGATTCATATACAACCACCTACAAGAAAACCAGTCAAGACTTACTAGATCTAAAAGGGAAATCATCTTCCAAAGTCGACCATACAAAGGCTTTTAAGTTAGCCTTTTTCACTTTAGATGATCTTTATGTAGGGAATGTAATGACCCTCCAATTTCCTATCAGAGAATATGCATGCTTTCTGCCACGAAAACTAGCCGACTCTATTCCTTTCTCAAAGTCACAAGTACCAAGCCTTCTTCAACTTTTCTCGCTCATAGAAGACTCTCCCCAAGGTGAAGACATGAAAGACATAATTGATCAATGTGAGTTTGAACCCACAAAAGGGGAGACCAAGTCTTGTCCTGCTTCTTTAGAGTCCGTGCTTGAATTTGTTCAGAGTGTTCTTGGTGCCGAGGCCATATATAAAATTCACATAGCTAGTTATCCCACAACATCAAGTGCACATCTGCAAAACTATACTGTTTTGGAAATCTCAAAGGATATATATGCTCCTAAATGGGTGGCTTGTCACGCTAGGCCTTACCCATATGCTCTTTACTATTGCCACTACTTAGACATTGGGAGTAAGGCCTTCAAGGTTTGTCTTCGTAGGGAATATGGAGATATAATGGACGCTTTGGGGATTTGCCACTTGGATACATCTGACATGGATCCTAATCATATTCCGTTTTGACACCTCGGAATGAGGCCTGGGGATGCTCCGCTATGCCATTTCTTTCTTGTAAAACATCTTCTATGGGTTCCCCTTCCTCCGAAAGCTACCATGTGAACAATAGGGAACTATTCCCCAAATATATTATTTATGCATGTGTATGATTTTCGATGTGTATTATCAATGTAAGAAAAACATTAGAAAGTCAAAAAATTTGCCGGTTGTCAGAATTATTTGACATGTTTATTAATTGTTGAACAAATAAATGAGTTATATCACTATATTTCGTTCAACGATTCTTGTGATTTCAGTAAAAAAATTTCAATACTATTTTCCTAGTAATGTGGCATTGTTCATGAGTGTAATCGTGCAACCTATTATATAAATAAAGAGATATGTGAATTAAAATTAAGTAGAATATATCTTGTTTTATTGACCAGCATCATTTTTTATTCTTCATACAATTAAAAATAATATAGAAAGATATGTTAAATAATAAAAAAAAAGAAATGTTCTTTTGTAGAAAGGGTAGTGTGTTAAGTATTGCACAAAGAGTAGTAATTAATGTTTGTTTCATTATATTTTTGTCATATTTCTTACTTATCATATTTTTGCCTTTCTCTCACTTTTACAAATGACTTCCTATGAAAAACAATTTTGGACTAAGTGGTATGGCCACTATATGACCCTTTTTTTTCCTACTTCAAACTGAAATCATGGAATATTAGTTGGATGTCGATTTTTTTTTTATATATACAATTAACATTTTTTTACTTTTAATTTTTTCATAAGTGTCTTATTTTAATACGTCTTCGTTGGATATTTCAAATAATGATACCCAATATTGCATGAAGTAAACCAAAATTATAATGTTCAAAGAATTTCAGCATCATAGTACAAATTTGACTATTGTCTAGTTTGTTTGACATTAACTATAATATTAAAATTATATAATTTTCAAGTCCTACAAGTCAATTATCCCTAATAAAATTTTTAACTAATTTACTCTTCTCTTCAGAAATTAGTTGATGAGCTTGGTTCTGTATAGGCCCACATTCTGGTTTATAGGTATACCTATTACTACTCTCCTTGTTTTTAGAAGTTGCTGCACTCAGCATTACATGTCTCAGCAAATATTATTTGAATATAGGGTTTAATAAGGATTAAGAAAGAAAATTTTGTATTGCAAAAAAAAAAAGTTTTAAAGCTTCAATTTTTTTCTATGATTCTTCAAAAGCATTATTAATAAAATTCTTTTTTTTAATGGAGACATATTAGTAAAATTCTTGGAAATATTACATATAAACATACTATAAATATAGTATATGAATGTGAGTATGAGTGAGTATCACAAAATTATGTACAATTGAAATGAAATAATATTATGTATATTTATGTATGAGATGTTATATTTGGTATTGAAAAGTTACCATAAAATAATATAACTCTATCTCTCACTAACCTTTTGCCAGGCCCCAATATTGCAGTTTAATAATTCCTGTACTTGTCGCGATTGTTTGAGTTCTTCACTTTACTTTCGGTTAACAACTTAAGTGGACTTTGAAGAAGGTCATGCTAGAGATGGAAGAGCTACCGTGCGAACTTAATGATCATGAAAAGAGAAACGCGCAAAGATTGTCACTGGGTTTTAGCTTTCACTCGACTGATGAAGAACTAAGAGCTCATAACCTTTTATTTGGCTTCAAAGGTGTTTAATGGGAGCTTCATTGATGTAAAGTTTGCCGAAGTTGGCATCAATATATGTGAGCCAGGGAACTTCCATCGTTCCATTTATATATCATATACCTAATATATATACTGATTAATAAAATTTAGTCAGGTTTATATAAATTCTAACTAGAATATTTGTTTTAATTAATTTCCTTATCCTGCTGACCTTGGTCTTTTACATTTTTTGTGAACCTAATAAGTAAGATATATGTTGTGTCCATCTGCTAGCACGTGGCTTCAAGATTGGAATATTATCATCTTCGGCACTTTGAGTCGTCTTCTTAACTATGTTTCATCTTTTTCGCCCAAATTTGTGGTTGGACACCAAAATGATAGTTAACCCTAGTAGCTATACATAGATTGGTTCTTACCATCTCTGGTTAGATTGGTTGAGTATATACAAGTTTTATTAATTTATGCCATGTCATGCAGTGTATGTTAATGGCTTGAGAGCAAATGTGGCAAAGATGGGGAGACAGTCTTTTTGGGAGGGGGGAGGAAGGGAGTAGTATTTTTCCTCTTTTTTTATGAGGAAAGAGTAGTGTTTTTCTTCGGTTTTGTTGAGAGAGTAGTATATGTTCAAACCTTTGTTTTTTTCTTTTTGGGTCAAGGGTATTTGTTCAACCTAAGGGACAAAAAATACCAAACTGGGCTAAAAATAAGGAGGGGAACCAAAGTTGGGCACCTGGGAAGGACAAGAAAGTTAGGGTGCATCCAGTGGGCCGTATTTGACATGAATAAAGCCCTTGTAATCTCTACAAATGGAAAAGGACCAAATGGGTTATCCGTGAGCACACTTTGGATGGTGACTTTTCCTTTTCCCACCCTTACACACCTGTAAGTATATAACCTTCTCCCCTTCACTAATTCCCACCACTTTTGTGATGAATTTAAATGGCCATTTAAGTTGTCAACTCATATTTCAAAAAGCAGTTACCAATAAAATCCAATTTGCCATAGCAGACATCTATTTAAATTAAGCCACACAACACATCCTTTGTTATCTCTATCCCTCCCTCTAGTAACGACAAAAGAAGAATCCTTGTCTTCCTTGCTCTTCGCCCTAAGAATGGAGAATCCAAAGAAACCAAATGACTTTATAGACGACAAGAGAAAGGCATTAAAGAAACCAATGGACTTTATCGCAGATAACAACAAGAGAAAGGCATCACAAGAAGATGAGGATGAAGATCTTCTCACTACTCTGTCCTTATCCTTCGATTACAATCGCAGTGTTAGAGCAAGGCTAACGAGTTCTTCCTCAGGGCAGCATCAACAGCCACTGCAGGTACTCCCCACACTGATCGCCCCACCAATTCATCTTTCACAACCAGTCGCAATCCCACCCCTACCCTAGCATATGCACATCCAGACACTTGTTGTCTCTCAAACCTCCCCACCACAATCACCCGTCTAATCACCCTTCAATCATCCTATTCCTGTTCCCGTGTTTGTGCCACCTACGCTGCCGCCACTATCCACTATTCGCCTAGATGCCCTTTTTGTTCCTGCACACTCTTCTTTGTTGCCACCTCCTCTTCCGACTATCAGGAGCTCTCCCTCAGCCTCTCCTTCTCCTTCTCCTTGTGCTGTGCGCACTCATCGTAATTCAAGTCCAGGGCCTGCTAAAGGTGAGAGTAAATCCATCACTCCGCTCTTCCCATGTGCTACCAATCGTAAAGCCATGGTCCACACCATCAAATATCTCGTGAAATATAATATCATGACTATTACAGGAGATTTCCACTGCAAGAGATATGACCGCAAGTACAAGATGGGGTTTGATTTGATACAGAAATTTCGCGAGCTTCAGAGGTTCATTGACAGGTGTAAGAGCACCATGCATGATAGGGCTCCTAAAGAGTGGAGCGAACTAGTTCTCCCAATGTGCAAGCACTGTGGATAGGCGAATAGTTTAAAACCCATCATTGAGGTGAACAAGAAACATTCAATTAATTGGTTGTTTTTATTGTTGGGGTTGTGTACACTGGAGCAATTGAAATATTTTTGCAAGCATAACATCAACCATCGAATTGCAGCTAAGGATCAACTTCTTTATTTGACTTATTTTCAACTCTGCAAATAGCTCTTGGGGGAGGTTGATGCATCTTAGCATTTCTACATGGCTGATGGTAGATTCTAGACACTTTTTCTATCAGTTCTCTATAGTTTGATTTTTTATTTAATTCTAGGGCTAACTATTTTTGGTGTGAATGTAGAATTTTTTTATCTTCTTTTTGGTTATTTTTATTCTAAAAGATACAATCTTCCTTTTTTTTGGGGGGGGGGGGTTTACTTTTATAAAGGTTATCCATTTATTACTCCTAATTAGGTGGATAAGATAATAGAAAAATATTTAATTTTTATATTTTGTTTTGTTTTCTATATTTTGTTTTGACTAGACTAGAACATAAAAAACAAAATTAGAGCGATCAGAGACAATGAAAAACTTACCTTCTTTAATTAATTAGAAGCCTTTTAAACATCTTTTTTTTTTTAATTTTTTTACACAGCACTGCTATTCAATTTGAAATTTTTTTGACAGATCTATAAATTTGGTTTTATACTAATTGTCATTATTATAAATTAACTTTTAGTAAAATTATCAATGTATAATAAAAGAAATAACAAACTGTTAAACACAACTTTTAAATAAATAACAAACAACGGACAGGAGAATTGAAATAATGAATAAATCAATAGAATTTAGAGTGTGTTTTGGTAAGATTATTTTGGCAAAAAAATATTTTTTTTTAAAAAATCACTTTTAACATATTTAGATAAATTTTTAAAAATAATCAAAGTTTTAAAAAAATCTATTTTAAATTTTTTTCAACTATATAAAAAAATTTAATTTTATGATCAATTTTTTCAAAAATTAAAACAAACATCCTTAATCAATTGGAGCAACAATGGTCAGGTAACATAGAAAAGATAAATGTCGATATGGTAGATTGAACTAAAACCATTTCAGATGGAAATGATAGAGACATGTTGATGTTGTCTTTACTAAAGTAAATTTATAATGGAAACAAGAAAATTTCAATCCTATCTTAATTTGAGGTTAAAATATTTTGAAAATTAGTTTTTGAGATCTGTTATTTAACAATATACAAAACTACTTAGAAAGAAAGAGGGTCGAAAGTATAAAGGTGCTTTCTTAAATGCACCTTATTTTGTTATGCACCTGGGGTGTATCTAGACTAGCGATTTAATTTGAGGCGTTAGATTGAGTTAAGTAAAATCGAATGGTTGTAAATATTGCAGGCAACCTACATATCACAGTACCCACACTACCACCGTCCCCTCTCTCCCATCTTCTCACCTTTGGCCTCAACCTCTGTGGACCAGAAACGAGTTACAGTTCGCATCCTACCACCACTGCCATATCGTCTCGTCTCCCTCTCTCCCATTTCTCTCGTCGGCATCAACCACCGAGACGTTGGCAGCTCTAGCCTTCGATCTGGAGCCACCACCGGCACATAAGGGAGAATCGAGGCGAGAAACTCATCAGGGAGATCGGAGATGCTGTCAGGCATAATAGCCTCGCAATGGTTCCTGTTGCCGTCGTCGGCTGTGGAGAGCATCCGGGATCTAGCCTTAGAGAAGTTGCTGGAGCGGTTGCCTTGGGGGGCACCCTTGCTGTAGTTGGCAACGGTGGCCATGGAAGATGCATAGCTCATCCACCATTTGAACAACAACAGCGTCTCTTTTAGTTTCTGTGTTTTGTGAGTGTGGAAAAATTAGGAAATGGCTTCACTTTTAAATTTGAATTTTTTTGTTCTTGCTAATGTTAAGGTTTTGTTGTTGAGGTTGATTGTTATGTCTGATTTGAATTTGTGCTATTGCTTGCAACTATTGGTGTGATGTTGAAAAGTGCCCAATTTGTGTTTGTGAAAATTACTTGCAATTATGGATTATTCATCATGGATTAAGAGGGTGGGACATGGAGAAGATAGAGAAGGGAGTGGTTATTAGCAGGCAGGGTGAAAGTAGTGCCTAGCGGTGGTGCATAGGCCCTATTCTTTCTCTATCACTTTTGCTTCTAGTTGATGATTTGCTGGGCAATGGACATGAGGTTGGAGTGGCAGCAGTGCAGGTGATGGTGTGGTGGTGGTGGCCATCGTGAAGGGCGGCAATGGGCGGAGTTAAGATTTAGACCAGCGATCTGATTTTATATGAAGTAACCGGCTCTGGAAGTTAACTCTTTAATAGCCGATTGCATTCCACCATAAGTGCATGATAATAAATGGTGCATCAGGCACCTTACTTTCCACGATACATGGTAGCACGCACCAAGTATAAAAGCAACATATGGGGTTGGCCTAGAAAAATTTAACTCTTTCCTCTACCCAAGGTGTCACAAACATACATCAAAAGGTAACGTATAAATAGGGATGGCAAAAATATCTATTAAAGCGAGTATCTGCTGGGATTATCCACAATAGAAATAGGAATGGGGACAGACTGGTCCCCACGGGGACGGGGGAATATCCTCATTTAGCTAATGGGGGCTGGAGGTCCCCGTCTCATGGAGACCTGCGAAATTTCCACTTAAATATAAAATTACACAAATATCTATACATATAATAACTAAATACATGATTTTACTATTTATGTTTGTCTTTGACTTACATACTTATTAGAAAATTTACTAATTGAGTTTATAATTTGAATATTTGTAATTTATGATTTGGATATTTCTATTCTCTTATAATGGATTTACAATTATATATTTTATTTTTAATTTAATTATATTCTATTGTATTGGATAATAATATGAATTATGAATATTTTATTAAGTTTAAAAGTATTTATTTATATTTTTTTTAGATCTTTTTATAGAAACTCGTGGATATCTGCGGGGATTCGAATCCCCACTGGAAATAGGAAATGGGGACTTGCGATAGGGATGACGATGGGGATGGGGACGGGGACGGGGACGGGGACAAGGATAGGGGGTAAAATCCTAAACGAAAATGTGGTACACGAGGTGGGGGATACATCCCTGCTTTATAAATATCTATTGTCATCCCTGCTTATAAATATCTTTTTATGCTGTCTAAAAAAATATATCTTTTCTTCGAATTTTTATTATAAAAAGAAGATGTAAGAATGAGGTGGAACATCAGTTTTATCATGTCGTCACCATGATTTCCAACAAATGCAAAAAGGAAAAAGAACAGCAATTTCTTTTGTCTTCACGTAAAAAAAAATTCTTTTGTCTTTTAATTTATTAAGTAATTGTCATATGCTTTTCGTACATTATTCGAGAAATATTGTCTTAATACATATATAGTAGTGCTGAAGTCAATCTGCATACTATTCGTACACTAGAATTCGCATTGGGTGCTCAAAAGAGAAAAATGCAAATAATTGAAATATGAGTGTAAATGTGTTCTTCTTAGCTTTTCAATAACATTTTTTAAATTAACTTTTCCCCTTTGGAAATAATTCACTCGATTATTTTTAAATACTTGGCCGTCATATTGTTTTTCTTGACATGATTTTTTTTTTAAAAATCCAGTAAAAAACAAAAAGTGATCAGCCACGTTAAAATGGTGATATTTTTAATATATTATTAATATAAAAATTTTATATTATTATCATATAATAAATTATTATATATGTGATTTTTGATATAATAATTATTAGAATTACACACTCTTGTTAATGAGGTATATATAAAAGTAGTAAGATATTAATCTCTTGGAATAAATCAGATAATTACGTAGAGATAGCTTCCAATAATATTTTTTTTCATATACATAAATTTTGGGATCAAATATAAGACCTCATACTTAAGAGATCTGAGCCTCTTTAATTTGAACCAATACTTTATTAATGCTTTTGTGATAATATATAATTACATAATTATATAAAAATTTTGATACTTATAGCACATGAAAATTAAATTCTTAAAGTTTCTAGAATGGAAAATTGAAATTAGAATAAGCACATCTCATTGGAAATTGCAAAACATTAATGGATTCATCATATGCACACGGTGTCAATACATAGTTGTGTTCTTTCTTAGCGGTCACCCTTAATCTTCTTCAATGTTTTTAACTTTTTATTTTCTATTTTTTTAACCCATTTTAAAGAGTTTGGGAAAAATACTTATTAAAAAATAGAAGTGAAAGCAAAATTAGAAAATTATTTTATATTTAAATTTGAATATAATTATAGAAGTATTATTTTATCAAAATTAAAAATTGTTAAACTATTTAAATATGATAAATATAAAAATATTTTTTCTTATAAAATTATAATTAAAAACATAGAAAAAGAGAGTGAGAATGGAAGTGTGAAGGGATCAAGCAGTATTTTTTCAAAAAAGAAAAAAAATTAAAGATAAAATCTTTATAAAATAAAAAAAATGATTCATAGATTTGAGGATGAAAATCCTCTCTTCTACGACTTCTATTTTTGAGAAAGTAGTTCTTTATTTGCTTCTAAAAAATAGAAAAATTAATTATTTTCTAATTTTTTATAAAGACAAATAAATAATATTAAAATTTTAAAATTTTTTTGAAATTTTGTTTCAAAAAAATTTTACTCACAATCACAAACAAATGCACTTATTGATAGGTTGTTAGTTTTAAGTGCTTTTTTCTAGCAAAAGTCAAATGGTTGTAATGATATGATTATAAATGATTGAATAATTATGCAAAGATTTTTTAGATTGACTGTATATCAAAATTAATATTTTGTAATACTCCCTTTATCAATCAAATTTACCTTAGTATAATATTTAATTATTTTATGTTCACACAAAAAATGTTAGTATTATTTGATTCGTATAAAAAGGATTGTTAATTTTAACTTATAAGGCTTTTTTAAAAGAGAAAGAGGTTTAGTGATCTTTGACTTAACCAACCAAGATGCATTTTGGTCATCATTTATCATAATAAAGATGTTAAATTCATCATTAATGATCAAATAATAATTTTGTATGTTCTTGGCTGGTTTTCAATGTGGCGATTTTTTGGCTATGACTAGATTGAACACTTGATCAATTCTTAATTTAACTGGTTAGCTGAGCTGATTCGATTCGATTTTTAGAACAATGGTTTGTTTGTGAAATTTTGAGCTTTTTAAGTTATTTTAAAATTAAAGTTTAATTTATGTTTAGATATAAAATTAAGTTATGCTTAAACATAATATTAAAAAAAATTATTTGCAAGCTTTTTTTCCTAAAGTATCCCCTCATCCGAAAAGTGAAAATTTAATTTTCTGGGGTATAGTTGGGTTTCTAAGTCGAAATCCATATTTATGATTTTTTTTTTATACATATGAATATCAAGATAAAATCTAGGGCCACATACTTAAGGGACTTGAATCCCTTTGACTCGGATTGACATCTTAATGGTTAAGCAACTTGTTTATGTTATAAATTTTAAAACTTTTTGCTAATATTTTTTATAAAATTAATTTACATATATTAAAAAAATACACAAATATTTAATTATTTAAATACATTTTTCACTCAAAATAACATATTCAAATGAGTTATTAAAGTGATGTTGGGTTCTGTTCTTTTGCAAATAAAAGATTAAATACTTTTAAAATATTAATGTTTAAAAGTAAAATTTTAAATTTAAGTTTTATAAATAAAAAATTAAAATCAAAAGAGTTATGTTTTTATAATAAATTGACTCATTTAAAATGAAAAAATTAGCCAAAGTTAAATAGATTTTTTTATTAAAAATGTTTATGCAATTTTAAATTTTTTGATAGAGTTTATGCAATTATAAATTAAGGTATTGGTAAGGTAAAACTATTTTATTACCACTGTAATCAAATATTTTGCGTAGAGTTTAATTATTAGAATTCAAAAGTTAATGATTTAAACAAAAAAAAAGTGACATGTAAATGTAATATATAAAATATAAAATATAAAATATAATTAAATTAAAATGTATTAAAATGCGACTCAATTATTTATATATTGTGTTCATATATAATTATTACAAAAATATTGTAATTTTTGTGTATTTGAAAAAATATGGTGGATTTTAAAGAAATCGCAATGGTTAATTGCAATTTCAACCATAAAAATAAAAAAAATTATTATTTAATAGAAATCACAATGATGTATTGCGATATCAATAAATTTAAATTAAATAAAAATAAAAAATGATATTTTAATAAAAATCATAACATATCATTGCGATCTCAATAAAATAAAATAAAAATATTATTTTAATAAAAATCGCAATACATTATTGGGACTTCAATAAAATAAAATTAAAATATAAAATATAAAATATTATTTTAATAGAAATCGCAATATATTGTTGCGATTTTAATAAAACAATAACTAAAAAAATAAAAATATTATTTTAATAAAAATTGCAACTCATTGTTGCTGTTTTAATAAAATAGGAATAAAAAATAAAAATATTATTTTAATAGAAATTACAATTCATTGTTAGGATTTTAATAAAATTAAAAATAAAATAAAATAATATTATTATAATAAAAATTGTAAGCAAAAGTTGTAATTTTCTTTTTTCCATATATTTACTATGCTTATATGTGACTGCATTTACAATGTGTGTTTTAGTTTTTTTGTGTTTGTGCATGAGACTATAAGAGAGGGGAAGAGAGAGAGAGCGCGAGAAAGTGAGAGGGAAAGGAGAGAGAAAACGATTAGGAAAGAGGAATAAGAGAGAAGAGAGAAAAAAAAAAAGAAAGAGAGAGAAAGAATAATAAAAAATTAAAATATCATAATTCTCTAATTATTTTTTAAAAATAATAAATCATCAAATTTCTTATAAAAATACAATAAACAATCTAAAAAACCTTAAAATGCTCTGGTAAGAAACGGTTATTTTATTAGTGAAATATGATATTATAATTACATGAAATCAATTCTAAGTCATATGAACTTAGTCATGAAAAAAAAAAATAAAAAAAGAGAACTTTACTCACACGCGCGGGCAGCGGGGCCGTGCCACAAAGGCATAGGCACAGACTGTGGTCCCAACTCTAATTCTAATTCTAGTTCTAGTTCTAGTTATAAAAATCAGAGACAAAGCCAAAACCCGAATCTAAACTCATTCGCAACCAAACGGGAAATCAAGAACAAAAAAGAAAAGAAAAAAAGAGAGAGAGAAAAGAAGAGCAGAGAAACAAAGCAATGGCATGGCATTTGTAATGACCGGAACATCAGCAACGGGCTAACGTTGCGATGCTGCTACCTCCTCCTTAGCAGAGAGAGAGAGAGAGAGAGAGAGACAGACACAGACACACACACACACACACGCAGAGAAAGAGACAAAAGCGAATGCCATAGGTCTCGTGTGCTCGTCAACCACCCTCTCTAGAATCCCTCATTGCGAGCCAATTCCCCAGTTCGCCCCTCTCCTGAATCCGTTGTTGGTTGTTGCGATGGAGGCTCTGATCGAGTTATGCGACCTGATTGCGCAGAACCCGGCGCAATTCTCCGACAAGCTCTCGTGGATATGCGACAAATGCCCGCCGCCGGAGTACCTGTCGGCGGGATCTCCTAGGGTTTCGCGTTCCCACCTCAATGCCGTCCTCGCCGTTGCCCGCTTCCTCTCCAAATGCCCCGATTCCTCCGATCTGCGGCCCAAGTCCGTCGCCATCGAGTTCCTCCGCTTCATTCCCTATTCCTTTACCCAATCCTTCTGGCCCCAACCCTTCTCCCTCGATTCCGTCGCCTCCTTCTTCCTCGAATTCCTCGCATACGTCTCCAAGGCCGCCGAATTGTCCCCCGATTTCGCCGACGAGGTTGCCGGCTTCTCCGGGGAGGTCGTGCTCTCGGCGATAGGTAATTCCGCCGAACACCACTCCGGCATTGCTAGGGCTTTCTTGGTCGCGTTGTCGCAGAACTTCATTGCGATTTCGGAGTCTGATGCCAATAAATTGGTGACTTGTTTGATCGAGCGGTTTACGGCCCCGATCCCCGGCACGCCGAGGGATGTTGTTGCCGGAAACTCCGAGAATTCCTCGGTTCAGAGCTCCCCGATTAGTGTGAACCACCAATTTCAAGGCAATTACAATGGCAGCCCCGGGAACGAAGCGGTGAGCAACAATGTGTCGGGTTCTTCGGGCAGTGTGGCTTCTAAGGGCGCGGATGATGCTAGCACTACTGCGTCGTCGAGAGGGTCGGGGATGGTGAACGGTGGAAACCATATTTGGAGGAGTAATGCTGATCAATTGGCGCAGAATTTGGGTTTGAATGATGGTGGAGGTGGTTCTACTGGGCAGCAAGTTGCTTCCTTTGAGGAGGAGTCCGTGGAGAGCTTGGAGAGACAAGAAATAGCTTTTAAGTTGATTGCTCACGTGTTGGAGAAGGCTCGCATTGATGCTGGCCTTTTGGAGCAGGTTAGGTTAATTGCGAAGAAACAGATTCAGTCTATGTCTGTTTTTCTAAAGGTATCTATACTTCTTTCTTTGTTTGATTAATGTTTAATACATTGTTTTCCTTGTTGAGCTTGCGTGTATGTTATTGTTCACTCAATGTGGAAAGGAGTTAAAATTTAGATTAGTCTGAAGAGTGAAGAGGGAGGGTTGTTTTATAATTTGCTGGTTCTTGCAGATAAGGAAGAGGGATTGGCATGAGCAGGGTTCACTTCTAAAAGCTAGAATCAATACCAAACTGTCAGTTTATAAAGCTGCAGTGAGACTCCAAATCAAGAGCCTCTCAGCACTGGATTCGGATGCAAGATCGGTCAAGAGATTGGTTTATGAGGCTGTTGCGATATTGATAGATGCCGCTGAGGCATGCTTACTGTCTGGTTGGCGGAAGTTGAGAACTTGTGAGGAGCTATTTAGTTCCTTGCTTATGGGGGTAGTACAAATTGCTATTGCCCGAGGAGGTCAGCCACTGCGTATCTTGCTTATTCGCCTAAAACCAATTGTTCTCAATGTCTGTGCTCAGGTGTGGTTCTGTTTCCGATCAGATTTATATGCGCATTGGCACAGTGGCAGTCAATTTTATTTTCAAACTTACATTCCATTTGACATTCAATTTCATAAAATTTGTAATTTTTTATATTTCCAAATGTTGCTGTAACAGGCTGATACGTGGAGTAACAACCAAGGGGCCATGTTTGAGAGTGTCACAAAGGCTAGCTGTCAGATTATTGAATCCTGCTGGACTAACGAGCGGGCTCCTGTGGACACGTACATCATGGGATTAGCCGCAAGCATACGTGAACGGAATGATTACGATGAACAGGTTCTTATATTAGTGTTCACATATCCTTCATAAGGGAAATACTATGTCCATATTATTTAGGTATGCATGTTGATTTGGCATTTCATACATTTTCATATATTTTATGGAGTTCACTGTGTATGTTCTTTCTGATACTTCAGTGTTCATTCTCTTTTCTTTCATCAACTGCATTCATAATTGCATCCATTCATACAGTGAGTAGTTTTTCATGTTTTTGTCAGCATTGCATCTTGTGCTTCAAAATTATTGATATTTTTTTTAAGTTTAAGCATGTAAATTTCCATTCCTTCGTTAAATTGTTTGCTTGCTTGTGGAATCTTGCTGCCATCAGGACAACAGAGAGAAACCTGAAGTTCCTGTTGTACAGCTTAATGTCATACGCCTGTTTGCTGAACTGAGTGTTGCTGTCAACAAGTCTGAGCTGGTAGACGTGATATTACCTCTTTTTATCGAAAGCTTAGAAGAGGGTGATGCTTCAACTCCTAGTTTATTGAGACTTCGAGTATGGAACTTTGTCTTCAGAGCACGTATTCTGAAATTCATATAAAATTTTGTCAATATGTTTTCGTTAATTTTCCGTCAATCCTTTCGCTGTTATGCTATGAATCTTACATTGTGTTTTTGTTTCAACCCATGTAGCTTCTTGATGCTGTGTCTCGAATGGCCAGTTTAGGTTTTGAGAAGTCTTACCGTGAGACAGTAGTTTTGATGACTAGAAGTTACTTGAGTAAACTTTCCAGTGTGGGATCAGCTGAAAGCAGAACAGATGCACCTGAAGCCACAACTGAGCGAGTTGAGGTATGTAGTATCGCTAAAAATGCCAATAACACTTTCTAAATTTGATTTGTTTGATAAAATGCAATATCAAATGGATGCTCACTAGTTCAATTACATTCTAGACTCTACCTGCAGGATTTCTTCGCATTGCAAGTGGTCTTACTAGTGATAGACTGCGTTCAGATTATCGCCATCGGTTGCTCTCCCTCTGTTCAGATGTTGGTTTAGCTGCTGAGTCTAAAAGTGGAAGGTATACCTTTTTCTCTGCTGAGCACATTATAGACAATATATATAATAATGCAGAATTTTGTTGAGAATTTGGTTACTTGATGAATTATGATTTCTCAAGATTTCACATCTGATGCTCATCAGCTTATGTGCTACAGGAGTGGAGCAGATTTCCTGGGTCCTCTGCTTCCTGCAGTTGCTGCGATATGTTCTGATTTTGATCCTACGTTAAATGTGGAGCCGTCACTTTTGAAACTGTTTCGCAACCTATGGTTCTATCTTGCTCTTTTTGGCCTAGCACCTCCAATACAGAAGACTCAACAAATTACAAAGTCAGTTTCCAGTACTCTTAACAGTGTGGGAAGCATGGGTGCAACTGCTCTTCAAGCTGTAAATGGACCATATATGTGGAATGTGGAGTGGTCTTCTGCTGTGCAGCGTATTGCTCAGGGTACTCCTCCACTAGTAAGTTGTTCCT
Source organism: Pterocarpus santalinus (assembly GCA_031439595.1). Classification (NCBI taxonomy): domain Eukaryota; kingdom Viridiplantae; phylum Streptophyta; class Magnoliopsida; order Fabales; family Fabaceae; genus Pterocarpus; species Pterocarpus santalinus. Next base: position 1,510,254 of record CM062529.1, read on the forward strand.
GAAAGATCTTCCTTAAATTTTTTGGGTGAACAATGTCATTAGTGTTTCTTTTCCATATGGTACATGTATTGACCTGAAGTTTTACTTTTATATCTTTCTGTTTCTGTCCAGGTTGTTAGCTCAGTGAAATGGCTTGAGGATGAGTTAGAACTAAATGCTCTGCACAACCCAGGCAGTCGCCGGGGAAGTGGCAATGAGAAAGCTGCTCTTGTGCAGAGAGCTGCTCTTTCTGCAGCTCTAGGAGGGAGAGTTGATCTCCCGGCAATGACCACAATCTCAGGTGGATTGCATTTACTTTATGTTCATTATTTTCCTATATCTATGAATTGCCAACGTCTTCAGATTCACAGAGAGGCACTGTATCTTGTGCTGGGCATGTATCAGCTCACTTGTATAACACTCCTTTCCATGTTAGACACTCTGTTTTTGGAAACAGTACATTGTAAATTCATGATGACATTTCTCATCCATTGGACAGTCTTTGAACATGTTTTGACATGTGCTAGCATGTCCTTGACTGATATATTCGATGCAACTTGTTCATAAGCCTAGTATTGTTGAGAAAAGCATCAAGACAAGCAATTAAAACTACTCTTGCCCTTGTTCTTTAGATTTATCTTAAGTTCTTAGGTCTCATGTTGGTAGGTCATAATTAAATTTACGCCTTTCTTGGGCATGATAAATTGGAAAATTATAATGTATAATGTGGTTTCTGGTTTCTGTTTGGGTTGGAATTTACCCCCTTGCTCCTTCTTAACTCTTGTATTCATTTTGTACCACTCCACTCTATCATGACTGTTCTGGTGCTTTGGTTTGCTTAAATTATTTTTCAGGCGTGAAGGCTACTTATCTTCTTGCTGTAGCTTTTCTTGAGATCATCCGCTTCAGCAGCAATGGCGGAATCCTAAATGGTGGCACCACTATGGATGTTGCTAGAAGTGCCTTTACTTGTGCCTTTGAATACCTCAAGACTCCAAACCTAATGCCTGCTGTCTTCCAGTGTTTAACTGCAATTGTTCACAGGGCTTTTGAAACAGCTGTCTCATGGCTGGTAGGCATTACTTTCACATAGGTTTTAGTTCGACTACAGTTGTTGCAAAAACTTAAGCTGATTGGAAACAGGTTCAACTAACTTAATTGTGTTTAACCTGCTAATATTCCCCTTTATGTGTACTCATGTGGGCCAATAAGCCTCAACCCAAGGAGCAAGGAAATGTTTACGTAGTAATAGCAGTTATTATCTAAATTTATGCCTATGCATGTATAAAAACAGTTCTTTGTTTCTATCAGAAAATAAATGCTACGGTTTTTCAAATGGAGAATGTTACTTTTGTTAAAAGGCTGATTTGTTTGGTGTTATTTGTGTTTCTGCACTATATGACATGATTGATTGGTCTGGCTTCAGGAAGATCGAGTGTCTGATATAGGCCATGAAGCTGATGTGCGAGACTCAATACTCACAGTGCATACCTGTTTTCTAGTCAAAAGTCTGTCCCAGAGGGAGGATCATATACGAGATATTGCAGAGAACTTGTTGACTCAAGTTAGAGAGAGATTTCCACAGGTAAATTTTAAACACTGTATGCATGATTTGTCTAAATGTGCCCTGTGCTTTCTTTTCTTGAGTTCTCCAGCATATTTAAGATTAGAACTACATCTTTGCAGGTTTTATGGGATTCATCCTGCTTAGACTCATTGCTATTTTCATTTCAAGATGACTCTTCTTCTACTGTCATCAATGATCCTGCTTGGACATCAACAGTCCGTTCCTTGTACCAGAGAATTGTTCGGGATTGGATAATTAAATCACTTGCAAGTGCTCCATGCACTAGCCAGGGCCTTCTTCAGGTTGACATGATCTGTTTCATTGAGGAAAATCAATATTTTAGTTTCTTTACTTTCATTTTAACTTTGTCTTTCAACATTTTTGTCACATGCTCTGAAGGGCCTAGTATGTTGTTTCTTGTATGTAAAATGAATTATAATCTTTTATTTGTAAAATATAAAATTCTTATTCTAAGCATGTGTCAAATGCTGGATGGTATTATTTTTCTCTGGGGTGAGCATGATTGTCTACTCTAAACAATGTAAAGTAAATTTTTCGGATAATTTGAGTTCTATGCTTCTGCTTCTAACATCTGATCATTCCCCTTATTACCCTTATATCTTCTTGTTTTTTGTACCATAAATACGGTTCATATATGGGTGTGCTACTGATTCTAATTAACTTGCATTCTGAAATTGGTCCTAAAATGTGGTAGGTGCATAATTTGTTTGATCCTTAATTTCTTCCTGTTTGGTTTTTGCTATTTGCTAATAAATATATCGTCCCATTTAAACTTTATATTGGTGACATTGTTGAAATATCTTTATTTTTGTTAAATCCTCACAGTTTTTTCCCCCCTTTTATCTTCCCCACATCTCTTTCTGTATATTCCACATCAGGATAAACTTTGTAAAGCAAACACATGGCAAAGAGCGCAGCCCACAATTGATATTGTTTTACTTTTGTCTGAGGTGCGAATTGGCACCGGAAAAAATGACACCTGGCTGATACAAACAGCAAATATTCCTGCAGTCATGGCTGCGGCTGCTGCAGCTTCTGGAGCAAACTTAAGAGCATCAGAGTCTTTTAATTTAGAGGTTATTAGTTCAGGTCAGTGCAACCAAGCTGCAGCTACAGTTAAGTGCAACCATGCTGGAGAGATAGCTGGCATGAGAAGGTTGTATAACAGCATGGGTGGATTTCAATCCAATACTCAACCTACTGGTTTTGGGCTCGGGGCTGGCCTTCAAAGAATTATATCTGGAGCTTTTCCTCAGCCACAAGCTGAGGATGACTCATTCAATGGAATGTTGCTTAATAAGTTTGTGCGTTTACTTCAACAGTTTGTCAACATAGCAGAGAAAGGTGGGGAGGTGGTCAGGTCTGAATTTCGTGAAACTTGCTCTCAGGCTACTGTGCTGCTTTTGTCAAATTTGGTAAATGCATTTCACACTGTTTTCTTGATTGTAGTAATTATAATTCGTAGTGATATATGTTCATGTGTACCTTTATCTGAGTTATGTTTTTCATATGGACTAGAGTTCTGGATCCAAATCAAACGTGGAGGGCTTCTCACAACTTCTTCGTCTTCTTTGCTGGTGTCCTGCTTATATTTCCACCCATGATGCAATGGAAACTGGTGTTTTCATTTGGACATGGTTGGTTTCTGCTGCACCTCAGCTTGGAGCTCTTGTCCTTGCTGAGCTTGTTGATGCATGGTTATGGACAATTGACACAAAGCGGGGTCTTTTTGCATCTGAAACAAGGTATTCTGGGCCTGCTGCAAAACTAAGGCCTCACCTGTCCCCTGGGGAGCCTGAAATGCAGCCAGAGATTGATCCTGTTGAGCAGATAATTGCTCATCGGTTGTGGCTTGGGTTTCTCATTGATCGCTTTGAGGTTAAAGAGTTGCTTATCTAATTTGTTAGCTTATGTTTTCTTGTCCTGCCACTTGTTTATGTAAACATCATAGTGATTGCTATGTTTATTTTATGTTTGTTTTGATCTTAAGTAGTCATACTGTGTTTTGATATTCCTATTGTATCCAAAAATTTAATTAATTCATGACCTCACCACCTTATAATCTCCCTTTGCTTGTTTAAATTGTTGTTGGGTAAATTGTCCAGTTTGGGTATCATAGGACTTACCTTGGGTATCGCTTTCACCTTGCACATTGTGATTGCGAAGTGATGATAATCAATGAATCATTAGTTGAATATGCTGCCTGGATTGTTTTAAAGTTATGTTTTGATCGGTGCTATATTTCAATGGACGTAGTTAAACATGAAATTTTACTAGGTTGAATCTTTGATCTCTCTATAACGTACTGGATTTTTGAGTAAAAGATTATGTTTCACTTGTTCGATCTGTACCACAGAATTCCAGAATCTATCCATGAATCACCCTTTATTTAAAGAATTAGGTTCAGTTCTTGATTAGTGGGTCATATGGGGTATTATTATTATTATGGCATTAAATTGCTCTAAAGTGTTAGTTGCTATTGTGTTTATGCTGATCAGCTAATTGCTAATGAACTTTTTGGTGTTTTTTCACTTGAACATTCTATATCTTGATATAAGGTTAAGATGCTTGAAGTTGCATTGCCTTGTTCATTACTTTCTTTCCTGTGTTAAATATTGAATCTAGTTTCAACTTTAAAAATTGCAAATATTTTAACTAATTGTATATTTTCTTTTCCCCTAGATCACTACTTATGTTGTCTTTTATAGGCAGTTCGACACCAAAGTGTGGAGCAACTCTTGCTTCTTGGTAGGATGTTGCAGGGGACAACAAAGCTTCCCTGGAACTTTTCACACCATCCTGCAGCCACTGGCACTTTTTTCACTCTCATGCTTCTAGGGCTCAAGTATTGCTCTTGTCAGTTTCAGGGCAATCTGCAAAAATTTCAAATAGGGCTTCAGCTGCTTGAAGATCGGATTTATCGGTGAGCATGGGTGCCTTTATAGGTTATCTTTGTCATTCTTGGTGCATGTATCTGAAATTGTTCTTTTTCTTTACCCTTGCTGAGAGTGGGGGTGGCAATATCTTTTTGCTTACCAATTACTATTATTTATTGAGCAGTTTTTGCTTAACTTCTACATGAAGCATGCATTTTGCTAGCACATACCATAATTCACAAAAGATTATGATCTGTATTTCTTATTCAATTTCTCTCCTTGCAAGGTTTTAATCCCCTTTCTTTGGTGGCTTGAAAGTTTTTTTCTGGAAACTTCACAACTTAGGGCTACTTTTTCAGATGATCAAATTTTGTCCGCATGCTAATATGCTTCTGAGGACTTGGCTGGGGATTTGGAAATGGGTGAAGTCACACAGACCAACTCTGCTTGAATTTTATGCCAAATTTTGGCATTTTCCCATTATGTTCATGACTCAAATGACATTAAATTTTTGAGTCGTTTTATCTTTTAAATGTAATCAGTGAATATTGTTTGGAGCTTATTGTGTGCTTTACTTTATTGTCAATTCTTCTGAATGCTTTGCGCTGCTAATTTTTTTTTTTTTCAGGAACTTAGTGAGATGGTCAAAATAATCAGTCAATCTTTGTGCATTATTTCTTTTCTTTTCTCTTTTATACTTAACAAGAACCCAGCCTTATCCCGCCCACAAAGAATATTTGAATCTCTTAAATATTGTTAAATCCATGTTTGACATTGATTTGAGTTGCAAATTTTGGAGGTTGATTAATTTGTTGAATTTGTGGTGGGGAATCTGATACTGCAAAGGACTTGCCTGATATTTGAAGTGAGCTCTTAACTGCACTGCACTAGATTTTTCAGGCCTTCAATAATAATTTCACAGCATGCATCTTTAAATTTACATTAAAAGTTCTGTTAGAGCTTAGATTCATCATGTTCACCTTGCTTTGGAGTAATTGAAAATGCCATGTGGTGCATTTGCAGGGCCTCTTTGGGTTGGTTTGCTTATGAGCCTGAGTGGTATGACACAAATTATACAAATTTTGCTCAGTGTGAGGCTCAGTCTGTTTCTCTATTTGTTCACTACCTTTCAAATATGAAAGGTGATGCTGTTCAATCTAGTTCAAAAGGAAATGGCCAAGAAAATGGGAACGCTTTGGCCGATGTGGTAACAATTCTGTCTAGCATTGACATCTGCTTAGTCTTTTGAACATTATTTGTTCACTTTGAATTTTAAAATCATGTCCTTTTTGTTATTCATCTTCTCTGTGAAATTGGTTTTAACTTTTCCAAGTGAATTGCAAAACATCTTGGGCATTTATTCTAATATTTACATATGTAGAGTGATCAACATCATCCTGTTTGGGGCCAAATGGAGAACTATGCTGTAGGCAGAGAAAAACGGAGACAACTACTTTTAATGCTATGCCAACATGAGGCTGATAGGCTTGAGGTCTGGGCACAGCCAACTAACACAAAGTAAGTATATAATTTTTTCTGGGGCTATGTGAACTCCCATTATATCTTACTTTTTTGTCCTTCCCCGAGTTTTCGAATACCTGGTATGTAATTTCAGGGAAAGTATTACGCGACCCAAAATTAGCTCAGATAAATGGATAGAATATACTAGGACTGCCTTTTCTGTGGAACCTAGGATTGCTTTATCCTTGGCCTCAAGGTTTCCGACCAATGCATTTGTGAAGACCGAAGTAACTCAGCTGGTACAGGTACGTTTTCTTATCATGCAAATTGTGAACTAGAAGTCCTCATCAGTTGAGTGTCTGCAAAATGGTAATTGATTTATGTTAGGGACCCGGCCAATAATGAATTGAGCCTTAGTTATAATTGTTAAGTATGTGAGATGAGAGAGAATGAGGGGCACATTCTTGTATATTGAACTGCTGGGTTGGCAAAAAGAAAGTGGTGGGAAGGGAGGATTGAGTAGGGTTCTGTTAGAGGAGGGACATTGTGAGGGCAGGCAAGAATCGGGAGGAGGCGATTGGGAGAGACTGAGCCTCTCTAAAGCTCGGAAATTATCTTTTCCTTTCTGCACTTATTTTGTAAGTGATATACACTGATATCTCCTCGAGTTTGTTGATAATACAGCAGTGCTCCTTCAGTTTCTAGCTCATTTTACCAGTTAGTTGGCCAAAATTTAAATGTTTTGGGAGACAATCGTTCCCTGTATTCTCTTGATGTTGGACAGTGGAAGGTAGCATTGGATTTATGGTAGAAAAGTGTAGGATTGAAGGGTTATTGTAAGTAGGTAATTGCAAGAGTTTTTTTGCAAACAATATAATGTGTTATGTAATTTCTATCATTTTTTATTTTTAAATTACCATAATCCCAGCTGCTCTATCTCACGACTATTCTAAGTTCTAAATTCATCATGTTGCTAAATATGACATAATAGCTTCTCTTTACAGGTGCATATACTGGATGTGCGCAACATACCAGGAGCATTACCTTACTTCATTACCCCCAAGGCTATTGATGATAATTCAGTGCTTTTGCAACAATTGCCTCATTGGGCTCCCTGTTCTATTACACAAGCTCTAGAGTTCCTTTCTCCAGCATACAAGGGGCATCCACGGGTCATGGCATATGTTCTAAGGGTCCTAGAATCCTATCCTCCTGAACGGGTGACATTTTTTATGCCACAGCTGGTGCAGTCTTTGCGACATGATGAAGGGGTTAGATATATACTGAAACTTAATTTCATGATTTATTCCCTTAGTATGTGCTTTCCTCCTACTGCGTGCCACTTAAAAACCCGATTGTACATTTTTGTTTTCTTCTCTCTATTTTAAATCTACACCATAAATAAGTCTTTTGTATAATCACATTCTGAAGATTTTAAAGAGATCATGATGACTTAAGAAAACTATATAGATAAATCAAAGAAAGAGAGGGGAGGGGATGCTTTTCAACATGTTGAATCTCGCTATGCATTCTTGATGGAATTTTTTATTTCTTTAATTCTGTATTTATCTCACCAAATATTTTGGCATCTTAATTCGATTTATTTCCCCAAATCAAAGATCCCATTTTGGGTGAAACATCTTTTGCTCAGACATTTTAAAATGAAAATTCATTAACGTATTCTGAAGTTATTCTCTAATAAGTAAAACATCAGGCCAATAGCAACCTTTTTTATGGTGAATTTCATTGTATTTTTGTTTGATAACTGGTTGAATATTTTATTTTTGCAGAAATTAGTAGAAGGTTATTTGCTTAGGGCTGCTCAAAGAAGCGACATTTTTGCCCATATTCTTATTTGGCATCTACAGGTATAACATGTGATTGTTATTTATTTTTGTTATTTGAAGGTGATTGTATTTATTTTAACTTAATTATGTTGTGCACATTATTCGTATTTCTTATTTTGTTTTCCTTGGGATTATGGTTCCTTTTTTGTCAATATATGTTTAAAGTACAAGCTCTTATTTTATTTGTTAAGTGGTTAAGCAGAGTTTATTTTGGGCAGGGTGAGACTGTGCCTGAGCCAGGAAATAATCCTAACAGTGGGAAGGTATGCCAACAGTGAATTTCTTTTTATCCAGTATAGTTATTGCTATCATATTCTGATGAAAAATGTCATGAATTTTAAACCCAAATCCATGTGAAGTGCCAGAGTCTATGCTTCTCAAGTACATCACCGTTTAGGCAATATCTAATATTTCCCAAGCAGTCGCAAACACTGAAAGCAGATGCATTTACCTTTTGCTATGAGTGCTTATTATTATTATTATTATTGTTACTGTTGTTATTGTCATTATTATTAGTAGTATATTGTTTTTTGTTATTATTCTATGATGATACTTCTGTCCATTGATGAATGTAATATATCTTTATGCAATTAATTCTGTCAAATTTTGTTCAGGAATATTACTCCCTCAATCCTTCGTATTGACTTTTCATATGTTTTAATAAGATTCTTATTTTATGAGAGAGTACAGCACTCCTTTCTAAAAACATATCTTGTAGTTTAATACATCAAATAAAGTATCTTCAAAACTATCCTCAATGTTTTTGAAATTTGAATGTGCAAGAAAAAGTGAAACCAAACTGTGGAAAATAAAAGATTTGGCATATCAACTCTCAAAGCGAGACATGCATTTTGGGATCGCCCTAATTGGAAAGTATGACAAACAAATAGGAGGGAATATAACTTTATTTTTCAGGCTTATGAAGTTATAAGACTCTGCACTGCCAAGTTCTCCAAGTTCTTGGCTTCAGAATTAAATGATGACATGCAGTTAGTAATCATAGATTCAGGCTCATAATTGTCGGACCATTGTAGGCTGACAATTAAATTATGAGTGCAATATGTTTGTTGTCTTGACAGTCAAGAAGACGATGACACTAGCTGAGATTAGCATCAACATGTTGATTGCTCCAGACAACATTTAGCTCCTCAGTTTGCGGACACACATTTTGAAAAATTTTTGAAATTTGCTTTCTATTTTGTAGCACTACTTTGTGTGAGTGTGTGTGGCGTGCGCGCGCACGCATATATATTGAAAGTAAACTTTGTTTTTTATTTTAGAATCAGTTGTGTGTTTTCAAATCACACTTAAGAGTCTGTATCTGTGTTTTTATTTCAGAATGGTTCATTTCTAGAGCTGCTGCCTGCTGTAAGGCAACGTATAGTTGATGGTTTTAGTCCAAAGGCTCTAGACTTATTTAGAAGAGAGTTTGATTTCTTTGACAAGGTTACGTCAATATCCGGTCAACTATTTCCACTCCCTAAGGAAGAACGCCGAGCTGGTATCCGAAGGTATGGGCAGATACCTGAAGGCATGATTTTTATTGTGAATTCCTAAGTTAAATTTCATTGTACTCTTGATTGAAGTTGATGTTTGTGTTTACCATCTGTGATAGAGAGTTGGAGAAAATTGAATTGGAAGGTGAAGACCTCTATCTACCGACAGCTCCTAACAAGCTTGTTACCGGTATTCGAGTAGATAGTGGTATCCCCTTACAGTCAGCTGCAAAAGTCCCAATCATGATAACATTTAATGTAGTTGATCGAGATGGGGACAAAAATGATGTAAAGCCACAAGCTTGCATTTTTAAGGTCAGCTGGCCTGTGTTTACGATGATATACACTTCACATACTCAAAATTCAGGCATTGAGGTTTATAATTACTTTGTTATTCTGCCAACACAACTGCAAAACATTGGCTATACGTACTTAGCTGATTAGCTTTCTTTCAATACCTTCTTTCAAGGTGGTGTGGATGCTTAAAGATAGCTTCTGTTGATAGTAGTGGTCGGATATAAGCATGTGTGGTGGAATAACCAAACAAACACTAGAATTGCTTAAGCTCACAAAACTTGTAATGACTTGCCAAACTGAAATACTTAAGTAATATTTTAACGGCAGGCATTTGGAGAAGCAGGTTTTGTGGGATAGGATTATGCGTCTAGCCTTTGCTCGGTGCTAGGCGCATGATCCTTTTAGAGGGCTTTGCCTCTCAAATATGATGGGATTGGAAAGCATTGCTCTTTTGATGTCTTCTTTTGTTTATTCTTAATTTTTGTAATGAGGATCTCGTCTTCCATGCTCTTTGTAATATTCTTCTCTTCTTGTTAATAAAATTTCTTCCCTTTTCCAAAAAAAAAAAAAAAAAAAAAATCAGTAAAATCATCACTCTTCTTCTTTGACAAATATTTTGATTATCCAATAACTATATATTTGCATTTCTATTTTATTTTCGAGATTTTGTCATCAGTGCTAATTTTGTATTATTGCATTGATCTTGGGCTAACTGAGTTCTCTTTATTCAAGGTTGGAGATGACTGTCGGCAAGATGTTCTCGCCCTTCAAGTAATAGCACTTCTTAGAGATATATTTCAAGCTGTTGGATTAAATCTTTATCTATTTCCTTATGGTGTTCTGCCTACTGGTCCAGAGAGAGGTATAATAGAGGTGAGTTTATTCCTAATATGTTGATGCATCCTGAGCATTGTTTGCAACGCCAGGTAATTCAGTGAAAGTATTTTCTAGATCAGAACGGTTGAATGCCAATCCATTGATGACTGCAACTCATGCTAGTCCTTTGAAGTTTATTTATAATTTGGACAATTGGTTTCTTTCAGACTAGGTGATGGTACTTGCATTGTTGTCAGACTCCAAAATTATATCTTATACTGTTATAAGTTCACAATCCTAGGGCACCAAAACAAGTTAAATCATGCATAAACTTTCTTTTTATCAAATCCGTAACACATGGTTTTTGTCAAAGTTCATAAATATGTGCAAGGCTTATGAAGCTGATTTATGTTTTAGTTGTTTTTGTTCTGTTTTGTTAAATTACAAAATAATGCAAGTGCTGAGCTAAGCATAATATAACAGTTGGTTCAAATAGGGGGTTGTCTTTGTACTTTAATACTTTCGTTTGCTTTATTATGGAGTTGGAATGTTGAAAATTGATATTCTATTTTGCTTGGGTATTAAGATATGTTTTTTGAATAAGTTGTCTTTACTGGGGCACTTGGAAGGACATTTTAGCTGACAGGGCTAAGTGAGAATTCTTCTGTTTGTTAGGAAGTCAAGTATGAAATTACAACATTTTTTTTGTCTTGAGGAATCAGAAAAAGAGAGATGAAAAATTTGTAGAGTAGATATATCCCCAATTTCAATCTCTCAATTTTCTACCGACAAATCTATCTAAATATGGTTTGGCACCTTGTTTAGATCAATAATTTAAGAGATTCTAAGTTCAAGATTTTTTTAAAAAAATTATTATTAGTTTTCTATTCCTACAAATTTTAACTTCATTTTTGGCCTTGTGTTTTATTTGATTTTATAAAAAAAAAAAATTATCATTAGTCAGCCAAACCAAATGGCTTCCCAATCAAGTAGTAGGAACAAAAGCAAAGTTAACTATTTTTCACGTCATATATGAGATAACTATGTTGAGGATTCGTAATTCATTGTTTACATTTTTCAGGTTGTGCCCAACACACGTAGTAGAAGTCAGATGGGCGAAACAACTGATGGGGGTTTGTTTGAGATATTTCAGCAAGACTATGGGCCTGTTGGGTCTGCCAGTTTTGAGGCTGCACGGCAAAACTTTATCATTAGCAGTGCTGGTTATGCTGTTGCTAGTCTTTTGCTTCAACCAAAGGATAGGCACAATGGGAATCTTCTCTTTGACAAGTAAGATTCTTGTCTTTCCTCAATTACTATGTCAGCAAATCTAGTCATTGTTGCTGGTGGATTTGAATTAAGCTTAATTGCCTCAGAAACATTGAATGTCCTCTTTGTTTAGCCTTTGGTTTAATTCATTTACAAACTTCAGTTCCGTTGCCCCTTCGGCTATCTTCCCCTACTGCGAGTATATATATATATATATATTCCTGGCCCTATAAATCCATCGATCCATCACTAATATGTGTGCTGATGCAGCGTTGGGAGGCTTGTTCATATTGACTTTGGTTTCATCCTAGAAACTTCTCCCGGTGGGAATATGCGTTTTGAAAGTGCCCATTTTAAGCTGAGCCATGAGATGACACAATTACTTGATCCATCAGGTGTTATGAAGAGTGATACGTGGAACCAGTTTTTGAGGTAGTAATGGGTCTTCTATCTTGATCCCTAATAACTCCGCTCGTAATCCTTTTTTACCCATTCTATTCTATATATCAAAAACTGATAGTTCTTGCAAATTTTATTTGTGCATCTAGACTGTGTGTGAAGGGGTACCTAGCTGCCCGTCGTCATATGGATGGGATCATCACTACTGTGGCATTAATGCTAGACAGCGGGTTACCTTGCTTCAGCAGGGGTGACCCAATAGGCAATCTCCGAAAGAGATTTCATCCGGAGATGAGTGAGCGTGAGGCAGCCAATTTCATGACCCATGTGTGTAAAGATGCTTACAACAAGTGGACCACTGCTGGCTATGACTTGATACAGTACCTGCAGCAAGGTATCGAGAAGTGAGAATAATAACATAGAACTGACCTAACGTGTACATGCTTGCTTGTAATTTATTTTACAATCGTTGTTGTCTTGTGCTTTGAGTTTTTTGAGGAATTTTCACGGTTATAGTATTGAGGAGGGAATAGTATAAAATGGCGGGTGAAGATTTTTTCTTTTTTCTTTTTTTTTTGCCGGTTTCCTCGTGATGTAAAAATACAGCTCTGTAATCTTGTTTATTAATGGTAAATACGATTCATTGTATTGGTGAGTACAAGCTCCCTCATCCTCTTGTTCCAACTTCTATGAAAGCAAGAAAAAGGAAGAAATGAAAAACATAAAGGAGTGAGATTTTGAAGAATGATATCCTTCCCTTGTTACTCATAATTTATTGAAAATGCAAACAAAATTATCGTGTTAACAATTATGTTAGAATTTAATTTTAATGTATTATTAATGTAAAAAAATTTTATGCAAGTATTTAATTGTGTATTGTAAAATTAGTAAAAATATTTGATTTAATAAATTATAAAATTAAATGATAGTATAAAATTTTAAAAATTTTACAAATAAAAATATGTGATTAAATAATAGCATAAGCTGTCAAAAATTTTATACTAATAGGATATTAAAATTATTCTCATCAAACTATTATTCATTCATGATAACATTATTCAACTGCATGGCACTCACATTAAGCAGCCCTTCATAAAAGAAGGCTAAAAACATCTTTCTCAAATTCATAAAAAGGTTTCGTAATATTCCCTCGCATACATGCCTTGTCACTGATGTGGCTCAATCGTCGTTTTCCATTTGAAAAGCTAATCTTAAGACATACAAAGTTACTATATTGCCGCCAATACTTCGCACGATTTAATTGGTCAATTGAATGTGGCCATTATCATTGTCTTTATCGCCAGCTTTGGACTTCGCTCTGAATTTACCAAAAGAGCCTTCCATTTCTTCAAGGGCCTTGCCCTGTGTTTCGGGGAGCATGGTATAGAAGAAGATCCATCCAGCCGTTGCAATTGCACCAAAGAGGAAGAAAGCCCCACCGATGGTGATTCCTTTAGATAGGGACAAAAAGGTCATCGAGATTACGCCACTCGTGACCCTGTTCACCACAACTCCCATCGCCGAACCCTGAGCGCGTAGCCTCAACGGGAAGATCTCAGAGCTATAAACCCACGCAATGGGACCCGCTCCGATCGAGAACATTGCCACGTAGGACAACACGGTGGCAATGCTCAATCCAATGGCCCACATTTGCTTCGTTTGCGAACGATCATCGATGGTGAGGCTTGTCGCAAGGGTGAGGAGGGAGAGTATCATACCACCAGCACTGGTCAGCAATAACGGGCGACGCCCGACCCGATCCAACAAGAAGGTAGCCACTAGGATGAAGATTGTCTTGGCGAATCCAACTGCCACGGTTGCAAGAAGCTTCTCCGTATCGGATTCGATCCCAGCCTTCGCAAAGATGGTGGGGCTGTACAAAACGACGGCGTCTATTCCGGACGCTTGTTGAAAGAAGTGAATCCCAAGCGCGGCTATGAGGATGTGGCGCACCGCGGGCGTGGGATGAAGGATGAGTTCTTTCCATACGCCTTCACCGTGGCTTTGCTTGGTGACTTGAACGACGTCGTCGTTGCAAGATTCGGGTATTCCAGCGGCGGCTTTGATATCGGCTAGCCTGAGCTGAGCCTCTTGGTTGGAGTCAGAGGTTTTGTTGAGGACTATACGGGCGTCGCCGAGTCGACCTCGCATGACGAGCCAACGAGGTGATTCCGGCATCGCTAAGACTCCCACCGCTAGGATTACCGATGGAACAGCGCCGATTCCCAACATCAGCCGCCACCCCAAGTGAAGTGGCAGCTTCGAAAATGCATAGTTTGAAATGTATCCTAGTAAGATGCCTCCATTGATGAAAACCTGAAAGAATATAATAATGAAATAATTTTGCCATATCACCTTTTTTTTTTCCTTAAGGAGTGTATTAACTAATTATCCTAACGATGAATAAGTCTATTAACTAATTTCACGTAGTGTTTTTTTTGCCCCCTCTTCTTTCCTTCGATCAGTAAGTATTTAAACCTTAGCATTATAAGCAAAGATTCGTATAAAATCGCAGCATATTTTCACTATAATGAATTATTGTTGAGTAGATATCTTCTTCTTCTTTTTTTTTTTTTTTTTTTTTTTTTTTGGTGTTCAACCATATTCCTCGCGTGGATCATTTAGTTGTTGAGAGCGCTGCCTAAAGTTAGTATGTAAGGCATACTTGGGAAGAATTGAAATTTTAATGAAAAATGCTAAATTCTTCTATATGAAATTTTGGGATCAAGATCTTTAATGTGAGAATAATTATAAAGTGAAAAAATGAGAATATATAAATAAATATCAACACTCAATTTTAATTAAGAAAAATAAATACCAAATAATTTTAACTTAACCTTTTTTTTTTTTTTCTAACGAGAACTTTAACTAGCTAAATATGAGTAAATATCAATTTTTAATAGCTCTAATTGTGTGGAACTCACAAAAAAAGTTCCATATATTTGGAAAAAAAAAATGATAGACATTCAAAATTTTTGTCAAAATCTTAATACCAAAATAATGTGGTATTATTATTAATCCTTAAATGAGTAGATGAATTCTATTATTTTATATCATTCAATTACTATCATGATTTCTGACAAAAATTCTGATTACGTTCGTCTGATTATGTAGCCTTTGAAAATAATTGTTATTATCAAGATACTTTGATAATAATTGAAAATTTACGTATATTAAATTTAATTTGATATATGCACGCTATTTTTTTTGTTTTTAAGTGGTGATCGCTATATGAATTTTTAATTAATAATATATATTATGTGAAGGATAAAATAATTACTATTAACAACACAATACTCAATGTTAACATCGGGATCATATTAATATAAGTGTGAATGAATATATAAATATGCATGTGTAGAGATAAGATGAATATATTATATATTTACATAAAAATATTATTATATCAAATATCAAATTTTGAAATAGCGTAACTCTTTGAATAATTTACAAAAATTGGTGTGAAATCATCATTTTAGTATTAAATTCTTTCGAAAGTAACTAATTAAGCAAGGTACCTCAGGGAAGGAGGTGAGGAAGCCACGAGAGGAAGGCGGGGATACTTCAGCAGTGTAGACGGGGGCAATCATGAGGGCATAACCAATGCCGATGCCGGCGATGAAGCGGGCGAACATGAGAAAGGCATAGTTTGGAGAGAACCCCATGAGGATCGCTCCCGTGAAGAATATCCCTCCCGCCAGCACTATCGTGTAACGCCTTCCAATCCAGTCAGAGGTTCTTCCAGCAAGGCACGAACCTATCAGAGAGTAGAGGTTGATGATACCTACCAGGATCTCGATTTGCACGTCCGAGATTTTCAGGTCTCTCTTGATGTATATCACAGCTCCACTCATCACCCCGACATCTGTAACATATATATATATATATATATATATATATATATATATATATATATATATATATATATGTATAAACATTCATATCATATGTTCATATTTATGCTTATTGGCATATTGCTGTGAATATAATTGATGACACCACACTCGTTAATGCTCTCTCAAGTTCTTCCTCCTTATATATTCTGAAAATTCATGAAACATGTTTTGTTGGGAAAGAGGTTTTCTTCTTCTCCTCTTCTTTTTTTTCCCCCTTTCCTTATAACGGATGAGTTTCACTATTTCCAGCATATTTACTATATATATTAATACACTATATAGTTTCCTGTTGAAGAAATGTCACCTTTTCTCTTGAAAGAATCAGAAAAACAGAACTTTAAAAAGGAATGATCTTACATTTTATCGATCGTAATAAATGACTTGCTACAGAAGAAGACAACCTACTAGCTTAATAGAATTTATTTATTATATATGTAAGTAACGATAAGTGGTAGCACTCACCATAACCAAGTAAGATGGAAGTCATGGAAGCCAATATGGCACAAGCGAAAGCAAACTTGTTCCTCTTGGGCTTCTTTTGAGGATCAAAATCCTCAAGAGATTTCTGTGTTGCTGCTATGCCCTCGGCCATCTTCACAGTTGAATTGAATATCAACTGGTGAGACTTGCAAAGAGGCAAATATCAGAAACGCAGAGACAAAGAAGGGTGTGTTTTGAATTTGACTTTGAAGTAGCTGGTAGTGTTCCTCAGTGACCATGTACAATAAGAAATTAAGAACCACTATTAGGTAGCTGGCATTTATGATGCAGGGTGTGACTATGAGCCTCAGCTAGCATCCTTATATAGACCAAAGGCTTACATCACCTTAGACCGTGGAATCCCATAGGTGAAGGCGTGAAGCCTCTACCCTCTCTCCAACCTTATAGAAGTGTCAACTCATCATGCCTCACCTTAAGACTAACAAAAATTGTAATAATAGAATGGGGTTAGCTAAACTTGTCAAGTGCTTGGTCGCGCTGGTCACGAGATCCTTCACAATTAATGGACTCTTAAGTAAGTTATATTTACTTTCATTTTCTGTAAAATTAAAATTACGTTAATTAATGATATATATATATATATATATATATATATATATACAGAGAATCAGAGATGAGCCTTCAGACAAAATACACATACATGCATAATAGGTTCAGTAGTTTACTCCACAAAAAAAGTGTACAACCGAAACAATTTTTTTTTTTTAATATGTACAACTAAAACATTATTATTCCCAAAAGAGTATATATACTTAAATGTCACTTGTAACACTGCTTTTTATACTTTGAACTCCCAACTGTGCAGTAAAATATGATCTTTGTACATCATAATGTACATCATCTTAGGCATTTTATAAATTGAGTAAGAAAAAGATAAAATAATTTTTTTTCAAAAAGAAAATTGAGTGTTTTTAACCACATATTATATTATTTGCAAGATTATATCTAATAACTAGGTACAAATAACATAGTCCATCATATTGGTCTCATCGATCATATTTGCTTTTTTTTTATTTTTTTTATTGCACGTTGGAATTCTGTTGGCAAATAATGCCTTCTATTATTCGTGTTAAATCTAGGGTATATCCGTGTAGAAATAGCAGATGCAGAGTATCCATGTAGTGGCTCCCAGCCACTAAAATGACAATCCAAGTGCTGTCCCTATCGATTAATGCCAATTGAATTGAGCTTAGCTTATGGCTATTACTCTCAATGCATGCAGCATGGCCGGTTTATTGTTGGTCCAGTCCAGCGTAGATAGCTACTTTCAACAACTATGTTTTCGTCACGTACTTTTCTCCTTCTTTTGATGCTTGTATAAAGCTTTACAAGTCGTGTTAAAATCCTATTACGGATTCTGAAAATTAAACTCCCGATTAAGACAACGCTCTCTCTGTTTTCTCCGTCCCTCTCTGGCAGAATAATAGGATTCATGCATTCTGAACAGTCATAGGGTATGATAATCGGATAGGACCATTGTTTTTCGTGGCAGCTCGTTCGTTCATAACTTTAGATTAAAAGGGAAACCAACCATGCATAATAGTGAACATTCCATGCCATGTTACTAAACTTTGGTTTTGTAATAGAATCAATTTTGAGTAAATGATCAAAAACAAAATCAAACATAATGAAATAAAAGTAAAATCAATTCCATGTGACCAAACTCCTACTTGATATTTTCTAGCATGCATCCAAACATGAAAAAAAAAAAAAAAAGTGCTAGACAAGTGCTACTCAAAAGTAATACCTAAAAATACCGAACATACGAAATTTTATGCATGTAACCATGATGTGTATAAAACCAAACCGGCAAACCTAACCAATAAACATTTATGACATCATATAATCTTTGTTGGTCTTATACTCCTTTTAACTCTAACATACTTAACAACCAAAATAATTCTGAAATTTATCAATTCAAAATTGGCCAGGAAGTTTAACAAATTCAGTTCATAATCTTTTTAGCCAACAGTACGTCCCATGTTGACTTAAACTCGGATAAGTGGTAACAGAAAAAGGGGCGAAAGAGTCACTAAAAATGAGTTAGTGATGAGAGATTAAGCAATATATATAAAATCATATATTTAACCCTAAGTGAAAAGGCAGAAAAAATGTACATCTTTTTCTTGAGAGAATTGCTATGGAGGGTTTTGATGGAAACTCATGGAATCACATGGACTTATTCTAGCGATTTTTTTTTTTTTTTTCAGTTGAAATCACATAATTTTTTAGCAAAAGCAATTCTATTCAAATCAGTTAGGATCACTTGGTTGTAAAGTTATCTCTTATAAATTTTAACACATTTATATACCAACAACTTGAGACCTGGTGGGAACAACCCCACCAACTGATCTACATGCCTGTTAGTTTTATTCTAGGAGATGTTATCAAAATAAAAATAAAAGAAAATCCAGAATATCCGCGGAAAGCACGTCAAGTCAATTCGTGTACTGAATTCGTAATAATATATACCTTCATACGGTCGAGCATTTCTTTGTTTTCAAGAGAGATTTTTTTTGAAAGATTTATCTCGTTAGTAACTGTAAAGTTGAGCGGTATCTCATTGATCTCCAGCTGATAAATTGGAAGGATTTGTGCAACTTGTTTTTTTTTTTTTGTAAGATTAACTAACTTCACAGGTCACAAGTGGGTGTATTCCTTTTTTTCCCCCCAAAAAAGTCAAAAACAGGTTCAAGAAGACATGATTGATAATAGATTATTTTTGATACGGCCTTCCACAATATATATAATATTCTATTTATTCATTTGAAACTGAGTATCGTTTTTTCACTTTTTTTTTATAGGATTAAAAATCCCGAAATGATTACTTTAAAACAAAGTTTCAAGAGGCTTTCCAACATAACTAATTTTGAATCCAAAATAAGTTAATGCAAACATGTTATTTGTGAAAGTAACAAATAATTTTAAAATTTTTCAATATAGATCATTTATTTATTTATTTTTCCCTTTTTCACTCTAACTGTGAGGTACTACAGGTGATTCATTCCCATATATAAATCTATTTGAATCCTTTTGTTAAGTTACTTTCATTTTTCTTTCAGTCATTAATCATAGATGCAAGTTTTATTAAGATGTCCCTTTTTGCCTGAATAAATAAGATGTCTTGGGTATGCAAAAGCAGCGATATGGGCCAGATTCGATTTATTACGATAAGAAATATATCCATTATGAATTTCTTTTTAGAATGTATAATAAGTAAAAATAAAATATTTATTTTGGTTCCTCAAAAAAATTTTGAGAAATAAATTATTCCGTTAATATTTACAAATTTAAGGATAATCCATCACTATTCAAAACGAGGGACATATTATCCCTCCCTATAAATTCATACAAATTTTAGTATGGAAGAATTGATATATTTTTCTTTTTAAATGATAAAAAAATTATTCATAAATTTTTAAATTTTAAAAGATTAATTTATCCTTCAAAATTTTTATCAAAAATTAAAATAAGTATTTTGTCTAATAAATTATATTACATAAGTTCCAGCTGAAAAATAAATTATATTACATAAGTTAATAACATTAGATAGTACGCGTCAACATTTCAGAGCTATTATGTGTACATATGGGTAAGAACTGAGAAAGCTCCCACGATGGTAAACACTCTGGTACATTTGTATATGAGTGCATTTGGTGCAGTTCTTTGTGATTGTCGAGTGGGAAGATAGTATGCGTACGCCTACCTTGAACTCTTTGCTACAATATTAAAGCTAATGGTTAATTTTTTCTTTAAAAAAAAGGTAAATTGTATCATGGAAAACAAATTTTGTGGGTCCATGATAGACAATATGCTTTTTGTGTCAAACGAAATTTTGACATTCCAAAAGCCAAAACATTAATTGGAACCATTGAACTATGACGTGACCGGTAAAGGATGAGGTTACACAACCGCGAGTCGGCCTTGTCACCGTCGAAGCTGCTGCGACGTTGGCATAGGATCTTCGGTGCGATGTACGTCGGCATGCTGCAAACGATGTGGAGGAGGTTGCTCTTGAGCTACTCCGGCAGCACAAAGTCTTCGATAATTTTTTTTTTTTTTTTTTGGTCATGTGTACCCACTTATTTCTTCCACGTAATTTAACCCACACATAAAAATAGTAATAGTTCAAAATAGTTTGTGGTTATCTTATAGGTTATGTTATTTATACATACTCAAAATTCTAACATCCCAACATTCTTTTTCAGTTTTTTCTATCTGCATTAATCATTTTACTTTTTTTATTTTTTTTTATAATTTTTTTTTTCTCTTTTCTATCTCTGGATATTTAAGGTATTTATCTACCCCAATGGTATAAAAAATATTTCTCTTATCTAATAAGAGCGTTAACATAGTGCTAAAAGGCAAATTATAATTTCAGAGAAAATTTTGATTTAACTTCTACAAAGAACATTAATTGGATGATAAACTGGATTACAATTGAAGGAGATTATTCTTTGTCCCAAACAATATGGGCGAAGAATACCTTTCAAATAAAAAATAATAATAATTTGTAGTTGTCGCAAGATTCAAGTCCGACGAAAGCATCACTCTATTTTTCCATGTTGCCCTTTCGATTCAATTAAGTGGGCATGCTTCATGCATGGAATCGTTTTCCCCTTCCATGAAATAGAAACAATACTAGATGCTTTAGAATAGTGATTGAAAATTTCTTGGATATTATTAGAATAAAAGAAGTTATTATTGTCTCATTTACACTATATTTGAATTTTTTATTAATAGAACCAAACAAAAATAAATTTGAAAAAAGAAATGAATAGAATGAACAAAATTTTCTTGATTTTTATTAGAAGGTCAATAAGGGAACAATAATGTTGGGTAGCTACAAAAAATACACCAACAAAGAGGTAACAATGCAAGAATAACATGGTTCAATTACTCTCAACATGTATTCATGACTCTTGTGAGGAGTTTCAAAAATTTTTCACTATCCACAACTTTTACTGAGATAAAATTGCAACCATCCTTATGAAAGATTATACTATATGGAAATTAAAGCTCCTAAAACTTACTCATACAACTTAATCATTCTCACTCCTAAAAGATGCTTAAACCAAAGTACCAAACAATCAAAAACCTTATTTATAGGTCTAACCTCCTATGCAACTTTTACTCCCACTTGATATGAGATTGACTTAAATCCCTACAAATAGAATGAAACTTACTCAATTTTGTTTGAAAGTTATATCATAAAAGAATAGAATGGAATAAGAGATTAATTTTTATGTATTGACAGAGTAAAATAACTTTACAATGTCAAGCAAATAGAGATATAAGAAAGTGTCAAATGATAATGAATCCTTTATTATAATGGGTAATTATCTAGCATAATTTGACACTTCCTTACATTTTTATTAGCTAATAATATAAAAAATTTTACACTACCAAAGCATAAAAATTAATCTCATGGAATAGTTATATTATTTAAATATTAAAGTTTTAAATCTTCTCTTTTTACTTCAATTCTGGGAAAATAAATATAAGCCTGAAAAGAGGAAATATATCCCTTCAGTTTCTTTGTTTTCTTATTTGTATTTAAAACTCTTATATTTCATTTTAATTATGTTTTTAATGCAATAGGTAGTGAAGGTGTTAAACACTTACATAAACTTTTTTGTTATTTAGAAAACATGTAAGAATTTTATAAGAATGATTCGTTCTCTTTAGCAATTTTTTTTTTTTCAAACCGAATGGAAATATGAAAATTAATACATACACAAGCCCGTATTGAGTGCATTTAGATAAGTTTATAAAAAATACTTTTTAAATAAAAAGCATATGTAGAAGCAAAAATAATTCTTCATATGCTTCTAAAAACAAAAGAAAAGTTGATTGTATATATATTACACATCCATTATAATAAAAGAGAGAGGGGAAAAAAAACACACCCATTGTTGTCAACAAGACACATGCTTACAGTTACGATCTACGCCTAATGGAAGTGGTGAAGGCAGATATCAATTAGAAATTATTCTTCCATTCTACATCCTTAATTCAAGGGAAGCACCCAAATTGGAGATATATATGGTGAGACTTGGAGTTAGTAGAAGCAAGGAAATGAAAAATAGATTGATAAAACTCATGTTTGGCATATAAAAAGTAATCAAGATCATCTATAAAATGTAAATATATAGATGGATAGCTAAATTGTAGTTACTTTATATTTCATATTTGATACTAACATGTTAAATCCTACGTGGTTTTCGATAGAACTCACGAGGATCGGCTAAGGCGAAGGTTTTCATATTCACTATTTTTATGCGTTTCTAGACCGGAGATTATTCGTTTTATTATGATGTGGTGATAGATGCTGTAGAACTCTCCCACAATTTTTAACTAGTTTTTCCTCCCTGACTACATATATACAGAAAACTTTTATCGAATAATGGCATGCAAATAAAGTAACTAGTTTCTCCATAGCACACTTGCCAATCTTGAATGCCTTTATAACTGATCTGGAGCATGTTTGTGATAAATATATCTTGCTACTCTGCAGCCTCCCACATGAACATATGCAATCTAATTTCTATACGGTTTCTTGGATATTTACGATAAGATTAAATCCGGCTAAAAATTTTACGTTATCTCTGTCTCATGTAATCAACCACTCAAGTTAATTATAGCGCCTAAGTGACTGAAATGAACTTAAGCGTCTCGATCTCCTACACGAGTTAGGTTCGTGCTTGCCTAGTTGCCTTGATTACATTATAGAATTTGTTTGCCCTAACTTAACGTAACAATGATTTAGAAATTTTGGAAGGTGTTGATGAGGGGTTCCATAAACACCAAAGAGACAAGGAAAATAGGCTAACCAAGATCAAGCAATACAACGATAACAATGTCATAAAATCACAGAAATTTCTCTTTTATATTAATTAAGTCTTTTCAATTATAATAACAGTATTTTCTCTCTTTAACTTCTCTCTAACAATGAAATCAGGGTGATGTGATTATTCTCTAAATATTCTCTCATAATTGGAAATGAAATCACCCCTGTTTATAGATAATACTAAAAGATATAATGATTTTTCCTCTCTTACAATACTATATTAAGTAACAAATGGTGAGCTGTTGCATTGGGATTGGTTTTGAATCATTTAGACCATGGGTCTATGAATGTCAGGCTCAAATCTATTCTGTTGGTTCATTAGTATATATTGTATGTCATTCCATATCTTTCTTGGATGAGGATGATGCTTCATTCTTTCTCTCGGTACGGAGATCCTGTGGAGGGCGTTATACTTCCGTTCAACAATCTAAGGGCCCTCCCTCCCTTTTGCTAGCTCTAGCACCTAGAGGTGCCTTCCGTTGGATTCTAGCGCCTTGTTTTTTTGTCCCTGGTGCCTTGAGGGAGCTTCCCCATGGTTTTGGCGCCCTTTCTTTTACTTCTGGCGCCTAGGAACACTTCTCAGTGGCGTTGGCGCCCTAGGGTTTCTTCTCCATGGTTCTGGCGCCCCTCCCCTCCATTTGTGGTGCCTTGGGGTGCTTGTCCCTAACTCTCGCGCCTCCCTTCTTAGTTCCGGTGCCCTAGAGGGCTCTACAACATAAGGTTTCTTTTATTAAATTGTCTTAATATCTTAACACATACGTTGCATCTTTTAATTTTAATATCATCATCAACTTCGTCATGATTATTTCAAAGTTCGAACCCAAGCTAAGTTAGTTCCAAACTTTGGTAGGGACATTGCAATATCCACAAATTCCCCATCATGGTTTTACTATTCAGTACGGTTAGAAGCTTACACTTGGACTCTCGCTCTGGCCTGGGGGACCAAAACCCAATACATGCAACAACATACGTGTGAGGAAATCAAAAGATTTTCAATCCAACTTATCAATGCAGCGGGTAGTGGCTTATTTGGCTCTTTCTGGGTACGTAAGAGACAAAGAATCTTGTTTAGGTATGCGTCTATTTCCCTTTCGGCATGTGGCAGGTAAGGCACCCAGTGGTGGTGGTGGTGGTGGAAAAGAAGGCATGACCGGTGTTGGTTTCATTTGGCTGAGCAATCACTAATCACAAATCAGTATAATGGGTGGACCAGTTCTCGAGCATTGACAGCCTTACCAAAAGTTGGGATGCAGCCCTTTTTGTTGTTGATCACTTTCAAAATGAATTTGGGATTATATACGGTCCCTCTCCTACTTCCTATATATAGCAATATCTGCCTTTTCCAGGAAAACTTTAACTTCTTGGCAGACAAGCTTTCACCGAATGGACTAGAACAAAGCATATACCTCTGTTGCGTATGATTATGAAGCTACAGAATATGTGGATCACTTTTTACAAAAGTTGCATGCACACCGTTTATATCAATCTTTGTGAATCACTGCACTGTTGTTGTGGCATGATTATGTGTCAAGCTCGTGATGTACTAGCAAGCCCCACTTCGATCAGATTCCGCGTGGGTGTGCGGACTTTCCTCACACCCACCCAACTCAGGAACTCGCTTTCTGGCCTTGGATTCACTGTATAGGTATTTGCTATTGCTTTGTCATGTTTATACGGTGGGAACCATTCTTTCTCATTTATCAGTACCGCAAGACATGAATTTAACGTATAGAAGAGAGAAATATCGTTAGGTAGATACCTAGCTGACTCTCATCTTTATATAGTAAACAAATTGTTGATATTATAAAAGAATTTATTTAAAGAATTCGCACTAATTTTATTCGAAACTTGGATTAAATGCCATAGGTTGAACTGTGTGATGATGTGACAAAGTTTCATTTCAGCCTCTATTCCTCTTAGTGACGCGGTATATTACGCAAGATGAGGCCACCTTGAAGTCTCCATTGAGTGGTGAAGACTAACGTGCTTTTCTCCTTCTTCACGAAATTAGAGATGATCATTGGCACACCGTCCATATCAAAGCACCAAGCCTGTGTTTGGATTTCCGTTTTCACCATGTAGAATTGATTTTGAATATTATTTGTCTTATTTGGTTTCCCGTAAACACCTCTATTAGAATTCATTATTGCTTTAAAATTGATTTTGCACAAAAATGAAAATTTATTATTTTTCAATTTCACTAAAATTAATTTTGGGCATTTCTTTGTGAATTATATTTTAAAAATAATTTTGATCAATATTATTCAAACATAAATTATTTTTCAGATCAAATTACTAAATATAAATCACTTTATCTTAAAATCAATTTTAATCAAATTAATTTTAATCAGAATCAATTCGATAAAAACAAAATCAAACACATTATAAGTGGTTTTTCACAGCATACATGCTCAATAATCATTACATATGTTTCTCGGGCTTGCCATAGATTAAATTCCACTAATGTGGTGGCTGATTTTTCTTTGCTTCTCATAAGAGCTAATTAAGGCTCGCCATAAGCCATGTGGGAATTAATATCCATCTACCATTGTACCCTGAAAAATGTCCATCTAGTCTTCTACCATAAATCATTGTGAAACAAATGTATAACCGGACCTATAATAAGTTAATAAAATAAACAGCGATACTGCATCAGCAACTAGAATTTATTAAAACACTATTTATTCAATTTATGTTATCAAATTATTGAAAAAGTTTGCACGAGTATCAAATTTGTCAAAAATTAAGGAAATACTTCTATTATCAAAAATTAAAGAAATGCTTCTTTTGGTTGGCTACGAAAATTTGGATGAGTAAAAGACTTAAGGACATGACTAATTGCAAACAGTCAAATAGTTTCGATCAGCTACAAAGGAAGTTAAATAACCCTCAAATCTGGACTGCTTTAACAGCCACATTAGCGAGAAGTGTCCTGATTGTGCTTATGTCTCATTTCTCCCATTTCTCCCATGGGTCTGAAATAGTGAATTTAAGGCGGTCTATTATGAAACTCTTATATTACAGTCTACTGGGTTCCCCGATATCCAATATCCAAACTTGATTTATTTACTATTTGGGGTGTGTTTGGTTAGGGGTTAAAATATATGGAGCATTTTTATAAAAAATTTTCCACTATTTTTATCCCACAATCAAATATATCCTTAACTCCTACAAAATTTGAGGTTTCAGATATAGATAAAAAAACACTCACAAAGTAAAAATGTAAAATTGAAAAATAAAATTTATATGCCTTTCCATTTCAGTTATTTATATATTAATTTTCAAACAAGAGTGTTAGATCTACATTCCTTTCCCCATTAAACTCCCAAATAATAGAGTGACTTATAACTAATTATTCCATTCCACACTTTTCTATTTCATTCCATTTTTAACCACTTCCTTCCATGCTCTATGAAACTTCCAAACAGGATCCCCCATCTCCCATGTACAGTCTCCCATTTCCCTTCAGGGAATCCCTTCCGTGCAGCAAGCCCTGCTAAACCCAAGAGGCATTTCTCTTAGTTGAACTGTGGTTTTTTTTTCATCCTTGTTATAAGTGGACATATTGGGCTGGGCTTTTTGCTGAGGAGCCATCCCTGCTTGTAAAAGTTCTTTTCTTGGTTGACAAAACAAAACGTTGATGATTAAGGACTTAGGCCTCTTTTGTTTAGAAAAATTTTTGACGCCCCTGAAACTAAAGCTAAATAAACACAGCGTGGGTGGGTCCGTGCATGCAGAAGGGATACTTCAAGCCCTATTACACCACCAAGACAAATACATCTTATTAAAAACCCTATTATGCAGTTGAGATATTGGTTTAGTGATAAATTTCTTCGCATCTCATTAGTTATACTCAGGTTTGCTATCAAGTAGAATCTATTTGTGATATATGAACCCTCCCCTGAAAATGTGCATGCATTGACAAAAAAAAGGCCCATTATTATTAAACCAGAAAGATGGTCCCGTTCTTGTATACCATACGTGTGGAAACAACATAACTCTTAATTTAATTAATGACCACTAATATTGACCATTGTAAGGTAAGCCAAGAACGAAGAGGCATAAGAGGTGGAAATGGCCCCCAGCAGCAACCATTAGACTACAAGCCAAATGCTCCTTTTTTTTTTTGGTCCTAGTTTCGGGGGCTCTTTTTTTTGTTGTTTGGGGGGGGGATCTCTGACCCCAGGAATTGAACTTGATTCCTCTAACTGCCTGAGTGCACTTTATTCAAGAGGCCAAAGGTCAAAGTACTTATTATTTTAACCAACTCTACATTTGTAAAATTACTTGTTTAACATTAAGCTATGCCCAGATGAAGAAATACATTAGCAATTGAGGGCTGTCATCTCTCGTACACTAGGTTCGACCAGGCCTCCCAATCAATCTTCACTGAGCTATAATAGATTTAGGCCTCCATGTAACCCGATGATGAGTTGAGAGGCCCATGAATCCAAGCACTATTTTAACCACGTGTGTTGGACCAGCTTCGATGCAGCCCCCCCATTGTCCTTTCTCCTGGTCTCTCCCATGACACAAAAAATAAAAAATAAAAAAATAATTTTAATATATCGTTAATATAAAATATTTTATACTATTAATTAATTATATTTAATTATTTATATTACTTTTAAGATAATTATGATGAAAAATATATTCAATGATGTAATTATATATAATTAAATAATTATATAATTTTTTTTTACATTAATAACATATTAAAATTAAATGAAAAATAAAAGGCTTGCATTTATTTCATACTACAATTCTAGCTGGTAAGATGTGTCATCAACAACGTCAAAATTTGAGCATTGCGGTATATCGATTGTCTAGTGGCGGAGCAGACAATTTTGCTTGCGAAAGAAGAGTTATTAAGAAAGGAGGCTTTTTTCCCCCATCTTGAAAAAGGAGCCCGTTTTGAACAATTTGATCAACACATTTACATAATTTCTGTACCAAAAATAATATTCGAACAATTTACTTAATGAAATCAAATATTTAGTGCTCATATGTTGAACGGTCGTTAACTCATGGCAATATGTGAGCTTCATTTTTCACTCCTGTTAGACTGACTACCTAATGTGTTGACGAAACTCATGTTGGCGGCAATGAAAAGACAGCGAACATAAAGGAGTTTTTCATTTTCATGAACATATGTTCATTTATTATTAAGATACGAATTTGACATTGTTATCCTTCCCAAATGTCATTTTGCTTCCGTCAAAAAGTTTTGGAAATTTGGGACGAGGATGAAGGATCAAATGGCAAGGGAACGGCTACGAATAATCACATATTGAGACGGTAAGGATGGCTTGGTCATTCAATATTTAAAGGCGATTTTTTTTAATTATATTTTTATATATTATTTACATAAAACTAATTTTTTTAACATGCACAATGAAGGGTAAGATGGTCTTTTGACATTCAAGAGACGATCCAGTAGAGTGGATCACTCAAGTAGAGTGGAGGTGGAGGAGGTGCTTTTTAAGTTAACCGCCGTTGGGTCCCAACCCAAGTCCCATCCCTTCGGTCAGGTCAGGTGACTAAAATTGCTGATATTTTTCCGAATTGTAGAAATGCCGTTTAATTTTGATAATAGATAGATAGTATGTACATACTGCTTCTCCTTCATTTCTTCCAATTCCAATTCCAATTGCATGCTCATAGAAAAGCACTCGCTCTTCATTTCTCATCATCTTGAAGGAAGCCGCATTGTCAATCCCCAAACCCTACATTTGCGACTAGCGGTGGACCAGTTTCCCCTCTCCCTTTCGGTTTCTTTCGCCAATTCAGGTACGGTACGCACCGCATCACGTCACGCTTGTCTTTCTCTTTCAAGGCCCTGTTTGTTTGCATTATAAATCATAAACTATATTTTTCCCTTAGGGCTTTTAATTCTCATCTTCTCCATCGCCACTCTAACACCCTAATGACATGATGCTAATAGTTCAGGATCACAGTCACTGTAATACGCTATAAAGCATAAGAGATGGTGGATGGTGAGAAACTGGGGGATAACTCCCATGGAATTTCCGACATGGAGGTTGTCGAAGATGCCGCTTTGCAGCGCCAGCATTCTACTGTCTCAGAAAAGGATCAGAATGTGGATTCCCCTCCTCACGTGCCTGCTCCAAAGTCCCCTGCTCAGCAACCACAAGATCACGTGATGGTTGATCAGTGTGCTGAGAACAAGCATAGCGATTCTACTCTTGTTCATGTACAAGAAACCAAGCAAGAAACCAAGATAGATAGTGATAATACACACCACGAGAATCGGCTTCAAGATCCTAAAACCCCTGCGCACCAGGAATTGGTCACTCCAAAGCCTAAAGAAAGGAATGTCAAAGAAATGAAGAGCGTTATGAATGATACTGAGGTAATTCGAGTAACGCATCAGAGCAACATGTTGTAAATTATTATCCTTCCAAAGATTGTAACTTGTCTTACCTTTCACCTGCAGATGACTGATTATGACGAGTCTGGTTCGTGTTCAGAGCGAGAAGCATTTATGAAAGAGTTGGAGAATTTCTACAGAGAGAGGTCCTTGGAATTCAAGCCTCCTAAGTTTTATGGAGAGCCACTAAATTGCCTTAAGTGCGTATAATCTTCCTCCTAACTCCTTGGAGTAACCCATTTCTCATTAGCACTGTAAAGGCTAATTCAAGCATGCTTGGCCTGTTTGCTCTTCCTAGTTCCTAGATACTAGATTTTAATGTGTTTCTTCACTGTTCTGATAGCTGATTCTTTACTTTCCCATGGTTTGTAGGTTATGGAGAGCTGTCATCAGACTAGGTGGCTATGATGTGGTAGGGATCCATCTCCTGCCTTAATATTGGCACCTTAAGTCGTTTGCTTGTTGGGCATCCCCATGCTTGTTGCATTCTGAAGTTTAACACTACTGTCTAAGATATAAATTGCGAACTTCAAAGCAAGGCTGCCATTACTGCTATTGCTCCAAAGTTCAATCTTATTCATGACTTTTGTAGAACATATCA
Organism: Pterocarpus santalinus; assembly: GCA_031439595.1. Taxonomy (NCBI): domain Eukaryota; kingdom Viridiplantae; phylum Streptophyta; class Magnoliopsida; order Fabales; family Fabaceae; genus Pterocarpus; species Pterocarpus santalinus. Next base: position 1,540,521 of record CM062529.1, read on the forward strand.
TTTCATGTTTGTTTATTTGACATTTACAAGTTCTATTTAAGTTGTTGATAAAATGTTTTGGGCCTTTTTAAATTAATCATTACTAATAGGTGACAGAACTGATCTTACCTACTGATTATATGCAGGTAACTGCATCCAAGTTGTGGCGGCAAGTAGGAGAGTCTTTCCACCCCCCTAAGTAAGGCCTTGATATATTATTGTTTTGTAGTTATTACCATTGATGGATCTGTTCTAATGAAAACATATTTCTAGTACAAAACTTAATATACATAACATACCTTTACGGAAGGATAGCACGATGTTCCTTCGATTGGCTAATTTCTTTTTGTCGTTTGTGCGTCATCTCCTCTCAGCTACAGCCTTACTTTTTGAGTTTGGTTGTCAATGGCTAATGCATGGAATACTTCAGTCTTATGTCATGGGTCAATTGATATAATTAGAAGGAAAGGATCTAATAAAAGTTAGCCTGAATGTATCTAAGTTAGGAATAAAAGTGTGGTGGACCATGCTCACCCCCTTGTGTCTGTTGCCTGGTTCTTACTAAGGCTGCATAGCCCCACATCTGGTATTTCTGATATTTACTGCCAGTGATAAACACATCGTAATCTTTGTTGTTTGTAACTGATTGTTATTAGCGTACATATAGTCAGTTTCTAGGAGATAAAAAGTCTTCAAACAATTTATTTCAAAGCCGATATCCTTTGCCCATTATAACATTGAATATGTCTTTCTCGCAGGACTTGCACTACAGTCTCATGGACGTTTAGAATCTTTTATGAGAAGGTAATATCATGGATTTTATGCTTAGTAAACAGATCTCATCTCTAATTATTGGTAAGAAAGACTGCATCTTTCTTATTGCAAGCATTGATTAGTTTCAGTTTGATAAACTTTAACTATTGTTGATACCAGAAATGGCTACATTTTTATAAGACATCCAGTGACATGGGTATCAGTTTCTGTTTGAATTGATGTCTATGTCATTCTCCCGCTCTTTAATTGTAAACGAAAAAAGTGTGTATGCTGTCTCTACCTCACCTTCCCATGGCGTTAGCTGTCTTTGTCCTCTGGCTTTTGGACACAAATGAAACTGAAACAAAGAGTTGCCATTACATCTCCTTTACTGCCTTCTACCTTTTCAAGTGTCACTTTTGCTACCTTTTTTCAGCGACTTGTATGATCTGTTGGTCTCCTTCATTCCTGAAATTTTTTTAATTTTGTTCAGGCACTTTTAGAGTATGAAAAATATAAGAGAGAAATTGGGGAGTTACAGCTCCCTGTTGGATCATTTCATCAATCTCCAAGCGTGGAAAAAGAGGTTTGTATTTTTTTTTTTTTTTTTGGGTTTTAAGTTCTTTGATTGGATGGTTGCATGAATTATACAAGATCACCTATTGTTTTCCTTCATCATGCAATGGTCTGATAAGTTATGAAGTATAAACATAGAATAAGCTTCTTCTTTCTTAAATTATGCACCTAACTTGCAAGAAGCACAGAGGTTGGGGTGTGAAGTAAATGCGCTTCACATAACTGGATTTGAACAAAATGGCTGGTAGACTTAAGACATCTGGCTATATATATGTATATAGTCATCATATTGAAATGATTGCTGTTTTTTATTTTTTATTTTTTGGGGAGGGGGGGGGGAGGCGAAGGGCCATTCCTAAAAACTATAGGCCCATAAAGGAATAGAATCTTGGAGAAAATTAAAATCAGAATAGATATAATATTAAACAAGACAAATGGGTAAACACTATGATATGGTCAAAGATTTGCTGCATTATTGACATAAATGGTAACAGCTTTTATCTAGGGGATTAATCTTAGTATATCTATCTCAAATTCTTCATATCATCATGTTAATCAAACTAAATACTTAAAATGGAAACAAGAAACCAAAACAGTAGCGGACAATTCTGGAAATTGCAGCCATTGCTGGTGACAATCAAATTTGGACGGATGTGGCTACTGTGTCCCCACAACTCTGAATCTGTGAGGCATTTAGCCTACAAATCAGGTGTTTTGGTTGTTTTCTCCAGCAAAACAACAAGCAAGGAAAGTGTTAATGTTTTACAGCAATGAGCATTTGAAAGATAGCTTGGGAGCATGTAACAAAATAACTCCAGCTACCCTTTTGTTTATATATATCAAATAAAGAGTTTCTTTTGCAGACCACTGTTTATCAGGCTCCAGGCTCTGGCTCTGGTAGGGCACGGAGGGATGCGGCGGCACGTGCAATGCAAGGTTGGCATGCTCAGCGCCTTCTTGGATATGGTGAGGTTGCTGAGCCAGTTATTAAGGTCTGTTGAGACCTTTAAACTTTACATTCTTATCTGTTGTGTGTTTGTGTAGATATATACGTGAATATTTTATGGCACTGTTTCTATCACTAGAGCTTTTGTGTTTTCTTGCATAGGATAAGAACTCCAGTTCCACTCCAAAACGTGAAAAGAACCTCAAAAGTATTGGTATGCTTACTGCAAACATAACCAATTGTTATTTAAATTAATTGCAACCTCATTCTTCATGCGTCAATGAATTAGGTGTGATTAATAAACAGAGGACACCATCTGGTCTTGAGCATACTGAGAAAGCTGCAAATATTGAAGGAGATAGACAGTTAAGTTTTTGGTCCTTCCTATTAAGTGACCTATAGTCTTATAGTCATTATGTTTGGATCACTGTTAGGCCTTATCCATCCGTGGTCATGCATTTCATGTTATTAGCCACGACTTGAAGTTCTCTTCAGAGTAACCTCTAATATTGATTACTTTTATTTAAAAAACTAATGTTGATTAAATTACTTTTGCTATTACAAATTAATATATGCTATTTTTCTATTAGTTTTATTGGTTTACACTTTACAGCACAATAAAATAAAGAATTAACAATACAGCACAGTCCAGTGTGTTACATTCGTATTAGCCTATCCATATCTTATTCAAGTCCTTGAAGACTGCCCCCTGTATTACTATAACACACCCTCCCTACCCTAGGGTTCTATATCTGTGTCCTCCCCCCCCCCCCCCCCCAAAAAAAGGTTCTGTGAACCAAAAAACCGACAAAGAAATGTGTGCAGGGAGACCCTTTGGCATTCACTGTTACTGATTTCTCTATCAATTTAACCATTTATAATCTCTACTTTTGAGCCCAAAAACTGTATGCAATGAGGCTTCATTCAAGTTTGTGTATTTCTAATGAACCGAGGCTAAATGATTTTCATCTGATAGATTGGCCACCGCAGTTGTGGACATTGGACCCCCCGCTGACTGGGTGAAGATCAATGTGCGGGAAACTGTAAGTCATCTTGGTTTTATTCTTAACCTATCAATGTCCTTTCTACAGATCATATGTCAGATTTTCTCTCCTTTTTCTAAATAGAAAAGTTTTTTTAAAATAATAATAATAAGTTCGGACTGTTTGCTGTATCCATGTCCAGAAGGATTGTTTTGAGGTGTATGCGCTTGTTCCTGGGCTCCTTCGTGAGGAGGTAATCGCTTTGGTTCCTTGTCTTTATCCTTTTTTATTTATTTTGTGGAAGAAAAACTTCTGTTCTATCTGTATACTTAATTCTGTTGGATGTAACACTTGCAGGTTTTAGTTAGCAAATTCTTAGTTATTTAAACTTGACAATCAATAAAAACAAATAGCAAAACCATTATATCATGTAGGATCTCTTCTTCCAGTTTCTACTAATCGATATTGGCTTTTTTTTTTTTTTTTTGACTTTTCTGATGTGTCTTTTGTTATAAAGAGACAAAATTCTGCCACAATAATATCTTTTTTTTTTTTTAATGTTTAGGATATGATGCCATTTGTTATGTTAGAAGATTAGTTCCTATATGTATAATATGATTACGGCTTACTTGGTTTCAGTTTTTATGATAACTTGGTTTAAATGGATCCAGGTGCGAGTCCAATCAGATCCAGTTGGACGTCTTGTTATAACTGGACTGCCGGAACAGGTTGACAATCCATGGGGAATCACCCCTTTCAAAAAGGTGACTCTATCTTTTCTTAAGAGAGTCTTCAGATAATGCTATTTTCCGGAGGATATCTTGACTATGACAGCAGTAGTAGAATTTATAACGTTAGTACGGCAATATTTTATTAACGTGTTCAGTGAAAGTGCTTGACTGAAATTTGTGGTATTTTCAGGTTGTGAACTTACCTGCAAGAATTGATCCGCTTCAGACATCTGCTGTGGTTAGTTTGCATGGGCGACTATTTGTACGCGTTCCCTTTGAGCAGGGAGCTCTGTAAGTTTCCTCCTTTGAATGATTGGCATCTCAAAGTTCCTCACTAAAGGAGTTGAAATTAGCAGGGCATCGTTATGTCTGGAATTGATCTAGCCCTGTTTGATTAGCTGAAACTACTACCCAACTTTGTTATTTTTTTTTTTTTAATTTTCATTTTTAGGTACATTACCCAATTTCACCGATGCAATATGCTTGATTTTCTTGTGTTAAGTTACTTTTTACCTAGTTACCAAAAAAATATTAATTTTTACCTGTTTGTACTTTCTTTTGCGCTGCTGAATCATTTAGCGATAGTCCAAGTGGTTAAAGGACTCCTTCAAAAGCTCGTTGCTTGAGAAAATTTTACATGAACAAAATGTTAGGAGTGGCGAAGAGGAACACTCGATATATAACGTCTTCGAATTGCATGTGGACGTGTGCAGAAAAATGTTCGTACTATCATTGACAAATCCAAATGTAACTATAATAATATAGATGTGTGATTTGTGGCATGCAACGTTACTTCTATCCTTAGACCTTAACCTTGTCAAATTTTTTAATGATAGAGATTATTGTTGCCACTTTTCTGGCATGTCTCGGTAATGTTTAGCGGCTGCATGCCAGTTTTTTTTTTTTTTCTATATTTTAATCACGGATAATTTTTTGAAATTTTGAATGGCTATAACAATTTATTAAGTACGCATATCCTCTCTCTTGGCTATTAGCTTATTAGCTCACAGAGAAGGCCATTTTTGAGATTTTTAGGTCTGGTAGTTCAGTAATTGAGCAAGTATCCGTGGGGCAGCGATGATTTCTCTATTACTCAAGCTCGTCGTAAACACCCTGAAAATGTAGTTGTTTTTTATTGCTTCCTATACAACTTGCATAGCTAAAAACTAAAGCCTCGGCCAAGACAACGCATGGGAATACAAGAGTGTTGTTGGCATCAAGGAAAATATTATACTCAATTAAATTTTTTGACCAAAAAAAATCGGATGAAAACATAATATGCAATAATATAAGCATATATGCTGTTAGATCACATCTAAAACTTATTTAATTGAATCTAAATCAAATTTTAACCATTCAAAGAATTAGTTTCAGAGTACCTTTAAATTTTTCTCAGAAAACTGACATATATCGTTAAGGCTGTGATCATTAGCTTAAACACCTAGGAGGATAATGGCAAAGAATGCAGGTAATGACCCACCAGAAAAAAGAATGTAGGTACTTCCACAACTGTTACATTGAATCACGCACGGGAATTTGTTGTTTTCTTCAGGAGCCATCAAGTCTGAGAATTGCTTATTCAAGCGAAAATTTCTTTGGTCTTCCTGGAAGGATGGCTGTTCAAGAGGTATCCTAGTTTGATTTAGCTTGTGCAGACCCAAAATTTGTTAGGTCGTCTTATTTTTCAGCCAGGGTTGGATCAAGTTTTGAGTTATATTTTTATTTTGTGAATAATTTATGGCAAATTATAAAGTTTTCATACTTTAACTAGTACATTTTACGCACGGTATCATTTTGGTATTGATACGATTGGTTTTAAAAGATGTATTATTTTTTATCTTAATTCTGTATTTTATGACTTAACTACATAATGCCAAAATTTATTTATTTTATCTAAATACCAAGTTCGTCTAACCTAACTAGCTCGTCCATGATTCAGACCCCATAGCCAAAGTTTGAATTTAAAGCAAGAGTATGATGAAAGAAAATTAGGTTAGGTTTGAGTTTGCAAAACTCGTCTTAACCCATCATTTATACATGCTTATTTGGAGCGATCTTGACTATCTATTCCTATATGTTTTGTCTTCCTCTTTCATCCTTCAAATTAATGATTGAAATCCTTTTTGAGTAAGAAAAGTTCTTAAAAGCTTCATAATAATGTGAAGGATTTCTCTATAGTAGCTTAATGGTGTTACAGACAGGCATTGTAGTGTAAAAGCCAGCAAACTATGATTTGTTGGGACTGGCATGCCTAAATAGAACAAGTGTGAGTATCATGTTGGGATTCATCTAGGTCAAGGAGGTTTGTTTTTTTGGCATGAAACAAAAATGTCGAATGTGTAAAGACAGGAGGATGGAAATTAGGGGAGTTAAAAGAAGAATCAAAAGTGAACTTACCTAAGTTATTAAAAGTGGTGTAATAGTGAGAGATTTGAATAATTTGTATGAAATTTTAAATTTAAATTTCATTATCTCTTATGTATATAAAGAAAAAAAAAGGTAAGCTTATTTAGGGGGATCTCGACTATTCATTTCCATATCTTTTGTCGTTCCTCTTTCTTATTTTGAATTAATGATTGAAATACTTGCTTAGTGCAAAAAATTCTTAAAACTTTTACTTCATAATAATGTGAATGACTTCTCTATAAAAGCTTAATATTGCTACAAATAGGTTGTGCAACGCTTTGCAAACTATATGATTAGTTGGGACTGGCATGCCTAAATGTTCTAACAAGCGTGGCGAACTATCGAACTGTCATGTTGGGATTCATCTAGGTGAGGAAGCTTTGCAATTTGGTATGAAACGAAAAATGACGAAGGCTTAAAGACTGAGGGAGAGGAAATTGTGGGAGTAAAGGAAGAATTAAAAGTGAACCCAATAGGAGGGAAAGCATGCCTTCAAACCAATCAGCATTTTCGTACCTTTTTCATGTAAAATCTTTTTTTACTCCTGGCAGCATATTTGGTTCTTTATTTGCAAAACTCCAAACCACGGTTTGGGCAAAAACTACTCTATTGTAGCTTTTGCTAATTTGGGAGCTGCAAATGGAAATCTAAGCATACAATGAGTATTAATGCCCCTTATCACTACTATTTTGTGCAGCACGACAAAAATTATTCTTAAGGATGATTTTGGTATAGGGATAAAAATAAAGATAAAAAAATTCAAGGATTAGTTTTGCATACAATTTTATTCATAAATCTAATTTATAAATTTTTCTCTCTCATTTTTATCCTATATCAAATTGACCTTGACCATGAAATAGTCTGGAACTCATCCCTTTTTGGTCAACATTTCAGAAAAAATAAAACAAAATAATTGACAATACTTCCACGTTAAAAATGAGGGTAGTGTTGTACTCATCTCTCTTGATAAAAGTACTAAAATTATTTCTTAGCTTGAATTGATTTGAATAATGTTTAAAGATCCAATGGCTTCGAGGAGAGCACTGTAATGTTTCTCAGGATATTATGTTTTTAGTATTCATCCATAAATAATTTCAAAGGAGTTGGTCTAATATAGTAAAAGCGTATGATGTGTGATTAAACACACCAGCAATCACTATTTTCAAGCATAACTTTACTAATTGCTTAAAGCTAAGAAAGAGGTGGAGGATTTGAGCAAAACTTCTCAATCTTCTTGCAGCTGATTTTTATGCATCTGGTTCGCTGCTTATTCAAAAGTTCTTTGTGCGATTATGTATATGAGAAAGCGATGGATGTAAAAATTTTACACTAATTATATTTCTCAATTCTTTTTAAACAATTATTTTGGTTGATCCAACCATTTAAAAAATTTACATGATACAAACTTCCCACCAAATCGTAGTTTTTGGGAGAAATTGTAAAAATAATCACTGTTCAATAAAACTGATTTCAATTTACACTTTAAAAAAATCGTGCTTTGAGGTGCAATATTAATGCAGCAATATCGTAAGCATAAATACCAATAGTCACATTTCTACATGTATATAGAGCAAAGACAAAGTTCAAACTGATGAGTTAATTAGACCCCCTCGTTTGCTAATTAACCAAACAGAAAGAAAGAAGAAAAAAGAATGTAAGGGAAAATTAATTGTTTCCAGGAAAAGTTCAAATCAAATACAACGATTAAAATGCCCATTCCCAAATTTTTTAGTTTGTATGGTCTGTTGCATGCATCACTTTTTAGTTTCCTTTCATTTCTTTTCTTGCTACTCAATTAGAGGAAGTATATCAAGGCCAAAATTAAAGCATGCTTTGCTAGTTGAGGAGTAGCTTTGTGAATATCGCTTGTCTGTGTGCGTCTATGGGTATGTGTATGTCTGCACTCTGCACAACACATCGCAAATTAAGAAGTGATGACAAAGCTTATCCTGACAATTGTGAAACTAAAATTCAGACAGCGATCTTGGGGACATAAATATAAAGCTCAGCCTTTAACAAACCACTTAAGTGATTCGATCGGGACATAAAATAAACCATTTAAAGAAACAAAATGAGCTGCATTCCCAGTTCCAAGAATATTTTTATAATCTGAAGTTCCAATGTCACTGGCTCCGACAATTCCTAGGTATCTTCCTTCAAGATGCAGTAGTATGGAAACGAGTTATGTGTTTCTCTCTGGAAAACAAGCCTAGGCAATTGACATCCACTATGCATATAATTAAATGAAGGGATGAAATGTTAAATAAAAATAGATGCAAGGAAAACAATGTCGTTCTATATTATATTGATATTGTTGTTAACTGACAGAAGAAAGTTCTTCTTCAAAGCAAATTAAGGGCAAGTCTTAACGCTCAATTTGGTCAAACGTTCAGTTGGGAGTAGAAAAGGCAATGTTCGAAGTTCTACCTCGGTTCCCAAAGTAGAGAATATAGCAGTAGCAAGAACTAGGGTTACGTTTTGGGTGTATGGAGGAACAGGCTTTTTGTTGGTGCTTTAGAGCATCAAGGCACAAAAAAAGAACATCAAAGCACATGGAAAAAGTAATTAAACAGATCAACAAATATTATCAAATTAATCTGCACTTTGGGGTTTCGGTGGCTCCTGATCTGATGGTATAACCGAACTGAACAAGTGTGATAATTAGACTTTAGACCAAGCAATGTAGGGCATGGTCATAAACAATATAATAATATAATAACATCATTAGAAAATAAAATAATAGGGTTCGTGCTTGTAGGATCAACTGAGGCGTCTACGTTGAATAAAAGCAATGAGAAACAGTTGCGACTGATGACTGAAAACTAATCAATTAGACCTACCATGATGGAGAAGCCATTATTTGCTCCAGGAGACAACCAGCGGCGCTGTTGGACTGAGTTTTCAATATTTTAATGCACATACTTCTGTTCCAATATTTATATACATGATTCTTTTCATAAACAAACTAGCTAGCGAGATCAGAAATTAAGCATATAAAATATAGAGGAGCCAGAAATTATGAAGAATTGAAAGAGGAAAACAGTACCACATTAAAAAAAAAAAAAAACTCTGACACAGCTTCAGGCCAAATTATTTACCTACTTAATTTACATGTTTTCAAATCACATGTTCCTCCACAATATTAATAAAAATATATATCCTCAAATTAATATACATATAAATTACTAGCTAGAACGGAGGAGGTTCGATTGCCGCTGCTGCTGCAGTTGCACCTCCACCTCCGCCTGCACCACTTCCACCCCATCCAAATAGATCACCAGGAACCGACAAGGGATAGCTGCTCCTGCTCATCATGTTCCTTCCTCCTCCACCACCACCAGCCACCGTATTGAAGAAAGAAACACCGCTTCCACCGCCACCTGCTGCACCTTCTCCGAGCTGCCCAGTTCCGGTGACGCCGGAGGACTGCGATTGTGCGGGTTGTTGGGGAAAGTGGTCATCCTCATGAGGATCATCGTCATCCAAGGTCAAGGGCAGCCTCTCAAACATTGCATTGGCAAAGGAAGCAGCCATCAGCACCACCGCGCCCGACGCCATTAAAGGGGCCACCACGTTGCCCCCAACCACCTGCCCCTGCCCGCCAGACAGGTACACCGACAGGCCCCCCGCTCCCGGAGGAGCCGGCGGCGGGAGCACCGTGCCGGAGATGGAAAGGATCTCGAAGCGGCCATGGAGGGCCACGACAGCGCCTCCAGGCTGGCGAAGCGTGACGTTGGCCACCGTGCCGGTGCCGCTGAGGACGCAGACGCCCCTCCCTCTCCGTCGCGCGTAGTTGGAGAGGGTCTCCACCAGCTCCGCCCCGGCGGATACCTCAAGCACGTGCGAGCGCAGTGCATTGGGGCTATCCCGCTGGACTATGATGGGCGGCTTGGGCTTGTTCTTGGAGCCGGCGGGACGGCCTCGTGGGCGGCGCCCTGTGGAGGGTTCTGCGGTTGCTCCGCCTCCATCGACACCACCACTATCACTACCACCGCCACCGCCAGCAGCAGCATCGGTGTCTTGTTGTGTTGTTGGGTTGTTGTGGGGATGTCGTTGTTGAGTGTTGGTGTTAGGGGTTTGGAGGTGCAGGTTGAAGAGTTGTGGCACAAACCGACCTAAATTTAATTGGTCTTGTTGGCTTCTTCCCTCATTGCTGTTGTGCCCTGCCATCTCCTCATCACTTCTCTCCCACCGCTTGTTTGCCAGCTTTGCTTCCTTTCTTTCTTTTCTGATGTTGGATCTGATTCTGATGTTTAATTGTTATCTATAATTTCCCTCTCAGGTGTCGTGTCACAATTCAGATCCAAACCCCAAAAATATGTACAATAATTGTTATATATATACGTAGAATTGGATTTAATTTTATGCTCCTGGCCACTCACATCAGCAGCAGATGATGATTTTTGTTTTGTACAGTGTTGCTCCAGTTCCAGTTCATCAATCCAGAATCCTGGAGGACAAGTGATGCTACCATGTGATATGATGTTGTTTTGCTTGCTTGCTTGCTTGCTTGCTCCAGGCCGCTAGATACAACCTTAATCATATGAATATGATGTTTGATTAAAACTTAAAAAAAGATTCTCTGTGTAGCTAGGTACCTTGCAGATGAAACTTCAAAGTAGGCCGCGACTAAATTACCTGTGATGATCGAGAACTTTAACTACAAGCGGAAATTAAGAACCCTAGGTCACTTGAAGGCGATCGAGGATGAAACGCTGTACGGCCACCGCAGATTAGCAAAGGAAGGAAGATCAAAATCAAGTGCCATAACTTGCCTTGCCTGCTACCTGGTCACCCCAACCACTCTCTCAATCAAATGATCGATATGTATCATGAATTCAAAACAAAACGCTGGTGATATTTATATAAACTACATAATATATACTTTGATATTCTTAGAGTGTGTAAAAGCAACGCAAAGCCAAGCTGAAGATAAGGAATGAAACTGCAGGGGGGCGCAGGGTTTTGAGGATGAAACGGTGGAAGGGGAAAGAAGCAAACAAATTACCATTACCAAAGAACAAAAGGTGTTCTATTCCACCCAGCAAAATGACCTCATTTCCTCACGCTCAGGCCACAGCGCGTTACTACGTTGGCAATTCAACCCCTCAAACGGACAAGGTTATTGACTCAAGAAGATCATTACTTAAATGATTTAAGTTAATTAATAAGATAATACCAAAATTTGGATGGGAAATGATTTTTTCACACTTGTTCTCTCACGCCAGTCCCGCCGTTTAATGGTTTGCTAGATCGGTTTCAATCGCATAGGAGTATGTTTGGATCAGGCAACATTTCAGGAATTGATTGATTAACGGAATTTTTTTGTTTAGAAAAAATTTAAAATAAGAATTAAGTCACATTTAAAATTTTTTATTTTAATATGCATGTATTTAAAATTTTATTAAAACTTAATTATATTTGAGTTAGGGGGGGATTCTTTTACATCAAGGGTGTGTTAGATAGGGGATTAAAATGAAAAAAAAAAAAAAATTCTATAGATGAGCTTCAAGAATAAAGTTTTGGCACACTTATTTTGATTAAATAATTTTTTATAGACATTAAATTTTATTGATCCTATTATTGAATTACAAGTTTTTACTAAGGAGGTTAAATGCATAAAATTTCATAAAATTTTAAAAGGATTTGATACTTTATTATCCCACTTTATTTTATTGTATAATATATTTTTAAAAATATAAATAAATATTAATTGTTAGATTATATATATATATATATTAATGTCTAATTTTTTTTTAAATTTGGTATACTTGATCATTAGGATAATATCACATTATTCAACAATTAGATTAATGAAATTTAATATTAATAACAAGTTATTCATATTAATATATATATATATATATATATATATATATATATATATATATAATTTACTTCTAGAATAAATGGATCCTTTTCCTTGAGTTGGTTGAGTTAATTTGTTGCTATTTGTTTCTTCTAAATTACTGATATCTAAAACTATTGGACTCTCTAACGAACTTGATTTGAGGTAGATCCTCTCATTATAGGATAAATTTCTAACAATATTAGTATTTTTTATTCATAAAATTTGAATCCAAAACTTAATTTATTAAAAAAATAAATATTAAATCACTTGGAGGTTTAGACCAACCAAGCATTAGTCATTTGATACAAGTTTAGTTACAATTATTTAAACCGAAAAATTTTATTTTATTTATTTATCAATTTTATCTGTATTGTTTATGAATAAGAAAGTAAAATTATGAAAACAAAATGGATTGTAATTAGATTATAAGAATTAATTCAAGTCCTTTTTTGTTTGTATTTGCTTTAAATTTTTTAAATATGAGAACTAATTTTTAATTTATATCAATTTTATACAACTTAACTTATATTAAATTAAACCTGCTTCAATTTTAATAATCTCAAAAAGTGATATCCACCGGTCGCGTGCCGGTGCATCACATATACGACAAAAATGTTGCAAATAAATAAGCAAATATTATATTGCCGATTATCATTGCTTACGTGAATAAAATATAAAATTCAATCGAACGATTCGACTCACGCGCCTTGAAGTATCTCTGTTGTCGTAAGCCGTTCTTATATGCCCATTATTATTATTTTTTTTCAGAGTATCTTTCATTAGATAAGGGAAAGTCTAATTTTTAGTCATACGATTAGGCATTTAAGTTGAGACTTTTTTAATTGTGTTTTTTTATAACATAAATTTTGAAATTGAACCCAAAATCACGTGTTCAAAGAATTCGAGCTCCTTCTACTCAATCAACACTTTGTTGGTTACACCTGAACATTTATGAAAAATAAGTAATTTGGATATTTTATAATCGGAAAAGATAAATAAATTTAAGGCTTAAATATATTTTTTATCATTATAAAATACGGAAAGTTTGGTTTAGGTCCCTATATATATATTTTTTTGTTTTGATCTAAACATTTATAAAAATTTTAATTTTAATCCCTACCATTAGTTTATATCTATTAATTGATAATATGGATGATAAAGAGCCATATAAGTATTTCCATGTAGATCTCGGACCTCATTTTAACCCTCTGTCATCTAACCTATGTCTCCCCAAACCTTGGTCTCTATGGCTCCCACATCTATTTTCTCGAACATGCAATATCGAACCCCGGGCCCTAGTCTCTAGAGCTTCCCCACCGTCTTCCTCAAACATCCAATCTCGGACCTGGAACTACTGTTGTCCTTGTTGAGCTTCATATAACTTGGAAGGTGTAGCTCGAAACTTGGAAGTCGGTATTGGGCACGTGTGGTTTTTGGGTCACATTAGCCATGTAGCGTTTGGGGTTCTAGTTGGAAAGGGGCATGTGGCAATCTATTAACCACGAGAACACTTAAGAGACGGTGACTAACAATAGAAACTGAAATTGAACACTTTTATAAATTTTTGGACTAAAATATAAAAAAGGAATTCAAAACAAAATTTCTTAATTTTATAAGGACCAAAAGGATCTTTAACCCTAAGTTTTTTTAAAAAAATTGCGTAAAAAAAATAGGGAAAGGCTCTAAAAAGAAGTGTACATGTTCCTCTAATATTGATTATTGAAGGAGAAATTCTTAGTTATTTAAGAAACAACAAATTTATGAAAAACTTTTACATGCACATAAGATAAGAAAAAAAAAATCTATATAATTGATTTTGTATTATATTATGGATTTAATTTATATGTGTTATCAGTGTGAAAATTTTTATATAGATATTCAATCATGTATTGCTATATTAGTCAAAATATGTGACTCAACCACCTACTATTTAAAAGTCTTACGAATATATGCATTTAATTGGATGACAGTATAAAACTCTTTTATACTATCAGTTTATAATAATGAAAATCTTATATTATTCATATTATTAAAAATATTGTTAAATTAAAAAACATTATTAATTTACAACTTAAATAAAATGCATTGAAAATATTATATAACAAGTTCCTTGCTCGCTTTAGAAGCACCCAAAGATTTCTCAATTTTTCTGCCTTTGAACAGTTGATTTTGAAAGCTGTCCAGCACCACGGACAAAGGAATACCATATATGCTTATAAAAATATTATTTCTATTCATAACTGGGATTAATTGTATACGATTCATTAAAGTATTCTTTAATTATTGATTGAAAAAAAAATAGAATTCATTTTCAACCAATAGTCAAAAGACACGTCAATAAGTTCCACACAACCGATTCTAACTATGAATATAAATAACACAACTCATTCCCTTAGCTTGTAAGTTCTTCGTTAAGAAAGGCAACCCGGCAACTGAACCCTGAATAGAAACCTTTAAGATAGAATAGTTGCCAGGTGAGTTGAGGCACTTCCACCCAAACATTCGCCCATCGATTCTGATGTTGGGCATAATCATCATGATACAAAGAATCCAAAAATTCGCGTAGAAAGAAGAAAAGTGTTTTGTTTAACACATCAAAACCAATAGTCGTTGTATATGGAGTGGCAGTTAGATTCTTTCACGAGAAATTTTCACGTGCTCTCAAATTAACCAAAATAAAAAGAGTTTAATTAATATACATTAATAATATAAAATAATTTTATACTATCAATTAATAGAAATATTAAAAAATAAGAAATTATGGTGGATCCCTCATTATAATGGATGATTATTTGTATAAGTTGGCTCTTTCTATAATTTTTATTGGATGACAGTATAAAATTATTTTATATTGTCAGTATATTTAAATTAAATTAAATAAAAAAGTTACATTTTGTTAACATTTTTACTTTATGGGTAATTATTCTTTCTCACATTTACTATACT
Source organism: Pterocarpus santalinus (assembly GCA_031439595.1). NCBI lineage: Eukaryota > Viridiplantae > Streptophyta > Magnoliopsida > Fabales > Fabaceae > Pterocarpus > Pterocarpus santalinus. The sequence goes on from CM062529.1 coordinate 1,555,692, forward strand.
TTTAGGATTTAATTGAGATACACTGATAGTGTAAAATAATTTTATACTGTTAGCTAATAAAAATGCTAGAAAGTGAAAAATTATAGTGGATCCCTCATTGTAACGAGTGATTATTTATATGAGTTAGCACTTTCTAATATTTTTATTATATAATAATATAAAATAATTTTATACTGTCAATATATTTAAATTAAATTTACACTTTTAATGCTGATATATATATATATATATATATATATATATATATATAAAAGAATTTCTCGCCCAGCAACACACATATGATGTGGCTTAATAATTAAAACTTAAGTTTTATATTCTTAAATTTAGATTTGACTAAAGTATAAAGTGAACTTTAAAGAGTAAAGTTCACAATATTGATGGAAAAGATTAAAGGCTTAAAAATTTATAAGATATACAAACATATGCCTAACAACTCTATTCCCTTGATATTATCATCAATAATTAATAATGTACTTTATCTTATAAGCTGTACGCTATAGTTTAAAGAAGTCAATTCCCTTAAATTATGTTGTTATTTGAATCATCGTGTCAAACTCAACCTATTTTCGCACCTTTCGCAATAATTCATTAATTTAATTCAATTATTATCGACAAGAAAAATCAACTATTTAACAAGAACCTTTTTTTTTTTTTGGACGAATAACAAAAACCTTTTAAGAAAATAAGAGAACATAATTAGAAAAGAACATTAAGTAATAGATAATAGATAAATGCTTCCATTTTGTCCAAACCCAAACTTGTCTTCTCCCAAACCATCACTTTCTGGTTTCGCCGTACACACAGGATTCAAATCCTGCTCTTGCCTTGTCAGTATATTTTTTTCGCAAAAATGCAGGTTTCAAAATGGGATAAGCCTATCAATTTCTCAAAAAAGGGATAACTCTATGAATTTCCTTTGAAAAAATGATATGGGATCGTAAGAATTCAACTCCTTCGAGCCGCAACACACTGCCTGCAGTGGTTGAGATGCATATCAAAAGAGGAGTTAAAAAAGGTGGGGTTGAAATACTCTTGTTGAGCGGTGTGCTGCTACAATATGTCTTGAATTTTCATGTTCACATACCATTTCTCATTTCTTTTTCTTTTCGTGCGTTCACTCTTGGGTTAATTACTATTGTCTTTCGTTTCATTTAATCAGGACAATAGTCCGAATTCAACAAGTACATATAAAACACTTACAAATAACCTACTATTAACAGAAACTCGTAAATCCAGAGTGAAGCAATGTATTTATTGCGGGCGGTGGGCGACCAAATAAATCAAACTATTTTTTTTTTTATTTTGGCTGTAAATTAGTTATTTTCAGTTTAATCGAAATTGTTTATTGGGCCGTCTACCAAAAAAAAAGTGACGCGTGTCGGACCAAAAAAAAAAAAGTGATGCGTGTAGACCGTAGGATAAGGAACTCTTCTTCGACCCAAAAAAAATAAAAAAGTTAAGGTGCTCTTCTCACATTTTATGTCTACTAGCAATCTTTTTTTCCTATGAACATTTTTCAGTTAAATTCGTTATGAAGTTTAGTTAATTTGTTGTTCGAAATTCAAATTCATACCGTAAGTTTACCAATTCATACACCTGGGTTCTGTGAAAGTCAGCTTACCAATCCATGTACCAATGGCTCAGGCAGCATTCCCAATAGCATTTATCATTGGAAACTCTTTGGAGGTAGTAATCTTGTAATGTTTCATCTGACGAATGTAGACTGGTAATAGTATTAGTATTATTCGGGAATGGATAATGTGAAATTCCAACAAAAGGTCATAACATATGAAGGGTAAAAATAACAGTACACGATACAAGCATGTGTATTGTGTGAGGCTTCGAGCGTTCGGGCACCTTAAATCACTACCCCAAAAAGAAAAAACGTGATATATATATATATATATATTGGAAACAAGAAAAAGCCACTACACAATGGCCCCTCCAAAAAAGGAATGCGAGAACCATACTAGCACAGCTGTTATTAAGCGGCCGATAGGCCAACCAGGGGGAAAAAAAAAAGGGAAAAAAAATGAGTGCGTCGTGTCGTGCAGGGTGGCAAAATAGATTCCAGGTCTGTTGAGGACTGCTACATTATGCATGCAATCACGGAAGAACCTTCTATTATTACTTTCAACAGTGTCTTATCAGTAATATTAAGAACACGAAATAAAAAGTCAAGGAAAAATCAACCTCAAACTGTTTTAAAATCATTACGAAAAAGTAGCAGTAGTTTGTGCTGATAAGGACGGGATTAATTCATCAACTACCCAGAAAAGAACAAAAGCAGAACAGTAAAACCAAACTCAACTTTTGGCTCTTTTCCCAAAATATATGATCAAGGTGACAGTTTAAAGAAAATGGCATCTCAAGGAAAGATTGGAGAAAAGAAAAACGATTGTGTGAACAGCAAGTCGAGATGAAAATGACCATTTAGGACTAACTGGAAAATTTCCCATTACTCTTCCATCTTCTCACCAAAGGGAGAGGAGATACTTTTTTATAATAAATGCAGGCAACAGGGGTGAACGCAGGGCAGCAGGCTTTCTGTGCCATGCCCGCTCGTACACCATTGTTAAGGGATTCTTTTTCAGAAGCAAAGAAAATGTAAACATTGCATCAGCTATTGATGCATTATAATTTCCCAAATTCGAGGTTGCTATCCACTTTTTCTAAGTTCTCTAATAAGTAACGACAGCATCCTCACTGTATACAAGAATCTACGCCTGTACTCAGTTGAATTTGACTCCAATTACGTCAACAACACAAATATATAAGTGCCGCCCTTTCTTCCACAATCAGGAAGAGTAAGTTAAATGTCTAAGCTATTTCAGCATCTTAGTTCTAGACTTCTAGTGCATATTCAGCCAGCAACACAAGTAGTACCAATTGCAAACTCAGTGGTCACCAGAGTTCCATGTCGCAAACAGTAAATAGAGGATCTATAAACCGGAGCAACAAAATAAGAAAAGATTTTATGCCATGACAACAATCATGAACTAAAGGATAAAAAAGACTCGAACTTGGTAAACCCTACAACCCTACCAGTACTTGGTAGCTTGATATCACAAGGGATGGCAAAATTTCTTGTCAGAACAGGACCATGCACAGATTACCAAATGCCACTGGCAGAATCCCACTCTACTCTCACTATAGGTTTGGAATATTCATGGTATTTAATTCAGCTACCGGGAGATGTGCAATGCTAATACTATACAATTTGCTAAACACCCAAAGGAAAACATAGAACTGTCACACCTCCTATAAATTCCCACCATAGAAGATCAAAGATTGCTTGATTTCCAAATCAAAGTTGACGATCAGAGAAGAAATTAGGAATACAAATATCATTGGCATGCCACCAGCCTATTTTGCAATTTGTAGATGGAGATCACATCAAACAATGTTCTCTTATAGACACAAATGGCAAGTTCCAATGCTATGACCATAAAATTCAGAGAGAGAACCATGGAAACAATAATTATTAAATGCCATTTTCCGGGATTTGCAAGAAGAAATAAATATTTATCTTAAAGCTCTCATGATTATATTGATATGATTATAATGCAAAGGAGCTGCTCAAGCTTCAATTTTTATTTTTTTAATAAATGCTGATGCAACACATAAGAAGGAGCATAAAGTTTTGCTTAATATTTGCTTCAAACGAAGTGGCAAATGGATTTATTAATTATTGGATGCCTCCTGAAGGATACTCTGTTTCTATTATCGGTGCTTCTATCCTGCCCATTTGTTACAAACATTGATTTCCAAAACTCAAAAAATAATAACAGTATAACATATGAAGACATGGTAAATTGTAATGGATGTTTGGGTAGAGCATTGCTGCTATGTGAAACAAAGAACCTAATTTACTAAATCACTATATCATCGTATAGTATGTAGTCAGCAACTCTAATACAACAAAAGCTATACCGTATACTTAGTAGATATGAACTAAGGGAGAGCACTGGCAAGTTGGAACGGACCCTGTATCCAAACATCGATTTATGCATTGGTTTATTGCTATTGTCACTCCTCAGTGTAACCACTTCCATTTTCACAACTGCCAACAACACCACAAACGTGCAAAAATGAATCAACAAAATTCATCCCCCTGAAACCAGCTAAGAAGAGCAGAAGAACATGAAACATGGTAATTGGTAAATCAACACCACACCAGAGCTCAAACCCAAATACCAGAAAGAGAGGTATAAATATTCATTAACTATTTGCAAACAAACAAACAAGCAAGGAAAGTAACTTACAAGTTAATTCTCCGGCTTACTTGGATTATCCTTGTTTTTATTTCCATATACTAAACCCGTAACCTGGAATTCACAATGAAAAAGATAAGCGGAACAGTGTAGAATGCGGAATTAGAGAAGGAAGGGAACGTGGTGAGGGGGAGGTGACCTAGACCTATACCTATACCTATACCTATACCTGAGGGTCAGGAATGGGTTTTCGAGTCTCAACGTATCGATAAGGATCGGGGTGTGATTGTGAAGCAGCAAGAGCAGCCTTCTCCTGTTGCTCGCGCTTGAGGTCTTGGGAGGGCTTCACCCAAAGGAAGTAGGCTAGGGTTCCGGCAACCACCCACGAAGCGAGGTTGCTTCCTCCCCTTAGGCCTCCCATCGAATTGCCTATGAAGGACCTCACGTTCCCCAACGTCCTTCTCCAGCTACTCCTCATTCTAACTAACTCACTACTACACTCGGCTTTCCCCGTATTCGATTAACTGAACGCGTAACGTGCTGGTAAGATCTCTAGCTGTACCTGGTTTCTCACAGTTACCGACTCAGGGCTAGAGGAAGTTTGTTTATGGCAAGACTCATTCGCAGAGGGTCTGCTGTTGTGTTGTGGGTATTTCGCACTTCTGGTCTGACCCATTCGGCCCAATAACTACCGATGCGAGAACGGAGTGCCCGCAGATTAAAAAATAAATAAAAGTCAAAAAAGACAAACAAAAACAACAGTATCAAACTATCAGTATAAAGTAGTGTATATTATAAATCAACTAAAAATTTATTTTTTATAAATTTAATTTTGATATACTTTTGGTATAAAAAAAATTATACAAATATTCTATCATATATTATCACATCAACAAATATATTTGACTCAATTAACTATTATTTTAAAAATCTTATAAATAAAAATATATAATTAGATAATAATATAAAATTTTATTTACACAAGCAATGTATAAAAATTGATCTCATTTTTTATATACCTCTCAAATAAGTTATGATAAGAGCAAAGAGTCAAATAAATTTAATAAATTGACTATGCATAATTAGATGATAATGTTAAAAATTTATATTTATAATATATTAAAATTAAATAGAAGAGTAAAATGTAATTTTATTTTAAAAATTAATTTTGATATATTCTTAGTATTAATTTTTTCAATTAATATATATTATCATATAACTTTTGAGGTAATTATTATAAAAATTAAATATTTTAATAATGTAATAATACATAAATAAATATATATGTAAAAAAATTATTTGTGTAATATAATAAATTTTTTTGTGAGTAATAATACATTAAAATTAAATCTTTTATTTTATTTTTTAGTGGACCATCGACATATTTCATATTGTTTGATTACCAAAATAAAATAGAATAAAATAGGAATGATATAACACATTATATAATTTTTGACATGTTGAGTTTTCTAGTTACCTAACGTAACTTGTCATTATTAGAATAATAAAAGAAAAAAGTTAGAAAATCAAAATTTATTATTGAATTTATATATAAAATGATGTAATATATATGTTAATCTTTGGATAAATAAATAAATTATACCACTTCATTATATTTATCTATTATCTTTTATCTTTTGTAAAAAAATCCTAGTAATTTTTTTTTTTTTACAGTATAACATTACTCATAATAAAATACTTGATACTGTTTGCGTTATTTATATGGAAGCTACCGATTTACAAAAGCAGCAGCATAATCCAACCCACGTCTTCAATTCTTCAAGCAAACAAAAATGATTAAATGATAACCTATCATACAAATATCTTAACACTCAAAATGTTGAAGCAACTTCGCTCTGCTTAAGAGGTATCCTCACAATAATACAAAAAAGGATGAGGTCCCCAGCCTACTGTCTTGTTTTGAATAAAATAGGAATAAATTAAGTCAACTCAAAACGAACGGATGGGTGAAATAAGTTTTTCTCGAAGCAACAATAGCCATTAAAACGATGAAAATAAATAAATAAAATTATCCATGAATTTGTTTTTTGATGTAAAATTATCTATGAATTTATTATGATGCCATATATTCATATATGATTTCGCAATGATATTACTAGTCAAAAATCGAAACGGATAAGGTAGCATTAGTCGGTCAAAAATACACAAGAATCACAGGACCAGTGACATTGGTAAAGATCAAAGCAACATTCAATCGTGACATGGACATTGCACGTGCACGTGGAACATCCGAAGCAAGAAATGCCAACTTGAGGTAGAACCTGGAAGCCGAAATGCCTAACATGACCCCGAAAAATACCATTTTTCCAATTGAAGGAGTTTATGATGATCACAAAATGTTTGACTCACAAAAGTTTTTCAGTTTATGATATTTTAACGAAATTATGTATTAATTTTTGAAAATTTCAATTTAACTATTAGAGAAATAAAATTTGTTATCTTTTTTTTTTCGTATACTTGTTTATGTTTTAGTAAACAAATTGAATTTTTCAAAGAATTTAATTTAAACATATTAATAGTGTAAAACAGTTTTATACTGTTAGTCAATAGAAACAGTGAAAAGTATCAACTTATACAAATAACTACCCATTATAATGAGGGGACCCACCATAATTTCTCACTTTCTTCTATTTTTTATTAGTTGACAGTATAAAACTATTTTACACTGTTGATACATATTGATTAAACTCTTTTTCAAAAACTAACACATAGATTTTCAACAAACAAATATACAAAAACACAAAAAGAAAAAAAACAATGCACGACTTTTAGTTTCTCTATGAATATACTAAATACCCCAAAAATTAACATGGTTCCCTAATAATATTATGGATCGAAAAAAAATTGTGATTATTACATGCTCTCAAGTATATTTTGCAAGCATTGTAAACAAAAACTTTTTTCAATGGCCAATATTTAGGTAAACATTTCCAAAATCCCTCCCCCCCTTCCCCGAAAAACTGAAAAAAAAAAAAAAAAAAACCTAGTCCAAAGAGTTTGTGATGCATTTTCAATTTTAAAATTGAGCATGTAAGATTAGAGTATGTTTAAGATGGAAGATTTTGAAGAAAATTATAAGGGCAAATAACAGTGGCATCCCTTAAAGTTTGGCTATATGACACATAACTCTATTCTTGTGAGAAATTAACACTCCACTCCACTTACTAAATTCATCATTACATACTTAATCCCAATTAACTATGGTTTGATTTTTTTACTTCACTCACAAATATAACTTTTGTTTTAACCATTTTCACTTACTTGGTTAAGCCTTCTTTACATCACCACACTATGCACCCCATTTCCATGGCAACAAGGCTCACACTTTGCACCTAACAACACCAAGTACACCTATGACAAGTTGGGCAAGGGGAAGAGCATTTCTACTACCCATCTCAAAGCCATTGAAAGATCGAGGTTGACCATCATGAGTGAACGTGAGGTGGGGAAAGTAGAGGGCTGCATTATCTTTTCCCAATGTGTCAAAATTATAATTTTGCGAGATACTTTCCCACTTTGAGTATTATTTATCCGATTTATTGTGCCTTAACTTTTCAAAATTTTTGCTTTGTATTTGTTTTATTTTTAATTGTTAATTTTAGGTGTGTCATTGATATAATTATTCCATTACCTTTCTCTCTAACATCTCAACATGAGTTGTGAATGTTATAGAACAAGAAAAGAACAATATGCCCTAACTCCCTGTGCAAGTTGATTGGCCCAAACCTTATGTGTTGCTTTTTTCTTCTTCTTATTATTAGTTACTTCAAGTCTCCAAGATAACTTTATTTTATTTCCATTTTTTTCAATAATGAAGTACCACTTTTTTAAATAATCAAGTTCTTTTTGTTTCACGTCTTGCAATTCAAGCAATAAAGATGAAGGTACAAATATAGTTTAAGAAGATAAAGCTCACCAAGAGTCTAAAAATCATTTGTTGCAGTTTAGTTTTTCCTTTTTATAGTTAATAAGTCAGAAATTGAGTTAACAACTGTTATCGAATGGGAGTGAAGCGTTAATTTCTCACAAGAATAAAGTTATGCATCATATAGTAAAATATCAAGAGATGTCATTGTTACTTATCCAATATATAAAGAGGGCAAGGATCTATTTAGTGTCAAAAAATATTTTTTGTTTTTGAAATTAATTACAAAAATGTCATTTTTATTTTGTTTTATTTTCTGTTTTTTAGATTTTGTGAAGGAAATAGTGATTTCACAAAATTCTGAAAATAGAAAATAGGATTAAAAGAAAGTGATAGATAGGCCCTAAATTTTATTTAATTAAAAAATATTTTAATTTAAGAATTTTGTGAAATAAAAAGAAAAACTGGTAGATTAGTATAAAATATTCTTATTATTTTATCTTTAGCTTTATGAAAAGAGTAATGTCAATACTACGTTAAGGCAAACAATTTTACAATATCACCTATTATATTCTGTTATATATGTGAGTTTTAAAATATTGATTGCAACAATCAAAATTTTTTATAATATATGGTAATACATGATTATATATATATAAAATACAACAAATCTAACTCCATCATGGATTATGTAAATTGTAAAATAATATTTTGTGCACTTTACAACTCAGTAACAATACTTTTTAAATTAACTAGATATTTTTTTATTAAATATAGACGTAATTTTAATGCATTTTTAGTGACAGTTTATCTTTACATTGTTACATGATCATGTATTATCAAGTAAATGAAAATATCTGACTGTTGTAACATAAAAATCATATATGTAATTATACATAATTGATAGATAGTTTAAATATTTGTACTAAAGTATATTAACTAAATTATAGTTGATTGTTTACCAATGATTGATTGGTTTAAATAATTTAATAATTATTTTTTTAAGTAAAATCTTAAATTTGAGCCATATAAAGAGAAAAATATTAGTATGATGAAAACTTTATTCTATAATAAATAAACTTAACTCAAAACAAATTAATCAAAATATAATAGATTTAGATATTTATGATTTTTAAAGTGTTAATATAAATGTAACCTTCTTATATATATGTCCAAAAATATTTTTGGAGAAGTTAAAATATAGGAGTGGTGAATTAAATAATTTGTATTCTTCAAATTTAAGTCACAAGAAAATGAGGAATTTTATATACACGACTCTTATTAGAGGTTTTTTTGCATATATATATATATATATATTATTTTTTAAAATATCATTTTTTTATGGTACTATAGAGAAATCATGGGCGGATGCCATAATTTTAATGGAGTGCAAAACTAAACAAAAATTGTGAGAGGATGTTGCGATTTCAATAATTTTCAAATGCATTGAAATTGTCATATTCTCCTGTGATTTCTGAGTAAGTACGTGGTATATTATTCCATATTTTTAATTTTAATTTTGTTGTAGTATTAGTTATTACGTTGTTCAAAATTTTACGTTACCCTTTGCAGGTATAAATGGGGGAGTCTTGGACATAGTTGTAATTTTGAATTTCTATCATTTTATGTAATTAATATATTTTTATATATATTTTGTTGAACATGTGTTCTCATTAATTATAACACTCATATGTATTAACTACTTATGTTACCTTTTTTAAAATCTATGGCACCCTCCCATTATTTATGTTCAATTTTACATTTTATTGAAATCGTGGCACGTCCACGATTTTTCTATAATACAATAAAAAATGACGTTTTGAAAAATAAAATTGAAAGACGGTATATACATAAATAATTTTTTTATTTTATTTGTGAAAAAAAGCCCTTGTTAGAAGTTTCTTAATTCTTTTAGTTATATAAAAGATTGTGTATTTTTGTAAAAGGTAAACAGGAAATAAAAATAATTATGCCGAAGAATACATAAATCGGATGTATCATATGATCATATGAACAAATAATTTGCAATGTTATTTACCTTTTCTTTTCCTTGTCCCGGTGATTAGGCAAGGCATTAACAATTTAAAAAGCGTTGATCATAATAGGATTTCTGGACATATCTATCGTACCGTATGGCAGTCACGCGGGCTTTAGCGGAGAATGGAACTACGCCGGATAAGTACGATGAGTGAAGAGGCCAAAATAAATAATGTTACACAAAACAAAATTTAATTAAATATAAAAACATTTAACAATAAATAAGTAAAAGGGATGAGAAAACGTATTTATATAAAAATTGCTAACAGCCTAACATTCTCAACTATGGTCGAAGGAAAGATGTGAAAAAATTCCAACTAAAAATAATCATATAATTTTATACTTTAATTTTAATTATTCGTGTAAAATTTAATAGCCAATTTTTTTCCACTCTCATAATTAAGTATTAATTACTTTTCTAACTTGATCTTAATAATTAAAATTTACATAAATAGTTTAGAATAAATCATAATTTATGTAATTATTTTAAATAGCAATGTAAATATTAAATATTTTTAAATTTTAATCAGTTAACGGATTACGATATTTTTTTAGTAAATATAATGAATAATATTTAATAATCAATCTATTAACTTAGAGTATATTCATTTGTTTAATTTAATTTTAAATTTAATTTAAATACATTGACAATATCAATTAATAAAAATAATAAAAAATATTAATTTATATAAATAATTATTTATTATAATAAAAAAATAATTATAATTTTTTTATTTTTTTTATTTTTATTAATTAATATTTAATGTATATCAATTAAACTCTATAATTTTTTGATGTGATTGTTTAATTTAAAATTTAATCATTTAATTGTTAGAAGATTTTACCATTTAACGAATAAAGATATCAAAAGCCAGAATGTATATAGTTTTATTATTTAAGAGAGAAGAGAGAAAGGAGGGGTGGGGGAGCGAGGGCGTGGGTGGGTCCCGGGCGAGCAGCATCTGAGGCTGTACGGTTCAGTTTTGAAGTGAGAACTCTCGAAAACACAAGCCTCTGCTCTTTCTCCGTTTTTTCTTCTTCCTTTTTTTTTTTTTTTTCTGTTGTGTCGCATTCATATTTTCCTTTTCTTTCCTTTTTTTTTTTTTTCTCGCCGTTGGGCTTGTTCGTTTTCAATTTCATTCATCGCGACGCATGAATGACTCCTCCTCTTCTCCTTGCATTCCTTCTTCTCTTTCAGCGGTCCACCCTGTCACCACACATCATCATCAACATCAACAACTACCATAATTGATTGCCAGACACCCCCCTCCCCTTTTTTCCCTTCTTCTCTCTCTTATTTTCTTCTTTTTTGCCTTCTTCCCCCTCCCTTCTCTTTCTCTCTCTCTCGATTCACTTGCACTGTTGTATACTACTACTAGTAGCAAGTGTGTATCTCAGAATCTTTCTACTCTGACCATCCATCACCTTTTCCAACCCCACACACTCCTTCCTTCCATGTATCCCGCTACCGACTTTCCCAATTCATTTCCTTTCCGTCCATCCCCCACCTCCCCCTCAATTCTAGGGTTTTTGATTGTTTCCCTTTCCTTATTTTTTTAAACATCACAAAAACCCTTTCCTTTCCACTTTTATATCGTTAGGTTACCCCTTATCACTGTGCTTTTCGATCTCTCTCTTTCTCTCTCTCTCTCCAACCTTATATTCGCTGTTCTTCGAATCTCTCCTTCGTCTGATTCCAAGTATATTTCTTCGTAATCTACATCTTCTTCTTCTCCACTGCGCACCCTTCTTGTTTGTTTTTTCTTCCCACACGCACGCGAACGCATACGCACACGCTTTCTCTTCCTTTGATGACGTGGATGCCTGGGTTTTCACCCTCTGCTTAGGAATCCAAATCATATCCTTTCCCAATCTGAATTCAGTATTATTCGTATATTCGTTGGCTGATTTGCTTCTCCTTTTGTTCTTCTTGTTGTTTTCGTTTTCAAAGTGTTCTTCATTCTTCCCTGTGGGTGCGTGTGGAGGAGAATCATCGTGTGATTGTTAATGGCATACCAAGCGATTCAGGGCCCAAGCTCGGGATCGAGTTCGAGTTCCGGGTTTCAACTATTGAACTCTCCTTACGGCGACACCACGTACACCAAGGTCTTCGTTGGAGGATTGGCCTGGGAGACCCAGAGCGATACCATGCGCCGTTACTTCGAGCAGTTCGGCGAAATTCTCGAGGCCGTCGTCATCACCGATAAGAACACCGGTCGATCCAAGGGCTATGGTTTTGTGAGTATCTCTTTTATTCCATTTTCACTATAATTCGATCCATTATCTGTCGCAGTCATTGCTGGCTGGTACTTGAAAAAAAAAAAAAAGCTTTTGTTTGTTGTTTTTTGTGATTTGGATTTGCTTTTTGTTCAAAGATCTTCATATGCAAGTTTGCATTTTCATTTACTATAGAATGACTTGGTTTCTGCATGGAATTGGAGGGTATAGGTGACTTTCCGGGATCCCGAGGCTGCTAAGAGAGCCTGTGCTGATCCGACTCCGATCATTGATGGTAGAAGGGCGAATTGTAACTTGGCTTCACTTGGCCGGCCACGTCCCCCTTTGCCTTATGGTACTGCATACGTTCTTCCTCAATCTGAATTTATTGAGCAGCTTCACTACTCTTTTGTCCTTTTTTCCTTGTTATGCAATGCACCTAAATGTGCATACTAAATTTTGAATATGATGTCGCCATGTCGGTTATTTACATTGACTGAGCTTTTTATCATTGCCTTTGTCATCGTTGTTGTTGTCGTTATTATTATTGTTTATTATTTATTGTTGTGGAGATGGTTGGAATCCGGCATTCACATGCCTCTGTTATCAAGATAAAGTTATGGCCAGTGCTTCAAAGAGCTTGAGTGCTTGTGCGATGATGTTTTTATTGTTTTATTTATGAAACATGCACGCTTATTAAAAAACACGTAATTCATCTAAAAGATGAGAGGTGAGCATTTATCTCGTTTATTATCATTGCCCTAAATCATCGAACTCTATCTTATGGTCCACATTTTCTTAATTTTGCTTACACATGTTAATGTCTGGTCAATTGACATCTGTGATTGCTCTCTCTGATTGACTTTTTTACCATTCATGTTTGTTTTGCTTAAACAATTGTGTTGAGCCCAAGCACTATTATCGTTGATATGAGTAATCTGCTGCAACATAAGCATTCCAGGTTACTCTTCCCACATGGATTACTTTTATTTTGTGCTTGATTCTTTTGTCCTTTACAGGACGGATAAGAGCAGCCTCCCCTTATGTTGGAGGTTTGCAACCAGCGCGAGGTGCTTTTGTTGGAGGTTTTGGCTACCAGCAACCACTTTCGTACGGCTATCAACAAGGGTTGGTTTATCCTCCTTATGGGTGAGTGGGATGTTGTTGGTCATCATTGCAAACATTTGATTTAAAGATTTGTTTTCATTGATAATAGTCTTTCCTTTAGCATCTTCTTTATACTTGTTACATCTATGCTTGTCTCTGCAGTATGGTTACTAATTTATTTGTTGTCAGGTCATATGTCATTGTTTTTTTACTGTTAAATGATTGTGTTGACCATTGAGGTCAACTACATGCAGATCCCTGCATCGACCTGGTTAATCCTCTGTCTTTCTTTCTATGGCTATCTATACATACAATCACAACTTGCGGCATAGTTGCTGTAGTGGTTAATTAGGAGAGGAAAATCCTGAGAGAATTGGTCATTAGTTGTCCATTGTTTTTGAAAAACATGTGTCAATGAAATGTAATAAGCTACTAATTGTTTGCTAATTTATCTCCATGCGTGTGAGGTGTTCCTAACTACATTTGCATTGTGCATCAGGATGTATTACACCAGAATCATGCTATACAGGTGATCTTTTCAACATTATATGTGGTTGTTTTATCTTTGCAGGTATACGACATATGGGCATGAATACATCTACCCGCAGGTCGTATTGGTGTTTATTTTTTTGTTTAATAGGCTTGGGAAGATTTTTTAGTTTTGTTTGTGCACTGCTGACTTTTTCTACTTCTGGTATCTTGTCTAATAGAATTTGTACAGTCCATATATGGGTCAACAGTACCTTCAGATATATGGAGTGCCTGGGGCAGTGAACACAACAGCCATTTATCCTTATGGACAATTGGGTCAAGCTATTCCTAGTGGCCATGGGTATACAGCAATGCAAGGCTATACAGTACCAGGCCATCAGATTGTGCCGTATGGTGGATCCAATGTTAATGCCATGACAACTTCACCTATGCCTGCCATTCAAACACCATATCCTAGTGGTATGCTGTGCCTTGTAAACATCCGTTTTACTTTACGCTTTGATTGAAAGAGTGCTGCAACTTATATTTGATTAGAGCTTGTTTGGTGGTTCCCCCCCCCCCCCTTCTTCCTCTTTCTTAGAAATGAATGCTTATATATATAGGAAGTAATATTCATGGGAAAAACTTGAGCGAGGAAACGTTAAAGTTTTAACAAGCATTGATATGCTACAAATGCATAGACTTTTCAATTGGTGGTATATAAATGAAAGTATTGCATATGTAGGCAGTTTTAGTTATTAAACCCAGACATATGCACAGAGCTAGGACTATAGTAATATCTGATTGAATGTGGAAGTTATTGATGCATTCAAACATCCATGATGTATCTCTTGATCATTTTTGAGAAAAAAAAAAACACCCTTAAGTTCACCGTTGATGATGTGTGATTTGTAATTGTGTTGGCCTTCTCAGGAATTGCTGCACCAGTTCCAGGCCAACCACAATTTATTGTTCCTGCTCCTTCTCCACAGTTTATGCAAGGTAGCGGTCCTGACCAAACAGCCGGGTGAGGGGGCGAATAAGGTGGGCTCTTCACCTAGCATCTTACCACTACTGCATGTCTTTATTTCCAGCATGAACTTATATTTTAAAAGTACTCTATTGCAGGTACCCTTAGTTTGCAGCAGGACTAAGAGCAGTGGTACTGCTACTTGAGTGGCGGGCTTCCAATCTAGCCTTGCAAGTTATTTATTTTGCATTCTAGAGGTACTATTTGCTTTGTCCAACATCTCTATGGTACGGGTGGAATGGGTTGATTCACTCATGAAAAGCTCATGACTTGTTCTTTTGGCTCAGTAAGCTAAGGTCATGAGCAATTTGAATTCAGCGTAATGGAACTTATATAAACTCATTCTCTGATGAGCTTGCATGCTATGCTTAAAATTAATTATTTATAATGCAAAATGTTATCAGTATGTGATCTTTGCTTTGTGTTAATTATTGTATATGTTGAGTCAGTTGTACTATATTAATAAATACACATCTACTCTCTATGTGCGCACGCGCGCGCGCGTGTGTGTGCGTGTTCTCATGTATGGAGTTAACTTTCTTGAAATCTATTTGGTTCATTGTAAATTGTAAGCCTAAACAGTTAAACTAACTGAGCTCATAAATCTGAGCACGAACTCAAAAATTAGCCTTGCATCATTTGGTGAGCCACGAGCCGAGTTAGAAATGCACGAGATGATCTCAATTCATATAAACTCATTTCCAGCTGTGCTTAATGCATACATAGCTCCGATTATAAATCGCAGAAAGGAAAATAAACTTAATGGTTGCAGTATGTGATAAGTGGATTTTATGTTCTATTAGCGGGATTTGCGCATCTGTTTTCTCTTTTGTTACTTGTAGTTGCATCTGGTGTAGCCTTCATCAATTGTCGCAAGAAATTTCATCTTTCTTAACAAGAGTGAAATTTGATCTGTTATTCAATTTTGGCATCCTTCAATTGTTTTCCATTTGCACAATGCATGGCAAGATGGTTTTATTTTTTGCTCACCAGGTATAGTAGTTATATTTTGCTAAATGGATTTGTGACTCAGCCATGTATTTTCTGTTAGTCTGAAACTGAAATCACTGGCATTGGAATCCATATTATTCTTGTTTAGCAAGGGTTTTCTCTGAACAAATTTTATGATGTGCAGGTCATATAGAGTCATGCTCACCAGGTTGTGTCTGGGTCAGCTCCAGATGGCGAAGGAAACTGGAATGTGCGGGCTGCTTTTCCATTTGGACGTTTACATTAGTGTATTTATACCTAATACTACTGGTACTCAGGAAGAGTTGCCGTAGTATTGGATCAATGGGTGCTGGAATAGGTTTCTGGCAGCCATGTAGGAATAAACTTATGTAAAAAAGAAAATCATGTCTGAATCAAAATATGATTCTTTGTAGTCTCGTCCAGCATTGAGTTTGTAGATAGTTGTCAATGTTGGTGAATTGTGTGACGATGGATGGGCCATCACATTGAATGTGATTTTTGTGCATAGTAGTTGTTAGGGGTTCTACCAGAATTCTAGAAACACGGGTGTAATTTTATGATTTTAAGAACCTGCTATTTATGCAGGTTAGAACCATCAAATATATTCCATTTAGAGAGATTGCATTGTTACCTTAGTGTTTATTCTCCGGCATTCAGCAGCTGATGACATGTTCAAAATTAATTTGTCCTTACGTTAAGGTGACCGTCATGTAGTTGTCGTTACATGTAATAACTTCTTAAATATTTTGTTGATTATTTTTTCAACGATTTTCATATAATGTGAATGTGAACTGCTTTGTAATGAACGGTAGAGTTGGTGTCGTTCGTGATCATAGAAAATCAAGGTTTTCGAATCGTCAGTCAGGTGGTGTCCGACTGGATTGCAATTACAAGGGTTGGTTGCCTAATATTGGTTTCTACCGCCGGTAACATCTTGGCGCATGGAATGCTTGTGTTTCGATTGGTCCCAAAGGCATGGTTTCCTAACGATTATTTTGATATTTTTACAATGTTTGGTAAAGTGGAAAGTTAGATAAGTAGATATAATGGGACTTGGGTTTGAGTATATATTATTTGATAATTATTTAAATATTTGTTTTTGTCTAAATCAATTTGGGCTTAAAATTAATTTAAAAAAATTAATTCTAAATTATTTTTTTATCTCAAATTTTTCTTATTGTATTTTATCATTTTTCACCTTTTTTCATTTTGTACTGATATTTTATTTCTTTGTTGATCTTGTTAATTGTCTGGTATTGCTGGCTACCACTGATTGTTGCTGTCTACCTTTGTCTGGCATTGTTAGCCACCACCATTTGCTATTAATTGCCACTATTCATCTCCATCCGCCAATGTGGTCAAGGAAAAGGAAAAGGAGGTATAGAAGAAGAAGAAAAAAAATATATGTTAAAATTAATTTTTAAATTATAGAATCAAATAATATTTAATAAAAAATTAATTTATTTTTTATATAGGTTAATATAATTGATTCTATTTTATATCATATTGATTTGATTCTACTTATTATAATCTTTTTTATGGTAAAATTAGAAGTTATACATTATAATAAATAAGAACAACATAAAATACGAAAAGTTGATATTGCAACTTTTGTATTTAAACAACAGGGAGAAGGCGATTGATGACAGTGAAAATACGTTAGACACCCAAAAAAAGGGGAAGGCAGTCACTTCTGTCATGTAATATAAAAAGCTAGTTTCAGAGCTTTTATATAAACTGAGATAAATGAAATTTAAAATGAAGTGATTACTTCACTCACTCAATAGGAAAAAGAGTCATCTTAAACATAAGATTTAACATATAAATTAATTAATTTCAATCACATTAGATTAAATTCTAAATTCTAAATCCTAAAAATAGTCTATAACTTATGTTGTGACTTATATAGTTATTTTAAATATAAAACTTAATTCATAAATTAAATTAAATTGAATCAAATCAAATTCAAATTTTAATTATTTTAAAGGCTATATTAGATTCAAAGCTTATATAAATTAGAGTAAATAATTTTTTTAGTTCTAATATTTTAAAGTTGATATTAATTTAACCTTAAAAATTTTTTTTATATCAATTTAGTTATAACTTTGAAATTGGAAACAATTTAGTTCTAATAAATTTGTAGTAAAATTAAATTTTCTATCAAATCATTAATATAGGATTAAATTGATATGAAAATTCAAAATATTATAATTAAATTGATATAAAAATTTATTTTAAAACTAAATTGATATTAATTTTAAAATATTAAAATAAAAAAATATTTACTCTATAATTTATATTTCCAATATCCGTTGCAATTTACGAATAAGTAGATTATTTACAGTACACCAACTCTTTTTGGCTTCAAGGCCCAACTGCTAAATTAAAATTCATGGCCACCAAGTCGCCCGGCGCAGCTTCAGCTCCACCTCCAACTCCACCTCCACCTCCACCGCCAACCTCAACCCCATCCCCATCCCCAGCCCCAGCGGCTGAACCTCCCTCTTCCTCCGCCGAAACCACCCCACCCCCTCCCAAGCAAACGTCGGCGGCGGCGAAGCCCGAAGCCCCATTGCCCGAATCCAAAGCGTCCGCCGACGCCAACGTCGTGCTGGTCCCCAGCCACTCGAGATGGTTCTCGTTGGATTCCATTCACCAATGCGAGGTCCGCCACGTCCCGGAGTTCTTCGACTCCGCCACCTCCTCCTCCAAGAACCCTAGGGTTTACAAGTACTACAGGAACTCCATCGTCAAGTATTTCCGTTACAACCCCTCCCGAAAAATCACCTTCACCGACGTCAGGAAAACGCTCGTCGGAGACGTCGGTTCGATCCGCAGAGTCTTCGATTTCCTGGAAGCATGGGGATTAATCAATTACCTTCCATCTTCGTCGATGAACAAGCCCTTGAAGTGGGACGACAAAGAAACGAAATCCGAAGCTGGATCCAATTCCACCGAACCTCCACCTCCTATTCGAGAAAACACCAAGAGAATCTGCAGTGGCTGCAAAGCCGTTTGTACCATTGCTTGCTTTGCTTGTGATAAGGTAACTTTTTTTTTTTCCCCTTTTTTGAATGAATTTAGCATAGCATAATGGAAAAAAATTGAACTTGGTTTTTTCTTTTTTTTTCTTTTTTTTTTTTTGGGTAGTATGATTTGACTCTGTGTGCGAGGTGTTATGTTCGGGGGAATTATAGAGTGGGTGTGAGTTCTTCGGATTTTAGGAGAGTTGAGATAAGTGAGGAGACAAAGACGGATTGGAGTGAGAAGGAGACTTTGCTTCTTCTGGAAGCCATTACGCATTATGGTGATGACTGGAAGAGGGTTTCCCAGCATGTTGGTGGCAGGACTGAGAAGGACTGTGTCGCTTATTTCATCAAGCTTCCTTTTGCGGACCAGTTCCTGCGTTATCAGGACGGTGGTGTTGTGAGTGAGGACAGTGGGAATCAGTTGAAGCAGAATGCTGATGCTGAATGTGATTCGGAAGCTGCTGGTGCGGCGGAGCCTAGCAAAAGAATGCGTCTCACCCCTCTTGCCGATGCAAGCAATCCTATTATGGCTCAGGTGCTTCTTTGGCTCAAAACAATCCTCCTTTTTTGCTTTTTTTCCCAATTCATTTGTGTGAAGGGTTTGAGTCTCTATTGATTTTTCTAGTTGCTGTAGAATACTAGTTTGTAGAGGTGGTATAATGAGGGTTAGGGTTAAATTTTTTTAACAGGGATCATCACAGCTGAACTGCTGAAGAATGATCTCTCAGTATTGAATTGCTGACGTGCTTCATGAAAGAATCTCTTTAGAATCCTTGTTGTGTATCTTATGAACCATATAATATTTCTTATTCAAATTTTCGCAGGCTGCTTTTCTGTCAGCTTTGGCAGGATTAGAGGTTGCACAGGCTGCTGCTCAAGCTGCAGTGACAACTCTGACCGAGTTTTACAAAGCAACGAGGATAAATCATCGCTCATTTCCAAGGAATACATCACTGCAAGGTGAGAATGATAAATATCTCTGCCTAAGATTATAAGCTTCTGAATGAATTAAGCTGTTAACGGTCGCAATGGAGGTTATCTGGAAATGGATGGATCAATCTTCATCATGTACTTGGTGTATTAATTGGACTGATTTCTAAAATGTGTTTTGAAGCTGATCTTAATTCTTAGGTGAGGTTTTACATTGCGCCGCAAATTTCGTTATTTTTTTCCTGTTGTGGCTGACTTTTGAAATAACCACAAATGTACATATAATATGTTCATGTGATTCTCAAATAGGAAGTGAAGAATTTAAGTTTTGAACTCAGTTTTCTCAATAGAATGGTGGCTTTATTTCTGCTGCAGAAGCTGGTATTGCATCTAATGGTGGTAACACTTCAGATTCATCTCAAGTATCTCGATTGCATGCAAATATACAGCTTGAGAAGGACGAGTCAGATCTGGAAAAGGCAATTTCTGAGATTATTGAAGTTCAGGTCTGTAGTTTGTCAAAGTCTGACTATAGTGATATCTGCATTTGCAAACTTTCAAAATCTCTGCTAAATAATGGATATTCTGTTATATAGATGAAAAATATCCAAGACAAGCTTGTTCGTTTTGAGGATTCTGACCTGCTGATGGAGAAAGAATGCCAGCAGCTGGAGCAAATGAAGAATATGCTTTTCCTTGATCAGCTCTCTCTTTTATTTCATAAACAATCTGCACCGAAGTCTGGAGAATGCACAGAAGGCACTAATGTAAAGACAAATTGACGAGTAACGAGTTCTTAGGTTTAGCAAGTGTATTTAATTTCCCTTTTCAATTATCCTGCATGCAATTAGCATTGGCTGCGTAGTCACCCTGGTGTATGTTAACAGTATCATGATACAGACTACTATCTGTGCGAACGTACCTTTTAATTTATTTACTTTTTTAAAAGTAAAAAGGAAATTGTATCACACGTGTGTGGTGTGATGAATTTACATAGTTCAAGAGAAGTTGGAAACAATGCTAACAGAGACTTGCAAATGTCGAATCAAGTCATTGAAGAAGTTATAACTTTTTCCTAACAGGAAACGGAGTTATAACTGTTGAACTATGCAAAACAAAGAATTTGAACCTACAATAAACAAGTGCGAATAGAAAAGGGTGAACATGAACAGGATGTTATGCCGTAAGAAATCGAATTGAGATTTTTCTATTACTCGTCTATTTTTTTTAATCTAATGAGTAAATATCTTTTTTAATTATAATATTTTAAAGTTGGTAATAGTTTAATTCTAAAAAATTTTTAATATCAATTTAATTCTAACACTTTAAATTTTGATTTTAATTTTATCCTTTGATCAAAATTAATAGTAATTTTTGTTATAATTTATCTAAGTTGGCACATTAGTATATTACTATCTTGCTTATTTGTCTTCTTAATTGATGAGAGAGACACTTTCCACTTGGTCAACTTGAAATTATTGATAAATTGGAATGAAAATTGATATCAAAATTTAAAATATTAAAATTAAATTGTTGTCAAAAAAAATTTTAAGACCAAATTGATATCAAATTTTAAATGCTAGGACCAAAAATATTAATTTACAGCTTTAACATAGGAGTATCAGAAACGGAAGAATCATTAACTTTATTTCACTTAAATTTTTGGAAGGCTTACTTGATGTTCAAAAACTGGAGATGTCTCAGAAGGCAATGATGTAAAGACAAATTGATGACTGACGAGTCTTGATTAGCTATCGATCTAATTAGGTTTAGCAAGTGTACTGTGAACTTAATCGAGAGTTTATAAATGAGACATGTGAGATAGGGACATCAAGTATATTGCTTTGATTTAACATTGTTGGAGCAAATGTGGTGGCAAATATCATACCAGTCAGGTATAGACTTCCATTTCTGGCTTAGAAATAATGCCAGCGAAAAATAAATAAATAAATTAATGAGGGATCCCAGGAATAAAGATCTAGGTAGACACACATGTACACATGGAAAAGAACTGAGAGGTAATTTCTCCCTCATCGGACTCATAGTAACCATTTCTTCATATGAACCTGAATGATGCAACCGCCTGCAGAAAACAAGTGAAAGATGAACTTCATTAAGCTGGAAACAAAGCTTATCGCATAAACTAGGTGCCAGAATGAGTATCTGAGAGCGTCATGATCTTTGCCCCATCAAATAAATGAGTATGTTTTAACCGAAGGAATAAAACAATAAAAGTTGACCTTTTTGATTTTGGAAGCATACTTGTCTGTTTCCTCTTCCACAACCTGTCCCGTCACCGTGTACAGTCTATTATACCAACCATTTGATGCCATCCCAATAGCTGAATAGAGGTGTCTGCGACTCTCACCAGGATTTTGCAGTGAATACTCGATGTAATAAAACCCTGAACCATTGTTTGAGTTAAATTAAGCTTCATAGCTGAAGCTTCAATGTTTCATATCATAGGAGAATGTGTAATGGATCTAGAAGAAATGTATACTGATACTTCATAACTTAGACCATTCATGAACATTGGATTTAAATTTCCTGCTGTCAGCAGGGGTGTTATTACTTATACTTGTTTTTCTTGCTAAACAAATGGATTCTACACATTTTTCATGTGTGGAGTGTACTTATTTAAAGAGAAAAACACACACACTTTTATAACAACTTCCTTGCCCTTTTTTCACATACGATCGTAAAACCTATATCATAATGAAATAGTTGCAAGAGTAAAAGTAAGTACCATTAGATGATTTGCAATCTATGAGTTTGGCTGCCACACCGGGGGGTCTTTGCCAGCTTCTGTCCAGCCCACCAACCTGTTTAAGTCATTACAAGGAAATAGGAGAGAAATTTTGCATTAGATGAAACGAGAAGGAAGAAAACCAGCAAATAATAATTGGAAATCTAGTCTGAAATCACACCAGAGTCTCGGCAAACTCTTCCACCTTGCCAAACGATTCCATCCTTGTAAAATCTGGACCCACCCCTGTGATCACAACGCTCACTGAAACAGCAAATTGATAGCAATTACCGTTATCATGTTATGTTATGTAGTACAATTTATAATGTATGAAGAAACAAATGATTTGGAAATACAATCTGACAGAATACCATTGGAATTAGAAGCCTCTTCGGGGTAGAAAGCAGTTACCGATTTAAACCCATTAGGCTCTCCTGTTCCTACTTGCCAATCTGGTCCAGCCATAAACACACACACACAAACACACACACACACAAGTGGTCTATAATTTAAGCACCTGAAATGAAGGTATGGTTTTATTGCCAAACTTGCAATTGAATTCACCTTGGGGAATAGCTATCTTAAACTTGTTCTCATCGTCAGTGTAGGTACGAACATCCTCAGACACATCTAAGACTCATAAACACATTTAAATTGAGAAGTGTCATCATACCAAAATAGTAATACAAAGCAAGAGTACAAGGAATTGAAGGATTCAAAAGAAGAAGAAATAGCAATCACCATTGAGTGCTAATGCATTTGGAACAATAGCTGTGGATGTAAATGCAGCTACTGCCGCGTGAAGAAGTAGTTGTCTTCTATTAACCGCATATCCTCCCCCGGTGGAAGAACTGATACAACACAAATGTATTTAGCATGTTGATTACATGGGACATGGGAAACGATGTGAGCCGTAGGAGATAGAAGTAAAAAAGTTATGTAAACTTGGATTCTTACAGTAAACATGGGCTTTCTTTTTGGTGCTGCGGGGTTATGGGGGGCAACAGACCTGAACATAAACCTCAGCGAAATCGATCACAGATGTTGGACATTATGAAAATTGAGTTTTATTTTAGTTTAGCGTATGAGGATGACGGTATATATATGAGACCTTTGTCCCCCGCAGAGGCTGTGGAGTCGCATGGTGTAGGTCGCATATGCAGACAGCAGAACCACGAAATGGACGCCATTCCTTTCAGATGAGCTTCTTTGCCTCTGTTTCCTATTTGATTATTATTTTTTTGCAAGAAAAAAAAGGAAACAATATTGAAAGTATGCACGAAAAAATTTGGAAAAAAAAAAAAGTCTTCTAAGATGAGGTTTAAGTGACCATTCTTATCTCATTTAGTAATAATATACTTTATTAATCTCTCACTTCAAACACTGTTAACCCAAAAAAATTTATGAAAAGTCAAACAAAATGGTTAATTAGTTATGCTGAGATACTTATACCTTGTTACCAGTTTAGAAAAAGAGAAATGATATTGAGATAGAGTAATTTTGTCTGAATTTTAAACCAACTGTGGTGCATTTAACAGGAGGGCTAGTCTTTCACAATTAGGGTGTTTATGATTTGATTTGGATCAATTTTGATTGAAAAGCTAATTCAATTCAAATAATATAATTTAATTATAATTTAAATTGATTTCTTTTTTTAAAAAATTTTAAATTTAATCTAATCCAATCTAATTCAATTTTTATTGGTTTTAATTGGATCGGTTTAATTGATTTTTGATAAAATAAATTTAAATTTTAAAATATTATAAAATAAAAGTAATTTAAGTTAATAAGAAAAATAAGTAAAAATAAAAAAATAAAAATTGTTATTTAATATTTATAAAATATTACCTAAGTGAGAATAATATATAGATAAAAGAATTATATAATAAATTAAAATTATTATAAATAAAAATATAAATTTAATAATAAAATTATTTTATTTATATTGGATTAGATCGATTTTGAAAATTAAATTCAAAATTTGATCAAATTCAAATAATTTGTGAAAAATAAAGCCAATCAAATCCAATTTTTTTGTAATTTTGGTTTTTTTTTGTTTGAATTAGATTGATTTAACAATTTTAATTGAGTGATATTGAATTTGAACACTCTGCTCACAATAAGGTGAGCCACAGATTAAATCCCATATGAAAAAAAAGTGCCTACAGTTAATATCTAATCATGACTCGATTAAAATTGTCTTTAATGAAATATGCATGCGAGAAATCAAAAAGAACTTTTAGCAAAAATCATGGAAAATATTAAATAAAACATAATAGCTCTATTTATTCATTCAAAATTAATAATACGCAACCTGCCTACTTAATTTTTGCAAAAACAAATTATAAATCTCCTTCTTTTTCCTTATAAAAATGGATAAGTCTACTTTTTCTCCTATCCATTTTTTAACCAAATGAGAAGATACAAGTGTTGTAGAATAATCATTTGTTTGACTTTTTAATAAACTGACCTGTCAAGAACCATTGTTTTTAATTTACGTTAAATATCAAACTTCTCGAATTTCTTAGAGGCAAAAAAAGTTGCTCTTATAATTTTTATTTCATGAAAAATTTTCTTTTAAATTCTTCTTCTTTAAATTCGACTTGTATACCGAACATAGATTTAATAGTAACTATTTTCTAATGGGTTTTCTAATTTTTTATTCTAGTCAAAATTTTTATGCTAACATACAATTCGGTTCAATTATATCAATTTAAAAATATGATGAGGTGCGTCTCTCAAAATTGTTTCTCATGCACAATATTTTTGTACTTATTGATTAAAGACCTCTTAATTGTAACGTGTGGTCCCATTTGTTATTTTTTCAAATTAATGATAAATAAATTTCAGAAAGTAAAAGATCATTCAGAGTAGAAGATTTTTTTTTTTTAATAAAAAAACAGAATTGCCTTTTTATCTTCAAATTTTATATCAAGTTTATTAGTAATGATATGGCTGTTAACAATTATCTTTGGTCACATTTGAACAATTCCAGCATTTATCCTAAACGATTGTTATAAAGCATAAAATTTTTCAATGAAATTAAACAATCGAATCATAACTATAAAATCTCATTCAATACACAATTTGATATGATATGGCACGAAATGCCTCCAAAGTATTTATATACTGAAAAATATGTAAAATATTTGCGTGTAATGGTGATTGAGGAACTAATATTTATATACTACAATTAAATTAATATTTTATATATTTAAATATATTATTGCACACAAAAATAACTTTTATGTACTATTTATTCTATTTTCTCCTTTACATTATATTGAACATAGTTAACTTCACAATTTTATTCGTTATTTTAAGTAATTTTGCCATCTTCTACTCACTTTTTTAAAAATATAATAACATGTTTATGTTTTTATTTTTATCTTATAAATTGCTTATGCAAATTTGAATAAGAAGTGATAATTGGGTAAAATCTTTTTAAAAGTGGTAATTTCCAGAATTTAAACCTTTAATATTATAAGTATAATTCGTTGGAAATCGCAATCCATTTTCACTAGGATCAACTATTTCTGAATATTTATGTTCATAATTTAATTATACAAGATGCTAGTTTTAATTATGTTTTGATGCAATGAATATAAATATTAACACAATGAAAAATTATAAATTTCAAAAAATACTAAAGTTATCATTTTTCATTTTCTTACTTCTTTTAATTTTTTAAAATATAATATGAAGATAAATTATTTATAATATTTACTAAAAATTAATATTTATTGTATAAAAGTTATAAAATGTCAATTTTAATTACATTCAGATATAGAAAAAATAAATACTTTTATTTAATGTTTAATTTTTATGTCATTCAAAAATTATGTAATTTTTTATTATTTAACATAAATGTAGTCAAATTCTCTTTCTTCATTAAGTATTAACTTGATTTTTTTACCTCTTCATTAAAATTATATTCTATTATTCTTTTTCTTCATTAAATTATATCATTTAAAGCCTTATATTAAAATAAACTAATAAGCAAAGATTGATATAAAAATAATACTCTTCCATAGGTATCGTTTAATCCCTTACTTTAAAATCAATATATAATTGAGTAGTTATTATAGAAAATTTTTATCGAATGTTTGATAAAATATCACTCCTTCTATTTCACAATATATGTCATTTTAGTATTTTTGCACATTTTAAGATGGTTAATAAATTATTTTGATAATAATCAAAGATAAATTAATTTTACAAAATTATTCTTACATTAAAATTATAACCTTATTTTCATTCGTTTTATTAATAGACTTAATCACTACAAGGATAAAATTATAAAAAAATTAATACTAGTTTCTTATTGTTTAAAATAGCCAAATAAATTAAAATATGACAAGTTCCAAATAAATGTATATTATAAAACGGATGAAGTAATATATGCGTTAATTTTGTAATAAATTTATTTATAACATTAAATGAGAAATGTATTAAATAATGAGTTTAATTTTTATGCAGTGAGAGTATAAAATAATTTTGCACATATATTTTGTTTTGATCTATCTCCTAAAATTATCTAATATTGTACTCTGTAAGTCTAAGTTCTCTGTGCTCGTCACTTGCAAGGGATTTCCATGTTCAAGTCAAAACTCAGTTCCATTTAAGTATAAGTAAAAGAAATTAGTTATCTATCTTTGTCTCTTACGAGCCCCCTATTCTAACCAAGTTTTGAATTTAAGTTCCCCTATTCCTTAGTTATTCCATATCCTCTTATTCTCATGCGATTTCCCTAGGTTTAGTAACTACTTACAATGGGCTAACTAGTTTAATGTATTGATTCAGTTTGAGCTTAGTGGAAAAGAATTCATTTTAGAAAGGCCCTTACTGAGCTTATTTGAGTCGAGTTCTAAGGTTCAATAAATTTGTTCAGTCCATATTTAGTTATATATTATTATATCAATAAAAATATTTGAGCCAGTTGCTTATAGTATTATATTAAAAATTTTTTGAATAAAAATATATACTTGAATGATAATATAAAATTATTTTATAATGCTAATATGTAAAAATTAATCTCTTCAATAATTAAAAAATATCAAACAAATAATTTATTACAAGATTAAATTACTTGTTATTGTTAGAATGTGTTTAGATGGATGGTAACGAAGGAAGTCACATGGAGTGACATGACTAAATTTAACTAAACCATATTTGGAAGTAATTTTAAGGGAAAGAGTAAAATAATTAATAAAAGATAATATATTCCTTTCTTATCATCTAAAACTATATTTTTACCTTCTAAATTGGGGAGTCAAGAAAGTAATTACCCACTTTTCTCTTTTTTCTTTTTTTCATTGAAATTATTGAACACCCAAATAAAAAATTAACTCATTCTACTAAATTTTATTCTTTACCTTTTTTTTTCATTATATTAATCGTTCCCTTCTTTCTATCACTAAACTTCCAAACATATCCTTAGATCCTTAGTGGAAACGGGAACAGAGGCATGACAAGGAAGTGGACAGCTGGCAAAAGTGAAGGCGGCGAGTATCCAGAAACGCCACCCGAAGACGATGATGACATAAACATTGCCTTCCTTCTTTCCTATCCATAATGACAACACAACTGAATCTCATTCCTATATTACTTTTTCTTTTGATCCTTTCGAGCCAATGCAAATTAGCCTAACTTTTTGCCATCCCTTTTTCTTTGCAAAAAAAAAAAAAAAAATATTAATTGATTAATTGGTTGATTAATTAATTAATTAATTCATAACAATAACTAGAAGGGGCCCAGACGTGATAAAAATCCTACTTAAGAATAAAATAAAAAAATATTGTCAGAAATAAGTCAGTGATGTGAAGTGAGCGCACTTGGGGTTTTCGTTCCTAAAATCCTACAATATTCTCCTACCATAAATCTCACTTTCTGCAAATTTTTTCCTTCAGAATTATTGGTAAGTTAAAGAAATTTATTTATTTATTTTTGTCCTTTTTTTGCACTCTTCAATTTTTTTCCTTGAGTTCTTTTATTTATTTATTTTATTTCACTTGATTCTCACTGCCAATTTTAAAAAAATATTTCCATCTAATGAAATTTGCATATTTGATGTATTAAATTATAACCTTTTTTAAGCCAGGCTCATTTAAAAATTATTTTCACGATCCCTACAAGTAAAATCCGAAGTTCCAGTATCATCAGTGTGGCCGATTCGGAAGTTTTTTACTGCCCCTGTGTTATAAAATTAGGGTTTGGATTTTCCCTCCCTTTCCTTTGGTGTTTAGGGTTTTGGGGGAAAATTTTGCAAAGTGGAGGCAAAATTTTTAATCTGGTGCGCGAATTCGAAATTTCAAAAAGAACACACGAAAATAAAAAAAAGAAGAAAAGAATTCGTAGGTTTCGTTTCATCTGATGGGTTCATTAATTGTTTTCGAAATTTGAATTTGAATGGGTTACTTACTCACGTGTCGGGAAGTAGAAAAAGGAAAGATGATGATTGTGTGTGTGTGTGTGTGTCGGGTGTGGCGGAGGAGAGTGGAGGAGGGTTGTTATAGTTATACCATAAATTGAATTGTGCCTATTTGGCTTAGGGTTTATATTTATGTACTGCAAAATCAGAAGCAGATGATAACATTACATTAACATAACCTAATCTTCTGTTGTTGTGGAATCCACACAGCGATTGAAACCATGTCAGGATCCGAGATGGGTAACAGAGAACCCTTCGCCGTTGGTCTCCACAACCACAACATGCGTTTGGACTTTGCTGCTGATCGCACTACTCTCTACAACAACCCCCTTGCACCTAATGCTTCGCCAACCTTCCACCCTTCCACCGCCGTCACCGCCGCGCCAATCAACATCAACGGCGGCGCCGCTGCTGGTGGCGAATTGGCGGCGGGGATGGCCCAGGCCCACGTGGGGAGCAGCGCTGAGCCCAAAAAGAGAAGAGGGAGGCCCAGAAAATACGGGCCCGATGGGGGCGTGTCGTTAGGGTTGGCTCCTGCTACCTCTCCTGCAGTGGCCGTTAACCAGAACCAGAACCCTAACCCTAACCCTAACCAGAACCAGTCCGGTGGCGGTGGTGGAGGAGCGATTTCGCCGGGAATTGGTTCTGCCACCCCCAATTCCAATTCCAACTCCGTGAAGAAGAGAGGCAGGCCTCGCGGCTCTCGCAACAAGCATCGTCACTTCAAGGGTCTCGGTAATTGCTATTGTTTTATACACCAAGCTTTGAAGCTTTGAGCTTTTCAGATTCTTTTTTTCTTCTTTATTTTAATTATTTTTTAATTGGGTAGTTCTGATTTGTTGTTCTCGGGCTTGTTTTAGCTTTTCATGGCATGTAACAATTTTTAACATTTTTGCTTCCCTGTTGTGTGTCTCTCATAAGAGTCGTATATAATATTACGATATTTTTCTGACAGGATGTGTGGAATGGTTTTCGCTCATTTTAAAATATTGGTTAAGCTAAATACACCATTGCTGTGGGTCACTCTGTAAATTTTTAATTGTAAATTACAGTAGGGGATGGATGGATGCTTGTTGTGTTGTATTAATCTATTTATCTGCTGGAATTCTTTGGGACCAATTCCCATCTCTCGAATGTTGATTCCCTAATTTTCAAAATTACTCTTTTGCCCGTGTATCAATATCATATGCTGTTCCCTTTTTATTTTTTCGTGTATTTTGTTTTTGTCTGCCCGAGTATGCAATTTCCTATTTACCTGCATATTGTATTCCCTTGGACATTGGCAAACTCTAGCTCCTTTCTGGTCTGCACGTCATATTCATGTAAATGTGCATGATTTTCTTTATTTCATTCCACAAGTGAGCTATCGAATTTTATGTTCCTGTGATGGTATTTTCTCACAGGAGTTTTCTCTGCAGGATTGGCGAAAGTTACATTTACACCACATGTTCTTACTGTGAAAGCTGGAGAGGTATCTGCTTAATTTTACATAATATCTGAAATGCATGGGCCTAGTTGTTTTCTTTGTCAGTGACTGCTCTGTTGTCTTTTATTTTTGAAACGATTATGTTATCTTTTATCAATATTCCTGGCCCTATAACTCTTGTTCCATGCATCTTATCGTATTGATACACCTATACTTTATGCTTTGCTTTCATGAATATACTGTTGTTTCTGAAAGTTATAATGTGATTAATGCATGTTTACTTGCTCTTTTTTGTCAAATCTACAAAATTTGATTTGATTTTGTTTACAAGATTTTCCTTGGGGTGAATGAGAGATACTGTGAACATTTGGTTGTTTGTATGTTCATATTCAAGACCTAGTTGTGCATATTCCTGTGAGTTCCATTAATTTATCAGTTTAATCTTTCATGGCATGTTTTTTCCTTATATTCTAGTTCTCTTGTAATTCTTTTAGGACAGGGAGGGGGGCAGGGGAAGGTTTAAATTCTAGTAATCTCCAAACATTACTGTTTCGTTCCCCTTAGGACCAAATATTGATTTTTTATATTTTGACACAGGACTTGTCAGTAAAGATTATGTCACTCTCCATGGATGGTCCAAGAAATGTTTGTATCTTAACAGCAAATGGAACCATATCTAATGTGACACTTAGCCAGCCTGCAATATCTGGAGGAACTGTTACTTATGAGGTTCATAAACTTCCTATCAACTTTTCATTTCATCTCTTTTGTCCCATAGACCTCATCGTCATGCCAAATTATTTATACCAGCCATTAAATCCATCAATTCTTGTTGCTTTTTAGTGTAAATGTCATTTATCAAACAATCAAACTCTAGTAAATTATCCTGTTAACAATTTTATATGTATTTTTGTGTTAATATATCAAAGTGTTAATTAAAACATATTGATTTTTATTAGTTATATTTGTTTCCTTATCCTAGTGAAAAAATGCATTAACATTGATTGCCCAGACTCAAATGTTGTTCATCTGGATATGGTTTGCTAGCATTATCCTGTCTTTACATCTGAGATCTGTTCATGCGGGCAGGAAGTGTTGATTATCATGCCAATAAACGAGTTGCATGCTCCTATGGTGGGCACGGGGATTTGCCCTCATTTTGTGATATTTTGGTTTTTCAGGGACGATTTGAGATCCTGGCACTTTGTGGTTCGTTGATTCTTTCTGAGGATGGTCAGTTCCAAAGAGTTGGTGGCTTAAGTCTGACTTTGTCAGGGCCAGACGGCCGCGTCATGGGTGGTGCAGTTGCAGGTGTTTGTGTAGCTGCTTCCCCTATTCAGGTACATTTGCTTTCTTGATTTATGCCTGTATTATGCGGACATTTAGAAGAAGAAAAAAGTATCCAGATATTCTTACTATTTTGCAGGTAGTTTTGGGGAGCTTCCTCACACAGGGTTACAAGGGATCAAAGTCGGCAAACCAGATGGGAAACTTATCTGCCCCGCCTAACGTTCCCATGGCAGGCCAAAGCAGCTCACCATCACGAGGTACTCTTAGTGAATCTTCTGGTGGAGCTGGGAGCCCACTTAACCAGAGTACAGATGCCTGCAATAACAATAACACCCCACAAGGCATTTCAGTCATGCCCTGGAAGTAAAAATCGTCTCTCTAGTCGCTAGTCTGTGTAGTAGGTTTGGCGTGGCGTAGTGTCGCATCAGACTCTACTCACTTGTTATGTTATTACTCGTGTGTCTCTCCTTGCTTTAAGCATTCCAGAGACACACCTGTAACATTAGCTTTCTGTATTATTAGTGCTAGAAAAAACATTCAAGGGATAATTTATATGCTTTTCTAGTTTAGCTTCCTTGGCTATTGCCAAAGATTTGTCCTTAGTCATTCTGCACATGGGTGATTTCAGGGGTTTAGGCTGGATCGGGGTGTGATTTAGGAGTATGTAGCATTAGGAGATGGCAATGACTTCTCATCCGTTTATTGTAACGTTTTGTTGGCTGCTGGTCCTTTTGCCCAGACTATTTCCTTGCAACCCAGTAGTTTAATGTCAATAATTAAATCTATTTAAACCCGTTCTTCACAATTTTTTTATTTGGGGTGCAAGCAACCCTTTCTTCGTTTAGTGTCATTCCAAGTAGGCTTTTATTAAATGAAAATGAAAATTAGTTTGGGTTTGTTGGCTAAGATTAAGCAGCAGGGATTATTGATTGTAGTTCTTATTCTGTTGAATTAAATTCTCTGACATTCTCCTTCATCTAGTTATTTAAATCTAGAGGTTCATATAATTTTGTTATTATTTCTATTTATTCGGATAGAAAGAATATCAGTATAACCACTTTTTAAAAGTTATTAAATAAAATCATTTATAAAATAGTAATCCCAAACCAATAATGTTCTGCTTTGCCAAAAGATGAATGTTTTCGGAACAATGTCTAAGTATAGGAAGTTCCCCTTGCTATGCTTTTGGTTTTGGAAGTGAATTTTAATAACCCATGTTCACTTCATTAAAAACTCATGAGACATTTGTGCAAAATTTCAGACATCATAAATAGCAGTCTCAAATATCAACAGGCATACGTAGCTTTAAAATGAGGGAAATAAGATAAATTATAACAGTATAACATTATCAAACATGCCGAGAGCGGACTAGTGGCGAGGTGCCGTAAGGTGTTTAAATAATTTGCGTGTGGTGATTCTTTCAAATCTCAATGACAGTGCTATTAGTGTACCCAAACAAAAAACTCGAAAACTTCAAAAAAGAAGAGAGAGAAATAAAAAACCATGCCAAATTCAGGGTACTAATACATAATGAATCCAGCTAATTGAGACACCATATCGTCATTGAAGCAGAGTACAAAAATAAAGCATGCTTATAAGACATGGAAAAGGGAGTCGCTCAGGTGAATAATGAATGAATAGAGTAAATCAAATTGCTTAATATTATTATAAGAAGTCGTTACATTGCTTCAAAAGAAAGGAAATGACAGATAGTGCAGAATAATGAAAGAGATAACAAGGAAAGAAATTCAACACAAGAACGGAATCAGTGAAAGATAGGAATCTTATTTCTTCTTAGTGGGAAAAGAAGCCATCTTGTAGATTCCACAGATCCCCTCAGGCTTTCCGATGTTTCTCTTCATCCTTATGTATCCTTTCTCTCCCCACTTTGGTCCCCATGAATTTTTCACTATGATATAATCCAAGCCTTTTGATGTCCCATATCCAACAGCCGCCACACCGTGATCTAGTTCACTTCCGCAGTGTCCATCGAAAACACCCTACATATATGGTAATCAATTTAACAAATTGTGTTAAATTTAGTTCCTCCTATAAGAACCACAAGTACCATAACAACTAGTTTATAATTAAACATAAAACATACCCCACTATAGAATTGGAAATCTCTGCCTGAAGCCTCAATGGCCACACTGAGGGGTTGGTTTGCAAGTGCCTTCAATAGGCTCTGTTCATCATTTTGTGGCACGTCACGGTACCCGCTAATGGTGACAACTTCGGCTTGTTCCTGGCGGAAATTAGAAGTAAAACATGAGGGGCCAGGGAAAACAAGAGAAAGTTTGATTATTAATTACGTTATTGGAACTATCTGATAGTTATGTATGCTAGACTCAATTTGTTAACTTACCTTTCTCATCTCGCAAGTGCCTTCCTCCATAATGTAAGGATAATCTTCCTCTTTATGGATTCCACCATTTTCTGCTATAAAGGAGAATGCATAGTCCATGAGACCCCCATTGCAGCCGTTGTTGTAAGTTGTGTCACAGTCAATCAACTCCTGCTCAGACAATGATGTTAAGTTTCCGGCCACAATCTGGTTTATTCCCTCAACCGCTGCAACAGTGGAGAATGCCCAGCAGCTACCTGCAAGTAGTCATGTTCATGATCACCACGTCAATATGCTGTTTTTATGCTAACATAAACGTAACATTGATAAGAGAATTGTATCAATGATGATCCCAATAAGTACTAGTAGACATATCATATATTATATATACTTACCACATGAACCTTGATTCTTGACTTGGGTGACGGCACCTTTCTTTCTCCAATCCACTGACTTTGGTAAATCAACATCTCTGTAAGTGAATTCTTCTCCTGGGGACTCTCTTCTTCGGGAGGAGTCAACCTTGAGGCCAAGGTACTTCTTGTTGAACTCTTGGTGGGTCAAATCAGCAAACTCGTTCAGCCCCAGCCAGTAGTTGCTGATCACCTTGTTCCTCTCGTCAATATGCTTCAGGTTATCCTTGAAAATCTCGAACCTAAGCAGCTTTTCCTCAATGGTCTCGTAGATCTTGCCATGTTTTGACATCCATGATTCAAAGAGCTCAATGAGCTTATCCATACACTTCAAATCCTCCGGTGAATACCCCACAATGGAGAAATCACGTCCATATGCCCAAGACAAAAATAGGCATAAGGTGCAGGCCAGGAAAAGGGTTTTGGAGGAGGAGGAAAAGGCCATGGCAATTGTTAGTCAGTTGTGAATAGAAGAGAAGAGTAGAGGGAAGGGATGAGGAAGAATGTGCAAAGGAAGTGGCATATATAGGTTATGTTTTGGATGTTGCTTTCAAGTAAAGTTTGTTGGGATTGCTATTCCGGGGTATACTGAGTAGTAGTCTTTAAGTAGGTTCTTTCACTTGGCTTCAAAGCATGAAATCACATGCCTTAATTATGTGGTGAAGATAGTGTATAGTATAATATACATTTCGGTGCAGTCGGAGAACGTTCATACTTCATATGTTTCTCTATAATCTAGTAGATTATGAGTTGAAAAAAAAAAAAATGCATTAGAAGGAATGAAGGTTGATCATCTGGCATTACTTTCAAGGTAGGAAGGCTGTGAATGATGAACTGAGGCTTTTCTTTATTAGAGTAAATTAAAATTTTATGCTAATAAATGATTTTTTATATAATGATTAATCTATAACAGCTACATTTAAATTAAACTTGTGCTTTAAATACATCACATTCAAAAATTTTCCAATCAGCTTAAAGTTGTTTTTATATAGCAAAGTGTTTGGAAAAAGCAAATCAGAACTACCAATAGTCAGTCTATGATCATGAAAGAGAATTATTTTGCCCATATTATTTTTTAAAATAATTTCTTGGCATCTTATTCAATAAAATTTTGGGCCTGAGTTTTGTAATATGGAAAAAGCTGTATTCTTGTGATAATGTGCTAACCTAACTCAAATTATATTAATTAGGGTATGATAGAATTTAGATACAAGTTGTTTAAATTAAAAAAAGAAGAAGAAGTAATTTCATGAAACATAATTGAATTAAGATATTCACATAAGTTTTAATAATATAAAGTATAATATAATTAAGAGAATGTACCAAAAAGTATAAGTAAAAAATAAAAGCAATGGTAATGTTATTTTTTATTTATAACTTGATAAAAGAAGTCATTAGGCCAACTAGAGCTGGCTTAGGTGGTCGATTTTCTATTCATGCATTACCATGATTTGGATTCGATTTCTTAGGTTCTCCTCATTGGTGGGTGATCTATAAACATTTCTATAAGCATTCGATGAGCTCGAAAATATATCCTAAACCTAGATTGGGGTGAGTCTTCCCTTCAACCAAAATTTTTACCCATCAAAATATAAAAAGAAATAATTAGAAGGTGTTGGCACTGAAAAATTGCGACTAGATGAGGAAAGGTATTAGCTGAGGAGAAATAGTCAAATAAAGTAATATTTGGTCAAGTTTAATCGATAGCTAAAGAATAGTTAGCCTAAGAATAGGTGATGACCGATGATTAACAGTTGAATAGTGACATTAGCTGTTAGTCATGGGCATGAATTTCCTATTAGGTTTTGGGTCTTTCTAACAACTTATAATCTATAAACCAATTCTGGGCTTTGATTGGAGAAAGAATAAGCTTCAGCAGTTGAGGATAAGAGTTTCACCAAGTTTATGACCACTCCTTCGAAAGTAGAAACAGCTGAAAAAGATGGTTTCTAGCTCAAAAAGTGGGGAGAACAAATGAAATACAAGGAGCGTTTTAAGCGGCTACCACTATCCTAAGAGAAGTGCACTCAAAGAAGACATGGAAGACAATTATGAGGCGGTTACCAAGAGGAAGTTTGCTAACTATGTTTGTGTGAAGACATGGTTAATATATGTCTTAGGATAACTATTAAATTTTATACGTATGTAAATAGCCTTGAGCACAATCTGTAGAAGTATTCCTGAACAAATGAATCAAACATAATTTTCTTTTACATTTATTTTTATGTTTTCTTACACTTTACAATCCTTGCCTTTACTTTTTGATACTTTATAGCAATTTCTTTATGGCATTTTATGTATAGTGTTTCATTTACTTTCAACTTGTTTAAGTTTCAATCCATTTCACTAACCTTCAACCATTTGCCAATACCTTTTTGGTGACCTAATTTACTTATCTACCTATCAAATGCTCTTCAAAATAGTTTGAGAACCCATTTGCTGAAAGACAGAATCCCTCTCTTGGTATTAATCACTTGATCGTGGAAATCGGTTATATTCTGCACTAGCAAAACCTCTTGGTCATTTTGGAATAGTTTCTTGGCACACCTTTGACTCTCAACTGATTCGGCTAGCCAATATTTTTGTGCAAAATAGAAGGTGTATTTAAGATAATTATTTTGGAGGGAATATTGAAGGTAATTCTACCTTTTATTTTTAACCCTAGAATTCACTTTCTTAACCCAAGAACTCGCCATTATTTTAACCCAGTAACCCAGCAGATCCCTAAACCCAATAACTCACCCTTTTGTTTTTTTGGGTCTGTGACCTTTTTTTTGGGTCGTGAGACCACACCACTTCATTCAGCAATTGTTATGCTCTCTGTTAATGGGCCATTGGACACGGCCCAAACTGTCATAACAATGACGTGCACGTTGCACGTTGGGTACGTATATCTATAAAACTACATACACCAACCTGTGACCTGCCGGCGACCAAAAGAAAAAAGGCTTGTGACCTGCCCTAACGGTTACTAAGTCTTGTGTAGGCTTCCGTACGGAAGGGAATTTTTTTTCCTCAGGACGCAGAATTTACAGCAAAATTTTTTAATTTTTATTAAAATTCTAACTTTTTTTTTTCAAAAAAAAAAAAAATCCGTGTCAACAAATTTTATAATCTTTGAGTTGGGTGTGTGCTTATACATTAAAATAACGTAAGACAGTAAAAGTATTTTATGATTTAGATTGGAAGAAAATAATATAGTTATTAGATTATACACAATTTTATATAAAATTAATAAATGTAAAATTATATAAACTAGAAAACCTAATTTTTTTTAATGAATTAGATAACCTAGTAGAGTGTTTAAATAATATTTATGTATGAATAAATGAGAGGATTTGAAAACCTACCAAATAAGGTGGCTATAAACATAGATATGTGGGAGATGATCACTTCCATTCACCACGACCAATAAGGAATTCCATTATTCATTCATCCATTAACGCATAAAGGAGAAGGTAAAAGTTACTTTTCTTTACAGCAGGAGAGGGATGTCTGCAGAATGAAAGTAAGTAAACGATAAAAGGGGAAAGACAAGCAAGACAAGGTAACATATTAAGAAATATTCAGGGCATAGGCACAGTACAGCACAGCACAGAGGGCCTAAGGGCGTAGGCTTATGTAACCTATATATACCGTAGGCTATGGCGTATTGGATTCTTGCTCTGCTGTTATCTTTTACTTGGGCGAGTCACTAAGATCTAAGGCGCCTGCAAAACTGCACCTGCACCCCACCTTCTTCAGTTGTTTCTCATTCAAAACGCTGCTGCATTCTGTGCGCTACCTGATGCTTTCTCTCTTGGTTATATATGTACACTATACGTTATACACGTGCACTACCCACTTTTAATTAATATCAATTTAGTACAAGCTCCGGTCTCAAGTTGCTGCTTTCTACTGTTCCACAGTTTGCTTGCTGCCTATGTATCAATTATCATGCGAGGGGGTTCAGGGAGTAGCTATATATCCTACTTGGCGCAAACTACAATCATTTATTACTATACTGTACTACGCATATTGAACAACGTGCATGTGCAATTATTTGAGCTTCTGTATAAGATCAGAATACTGCCATTAGTCTCTAGAATTAAATACTTAATCAATCTTTCACTGTTCATCTATTTCCCCACATCCATTTTATTTGTCTGCTACAGGAAATAATCCTGTACCTTCTATCGCAATTTTACCGTCCCATTATTAAAAGGTGATACCAATAATCTTACTTTAGCAGTGCACCTCAAAATTTTCCCCAAAGTCGATTGGAAATGCCGTGCATGCTGTCTTTAGCACTGTAACTCAAAATGATGTACACGCTTAATTACAAGTTTATTTGTAAGAAGAGGAGAAGATAATATGCCCACAAGGGGAGGATTGGGTGAAAAAGTAGTCTGATATAGGAGTAGCTACTGAGAGGGGCCATATGCTTTAATCCTCTCTCCTCTCTGAATTAATCTCCGTAACCAACCTTGCATTTAATGCAATTCTTGCTTCGACACGCACACAATCACCTTCCAAAGAAAGTGCTTAAATCAAATTTATCAAGTTATGTTCAAAGAATTTTATTATTATATTAACAAACTTGACTATTTTATAGTTTGTTTGACATTAATCCTGAAAAAAAAAAAATTATTTTTTCTAGACCTAGTAGACAAATCTCCCTAATTTAATTTTTAACTAATTTACTCTTCTCTCGAGAAATTTTAGTTGATGAGCTTGGTTCTGTAGGCCCGCGTTCTGGTTTATACGTTGGCCTGTTCTCCTCTCCTCGTTTTCAGTATTCGCTGCACTCCCCATTATATATCTCACTACCCTTTTGCCAGGCTCCAATATTCCAGTTCAATATTTCCTCCTCTTCTCGCGATCTTTTGAGTTTTTGTTCGCTATTTACTTTCTGTAAACAACTTGAGTGGACTTCGGAGGAGATGATGCTGGCAATGGAAGAACTACTGTGTGAACTTACTGATCATGAAAAGAGAAGCGCGCAAGGTTTGCCACCGGGTTTTAGGTTTCACCCGACCGACGAAGAACTTATAACCTTTTATTTGGCTTCAAAGGTGTTTAATGGGAGCTTCACTGATGTCAAGTTTGCCGAGGTTGACCTCAATAGATGCGAGCCATGGGAACTTCCAGGTATATATCATGTTCATGAACTTCATATATATGCTTAATAGAATTTAGTCAGGACTGTCAGGATTATATTCTAACTAGAATATTTGTTTCAATTCATTTCCCAAGCCTGCTATGGCCTTGGTCTTTTACCTATGTTCGTGAACCTAAGTAAAACATGTATGTTGTGGCCATCTGGTAGCACATGGCTTCAAGATTGTAATGGTATCGTCTTCCGCGCTTTGAGTAGTCTTCTGGTCTTCTTAGCTGCGTTTTATCTTTTACCTTTTTTCTTTATTTCCAATTTTGTGGTTGTGTTTAGTGCTAAATGAGAGAGTATACGAAAATTGATAATTAACCCTAGCAGGTAGCAGCTATAAATAGATTGCTCATTACCATCTCTGGTTAGATTAGTCCAGTATATATAAGTTTTATTAATTTATGCCTTCCTAAATAATCCCCCCCATTCATTTTAAATTTGCCCAGAATATTGAATCTATAACTCATACAAAAGGTTAAAAAAAAAAAATCCATATTCACTTATCCGTGCGCAAACTAACTTGATTCATTTATATTTGTAAATTTAACATTCACCAACTGGGACAGAAATTGAGACGAGAGATGTAAATATTAATGGAGAGTGCCGTACTTCATTCATTAATTAATAATATTACATTATAGCTTATCGATCTTATGCTGTAATTAATAATCCGTGTGTTCCATCTCTTGGGATTCGGCAAGTGTTTTATATAAGTGCTTGGTGTTAATGCTGTGTGGTGCTGATGAATGTAAAATGTCTTGGGGAGCAGAAGTGGCAAAGATGGGGGAGAGAGAGTGGTATCTGTTCAGCTTGAGGGACAGAAAATACCCAACTGGGCTGAGAACCAACAGAGCAACGGGTGCTGGGTACTGGAAGGCCACTGGGAAGGACAAGGAAGTTTACAGCGCCTCCAGTGGGGCCCTACTTGGCATGAAGAAGACCCTTGTTTTCTACAAAGGCAGGGCCCCCCGCGGAGAGAAGACCAAATGGGTCATGCACGAGTACCGTTTGGACGGTGACTTTTCCCTTTCTCACCCTCACACCTCTCACACCTCTAAGGTACGTACCCTCCCATAAGTCACAACCCTACCCCTTCTTCACTATTCACTTTGTTACTGCAGAATCTATGGTACATTGGCACGTGTGCGCCGTGTGAATCAAGTTATCTTCCCTGCACTGTACTGCTACCACCCCCTAGCCCGTTCCCACTCCTCTTCAGTTTTGTCCACTTCTGGGTTGACTAATGTTTCCAAGTCATTTTCTGTTCCTAAACTTGACCCTTTTCACTTTGGGGGTAGTTTTTTCGATGTGATTGAATCGATTTTTACTAGCGACATGTGAAATCCTGAATGACCATTTTCCTTTCCCTTCTCTTTAATCTTCATACCATGTGTTTTTTAATTTAGAAAAAAGAGGAATGAATTACATGCAGCCACTATTACAAAAAATAAAAATACTTAGCACACACGATCTACGTAGTTGCCACGCTTACATGTATATTAATAAGTTCTCTAACTTTAAGAAGGAAATGATTCTCTTTTGACAGGAGGAATGGGTGATATGCAGAATATTTCATAAATCTGGGGAAAAACGAACTCCACTGCTCCAAGTCCAAGGACACTTGGATCCTTGTTCTTCATCCCCCACAAAAAGATCTTTACCTCCATTACTTGCAGGCCCAACTTCGTTCACACTGGAACTAGAATGCGAATCCCAAAGCTCATCCCAGCGAGACTTCCAAAGCCCACTTCTGATTCACCGCCAAAACCAAAAGCAAAATCATGACATCTCCCGCTCTCATCTTTTCCCGTTGCATGCATTGCAACCTCCTTTCCCAGCACTTGCTGCTAGTGTTCCGGGAGAAATAATCACCAACACCAGAAACCATTATCCATCCTCAGAACAATTCTTCAAGGTCAAGGAACAGACTATTCCTAAATTAGGCAAAACGGAGGCTACATTCTTCCAATATCAACTGGTAGATGATCCTTACTTGCATTGGATGGACAAGTTGAACCCAAATCCGAGTAACATCCAGAATTCCAATATGCCAGTTGAGATGGATCCTGCTGGCCTGATCGCGTTCTCAGGAACTGCAAATGCTGAAATTAGGGACATGTCTTCGGCTTCAATAGCACTTCACAGAGCAGGTTTGCAGCAGATGCTAGATGCTCCTGTCGGGATAGAATCCTGGTCTCAGGCCCAGCATGTTTAAAATGGGTGTGTATATATAATATCTACTGTTCCACATACTGGCCCGTAGTAACTACTGCGTTGTATAACATAAATAACTTGTATGCCTACATAAGTTAAGCTTGATCTTGTAGTAGATTTTTAATGTTATGTGGCTATAAATTGAGATCGATATATAATCGATATGGACAGGTAAGTATTAGATTATTGGACTTATGATGGAGCTTTGATTGAATATCAGTATCGTTATCCTTAATGTACAAAAGTACCATTATGCGGTCTCGTGTTTGTTTTTCGTTAGAGGATACTTTACAAGGTTGCTTGACAGCAACAGGTGTGTCCACAATGAATAATGAGGACTGCTATAAATGATGCGAAAATGTTGAGTGCGAAGGTGGATTTTGTACTCGCAGATCTCTCACAAGAACTGAAATTAATGGCCCAGAATTATTTTGGCTACAGATAAATTAAAGTGTTAGATGAGATGATTTCTTTCATTTACTCGAAAGCTGTGAAATTTCTATATGCGCTTAACCGAACATTTAAAACTACTCTACAAGATAATAATTGAAAGAGTAATGACACACAACGAGAAAAAATGGTAAGAGTCTTTGAAAAAGAAGAAAACAAAGATAGATAGCTGATACATGGAACAAAGTGATACGGATCTAGAAGTTGAGTAACTGAATTTTAAACTTTCTAGCGCAAAACCAA
The DNA here is from genome assembly GCA_031439595.1 of Pterocarpus santalinus. Taxonomy (NCBI): domain Eukaryota; kingdom Viridiplantae; phylum Streptophyta; class Magnoliopsida; order Fabales; family Fabaceae; genus Pterocarpus; species Pterocarpus santalinus. The sequence goes on from CM062529.1 coordinate 1,598,287, forward strand.
AGCTTAGGCATGAAAATCAGCACAAGTGCTAGAAGTTGAATCACCAATATATCGGAAGCTTCTTGTAGTGGTTTGAACAAGAATTAGATATTGCTGAAAAATTCTATAACCAATATTATAATAAAGCAAGAAAGAGAAGGACCTAGAATTAATAGAATGCTAGAATTTTCTAGCAAAATTTCAAGTCAGTAAATCGCAGACATATGATGCCTATGAATACTAGAATGGGAGCTATAATATGTGTATGTGCAAAGAGAAATCGTGAGTGTGTGCAGCGTGAGTGTCATAGTGAGATGAGTGCCTTCATGAATCTCTAGTGTATGTATATGCAAGCAAGGTATATGTGTGCCCAAGCGAGTGTTTGAATGAAACTTGTGTTCCACTAAATTTATAGTTTTGATTCTTTGTAAACAAAGAGAGTATTGTTATTTGTATAGAGTCAATTTTCTTGCTCTACAATTTGGCATAAGAACTAGGTGGCCGGGAATCGTTTTGAGGGTGATAAAAGATCACTATTTCTGGGGGAGTTTTTCATTGCAAGTTGCAGTTATCACTATTTCTGGGGGAGCTTTTCATCGCAAGTTGCAGTCTAGACTTTGGAGCTGTTGGTTTAGGACGAAAGCAGTGAAAAAATTCTATTAAGTCATTATGGTAGACATTCAAGTGGTTGGTGGAATAAGAAAGCTCAATGCTTGTAATTACAATATATGATAGACATGTATGGAGTCATATCTCTAGGGCCAAGATCTATGGGAGGTTGTTAGAGGTACTAATACCACGCCACCTCTTGCAATAGAAGCGGAAGCATTAAAGAAGTGGAAGATTAAAGTAGAAAAGGCTATGTTTGTGATTAAGACTATGGTTGAGGATGAGATGTTGGAGCAGATAAGGAAGGTTTCATCACCAAAGGAAGTGTGGGACACTTTCGTAACATTGTTCAACATGCAAAGCTACAACTCTTGGAGAATTAGCTCTTATTGGCATCATAAAGAAACTTGACAATCAATGAGTATTTCACCAAGGTAAAGTCCCTCTACTGAGAAATTTCAGAGTTAGATCCATATACCAAAATATTTGATCAACTATGAAGAGTATAATTATTCATGGTCTAAAGCCGAAATATAGAGGAATTATTACTGCCATTTAAAGTTGGCCTACCTAACATTCCTTTTTATAATTAGAAAATTTGTTAGTTGACCAATAAGCGTTGGCTAAACACGGTTGGAGTATCAGTGAAGAGTGAAGAAGAAGCACTTTTCACTAATAATAAAAAGGGAAAAGGAAAGCCACTTGCTAACAAAATAGATGAGAAAGTAAGGAAGGAGCAAGAAGAAAATTCATACTTTGGAAAATCCCAAGCTAATATGAAGAAACATGATGACGCCTGCTTCAATTGTGGGAAGCAAGGGCATTTTGCAAGAAATTGTTAGTTTAAGAAGAAGTCGGCAGAAAGTAATGTAGCAACTGCAAGTTGCTTGACAAAAAAAGAAAACGACAGCAAAGAAGAATGGAACATCTCTGCCTCGTTGGCAGTCAAGGAAGAAATAAACCTTGATGATAAGAATTTTGAGGAGCTTGTGAAGTCACCAAAGATAGTGAAGAAGAATGGAACATCTCTGCTTCGTAAGAACGAGATTGTGGATTTGTAGCATGCATGCCTTGGGCATGTGAGCTATCACAAGCTCAAGATGATGATGAAGAAGTCGATGTTCAAGGGTCTCCTTTAACTAGAAGTGCGAGATGATGTTATATATGCCAGATGTCAGTATGGTAAGGCACATCAACTTCCATATGAAGGGTTGAAGTTTCAAGCTAAGGAGCCTTTGGTGTTAATTCACTCAGATATTCTTGAACCAATAAAACACTCCTTATTCAGTGGATATCGTTACATGGCGACCTTCATTGACAATTATTCAAGGTATATGTAGGTATATTTCATGAAGGAAAAATTAGAGATATTAGCGAAATTTAAATAATTCAAATAGAAGGTAGAAAGTGAAGTTGGGAAGAAGATTCGATGTCTATGCACAGATAACTGGGGAGAATATACATCAAAAGAATTCTACAACTTCTTAAAGAAGTGCAAGATAAGAAGACATATAACATGTCATAACACTCCTCAACAAAATGGTGTAACAAAGAGGAAGAATTACCATCTAGCAGAGATTTGTCGAAGCATGCTGCATACTAAAAATGTTCCAAATAGATTCTAGGCTGAGTGTATGAAGACTGCGGCGCATGTGATTTCCACAAGGCAAGCTGCAGTTTGTCTCATCGTTCGAGAAATTGTGGAAGCTTAAACCCATAGTGAGTCACTTTTGAGTATTTGGCTACGTATGCTATGTCTTCATTTCAGATCATTTGAGGACCAAAATGGATAAAAAGGATATTCGTTGTATATTTGTTGGATATGATAGTAAGAGAAAAGGATGAAGATGTTGTGATCACAACTAGTTGATGTTATGCATCAATAAATGTGGTGTTAGATGAAGCCTCCTCTTGGTGGTCAACATAACAGGCACGTAGTCCTACCTGACTCCAAAGAAATCAAAGGCATAACAGAAGAAAAGATGGGGAAGCAAAAGAAAGGTGTAGAAGAAGAGCTTCAAAGTTCAATCGAGGTGGAGAGACACACACGAAATCCCTAATAAACAGGAGTGCATCAAAGGGAATAGAGAGAGCTTCAGCATGAAGAAGAAGAAGAAGAAGAAGAAGTTGAAGAGCAACTACAACTCAGAAGATCGGCCAGGCAAAGAAAGCCTAATCCCAAATATGCAAATTTTGCAAAAATAATAGAATAGAAGAAACCTATGATATATGAAGATAGCTCTGAGAACAAAGAATGGATCAGGACATCAAATAGTATCAAATTCTTGGAGTTTGATGACAACTCAAAATGCAAAGTAGAACTAGTGCTGAGGGAGAGAAATGAAAATTAGCACAAGTTTTAGAGGTTGAATCACTGACATATTGGAAGCTTCTTGTAATGGTCTAAATAAGAATTAGATATTGTTAGAAAATTCTATGACCAATATTATAATAAAGAAAGAAAGAGGGACTTAGAAGTATGCTAGAAGTTTCTAGCAAAATTGACTGACTTATGATGCCTATAAATACTAGAATGAGAGCTATAATATGTGTATGTGGAGAGAGAAATGATGAGTGTGTGCAATGTGAGTGAGTGTCATAGGGAGGTGAGTGCCTTGGTGAGTCTCTAGTCTATATATATGCAAGTAAGTATATATGTACCCAAGTGAGTGTTTGAGTAAAATTTTTGTCCCACTAAACTTGTAGTCTTGAATCTTTGTAAATAAAGAGAGCATTATTATTTTTATAAAGTCCACTTCCTTGCTCTACAAGGTAGGGGCCGCAACATGGCTAAACTAGTGAAACCTCGATCCTAAGCATCATTTTGAAGGAATCTTGTTTGATGGGCTGGCCCAACTAAGCTAAGCACTCATGAAAGTGGAGGATTACTCAAAACTCATTTTTCTAAGCAACAATAAATTTAAAAAGTGAAAGTGACATTTTGTTGTCGATATATAACTACCAATATATCCAACCCAAGAAGAAATTAATGAACTTTAAACTGACAATTGAAACGCCACCACACATGAACTAAGGAGGCAATCCAGCATCGTGGTCTAACTTAGACTGCATTTAGGTATAAAACAACTTATAATGCAAAAAAAAAAAAAAAAAATCCCTGAAACAGATTTTTTTTTAATAAAACACTATTATATCTACAAAAATAATATTTCCTAATAATACCTATATCCTAGCTTTTTTGTGTTTTTTTTTTCTTTTTTCGCATAAAGGGGTAACGCGCCGAATCAGCAAGGATTAAGCTCCTCTATAGGAATCTTTAGCTTTAGAGGCTGCTCCCTCATCAATCACAATCTTGCCTTCGTTTATTCCAATTCTCTTTAATTTTTCTTCTCTTTTTTCCTTGTAGTGGTTCTTCTAAATCGCAAATAATACATAGCGGATAAGGTTTCTATTTATTTGATTTCTACCTGTGGGGACTTGGTGTTTAATATATAGTCATGCCATTAATATTTGGCGTCTGCGTCAGTCTTTTTCTTTTCTTTTTTTTTCGTTTTCTCGGCCTTCATTTGGACGTCTCCAATCAATTTTGTTTTAACTTTTGGATTTCGGTACTATGTTTCTGTCCGGAAAAAAAGAAGAAGGATGTATTAGATTTTTGTTTTTAGAAAGAACAAATAACAAAAAATAAAATAAAATTGGAGCGAGTTGAAAATCAAGAAACTAGATTAATTCCATCAAGCCCAATAGACATTGCATGGGATCAATATACCCAAGCTTATAAAAGTAAAAGGACCTAGCTTAAAAACTAAATAAACAGAATATAGCACTAGAGAAAGTTGGTTAATGGATATGGTGTGGTGTGATTTCTGCACATATATATAAGTATGGCGTTGAGAAAGCAATTAGCGTGAGCCATGAGGTATCTAGTGCGTCGTAGTGGGGTTTGGATGGGGGGCATTAGCATCAGTGCTTCCACCACCTCGTTGGTTTGGTTTAGGGTGAAGCTGAAGTTGTCCCTGTGTGCCATAAGCATTGTTGTAATCTTCCATATCATCGTATTTCACATATGGACTACTCTCCAGAGGCAACCCTTCAAGCCTTCCACCTTTCTCTTCATTACTACTCCACTCTCCTTCTTTAAGCTGCATTTGTTGCTGCCTGCTGTTTGCCATCAATTAATAACCAACTATTTATGTGCTCAACAATGGAAGATTTCAGTATGATTGCTTCTAATCTATTCTTCCAAAGTTCCTTTTAGGATACTTATGCATGCGTCAAAGTAATCACGTCTCCAAAAGCAAGCTTGCACCGCAATTTCGGACACGCACATATACCATTCACCAATCACCATGCCCCTTGACCCGTTCAATTCTGCGTCAAAACCACCTTCGCCTCTATACGTTCTCCGTTACCTAAAATTTTGCTACGTCCACCATCTTGTAATTATGTGGTAATCAGGCTAGCTTTCTATTCAAACTCGAAGGTCAGATTTTTATGAAGTACTATATTTACTTTGTAATATGTTTTTTCCCCCTCTGTCCAGGTGTCAATATCGACAAATCTTATTTTTCAAATAATTCTATGTTGAATGATTAATTTTATGGCAACATACTCGCCTCTTTTATTTAAATTTAATAGGAATTCGGTCTAGCACGCATCTTATTTAACTGAGATAACACTACCAAAAATAAAAAATAAAAAAATTAATTGACAAAACAATTATACATTTGGAATATGCATGGGAATTAACAATGGAAGCTCTGGGCAATTATAATTCTAACTATTAAGGTTGTATTTATATGTGATTTTTTTGGCAAAAAAATTATTTTTTTATCGAAAAAATTTGTTTTCGTATATTTAAATAATTTTTTTAAAATAACTAGAATATAAAAAAATTTATTTTCAATTTTCTTAGAAGCTGAAAAGAATAATTTTTTTAAAAAATTAATTTTTATTTTTTAAATTACATATAAAATTTAAATTTTAAAAATTAAAATAAATGCACCCTAAATCATATTCAAATCCCATTTTTCTATAGTAATAAACAAAAGCTCAACTCACAAAAATCATGAGGGGGAGCAAAAGTCTTTATCAGAAAAAAACACAAACAACAGCAGCCTAAAATCTGCAGTGTATCAAAACCCCGAATGATACAAATAAAACAAAAAAAAAATCAACTCTAACATAGAGTAAAGCCACAAAAAACACACTAAAGATTCTATCAGATTCATATCCCATGTGCCGTGATAAATAGGATTCCTGATTCTATAAACTCATCAGCTAAATATCAGAAAACCAAAAGATGAGCAAAGAAATTAGAGAAGTTCTGTAATACACTGGAATAACTATGGCGCATGATGCACCGTTTGAAAAAAAATTGGTGCACTGGTGTACTTAGCTTGATGCAAACCGTAAGTTGGTGATTGGTAATATTGGATGGTTTGTATTTAAAACTGGTAACTATGGAGCAGCTTGTGCTTTGTAATGGGTCTTTCCTTTTTGGTCAAATTGAAACCTTACTAGCAGCTGTGGATTGTCGACCATGATCGAGCACCACCATCAACTCCAACCACCATTTTAGGCTTGCACCATTGCCACTGTTCTGGCAATCATGCTGCCTAGTGGCAAAAACCATTGCTTTATTGCCAATGACGGGAAAAGCTCACCAATAACATTGTTTCAATCACTCTCAATCCACATCCTGCACTAACCAAGCTTGATTTAGATTATTAAGTTTGTTTTGTACATTCTTATGGGAATAAAAGAGATGGAAAATGAGATCGGGGTATGATTTTGCCAATAACTTAATAGGCAACATATATAAAAAAAAAAAATCCTTCCTTTCCTTTGTTCGTGTGTTGTGCACTTGCACCCCACTACAATAAAAAAAATTGAGAATATTTATTTAGTGGTTTTGAAGAAGAGTTGAGAATGCAGAAAAACAACCAAAGGGAGAAAGAATAGTGCCAAGGGGTTGATGAAGATATATAGGCACACCATGAACCCTAACGAAATGGACATAGTCTTGAACAAGTTGTTGCTTATTTATTTTTATTTAAATTTTATTATAATTTGATTTCTAGATGTCACTATTTTCGACCTTTTTGATCTTTATAGGTGATTAAGAGAATCCAATCACCGGTTACACTAACATGCTCACCCACCAACCCTTTCGTAGCCACCATCGAGATAAATGTGTTTAAGAGAGATGCGTTTAGCTAGATCTATTATAGAGAAATATATTAGAGATTCCCTTCAGATAAAAAAAATATATAATTCGCTTTTGGAGTTACCGGCAATTCCCTTTACAACCTCTCATTTAAAGTGGAGGTACACGCTACATCCATTTTTTTAAAATGATGTGATACGCACCATAATTATTCTAGAGCTCAAAAGAACTCGTCAAAAAACTAATATACTCAATAACTAAATCTTTTTTTCTTAAGAAACTAAAATAACAAGGTGAGATTTCAGGATTTCACGCATACAAGCACATATAAGTATTAATGTGCAAACATAGATAAATTAGTTTAGAGATATTGGCATCATATAAATCTTACATTAATAAGTCTTTTACTAAATCAGTGAGTATTATGTGCATTGTACAGATATTTTAAAATTTAGTTATAACCTAAAAAAGGTATAGATTAAATTAGATAAAAAAAAATGAATAAGAATTAAATCATTTTCAGAAAATTACCCTAATTTAATCAATAAAAGTGAACTTGTACCTTAAACTGCGGTGGCATTGGCCCCTCTACCTCTCAATGTTCCACACATGAACGGTTGACTGTTTTAAGCTTTCTAATTACTAGCTGGCGTTTAAGCGGGATTTCATGTAAAACTAGGGAAGTTTTGCATCTCTCTTAAAATAAACGACAATGATAAAAAAAAAAAAAAAAAACGAACAATGAATAAGAGTAGATCCCGAGTTATTAGAATTTAGAGACTCACCTTATGTTTCATCAAAAAAGAGAGTCATCTTATGTCGAGGTTTTTAGTGTCTCGGTAAAGTTTTACTATCATTTTAGATATAGTGTTTTAGGGATCTGCATTGTCTTAAAACTCATTGGCTTTTTGTAAACACGTTCACCGAATTCAACTTAGTCAACCCAAGCTCTAAATTGCATTAGTTAACAAATCAACCGCAAGAACCCGTAATTGAGACTGGTTTTTACGCATTTGGGAACTTATAGGATAGTTTAAAAAACCCAGAGCCAACCTATTCTTAAGCGACAAAATGGAAGCAGGAATTGCTTAATACGCAACTCGTTTCCGTCTAAATACATTTATAATAGTAATTTTATCGAATAATTAATTAAAAATATATAAATTTTTAAATATTCTAAAATATCATAATTCATATTAATTTACTAAGTGCATAATAAAAATATCAATCATTAACTATTGCTTGATTCATAGTGAGGTCACGTAAATAAAAACGTATTAATTAATTATATAAGTAATGAACTATAGAGTATATACCCTAGCTACTTACAAGACCAAATAACAGCTCCATCCCTCAACTCAAATTTAAAAGCTCCAGCTGCAATTCTGGCTCTTGGAAGTAATCAAGTACTAATTTGCCGGTTTTTGTTTTCTCTTTTCTTCGAAAAAGGGGACGTTATCAAGTAATGGATACAGGTTGTGCGTAAGGCAGGAACCACGTGGCACATGTTGAAAGGACCTACCTGGTTGTCCATAAGTACAGACAAGTAGTATATCGTATTTGGCAACTCGGATTTTCACGTTGAAGTACATCCAAAATTGAAATGATTGCCGATAGTAAATATCTATTTCCAGATAGCATTCTATGCTGTTATTCCAGCGCTGTAGTGCATATTTCAAAGGTAGATTTGCGTCGCCCTGCAATCCACCATGACCTTTGCTGACTTCAATCATCCGAGAGAAATATTAGCTATTTGCGCGAAACAAAGTCAGTTATCAGATGATGAAGTGAGTTGTCTCTAGCTATTTGTGTGAAATAATTAAAGTGATAGATGATGATAAAGGAGCTGTCTTGCTTGCTTAGCTTTTTGCTTATGCTTCTACATGACTTGAATTTAATAATTTTTATATTAGCGAGTCATATGTAATTATTTATGCAAACATTCGATTAGTCTAATAGTATATTCTAACTATAAAAGGGAGCGAATTTTCTCTCAACTTAAATTTAATTGCAGAAAAAATAGCCAATTACCATATTACATCGTTAATGAAATTAAATATGAGCATGGAAGAAAATTGTAACCAAATCAGCAAAAATCAAGCTTAGTCAGCACAGAAAATATAGTTGCATACGTATAAAAACATACAAGTCAAATGGATTTATCCCATTTTAATGGCCCTACAATACAACCTATAATCAAACTCAGTTAATTGCAACACATTGTCTACACATTAGTAATATACGACCCATAAAACACCTAAAATATGTTGTATGTTGTAAGCTATGGAAAGTACTATTATACCATTATGTGAGCCAAGGCTGAAATCGGTGTGCAAACCATTAATGTTATTAACGGGTTGGGTGAAAAATTTAAAGGATTTAAACGTGTTGGACTCACCATCAGTTCAATCGAAATATTTCAAATAAGCTACATAAATATTAGTTTAAAATATGGGATTAAATTTGATGCACTGAGATATAAAAGAGTTTTATATAAATATTTAATTACATATATTTTTATTTGTAAAATTTTTTAAATAGTTGGTGATTAAATCAAATATTTTTATTGAAGTATTAATATATAATTAAATATTTATATAAAAGTTTTTAATATCAACAGTATATCAAAATTAAATTCTAAAAGTATAAACAAATTTAACTGGTTTTAAATAAGCTTAAACGACTCTTTTGACAATGAACTGAAAAAACAAAGCTAGAGGAAAAATAATTGTATCCGGCTTTGTAAAAGCCAAAGTTAACCAGCATACTTAATAGTTCTACGGCAAACGTACGTCTAATGGGTTTAATTCTTTTTTTTTTTATTTGGTGCCTTTATTTTTATTTTTTCTATGACATCAGCACTTTAAATATATTAAACTCTAATTAATATGTTACGAGTAAACTTAGTTTACTGTATGATATAAATTTTTTAACGACTGTGGCTTTTTTCAGTTAACAAAATTCAAAATTAAAACATTAATTTAAAATAATAAATAAGAAATCATTTGAACCAACTAATTTGTTCCGTATAACGACCCCGCAATATAACTATCGGAAAAAAAGCGACCCTACAACATTAACATATATCAAAGTTCATAGTTAACTATAATATATTTTCCACATATTAATAATAATGTACAATCCATAAAACGAAAAATATATTCTATATCAATAACTCAGTTAGCAAAAATAGAGACAGAAAGAGAGTAGGAGGGGAAAATACTTTTCATTTTAATAGTTGCATGATTTTAAAAAGGAGTGTGTAATAATTATAAAACCTTTTTTTGGTGTAAGTAATTATATTACCTTTAAAAGAAATTATTTTTTTTTAACGTTGGTTTTTATTTGTATTTTTTTAGATTGTTAAAAAGAATCTGAATGATGGTTAAAAAAATCAATTTTAATAAAATAGTATATACATTGCATCGATTGATTTAACGAAATGATATTATGTCTTTAAATTTCCATATTTCTTGTATAGACATTAGCTTGTGCGAAACTAATTAATAGGAGTAAAATAAAGAACGGACAAATCATATTGTCCAATTTTGGTTTAAATCAATAATATCTAAAATTTACTGAACTCTAATTAATTTAATTTAAATTATGTCAACCTATTATGGGGATAAGCCTCTCTCAATACTTTTTTTTTTCATCTACAACAATTGTCTAATAAAGAAACGTCTAATTTTTTTAAAAAGAATTCTTTAATAAAAAAATTTTAATTTATTAGAATGATATGCTTATGGATTGTTTAAATATAAAAATTTGTAATATTTACATAGTTCATTAATCATACATTAAATACATATTTATTCTACATATAATATAATATTTTATTCATTAATATAAACTTTTAAAATTTTTTATAATATTCAAATATTTCTAAATACAAAATTTTAAATAAGTTTTTAGACAAAATCAGACTTTCATATTCTTAGCAAGTCAGTGTAATCCTCAAACAAAAGGCTACAAAAAATATAACAAATGTCAACATTTTATAAAATAAGCACATCCTATGTTGGTCAAATCCCTTCCTTCCTCTACGTACTCATTTCTGTTTACACCTAATTGGTCTGGGTATGAATATGGCAAGATCAAACTGCCAAACATATATATATATATATATATATATATATATATATATAGAGAGAGAGAGAGAGAGAGAGAGAGAGAGAGAGAGAGAGAGAGAGAGAGAACCTTTTAGAATGGGAGATGTCGATTAACATGGCATTTCATGAGTAAAAACGCTGGACAATTAGAAATCTTGTCAAAATTTGATTGTTAGAATAATTTAATATTATTATTAACCTTTTAATAAATAAGTGAACTTTACTGTTCTATGTTATTCAATCGTTACTATAATTTTTATCACAAGTTTTAGTTACACTCTTTTGGTTGTTCTGATTGTGTAACATTTGTCTTTTATACTGCTATATTTCTCTTTCCATGAATATTCCCATAATGTTTTAGTTTTTATCTTGCCAAATGTTTTTAACAAGTTACTTTTGACAGTGCATTCTCACTATTTAGCACTCCTCGATTTAACGATAGAGAAAAGATAAATTTGTCCGTCGTTGGAATATGCCCTGCCAATGATTAATGGTGGAAACAAATATCATAGAATATATATATATATATATATATATATATATATATATATATATATATATATATATATATATATTTAAAAAAAGGAAAAAGGTGGGAAGTAGGGAGTTTTTATTTTTAATATGAGATTTGAACTTAATATGTTTAGTATTATAAGATTTGAATAGTATTTATAAGAATATGGTATATAATAAGATCAAAAAATTTGATTATGGTTAAATTAAAATCGGATTTTATAATAAAAATTTCAATAAATAGAAATTAAAATTTTCGATTGTAATTGCATTAAAATTGAAACTTTCAATTTCAATATAAACAAAAATCAAAACAGAAATTAAAATTTCCGATTTCATATAAAAATTATATCAGCCTAAAATTTTTTCAAATCCTATATTTTCAGTATATTTATAAATCAAATTCTATATATGCAAAAAAAAAAAAAAAGACCCGGAAAATTTTTTGACTTTGGAAAGTAACGTCTACAAAGGTTACTGTATTCACACTCACTCGCCCAAGTGAAACTCCCGTGCAAATATGACTTCAGTCAGAATCACAATTTGTTCATGTTGCGGAGAAAGAAAAGGCGTTAAAATGATTATTGTTTCTTTCCTTTTTAACTGTAAAATAATGACGTAAGAGAAAGTTAGGTTGATGGAACATGGTTCTGTGCTGGGGTGGGCAGTGTAGTATTACAAAATCCACTCCACTGATCTGATCTGATCTGGCTCCCGCTGGAACCCCTTTTGTCCCCATGCTCACAGATTCCATCCACCCATCCTCCATCCTGAATCATTCATTTCACTGCTCTTCTCTTTTTTACTCTTCTATTATTATTTATTATAATCATCATCATTATCATTATTTAAAAATAAAGAAAAAATAACAACGATGATAAAAAATGGAGGATGTAGAAAGCAAACAATAGAATAAGTGCAAAGAGTGGTGACTTGTTGATTACTATAACATGAGGCCGCTGACCCTGACGTGATTCGATTTTCCATCTACACAACACAACCACATCCTACTCCTGAAGGTGAGATTGACGACTGGGCTTCAAAGCCGAAGAGCGAAGAGTTGGTGTCTCTTCCAATTCAAACAAACAGAACTCCCTCCCTCCCCCCCCCCCCCTCTCTTTGTCTCTTCTTCTTCTTCTTTTTCTTTATATCTATCTCTAATTCTCTATCTTTGCGCTCTGCTGTCCCTTACCCTCAAGTGAGTGGTGAGTGGGACGCTGCTTGTGATTAGCGATCTGTTTTTTCAGGTAATTAATCGGTAGTGTCAAGTTGAGGAGATGATTGGTCTACTGTTACTTTCACCAAAATCAAATCAATTCAATTGAATTATAGATAGATACTCCATCAACCTCACCCATGACTCAGACTCTCAACTACCAGTAGCTACGTACTACTCTCCTCGTTAGTTGGATACACACAAAAAGCCTTTTTTTCCTGTTCTTTTTCTTTGACATGGTCTTGTCATGATTCTTCTTCCTTCCTTACTTTAGCAGGTTCTTCCTCTCACGCACTTTGCATACTACAGAAATGAAAGGTGCGGTGCTAGTGGCTATTGCCGCTTCCATCGGCAATTTTCTGCAAGGATGGGATAATGCTACTATTGCTGGTACTCTCCTTCACTTTCTGCATATTCTCATTCAGATGCACTTCATTAACATCCCCCTTATGCCTGATCTGACATCTCTTTCTTCAATTTAGCAACAAAACCTTGTAGCCTTTTATATTTCAGCAACAAATGATTATGTTCCCTTTTCATGTTTCAGGTGCCATTGTTTACATTAAGAAAGACCTTGCTTTGCAAACAACCGTGGAAGGGCTAGTGGTGGCCATGTCCCTCATCGGAGCAACCGTGATCACCACATGCTCCGGTCCCATCTCAGATTGGCTTGGTCGCCGGCCCATGTTGATAATCTCATCCATGCTTTATTTCTTGGGTGGTTTGGTGATGTTGTGGTCCCCTAATGTGTATGTGTTATGCCTGGCAAGGCTACTTGATGGGTTTGGGATTGGCCTTGCTGTTACCCTTGTTCCTGTCTATATATCTGAGACTGCCCCATCTGATATAAGGGGATCCTTGAATACACTTCCGCAGTTCAGTGGCTCTGGGGGCATGTTTTTGTCTTATTGTATGGTTTTTGGGATGTCGTTCAATACCTCTCCTGGTTGGAGACTAATGCTTGGGGTTCTTTCTATTCCCTCTCTCATTTATTTCTTGCTAACAATCTTTTTCTTGCCCGAGTCTCCTCGGTGGCTTGTCAGCAAAGGAAAGATGATCGAGGCGAAAAAGGTTCTCCAAAGATTGCGCGGCAGGGAAGATGTGTCTGGTAATCTTATTATGTTTAAACCCGTTTTGCATCCATTTGAATTTTGATCGCGGATGCTATATGCTTATGTAATGTTGGGATCTTGATGGTTTTAAATTGCAGTTGTGGTATGTTTATTGTGATGGTGGAAAATTGCGGAAAGAATGCGGCTCATGTGGCAGCAATTGCTGTCGCGATGCGTTTGTAGACGGCAATTTAAAACCATCTTGTTATGTTCATTTCAGAGTTAGACAGATGTTAAAACTGATATAGGGAATCGTTATTTATGATTTATCATGAGCTTAATCCACTGAAATCTCACGCTGTATGGACTCTGTTGGCATATTTCCTGCATTGTATGCGTTCTGCATTTGGTACCATAGTAGCTGCCTGCTTACTATGACTATGTCATGCAAAGTAGATGATTTTTGTTCTCCTGAAACTCTGGATTAGTCGTAGTCTAATTGATGGATTCCTTCTTTTAGGATATTGCCCCATTCTTTTGATACCATACAAGCTACTTGATTGTCATAACTTACTAGTTGCTACCATCATATCTTGTAATTGCTTAATTGTCTATAGTATTCATTTCCTCTCATATTCTCTCTCCTTCTTGTATTGTTACAATCAATCATTTTATGAATTTGTTAATTCATACAGGCGAGATGGCATTGCTGGTTGAAGGTCTCGGCATTGGAGGTGATACATCTATAGAAGAGTATATAATAGGTCCTGCTGATGAGGAAGGGGAAGGTCATGTACAAACAACAGACAAAGATAAAGTCCGATTATATGGATCCCAAGCTGGCCTCTCGTGGTTAGCAAAACCGGTCACTGGACAGAGTTCTCTGGGTCTTGTGTCACGCCATGGAAGCATTGTCAACCAAAGCATGCCTCTCATGGACCCTCTTGTGACCCTATTTGGCAGCGTTCATGAGACGCTTCCTGAACAAGGAAGCATGCGAAGCACCCTATTTCCACATTTTGGAAGCATGTTCAGCACTGCTGAGCCTCATGTTAAAAATGAACAGTGGGATGAGGAGAGCCTACAAAGAGAAGGTGAGGACTACACATCAGATGCTGGTGCTGGGGACTCCGATGACAATTTGCACAGTCCTTTGATCTCACGTCAAACAACAACCATTGAAAAGGAGATGCCTCCTCCTCCTTCACATGGCAGTATCCTGAGCAGCATGAGGCATCACAGTAGTCTCATGCAGGGATCAGGTGAGCCGGTTGGTAGTACAGGCATTGGTGGTGGCTGGCAGCTAGCATGGAAATGGACTGATAAAGGTGAGGATGGAAAAAATCAAGGAGGGTTTAAAAGGATTTATTTGCACCAGGAGGGGGTTCCTGGATCTCGACGTGGATCGGTTGTATCGATTCCTGGCGAAGGTGAATTTGTCCAGGCTGCTGCCTTGGTAAGCCAACCTGCTCTTTACTCCAAGGAGCTTATGGATGGACAACCAGTTGGCCCTGCAATGGTTCACCCATCTGAGACTGCTTCAAAAGGGCCAATTTGGAAAGCTCTACTTGAACCAGGGGTTAAGCATGCATTGGTTGTTGGTATTGGAATACAAATACTTCAGCAGGTAATGAGTGGTAACTATTTATAATTATCTTCTGCTTTGGCCCTGTTAATTAGATAACTTCTTGTGACATGGTATTTATTATTCTAGGCTCTAGAACTCGGATGTTAAATCACTGATCTTGTAGATTGCTTGCCATTAGCCAAGTAATTTACAAGAAGTATTCAAAGAGAGTTTTGCTAGCGATGCTTACATTCAAGATTTCAGATGTAATAAAATATTAGCGGAAATAATAAAATCAGTATGCTTACCTGACTGGAGAAAAAGACGAGGGATTTAGAATTCTTCTTTCTTTTCTTTACTTCAAGTATTCAGTATTTCAGTAGTAACACAGCTACTGTAATTTGTATAAACTTAATCCTCCGGTGTGAATTTCTAGTTTGCTTTTACAGTTCACAGAATCAAGTTATTGGTTTATGTCTTCTAATCAATAACTAACACCTAATTCTGTATGGCTGTGCAGTTTTCTGGTATAAATGGCGTTCTATATTACACTCCTCAAATCCTTGAAGAGGCCGGTGTGGAAGTTCTTCTTGCAGATGTGGGCATTGGGTCGGAGTCTGCATCTTTCCTTATCAGTGCTGTAACAACCTTGTTGATGCTTCCCTGTATAGGCATAGCCATGAGGCTCGTGGATGTTTCAGGCAGAAGGTACGTTCTTCTTCTTCGTCTTCTTCTTTTTCTTCGTTTACTTCAAATATTTAGTTAAGAACATCATTC
The DNA here is from genome assembly GCA_031439595.1 of Pterocarpus santalinus. Classification (NCBI taxonomy): domain Eukaryota; kingdom Viridiplantae; phylum Streptophyta; class Magnoliopsida; order Fabales; family Fabaceae; genus Pterocarpus; species Pterocarpus santalinus. Next base: position 1,614,242 of record CM062529.1, read on the forward strand.
TTTTCCCTAAATGTGTATTCTAAAGGGAGAAGATGAACGGGCTCTGGCATCTATTAAAACTAAGTTTAACAAGCGTCTGTGTTGCTGTTCATCTTGATTTGTTTTCATTAAGAAATCCGTAGTTTTGCAGGCAGCTACTACTTGCTACAATTCCGGTGCTGATAGTGTCACTCATCATCTTGGTCATTGGAAACATGGTAGATTTTGGCAATGTTGTCCATGCAGCAATCTCAACTATATGCGTTGTGGTTTACTTCTGCTGCTTTGTCATGGCTTATGGACCAATTCCAAACATCCTTTGCTCGGAGATCTTTCCCACAAGGGTGCGTGGCCTCTGCATTGCTATCTGTGCGTTAGTGTTCTGGATTGGAGACATCATTGTCACGTACACGCTGCCGGTGATGCTCAGTTCCATAGGACTCGCCGGTATCTTCGGCATTTATGCTGTTGTGTGTCTCATCTCCTGGATATTTGTGTTCTTGAAGGTTCCAGAAACAAAGGGCATGCCTCTTGAAGTCATCACTGAATTCTTTGCTGTTGGTACAAAGCAGGCTACTTCTGTCAAGAATGAGTGACAGAATTCTTTATGTACATCTGCTATGAGTTTGCCGGTGGCGAAGGCCACCATCTCTCTTGTGTTTATAGATTTGTCATTTAAGTTTTTGTTTGGAGGAGGATACGTTTTGGTTCAAACATATGGATGTATTATTCTTTCATATAAAATTTTGCGTTTTATAGTGATAAAAGCTTTTGATTCCAAGTTTGCCTTGTTATAAACGTGATTAAGAGAGGTGCCCTCTGTACCGAAATGCGTATCCCAAAATTTAGAAAGTAAGCGGATTTTTCAAGTGCCTTTACATTGCCCTTGACCACCGATTGATTAAGCTGCTATTACTGGCCCAGTAGCCAGGCTCTTTTGGCATTATACTCCGATATGATTCCTTGATGCCGCAAAGGAATTTGGTATGAAGTGACCTTCCAACTCTAATGCACATTCTTCTCTTATTGCTTTTATTTTTAAATCCATCTTGTTCTTTTAAAAATCTTGGTTCTTTTGTTGGACATCAACATTTTACAACAAATCTTGTCTGTTACCACTTATGCTAATTCCGTGCTAACAAAGGAGCAAGTGCTTTGTCCTTAAAAAAAAAAAAAAAAAGAAAAAAAAAAAAAAGAGACTAAGTGCAACTTTATTTCCACTTCTGCTAATTTATCATAGCTTCCCGACTTTTGGGTAATCTCATGCCCAATTTATTATTCTTAATATGTTACCAACAGCAACAGTTTTAAACTTACAAAAGGGGAAAAGGGGAAGGCAAGGTAGTTGGCAACGATAAACCTCTGTTATGAATAAATGAATAAATGAAATCGAGGCAGCAATAAATAAAAAAGCCTCTACAATAAGACTCTTGACATAAAAGGTGAAATCAGAGTAACAGCATAACTCTAACAAATTGCAGCAATGATATTATATTTACAGTGCTCATCTATACAAATTGACAGCTCCAAGGCTACTCGACGAATAGTACAAAAATTTTGGGCAAATTCACATCCATATTTTTAGTGCTATTGGAGATTCATAGCCCGCCTGAGAGCAAATTTAACTTAGAACAATATAAGCAGAAGCTGTCAGCTAATTTAAAGACCCAGATCTTCTTCGGATGATGATGCACTTTCAAAATGATTTGGGCCAATATCTAATTTGGGGGGCTGAGAATCACTCACTTGATTGGTTACCGAGCTCTTCTCTGCATGATCATTTAATCTGGCATGGGAGTTGAATGGTCTCTCAAATTCTCTGGCATTGGCGGGATCTATCACTAGTTTATTGAGCTTTTGCTCCTGCAAAATAAATAATACAAAGAGTTTAAGTGGTGGTGCACCAAATTAGGCAAAAGCACTTCAGCATATGATTTTTTTTTTCTAAATAAAAATAAAGTCAGCGAGCAGCCAATTTCATTACGTTAAGGATTTGAGTTACATAACCAAAACACCAAAATAAATAACAGATTCGTTCATGCTGATAAAGAAACAAAGCCCGGTTTGACTATTTGGCTCACAAATGGCAGCACTATGGCATATTTGTACCCAGATCCATTTGTCACTAAATCAAACTAAATATCCCAAAATCAGAGAGTATTTAATTTGTTTAGTTTTATATTGAATTTATGACACAGTAAGAGAGTTAAAACTTAAAATAGGAGGCTACACTGGATGAAGATTCATGATATTATATTCAAATAAGGTGGCTGAAGTTTCAAAACCATATTGAGCACAAGACTATTGAATTTCCTTATGTTGCCAAGGCTTACATTTTGTAGAGCTTCAAGCTTTCTCTGCAGGGCCTCATGCTCAGCTTGAATACGGAAAGGAACTCCATGCTTTTGATACACATTGTTTTGAGCTAGGTCCTCATCAAGATCAGTAGCCGTGGTTGCAAAGGGGTGATTTGCAGGAATCCACCTGATTGTATCAGGATCAACATCTGGAGGAACAATGTCTCCTTCCCTAAGGAAAATAGTGGGCCGCTTCCACTGGTATGCACGAGATCTCCTTTCCTGGTGGATGGCTTGTTGCTCTTGAGTAAGAGTAACAGGGGCTAAGCGGTAAACCTTGCCGCACATCTCAACAGTTGAGTTGCTTTTGCCAACCTTGACCAATGGATTATTGAATGGGTCTTCATACTTGAGAGGCCTTGATCTGAAAATATGCATACAAAAATGTAGATAATAGACAAAGAGGGGATCATCATTGTTAATGTTACTTGTTAAGGAGGAAATGTGTTGCAATGTGTTAGATGTATTCATATTGCTTCACCTAATAGCTTAAGTTTTTAAAAGAGTTGATTCTTGACATAGTATTAAAGTAAAACTGTCACTTAGTGATTCTTATACATAGAAAATTTGAAACCCCAGAACTTGCCACACCCTAAACCCTTAACCCTTACTCTTATACATAAAAAAGTTGAATTCCAGCACACAGCTAGAATGGGACTATGCATTATTGTTACTTTAGGCCAAAAAGAACACCTGCGTGACCGGGTGTGTCGGAGACAAAGTAAATCATTTTATGTGCATTCGCCTAAAAAGACTAAACTTTTGAAAGAGTTGGTTCTTGACACAAAGATAAGAAATTCAATCCCACAAGGCAAACCTTACCACCTAATAATCTATATTCCATAATAAGCAAGCAGATAGATAATAAATTAATAGTTTAATAATAACGTAAGAAAAGGGCATATGAATTGAAATAAGTAGTAAGGAGGGGGTATGGATTGAAATCATACATGCCTCTTCTATCGGATCTTAGCTGGCCACGCCTGACAAGATCAGCTACAGAACCAGGGCGGCCGTTTCTTCTGGAGAGGACCTTCTCTGCAAGCACTCTCACTGCCGCAACCAACACAACAACCGCAACACACACCCAAATCGGGAACTTGATTCCACCATTTCCATTAATCTGCCACAAGAGGAGGACAAAATTTGTTGTTTTGTTCAAACAAAACCATTAAACATAATAATAATAATAATAATAATAACAATTATAATAAACTGAAGTATGAATATGGAGCGAAACCCTACCAGAGAGGAAAGAGATGGAGGAGGGTTGGGGATGGAAGTAATAAGTTGATGATGGAATTTGGCAACGGAATTGACGGAGTCTTGTTTGAGTTGGTGGGTGCGGGTAGTGACGACGGAGCACCAATTGGAGATCCCATTCCTTATTATTATACGAAAGCCACTGACATGCTTCTTGTTGTGGTTACCGCTACTACTGCTACTGCCACAGATAATGGAGGGCTACATACATTTTTTCAGGTTTCAGCATTCATTCATTCATCCAGTAATGAAATGATTACCACTTATCACAACACAATCAATTAAACCCAAGTACTGCTACTGCAAGTGAAGTAGGGTTTAGAAGCTAGAAACAAACTTACGGGAACAGAAAGCGTGCGAAAGTGTAGCGTCCAAATTGACGCCATGCGATGCGATATGCTCAGCGTTCAGACTCACTCGCAACTAACAATTTCAGCTTCGAAATTCGCTTCCATTACATTACGCACTCCCTCCTCCTAATACAATTCTCCTTCCAGGTAAAGTAAGGTACCGGCTGGATGAAATCTTTATCAGAATAGAAACATTAAAAAATATAAATGAAAAGAAGACGTCATCGGAAAGGATCCGTGGCGCAATGGTAGCGCGTCTGACTCCAGATCAGAAGGTTGCGTGTTCGATTCACGTCGGGTTCAATCTTTGTGCTACCTCCTTTTTTTTTTTTTTTTTTTTTTTCTGGTGGTCACTGCCTCCGTCTTCTACACTGTCAATGACAGCTATTTGGGCTTTGGCCCCTTTTTCTTTTGGGTCAACTACTTCAGCCCCTATTTATGTAAGAAGAAATACACAACATCTTATGCAATTTGGGCTTTCCCCGATAATTTACGAAAAACATCGGGCAAATCTTCACCCAAAAAATGACCCACATAATAGAGATTAACACAACGAAGTGTTTGTTGCGTTGTTCTGTTTTGGTCCGATTTTATGCGTCATTTTTTCTTTTCATTGCCGAATAATTATTAGAGAAAATTTTCTATACACTTTTTATAGTAACAGTACATAGAAATTACATCTTAATTACTATTAACAATAAAATCTTAGGGATTTAATTTACATACATTAATAGTGTAAAATAGTTTTATACTGTTATCTAATAAAAATAAAAAAAATTGTTAATATGATCCATGTTTAGGTAATTACCTATGATGACATGACACTTTTTATAATTTTTAGTGAACGACATTGTAAAATTATTTTACATTGTCAATGCATGTTAATTAAACTCAAATTTTAATTAAAGTGATTATTAAAAAAATTTAATTTGTATGCAATGACAGTATAAAAGATTTTTATACAGTTAATTAATCATATCATTCCATTTACATAACCATTTAAGTAGTGAATGTGAAACTTAACTATATTTACTGATGTGATAATATATGATTGGATATCAGTATAAAAAGTTTTTACACTGACAGTGTATACAAATTAAATCCTTATTATTTTTTTTGAATATTTTTTATATTAATTTTTTATCATGGTGGATAGTTTTTATTTTTGATATATTTATGGTGGATAATTACTTACTATAATTTGAATTTTTTCTTAAATTTTATTGGTTGACGCTATTAATGCATTAAATCTTATTTTTTTTTTCATCAAAATACACATAAGTATAATACAAATTAATTATTATTTTGATGATGATTATTCTAGTTGAAAAATAAATATTCAATGGAAATGAAAAGCATAACAACTTATTACTGACACTATTTTTCCCTCTGAATGGAACCATTGGTATCCGGACTTTATTATTAGAAATCAGACTAATACGATCTGATCTATCTAAGGTGCCTGAAGGGGATAGGAGTCTCCCAATGAGGGTTTTTTTTCCATTCCAAGGGCTCGAATACAAGATCTTTGGTTAAGGGACTAAGATATCTACTAACTTGACCAACTCCATGTTGGTTAATACTTACACCAATTGATTTATTTTTAAATGAATTGACACTACTTAATTATTTTAATACTTTTATTTAAATTTGTTGACATCATGCAACAATTAAATATTGACTGTATCAAAGGTGGGATTTCCAAATTGCATAAAATGAGACGTGGGATGAATTTTTTTTCCTAATAAATGCGGGGGTGCCTTATTTCATAAAATGAGCATAAAATGAAATCACCACTCTTATTATTATTATTTTTTTTAGAAAAAGAACAGAGCACTTACCTGATGCCTATGAAGTGGGGTTCTTGCTTTGTTGTGACAGCCGTATTTTATATATTGTATATCCAATGGTTCCGAGGAAAACGGAACATACAATGGTCTTGATTAGGAAAAAAAAAAAGTAATAATAATATAATGAAAAGCAAAAAAATGTATGGTTATCAATAATGGAATTGGAACACCATCTCTTGTTCGGTAAAGACAAGAAAGAAAACCCCGCAGTGGAATTACTTTTAGCCAAAGTCAAGCAGCATATTTAATGATATCTCGCGTCTCAGAATATTATGCTCCATTCTTTCCTCGCAATTCTTTAATTATTGACTGCAAGTGGGTTTTCAACTTCGCGATACCATCACTGGATTTTGATTAGGACAAGTTTGCTTCATTTAAGAATTAAATTACACACCCATACATTGCCATATATGCAATGGCACTAAATTTTTTTGAGTACTCATCTTGCTGCGTATCCATCATAATATATGTGATTTGTTTAAAACGCTCAAATAGGTTATATTAACTGATTTATATTGTATCGAATATTTGATTAATTAATATGGGATCGAGTATTCCATCTTTTGTAAAGCAACTATGTGAGAAGATCTCATCGAAGATTTTGGAGTACAGAGCGTCTTTTTATGTTGGATTACCATATTTCTGAAACAGCATGAAGCCATGAAGTCTCATTTCGTAAAGGGAAAACGTAAAACAATACACAGAGAGATAACACTATAATTCCTTAAATACAGTTCTGCCTTTATAAATTTAATAAGATGAGAGATAACATCACCGCACATACATCAAAATATTCATGGTTGGTCTAATCAATTGTGCAGTAATCAAATCATAAAAGCTCCTGCACGTGTTGCAAATCGAAAAGAAGAGTCTATAAGTCATAGATGATGCGCATATGGGAAAAATTCAAGCAATATATTCTCATTGGCTTGATCCTAACTGTAATTTTTATATCATAAGTGTCACGATCGCTCAAAGGCCGTTGCAGGAAGTGACCTGAAAATGAGTGAAGTATGAAAATTAAATGTTTCTAAAATTTAGACGAGTCAAGACCGGGCAAACTTCAGCAGTTCATGGTCGTTGCGAACATTGGACAACGTATTCTACATTGATTTGGTTGTAAGTGTAATGTAACCACTCACCGTGCATCCATCATAATGTGGCTAATATAAATTTTCCAATCATTCAATCGAAAGTCAACTTAAAAGTGTGTTTGGTTTGGTGGTGCATCAGGTAGCACTCAAATACCACTTAAGAATGTTCTTTGAAATTGACTTTGCCTCTATTAGTCGCTCAAGTTGGTGTCCATTCAATTTCCGATAGAGATCTTCTGCAACCAGGACACTGCGAGCTCTGTTTGTCCTTGAATTGAAAGACCTCTTCTTGTCGACTCCTACGTCAAAGTGCCGTTTATGTCAAGCCATCACAATAATCCCGAACATATCAATAACACCTTCAGTCCCTTATCAACAAGGTTTTAGTCAAGATATGTGCTAGTGTTCCCAAGAAGAAAAACAAGGTCTGTCTACAACCCTTCCACTTAAAAACTACGTTCTTTCGAAGAACTATAATATATTATAGTTCAACCATCCAATAATAGCAGCACATTTTTTTACACGTTATTTGACATGGCATTACATTATTGTGGTGTCAAAATCACTCCTCTTTTGAGGTTAGTGGGATTTCCCATTGGTAGCATCCCTCGCACACACGTCAAAACAAATCAAGCTTTGAGGGGTTCCCACCCCGTTCCCCAAATTTCTTTCCAGCTTTGATGGTCCACTCTCCTCCACTCCTTTCCGACGTAAGATCTTAAAGGACAGGGCCACCACCCTCCTAAATTCAGAAGATTCCCGAGTCCTTTACAAGACAACATTCCAATGACTAACCCGCAATTAGTTCCCTAGCCAACTACGGCCGAGCCCATTGATTACAGAATCATTTGCTTTCCCCACTTTACCCATGTAACATTTTGATATTGTCGACAAATCAAGACTCTACGTAAATATAGTAAGGTTTAAATATATTTTTAATCTTTCTAAATATAGATAATTTAGATTTTAATTTTTATGAAAAAATTATTTTTAATTTTTTAATATTATATTTTTAATCCTTATTATTTTAAATTTTAATTCAAAAAAAATTTAAAGTATATATTTAATTTTTATAAATATTAAAAATTTTATTTTATCCTCTTAAATATTTTAATAATTTTATTTTAATCTATATAATAATTATTATTTAATAATCCTAACTAATGATAGGAACAAAAATATAATATTAAAAAAAAGACTAAAAACATTTTTTTTTTTAAAGGAATTAAGACCAAAACAACAAATAATATGAATTTTCACTTTCACACAGTCACCCCCGTCCCTGAAGTGCACATTGAAACAGACACAACGCAATGGCATCATTGAGTCGTTCAGTTCACTGGCTCCGATCTTGTACCGGTTTTCTCTCCATTGACCATCGAAGATGATGCCCTAACCTCTCCATCTCAAATTGGTCATGCAACACGTAAGCAAACTCCGATCCACCAAAGCCAAAATTAAATATAATAATGATATTTATTATAATAACAACCAAATTATTCAAGCCTCTAGAGCATATAAAGATGATAATACGTTACACTTCACCTAAATTGATTGATGCAAATAACTTCACTTACAGAGCACAAAATACAAATGCAATAATTCAACTGCTAAATACAATCCTAATCCTACCGTGCTACCTCTAATTACATAATTCCTATTCCAATTAATACTAATAATAATAAATTAAAAAAAGAAAAACCTTACACACAAGCTTGAATTACATTTTATAGAATACATATAAATATAAACAAGATTAGAAAAAAGAAATTGAAGCTAAGGTAAGAACCTATTGGCATGGTCATCGCTTACCTTGAACCTGGCCTCGGAATCTGGTGGTTGAGCAGCGGTGCTGGAGCTAGCAGGGGCGGGGAAGCCACCGCACTTGTCGCATCTCGAAACCACCAGAATCTGACGGCAAGACGGGCAGGACGAATGCGATCGCAGCCACGCGTCGATGCACGACAAGTGGAACCCGTGGCCGCACTGAGGCAGCACTCGCATTTCGTCGCCGGCAGCGAACTCCGTCAGGCAGATCGCGCAGTCGGAGAACTTGCCGGCAGACTCGACGGTAGCGGTGAGCTTGGGGAGGGAGCGGAGGACCTTCTTCTTAACGCCTTTGTTGGCGGCGGCGGGAGGTGGAGGAGGAGCGGCGGCGGTGGAGGAGAGGCGGAGGCGGCGGAGGCAGGCGCAGCGGGCGACGGCGACGAGGCCGAGGACGCAGATGAGGGCGCAGATGAGGGCGGCGAGGATGACGACGAAGTCCGAGTCGACGACGGTGGCGGAGGAGGCGTCGGAGGAGGTGGTGGTGGACGAGTTGCGGTCCTCGCCTAAAAATCTAAAGGGACGAGTCATGTGAATGTTCGCTTCACTTCCGTTTCGGTGAGAGAGGAAAAGCAAAAGGAGAGTGTGCGAGTGTGTGTGACAGTGTGAGTGTTTAACGTTTTCGGCTTGCGTTGGACTAGCACTATATGTAACTACCGCTCCCACTGCACTGCCACAGTGCCACTTCTTTTCTCATTTTAATATTCCCTTTCAAATTAAATCTTTATTATTATTCGTACTAATCTTGCACTTATATTTGATGGTTGACAACTTTATTGGCACTTACAATATAAGATGTTATATTTAGGTCCAATTCAATGAAAAATTGATGATTGCGCTAAATCATGAAGAGATATACGTTAAAGATAACAATAGAGCTATATTTAGATAAGATAGAAAATAAAGAAATAAATGGTTACATTTTCACTCAATCGCCACCTTCACTATCATTATAACGGCAATAAAGGATTATTCTTTGATCCGTCTTACTGGTACGTCCAAAGCAGTTAAGCCGGATAGGAATTAAGAAACTACTGCTGATTACCATATGACCCCAGTTCAGTGTATTTATAAACGAAAGATAAAGAGTGACGTGTACCGTTTATTTTATTTTAAATGAAAATAAACTATTGCCAAAATATAGGGTAAAGTTAGTAGGTTACCCGATCATCATTTAATTGCCATCTGGCAATAAACATGCGTACATGAGTTTGCATTTATTAAGCACACACAAGACTATTATTTCACCCGCGAATAGGGCAGCGCTAAAATTTGTTTCAGATTAATATTATATTATATCGTATTGGAGTCTTACTTTTTGCATCCTTTTAATTGTAATCTACATTGATTAATTTATACACATGTATTAATTCAATTCGAGCGACACGCATCCTAGATCTGCACTTTAGATCCTCACGCAAGGTAATTGTCATGAACAGATATATAAATTATGCATGGTCCCATTTCTTTATTATTTTTTGGGGGGTGCTTCGGTTGAGGTGAGTATCAATAACAGCCCCAAGAGCCCGGTATTTTAATTGATTCTAACAAAGTCAGCGAAGTAGCTCTTCCAAAAAATGACAATTAGAACAAGTCTATAGAAAAGCTCCTTGCTCTTCTCATAAATCGAATCTCACATTCCATCTACCTTTGTAGTCTGCATTTAAGGTCCAATTATTCTCCCTAATCTGCAGATAAGGAACCTGAAACAAGAGTTTAAAGATATAACGCAGCATTAAGAAAAGACAACATGAAAGGCATGAAAAAACCGGGCAATGGAATATTGAACCAGATCATCAAAATATATTGACAAAATGATCAACTGCAACTTCACAGGATCTGCTAATTTCCTAATTCCAGAACAGCTTCAGGTTGCTTACCAGACGAAATTATCAGCAATGGATTATAGTAACTTTACTACTTCTGTTCGAATGAAAATAAATTGGGGCTTGTTTGTTTTACACTTATAGTGCACGAAAAATTAAAAACGAATTTTTCCAACACACTTTTATGGGAGGTGATATTTTTCTTACTTCCATCAAAAACTAATTTTACACCTTTCAAACTTTAATCCAAACAAGCACTTAATAGGAGATAATTAGAAGGCTTAATGTTTATTTATTTATTTTCACTTAACTCCATCCCATGTGTCACAATTTAATCTAGCTCAAGCCTCAAAGCAACAATTCCCCCTCCCACTACACTAGCTGGATTTTACTAGGCAACAATCTACAGTTGATAGCTACGGCATAACCTTTTTTTTCTTTTTACTCGAGACAGTTCAATCTCACTCTAACTTACTAGAGCCTTATACAAGGGCTAGATGTAAACTCAATAACGACAACTATTACAAGGAAGACAGAGAGTTTGCACATTACTTGGATACGGAAAAATGAGACAAAAGCAACTATGGTCGAGTCCAAGAAAGGGACTTTCTATCATTTGAGTGCAGTGGGGGGAAATGGAAGATATGAAGCAAGCATAAAAAGGGGCACATAAAATTTTTTTCCCAGACAGAAAACACAATCAATACAGCAGCCACCAGATCACAAAACTACCATTGGCATCGTTAAACTTTAGAAATTGCTCTTCCTCCAATAACCATGTACATCTAGTCATTAGGAGACTCCATACAACTCAAAATCATAGTTATAAAATAATCTACTACAGCATTTACTGATCCACCATGCTTACTTGTACTGCAAGAGATCATAAAACAATGTTCTTCTCATTTTCCTGCTGTTTTCTTTTTCCACATTCTCTACCCTTACATATATAGAGGAAACCAAATTGAGACGTATAAAATCTAGTAAAATAATTGGATAAAGTGTGGACTTGTCATGCCACAGGAAGCACCTACGGAGTCCCTCAGGCCAAAAAGGTTCTGAATTCAAAGGCATAGTAGAGTATGCATATTGCATGCTAATAATATTAGCAAACCGCAAATGTGCAATTGAGAGAGGAAACAAGACAAACCTGTTCAAAAACTTCATAGCCAAGTCTAAGTCTAACATCTTGGTCCTTCTGAAAATTGAATATGCTCCATGAGAACTCAGCAGCTCCACTGGACTTCCTCTGCATTAGATTATGTAAAGCACTCTAGTCAATAATCAATATACAATAACATGAAATGTAAGTCTAACTACAACAAATGTACCTCTTTAAACTCCTTGTCAACGTCACATCGTCCCTTGATTTTGAAGTTGACGAGGCCATCAACTGTCACAGGAAATGTCTTCTTTGCGCGGACAGTATAGCGTAACTTGTCATGCTTATCATAGCGCAATCCAACACCAAGGGTTGCTGATAACTACATACAATAGATTTGTCAGACAAGTATTAAAAATTTATTATTAGAAAGGAAGAGAATGGGATTAGGTAGCCACAAAATTAAGACTGACCTGGGGATAGAAATGTCGAATGAGGGCACTCAAAGAACTCGGTTGTCCGATTCTCGTATCAAGCTCTCCCTGCACCTGCCACACACAAACACAAGTTTATATATATAGATGGAGTCATGGAGAACAAGATAACAGATCCAGTTTCTTCAATTACAGTGTCACTTGATGTGTTGAAACTTGAAAAGGGATAGGTACATGTAAATGTGAATTGGCGCAAAATGAGAGTGATAGGATTACTGTCAATGGAAAAGTGAGATAGAATACCTGGAAGAAGGTGTTGGAGTCGATTGGGAATTTTTCCTTGGCGTGGATTCTTAAAGCTTTGGAATCTCCTCCATATCTCAGAGACGTCTCCATTTTCTGCTATAACAGCCACTCAATTATCCTAGCTCCAACTCCACTTTTGATTATTACGTAAAACCCTAAAACATTTTTCTTTTCTTTTCTTTTCTTTTTTTTCCAAGATTTGATTTGGCACAAGACTCTTCCTATCTAAATGTATGGCCCATTGCTGTCCACTTTCTGGGCTGCATAAGCCCATGAATGACGGGTTTGGCTGGCGTTCAGTGCTCCTATTGTTCCTAGATCAACGCACAAAATGCTTTCTATTGCATGGAAAAGAGAAAAATCATTTTTTAATTTTTTTAATTATATATGAAGAGTGATTTTATTTTGATTTTTATAAAAAATAATTATAAAATTTAAATTTTAGATATAACTAAAAAAATAAATTTTTTTTATAAATTACTCTTTTCATCTTCTACAGAAAAATTGAAAATAAATTTTTTAGAAATATAATTATTTTTAAAAAATTATCCAAATATATAAAAAAATATTTTTTTAAAAAAAATCACAAATAAACACACCCAAAATTTAAGTTTCATAATTACTTTTCAAAGACCGAAACAAACGCACCCTAATTTAACTCCAAAAAAAAAAACTTTCTATGCCATGAAAAAAATATTATATAATCATGATTTATTATTTTATAGATTTTCCTATAAAATATGTTTATTGTCATGTTGCATCAAAATTAATTTTTTATATTTTTATCCAGATTCCGGCATCATTGACATAACTCCGACTTACATTTGCTTTTTCCATGAAATTCACAATAGACTCAGAGACCAACAATATACTGATTAAGCCAAAGAATTATAATGTAAGCTTTACGGTAGAAGATTCTTCTTGCATACCATAATATTCAGGCAGCACGATGGTAATCGAAGGTCACTCGAAATGACAGATTTTCCCAACCGTTTTTCAATCAATTCGTCTGTACAATTTACTGCTTGAAATTGTTGACGAAATTAAATAATCTATTCATATATCTACTTGAAAACAGTTATTAAATGTAGCCCGAAGGTAAGCCGCCAAAAGTGCAAAACCTTACATTCGGGCATCGACACCTGTTTCTATACACGCACCCAAGCACACAAATATCTATAACAAATGGGATTCGACCAGCATAATAACTTCCAAAAAACTGGTTTAATATATATATAGATAACATGGATATAAAATTAGCGACAATAGATTACGGTTGTGATCGGTAGTCTAGCATATTAATGTTCATTTTTTTTCATCATAAACCTTAACTACTACAATAGATAAATAAGTGCCAACAAAAGCAACAAAAATCTCTTCGAAATGATTAAGCCGCCACAAAACTCCGACGTAAACAAGTAAGACAATGTCAAAATGGGAGCGCACTATCATCTCGATCAGCATAGTCACCAATCATATCTCATCAATAAAGTCCATGAGATCATCAACCTCCTGCCTCAAAGCTGTAATTTTCTGCTGATGTGAAGCAATCCGATTCTCAATTTCCCTTCCTCCCAACTTCTTCTCATAGCAGTCTACAACTGTTGAGTGTTTTGCCATAAGTCTCTCCTGTAAATCTCTCTCCTTAGCAATCAGTTCTTCCACCTGAAAAGCAACAAGATATATTAATAGAATTATAAATCTAGAGGGAAATAGTACGTAGAAGAAAGCATTTCTAACATAACCTTGGGTAATATTTGAGCTGCTTGTGGAGAAGATTGCAAGAATGCCACCAGAGGCTTCAACTCTTTAGAGACCTCTTTCAACACGCTATCAACTGATTTTCTAGTTGCTTTACAAGCTTGCACATCTCCTGTCCTAGAAAGATCACGCAATGATGCTTCTAGCTTGTCATGCGTTGTTAAGCAACGGCTAATAATATTATGGACCTGCTGAATAGTTGCTTGCACCTGAACGGAGAAACACAAGTCAACAATATAAGTAATATTCAATATTCAAATGCAAATACTAGATCCTGTACCTGTCACACGTTGATTACCTCTTCCCACTGGAGCTTTGCCAAATAAGATGCAGAGGACTTGGAGATTGACAAATCTGCATGCATGTAGACAATGCAGGCAACAAAGAGAGAGAAAAACCCAAAAATCAACATCAACGGCTCCCTGAGCATAGAGAGACTGTTAAATTTATAATAGACCTGCAATATAAGCAACTATAATCAGTAAGCTGTACACCTAAAAGCATATTGCATATTAAGCAATCAAATTCATAATTTCTCCTTTTTTTTTCCCTACTCATTCTTGTATCTAGCAATCTCCTCTGTTTCAGTTTCTGACGGGCTATACTTGCAAGTTGCAACAATGGAATATAAAGTGGGAAAAAAAAAAAAAAAACCTCAAACATATAAATATATCTGCAGTGAGCACCAAATTCAACAATGAGACCAGTCCATGAAATTTAGGATACTATTCTTCCTTTTCTCACAGTAAAATTTAAAGAAACAAATGATGTTCAGCATCTTTTGCCACGATCTTCAAAACATTAGCACGGTGCTATTGTGCTAATATCACTCTTACGAACAATATGACCTTTGTGGATCATATGTTAATAATGTACTCTATATTGTTGGTGGCTGGCTTGTTCAAATTTAGCATAAGCTTCCTCAAAAGATGCAACAGTAATACCTGAAAATGTTCATTATGCTCAGGCACAACGTTGTTCTTCTCCAGCACAACAACAGGTCTACCAACAACATCCAAATGGGAAAACTTCGTCTGCAACAATTACATGGAAAGACTATAAAAACCAGACAAGGGAATGAAAAAGTGATGGTTTGGCAGAAGAGGTCAATCTAGCAATACCTCCTGCCATTGTTTCACACGAAATGGAGCAGATACCGAAATATCTTTAGAACCCTCTGGCAAAACAACCTGCAATTTGCAAGCACCAGGCAGATTTGACTGCAATTCATACTTGTAGCACTATATGACGAGACAACAACCGATAAAAGAGTAGGGAAAATTACGAAAAAAGAATTATTGGTAAAAATATTTCTAGTTTAGGAACAATTAATCACTGAAGTGTCAATAAGCATTTTACTTGTTAGTCACACAAGTGCCAATTAATTGAAAATCAACTTCATATCTTCATGATTAATCATGAACAACTGAATAGTTCATATTTAGATAAAGAAATTCATTTCTCACGGTAGTTTCCTTCTTCCTATGAAAAGGTAAAGGTGAAACAGAAATGTAATGTTGCACAGGTCACAATGACAAGTTCTCCAACATAAGATTGCATTACGAGTTTCCAACCAACAACACCGAAAAGGGAGTAAGATATACATTATCAAGATAAAATGATCAAACTAACCTTCACAAAGAGAGTGTCAATCACCAACTCCTTTATAGGGGAACCAAAAGAAATATTAAGGAAGCGCTTTCCATCCAATCCAAATAAGAAGTCCCGAAGTGGCAAGCCATATCCAATAGTAAAAGCAGTTTGCCAGCCACCAAACAATGGATACCTAGGTTCAATTTCCAGTTCCGTCTGTTTCAGAGAAGTATTGTCCTTAGCAAATATTAGCAAAAATATTTCTGAGCAAAAATTTAGCTAATGTGATAACATCCACCTTCTTGGAGTCACCCCATAAAGTAGATGTGGAAATGTTTCCAATTTCATCCCTGTAATACACAGAATGAGCTCTTGGCGGCAGCTTGGCAACAAGACGCCTAAAGGCTGATGCACCTCTTACATATGGCCTGGCCTGATAGTCAAGCCTGCAACAGGAAACAAACTATTATCACATATCACACTAACATAACAATCAATAATTCATAATCGCAGAAACAAGGTGACCTAGAAAATTCTCCTTTGCTCTTGGCGCCGCCATGAACAAGATTGTAATGCTCTATGACCTGTAAATTGCCCCAATGGGAAATCTCGATCTCTCGCACTAACTCTTTAGCAACGGCAAAGGGTTGATTATTCTCAAAATGAATAACTATTGGCAAGTATGAGAATGGAGGAAGATTCTCATACGGACCATATTTTAATTCAGATCCCTGTAGTTTTGTGTTTTCTAGTCTTGTGTAGGACTCTATTCTTGCTTCCGGCAATTTAACAGTGAGTGACTGGACCTTTACTGCATAAGGAGAAAGATAGTGTGCACTTTCTTGAAACAGTAGAAGCTGGATATCAGCTTGAGTAATTTTCTCTGGAAATGGTTCCAATGCATGGGTAAAAACAGCCAATACATCCAACAGCAAGCTGTCTCCCTTACCAAGCCCCTTGGGTAAAGATACGGAATAAAATGTCAAGGAAGCAGGCACATCTTTAGGGCGGACAACTTCAACAGGTAAGCCAGCACCAGAAGATGCTTTCCCTTTCCCTTTTCCTTCATTAAGTGTTGCTGTCAAGTATGCCAAGTTCTTTGCCTGGTCATCAGGAAAGGACAACAAGAACTCCGACACAAGATCAGATCCTGCATTCTCCACCTGCAAAATATGGACCGGAACCGTGACATTAGAAAGATAATAAGAAGCAAAAAATTATTAAAAAAGGAAAGGAGATAAGCGGTGGCATGCTAAGAGCAATTATATTTGTTAAGTGGCCTTCCCAACAAGTTTTCTTTTAAATTTAAACCTCTGCTTTGCAGAAGGAGGAAAAGATTCACGTTCAAAATGTATTTATTTGTTCGGCCGAGTTTCTAAACTAAAGTTTATATGGTATTTGTTCCAGAAGCTTAGGTTGTCGATTACCTTGCCTGTGTTTTTGTGGTTTATCGTTTAGTAGAAGAGTTTATGAGATACATTAATAAAGGTAATAAGTTACACCAACAGTATCAAGAAAATTCAAGAATAAATGAATAAATTATACAAGAATATACGAAGGATAGGAAAATGAGTGATATTTTGAGCACCTTTAGTGTAGTAGTGATGCGCACAATTTGTGATGTCAAATCAATCTGCAAACCATAAGGGAAAGACGGTCAGAAGAAGCATACGCCAGCTGTGATAATTGTTAGATCTAAGCAAGTGATGATTTACCGGTACGGGAATAATTACGTGATTCTGATTCTTAGAGCTAACATTAACAGTACAGCCAAAACAAAAATATAGGACGAAATAAGGGAAGTCAAACATCATGATTCCATCCGAGCAAGTGTATACCATGGTTTTCATTCATCTTAATCGGCATGAAGACATTGAATAGAATAGAATAGAGTAGAAGCAGAGCTATACATATACATACACGCATACATCCAAAAAAAAAAAAAAAAAAGACACAAATATTGCAGATCGGAGGAAATGAAATCGTTGCTGGTCAATCCCGAATTCAGGAATCGAAACGCTTGGAATGGGGAATTTGAATGGAGTTAGCATATGGTGGTGCGATGTAGAGAATATGGAAACCCTAAAAAACAAAGAAAGATGAGTGAGAAGACTTACACGACGGTCGACTTTGGCGAGGATGAGATCGGAGAGGACAGGGGACGATAGAATGGCAAACGAAAAGAGAAACACAAACAGATCGAACCTCATCGTTCTCTTCAACTCATTCACTGTCTCTGTCTCTGTCTGCAACCAATGACAATACCAAATCGGCGTTGCTCACTGAACCAAAACACCCCAGCGGACTAGTCGTCCCACCTCACTCACTGCTACTCAGCCAAGCTCACTGTTAAAATATTACTGTCTTTTACCACTCTCCACCTCTACAATGATAATTAATAACATAAATTATATTAAAATTCGGTTCTACATGTATCCAAAATGAACAATTATGTCAGTACACGAAATAATTTGTCTTTTTTAACATAAACATAAATATTTAAAAATTTAATTTCATATCATTAAAAATATTTAATTTTTATAATTTTTTTAAAAATCTATACATATAATTAGTTAATAATATAAATTTTTTTATATTAATAAATACTATGTATGCGATCAAATTAAATGTGCATGCTGTTGAATTGGAATTACAAGGTCGGACATCAAAATAAATCTTAACTCCACTGTATTACATAAATGTTTTTTTTTTTCCGAAACATAAGACGTTGTATGGTTTAAAAAACAGGTTTTTTTTGGGACCGACAGTTGTTGGCTTAGTTATTTGGATATTATATTTATTTATAGTTATTATAAAAATATTATATTTTTTTTGTATATTTAAAAAATGATAAATTTTAAAGAAACCATAATAATTAATTGTGATTTTAGGCATAAAAAAATTAAAAATATTATTTTAATATAAATCGCAGCACATCAATCGATTTCAATAAATTTAAATTAAAATAAAATAAAAATATTATTTTAATAAAAATCACAACATATTATTGTGATTTTAATAAAATAAAATTTAAAATAAAATAAAAATATTATTTTAATAAAACTCTCAATTTATTATTGCAATTTTCATAAAATAAAAATTAAAAAATAATATTTTAATAACAATTGCAATTCATTGTTACGATTTTAATAAAAAAATATTATTTTAGTAAAAATTACAACTTATTATTAAAATTTTAAGAAAAATAAGAATTAAAATAAAAAAATATTATTTTAATAGAAATTGTAAGATAATGTTGTGATTTTAATAAAATTAAAAATTAAATAAAAATAAAAATTATTATTTCAATAAAAACTGTAAGCAAAATTTGCGATTGCTTTTTTTTTTTTTCCTGTATTTATTGTGCGCGTGTGTGCTTGTGCTTATACTGTTTGTGTGTGTGTGAGAGAGAGAGAGAGAGAGAGAGAGAGAGAGAGAAAAGAGAAAAATCAATTAAAAAGGAGAGAGAAAAGAAAAAGAGAGAAAGAATAATTAAAAAAATATTATAATTTTTTAATTATTTTTTTAAAATAATAAAGAATTTAATTTAAATATATTGACAGGATAAAATAATTTTATATTATCTACCAATAGAAATAATAAAAAGTACTAATTCATACAAATAATTATCCCATTATAATAAGAGACCGATTATTATTTCTCACTTATCTTTATTTTTACTGATTAGTACATAACAATTAAACTCAATAGTAAATCATCAAATTTTTTTATAAAAATCCAATAAATAATCTAAAAATTCAGTGGTTTTCGGTCTCTCTTCTTTTGGACGACGCGGTTTTTGGTCTGAACTGACAAAAATAATGTATGTTAATCTCTACCCTCGTAAGGTCTGCAGTTTGACAACGTAAAACTCCCAAGGCCCAACACTGATGTCATTTTATATCTTGAGGGGAACGCTGATGCAATTTTAATTGCTTGGGTTTTATGCGTTGACATCTAATTACCTTCCACTTTGCTTGCGATGAGTCCCATTTTTATAGCACATATATATTATTCACTTTTGCCCGTCTTACTTATCTAATCTTAATTTTTTTTTTTTATTCCGAGAATTCGTATTTACTACAATTGCTCAACTAAAGAAAAAAGTAAACACACTTTAAGAAAGATGTCATACCCGTAAAGCACATTGCACGGTCATCAGGCCAATTACCAATGGAAATAACTTTTACAAGGATCTGTTCAATACCGAAGAATTTTATAGCAGCAGTACATATTGAAGAGGACACTAAAAAGGATATAGTCAAAATGTTATAGTGATTAAAAACTTTTTATTGAAAGGAATTTATAAAATACAAAACAAGTTATAACACCAAGATCACTTTTGAATTGCAGCCACGGCTAAAAGGAAGACAAGTACATCAAAAACTCAATATAAAACGGACAGTTTCTCGCCCTAGTCCAAAATGTCAAAAAGAAAATGGGTGATGGGGAAAGAATAGCCGTGGGAACACGGTACAAATTATCAGGTTCTTCATAAAGTATGAATTCAAGCTCACTCCTCAGCTATCTACAACTTGCAAAAGCTCAACATTTAGTTCAAATGTAGCTCCAGGCTGCAACATCAGTAACAACTTTTAGTAAGCACATGCTCTATGCTTATCACTTTCATTAAAATGTGCTTGATCAATGAGAAGGACTACTAACTAAGCATGGACAAGAAGATACAGGATGCCGTTTTCAACCCCGAGATGCGAAGAAAATAATGTTTTCTAGACTTATTGTCAATGGTTTATGTATCCGACCAACAATAAGAACGCAGTAAGTGTTCAAATAAAACAGTGGAGGTGAGGTCAGTGTGACAAGAAAGGACAGTAGAACAACAAAGAAACCAACAGAAATATATGTAGCCAAAAGACATTTGAGTCAAAAATTGAATTAGCATCATCATTGGTGAAAGAAACAAGATAACAGTAAGAGGTCCTTACCGGAATCTCATTCATTCCCTTTTGACCATACCCACTTTCAGGAGGAACAATCACAGTTCGCTGCAAGCATTCAAGAAAACAACAATAACATGAGAAGGAATGACGCCTGACTAAACTTAAGAACAGTATTAGATGAACACTACAATAAAATTAAAAGCAAAGAGGTGCTATATTTTGATCACCTTTCCACCAACTCGCATTCCTTCAACTATCGTATACATAGCAGGTGGAGGTTTCGGCGCTGCTTGTGCAGAGAATAGACCATTTGGGTTGTCTACAAATTCACGCTTCCTTTCCTTTCCTGGCGGAGCCCCGACCTTGAATTCATATGGCTTTCAAGAGCATAAAGCACGCATGCATCAGCACCCATCAAGTAAAATAACCCTCATACTTACCGGTCACGATATCAATATCTAAGAAATTTTAAATGTAGATGACTTTTGTGACAAATTTCAGAATCTAATTAACCTGTCCCATCAGTAGCATTTATCTCACACACACACAAACTAGGCAGGGTAAGAGATTAGAACCTGACCTGAGCAATGATACGATTCCCAGCTAGGAGTTTAGATTCTCGACTTGATATGGCCGTAATTCCGCGATATAAGCAGTCAAAGTGTACCTGTCAGCGAGAACTATAAATGAAGAGTAAATAAATAACAAATCGAGAAGAAACTAACATCTTCGGCAACTTGCCAAAAGTTAACTAACCTGAACAGTTGATCCCTTTTCGGCTGTTGGACCTTTTCCCTCAACCAAATCATAGTACTTCAATCCATCAGCTGAATCACATCACAAGAGGCAAACCCATAATTAGGTGGAGATTCTGAATTAGTTTAACTACCCTACGAGTTGTTATAGATGGAGTAACTAACGGGTAGTAAGGTATTCATCAATGGGGATGTTCTTCTTGTTGCGTCTCTCCCTGGCGGCTTCTGCTGGCGGAGAGAGCCAAACAAAGGTGAAAGGCAACGATGAAATCAGAAGCGCAGTAGACCTTCTCGATTGAGAAGCTGAAACTGCCACTTGTCTGCACTTGCCGGGGCTTGAATTCGAATTCGAATTCGAACTCGAATTCCAACTCAAGAGCAGTCCAGCACCTCCATAATCAACGCTCCATCTGTCTACCAACAACCTTGTTGTGTTGTAAGTGCAAGTGCCAGTGGAAATGGATGTCATTGCCCCTCGCAACACACACCTCACCACCTCTGCTTTCACAATGGTCTATCCATTCTCAATCTCTCTTCAATGAAATTACCTGTGTGCCCTTTCGCTATGCGTCGCTTTTTATTTCGCCATGTCGTGCTTTCTACTTTCTTCCTTTTTTTTTTGCTAATTATATGATACAGTTTGCTTATTTCTACGTAACCATCTCACATAATTTAACCACACTATCAAATCTAAGGGCAAAACGGCGCTTGTAATATTTTTTTTCCAATTTTTTTTTCGAGCACGGATATTGGATAAATGTCAATTGTGATATCTACAATAAAAATTTTCTATATAATATAAATACAAATTTAACACGTCATATTTAATTATACTTACAACAAAATTAAGTCTCGTAGAATTTATGTAAGATACACTTAAACTCATAAAATTAAGTCTCATAATTAGTCTTACTCACGACTAATTATGAGATATTTGTTCTTCTTTTTTATTATTATTTTTGTGTATTTCTTCTATTGCCAGAAATTTTTCTGCTCGCTAACACCATGTTATTGCAGTTAGAGTTATGTGGAAGAATTTATACTATACGATTACATAAGAAAATGTATGTACGTTACAAGACAGCAGTCCATGGAAATGTGCTGCGCCTTTGATCATGAGTCAGCATACGAGTACAACTAATCTAAGCTGTGCTACAACTTATGAATCCATATCCATTAGCTAGTTTGCTAATTCTGGTTGACCTCAGTTGAAGGAAGACATGATGCATCAACAGACTGTTATTTACAGGAGCCGTCACTACTCACTAGATAAATAAAAAAAAAACGGAACAGAGCAGAACAGTACAATTGTGATGCGATGCGATTCAGGTTTCAGGTGCAGGTAGCCGCAACAACCTCAAGTCAAGTTTGTTGATGTGTCCGCTTGTGTCACGGTCCAGTTAGAAGGTCGTGGTTATCGTAGCGGTCGTGATCGACGGTGGTCATGATGGTGGCGGTCTGGTGTGAAGTGGTTGCAGTTTGGCGAGGCGAATGGTCTGGTGACCCACCTGGGCTGCCACCCAATGTTCGAGTTTCAGTGTTGCGTCCCTTTGACGCTACCTTCTTCAGAGCATTCTTGTGCCACTTCTTCAGCGCCTTCGATGTCTGGTCATCAAATATTGACTTCTTCATCGTCGATCCCATCTGATCATTACCACAACAATTAACAAATTTTCTCCTTTCTCAGTTTTGTATAAATATCATGTGCAGTGTACCCGTAAAATTAATTTCTTCATATTTGTTCTTTTAATGATTAGTAATATCAAATGAATGCACCTGTGTAACAAGCGCATAGAGCGGAAGTGTCACATAGCTGCACACGAATTGAGCTCCTATCCTGCAAAATTGAATTTTAGTATTTAGTATTACAAAATAAAATAAGATCCTATGTTGTGGACATTGTAATGAGCTTACCCTGCGGTTTGACATTGCCAATTTAAGATACTGCAGAAATATATGTATTTGCTTTCTGAATATCAATGATGTGAAACAAACTGTTGATTGGAGTGATTAATTTTATTACATAAACTTCTCTACTTGTGGTACTGTAATGCTCAATGTAATTGTTCTTCTATGTATGCATCACTGCCACAGGAGATGACTTACCCAAGAGCAACTCTGACAATCATAAGACTATCATCCTCATAAAAGCAAGATGCCCAACCAAACTCATACTGCATCAGGAGGAAGTGGTTTAAGGATCCGGAAGCAAGCGAATACATAATTAAGAGAACAAAACAAAAAGGAACAGTTTCATTACCCATGTCCACCAGAAATATGTCAGCTCAAATGCATTCTGGACATGTAAACAAAGCATCAAGTTGCAATATATTATTCAAATATTCAGTATCTCAAGACACGCATACTCATTTGTTAAGCTACTAAAACTATCACAAGATGAAGAACTAACTGTCCTCTTGGTAATGATACGTATCAGTTATAAATAGAAATGGACATATATAATACCTGAAAGAGGACATAATGGAGGAGATAAAGAACTAACTGAGGCCATTCAAACCAAAAATACTTGTCAGAGACTTGCACAAGAGGAATCCCCTGCACTACAGCATGCCTTTCTTTTATGTCAAGTGCCATTCTTGTTATAATTGCTTGAAGCTTTGTCCCAACAGCTAGAATAACCTTCAAGTAATTCAAGTATTAGTAGTCCATTTTTCCTTTCTTCCAAACTGAAAGAAATATTGGCAGTGAAAAAGATGCTTACCATTAGTGGAAGAAAAGACACCCAGAACGAAGCATGCCATCCTGGAAGGAAGTGAGAAATCAGGTTCTACATGAATTTGAGTGTCAAATAAGGAAACTAGTTGATAATTAAATCAGGGACAAACCGTGGACATTTACAAGCAAGAAAAACACCACTGATGCCCAAAGTATTGGACTGCCAAAAATCACAAACACACCCCATTAGAAGAAATCACGGATTAAAAGATTCAAGAATTAACTGTCCTCCAACACCCTAACTTCGATGAAGCTAATTGATAGTAACATAAAAGACTAAGAGCCTCGGCAAATTTGGCAAAATTACCTGATTCCCACAACTACCTTAAAGTCATCTTCTAATGACCTCTTGATATATTTTTGAAAATCAAACTTGCTTCCAGGTGCTAAATGGACCTACAAAAGTGAAGTGGGACATTAGTTTATGAAAATGACAAACAATACAAGCATAATACTGATAATATCGCATTGGGGAAACCACTAACAGTCACAAATCCATGCCGCATGGTCAAGTAGTCAGCCCTACGAACAGATCTGAAAAATTGGCGAAAGAAGCACACCTGAAAATTGATCAGTAACATATTACTGATTGCGAATTGAAGCAAAAGCATGAAAAGACTAATAAGTTGTGATATTCATTTTGCACTTCTTTTCCCCATCTCTATATCAGAATTCTATATTCCCCTGTTCCAATACTAGATGGTGCTAAAAATATTAGGTTTTATAATGTAACTTGCAGCAACGATCAACAGAAAATGATAGAAGTGTGGTTTAGACATATCAAGACCATCTTGACCTTATTCAAGAGCTTCCAACCCCATATGTATAAACCAACCTCAATACCTTCTTTAAATATACCAAGAATTGGTTTCATAAGTCAACTATATTTAAAAGACTGCAGCTTCAATATGTCTCAAAAAGAATTACTCGTGGAAAGATTGAATACACCAAGAAGCGAGAAATAACTTTCTACACCAATTGACCAAAACATAAGTTGAGCTACATAGGATAACAGCTTAATTATCCAATAATGGAAAGAAAGTTGTCAGTGATAATTTCTTACGAAATAGAAGGAAACTGGTGTTTTAGTCCAGATACTGTTGTGATCCCTCACAAATGATGTCTCATGAGTAAGCCTGAATCTTCTAGGATCTGAACAGTTATGGCACACCCAATTCAGTATTGGAGAGGTTAAAGAAGAGAGAAACTAGCACTGAAAAATCGATGCCTCGAGAGTACAAACTACAACTTAAAGCTGGAAACGTATATTATTGCTGTACCATTCAAGGCTTCTTGATCCACCACATGGTCTTGTTCCCATACCTTCCATCCACGAATCTGCCAGAAGAGAAGAAAAAAAATTAAAATTCAGGAATGAATCAAGATTTTGATGCCCTAAAATCTAGACCAACCTTTGCTCTTCCAAGCGTCATTGTTATGGCACTGTATATCACGTGAAAGGCAGCCAAGAAGAATATGAAAATGTGCAACTGATGCAACCCGTTCACGGAGATAAGAGGCGAGTACCCCTACACAACAACAATCAACATTCAATTCCATGATATATATTTCTACTAGCAACTAAGACCTGGCTGGCACAATATGAAACTTTATTATAAGCGGAAGTATATATACTACAATGCTATATTAATTAAATTATAGAAAGGGAATTGAATAGCAATAATTAAGCTTAGTGCATGCATTACCATTTTACAGTGCCCTCCGCTGTCAGCAGCCAGAAACCTACGTTCATATGATAAAAGCCTACGACGATGTCCACCTCCAGCATTCTCGCCACCACCCTTCACCTCCGCAGCCGGAGGCGGAGGTGCATGTTCAGGCTCGCTTCCTCGACCTTTACGCTGGTTCAAGGGAGGACATGGTAGCATCGTATTTGCATACTTATGGGGAATGCACATTTTAGAAATGTAGTTTTGGCCAAACGTTAATATTAAAGAAATAAATCCCAAAACCATAAGCTCTGCAACCAAACAAAACAATAGACAAATGAATCTATTCATTATTAATGAGAACAAGAAAAACAACATCACAGGAAGGGACAAACAATGTTGTGTTGTGTTTTCTGTTGCGTTTGCTTACCGCCTTTAATCTTTTCCAGTGCTTCAAGCAAAGCATGCTTCTTTTTTGCTTCAAACATCTGAAAACAATAACGGGAAGACTCATCATCACGTAAATCATCATTCGTGAATGCATTAGGAAAAAAAATGTACATTATATATATTGTTATGTGTACTTTTTCGAATTTATGTATAATTTTCTCGATGACTATAGAAATGACAACGATAACTGCGCAAACCGCAGCGACAGCCCATGTAGGTGTCAGATCTAGCGTCCTTACATCACCGCCTCCCCCTCCCGCCATATTCAATTATTAATGGCAATTGAAAAAATAAAATAGAATATATATTGTGATGACGATGATATATGGTGATTTCGATGATGGTCGAGGAGTTGGTTGGTTTAGAGTGTGAGTTTTGTATTGAAATTGAAGTTCAAAAACCATGGAGGAGTGAAATTCTTGGAAGACATCCCCATGCATTCATGTGCCATGCAAAAAGCATGAATGAAACAGAACCAGTAGCACTGTTTTCCTATGTTGTGTTTCTAACCACTGCAAATGAACGGAGAGGAACAACTGCCGCTTAGACTACGGATTTCACCGGTCTATCTCTACCTATCAACTAATTTCGGCCTATGCCATCCGTTATTATTATTCTTATTCTTTGACGTTCTCTGTTTTTTTTTTAACATACTTTAGTGTCGTACGATAAATTTTACATAATGAAAACAACCGGGAACGCAAATAGTAACTCAAAATCGTAGGTAAAAGAAACACGAGCAGCACACATGTGAAGACTATCCATAGACAATCCAAAACAGAAATAGCAGAATTCAAAATGACACGTAAAAGAAAGAAAAAAGATAGAAACGCCGTTGCCGGGGATCGAACCCGGGTCGCCCGCGTGACAGGCGGGAATACTCACCACTATACTACAACGACTTGGTGTTCTGAAGTCCGATACATTATATACTCGTTTTATAAATCGTAGTTTACAAAACGCACACAAACGATAAATTAATATCGTTTCATTTTTTTTTTTTTTAATTTTTATGCAGTTTCTGGACAGTATTTTTTTTTAATTTATTGTTAGGCCACATCATTTAGCACTATTACTTTGTTGCATTTTATTGTACTGAAAATCAATTTCTTTTTTTTTTTTTTTTCAGTTCTAACGAGAATTTAGTGAAGTTAGGGGGTAGAAAAAAGATGAACATACGAAAATTGAACCTTTGAACACTACCAATCCTTTGGCACAAAAATAAAGAGAAATGCCACTTGAATTACCACTCATTGACTTCATTGCTTATTGTCTAATAAGTTCGTAATTGAATATTTTCTAACATGCTGCGCTCAGTCATCCTTAAAATCTTCCATATGAACCAACAAATGAAAAACAATAGTATAAACGGTGGCATATAATAAATTAAGCATACGATATTATGCTTAACAATGAATAACGGCAGACTCAATGTGATACCATATGGCATGAACCTCTTCCTTTCTGTTAGTATTCTGGAATGGTCTCTCTGAATTGTAACAAACAATTCTCTTATCATATGATGTATTCATAATCGGGTATAATAATCAATAATTGGTTTTGTAGTAAACTTTCATGGTGACATAGTGTTACATTTGGGATGATTTTATCCCATACAAATTTTCTAATAGCTGACGTGATATGGTATATATCCATTTGTTTACAGATCCGAAGTACCACAGCGGACATTACCAGATATCCATAATCAAATTCAAGTTCAAATGCGATGATAGTGGTAAATAAGTTAGTACAGTGAAAGGTTATGATCCATTAGCCTGTACAGATGGAATGGTGAATGCATTAAACCACACAGTGGCAACAGGGAGTTAAAGGCAGATATTTAAAAGTGAAAGATAGTACGTTTAGGCCTAGGAATTCTTTTCAAAAATAAAGACAAGAAAAAATTGCCGTCACAAATTGATGGTCAAGGACTGAAGGCAGTCTAAGAGAACTTGTTTTGCTGGGAATAACCAGGAACGAACACGGGAAGCTGGCCACCTCTATGTGATCTTGCTTGCTGAAATTCCCTTAATGCAGAATCCCTATCCTGAATACCAGCTACTGAGCTGCTACTTCTTGTTCCCGTAGTTGCCTGTTCATTCACCACAGGGCTGCCAAAAAATATAGAACGACCACTGTACAATAACTCTGTTCCAGAAACCTGAGAACTGCCATGACCCACAGATGATGAGGATGAGACAAAGCGCCCAGCTGCTTGGTCCCAAAACACCGATGATCTTCTGTTCTCGGGAACAGCTAAGTTGTTGCTTCTCATTGGTACACGTGTACTGTTTCCATGAACTGGATTTACATTCCCTTCGCTTTCTCTAGCAGATAGAGGAGACTGATTTCCTGATGGCTGTTGATACATCGGATTGAAATGGTCTCTGTTCAAACTTGGCCTCTGCATTGGTGAAGGAGTTAAATTGGAGACTTGAGGACTGCTGAAGTTACTCATACTGTGCTGACATGAATCTATATCTTCCTTGCTTGCTTGACTTGCAGGATATGAGCCCTTGTAAGGAGATAACCTTGATGTCCCTGCTGTATCATATTTGTTATGAAATCCATGATTGCTAATTGGGCTGCTTCTTCCACTCACATTGCTACTGGATAAATTATCAACATCATATGGTTGAGATCGAGAACTGATTGGTCGAAGCACAGATGATGATGCTCTAGCTTTCGCAGCTGCCTTAGCTGCCTCATTAGAATCCAATTTTGCAAGTTTCCATGCACTGATTCGCACAGCGCGCTGATTTGGTTTTTTCCCCTTGTCAGGCGGCTGTATTGCATCTGGATCAACAGTGGATGGCAGCCGTCCTGGCTCCAAATGTGGTATGATTTCATCCTGCTTATCCAAGACTAGACAGTTAAATCAACTTTTAATTTTATATAGAAAGACAGTTAATCAACATCAAACAAAAGAACTTAATTTATAGCAGGAAACTAAGCAATAGCATGCAATGCACAAAACATCTCTAGTGATAACTCTTATTGGGTGTGCCTCTAGACAATTGACATCTCCTGTCTTAACTGTGACACTAGCAGTCTAGCAGTTCTTAATTACTTGTTAACCATGGAAAAAATCATACATAATATCTTCAGCTCGTAAATTACCCAAAACAGAGCACATACTGTCCCACAGAAAAATGGCTCCCTATAATGAATAGCAATAGCATTCTGTGTTTTGCAAAACATTTTGCTCCACTCAATTCTCGTTTCTTATATCTCACTGTAATTATCTATATGTAATGTTCCAAGATTGGTGACATATTCTTCAATGATGATCCTAATCATATGATTCAGGCTATTAAACAGAGATAGCAGTACCGGGTGATCCATAAAGATTCTTGGAGGCGTACACCAAGCACCTTTATATTGCAAACTCATTCCAACAGAACTTCTTCCACTTATTGCAGTGACAGCTGAACTAGTAGGAGATGATGGTAGACTATGGTGTTCACCGGCATCAACTGAAGGCCCAGGTGGTTCACTTTGAGTTCTCATGGCAACAACATACTCGTATGTTGTAATACCCTGTAAAATGAAACAAAGACTTAGAATATCCATATGTCAGTAAGAGGAGAAGTTCATGACTTTACCTTTCGAATCAGGATCATATGAAAAAAGAACAATTCTCCCAAAGGTAAAGTCGCCAGGAAAGAAACTGCTGTGCATATGGCCTGTTAAAGGTTTGAAATTGTGTTAAACATTGGGCAATATATACCTTCAATCTTTTAACAATTCACATCTTTCAGTAGTGAAAAGCACAAGAAAAGAGTTCTTTGTAAAAATATTTCCAATTTAGGAACAACTAACCACTCAACTGGTTAACGATGTTCAAAGATTGAACAATGAGTAATTGAAGAATAGGTTGAATAATTTCCAGCAAACATAACTGATAAATATTCAAAACAGACCTCCAAGCAACAACAAAAGAACAAATTATTTAAAATAACAAGTTTGCATGAGATTTAATTGAATGTTTGTAATGTAAATCAACTAACACTTGTTATTATCTTGTATAAAAATGGAGAATAAAACTCTGAAAGAAAAAAGAGCAAACGTACCACTATAATAGCAAATGGGACCCGAGAGAATCCAGCTCCAAGCTTTTCAGCTATCTGATTTTCTATGCCCCTCTTATCAACAAAGCATCGGACAAGCACGGCAATCCCAACTCCACTTTCAACCATAAGCTGTGACATGCATGAACAAAAAATAAGACAATTACAGAATTCTAATCAGGAGGGTCCTTTTCATGTAAAAATGAAGGGAAAAAAGGGGGGGAGGGGTGGGTACCAGAAACTACATTTAGGATAACCTCTTTCTGTCAACTTACCCAAACTAGGCTCACTGCCATAAGGCACACAAATGTGATGTAATTCTTCCTTCCAACACAATTGTTCAACCACTGAACAAAACAATGAAAAAAAAAAATATGACGATGACTTCTTTTAAGGCACTAAAAGTTAAGGAAGACAAATAAACAAGATATCAACGGCACGCAGCATCTTAACTCTTAAGTCCCAAACAAACTAAGAAATATAGTGTATTTCTGGATAATTCCATTGACATCACCCACTTGTGCATTGCAACAGTAAATGGTTTGGAGTGGATTAAAATGAAAATTACCCGGCAATGGTGATCAAATCCATCGACACATTTGTCACAACTTCTACAATGCTTACTGAACTTCCGGACCTGCAAAATAGAACTTATAAGATGTAAACACACCATGGTTTTGCGATTTTTTGGTGAGGCAAGTAGATGAAAGAAAACTCTTCAAGCAGATATTTTTAAATATAGAGCATCAGGAAGAAAAGTGGTAATATGGTATACAACGAATAATCCCAAAAGGAAATATTAGTTACTATTGGTTAAAAAGGGTTATTAATTTCTTCTTGAACAAAAAGGAAGCATCAACAAAAAGGATTTTTATGAAGGAACTTTTTTTGATCTGCCTATCTATATGCATGGCAGTTTTGGGAAGCAAAATTTGGATTTATCTAAATATAATCAAACTGAGCTGCATTCCAAGGAAACCCAGTCTTCAAATTTTCTTTTTCTTTTTTCCTGTTATCAATTATTTTTCTCTTCCTTTTTTTTTTGGCTTTATTTGGGAGAGACGGAGTTATGGAAACCTAAGTAAGCTATTCCAGTAAGAATGCTTGCCTCAGCATTGCACAAAGTACAGAACAAAGCATCCTCCTCTCCAGATTGTTGCTGTAGATTATCATCATTACTGCGACAATCTTCTCTAACAAGGAAACTACAGAAGAAACATCCAATTTTGGAGCACCAATTTGAATTATGACGATCAGACACTCCTTCACCCTTTAGTCCTATC
This sequence comes from Pterocarpus santalinus, assembly GCA_031439595.1. NCBI lineage: Eukaryota > Viridiplantae > Streptophyta > Magnoliopsida > Fabales > Fabaceae > Pterocarpus > Pterocarpus santalinus. The sequence continues at coordinate 1,645,846 of CM062529.1, forward strand.
TTGCTGGGTTCTGCAATAGAAATAGCATAATAAAGATATACTATAAAATTGCACTGAAAATTGCTATTAAAGGCATAGGGAGATGGTCAATTGTTGCCATTATATCTCAAAATATTACAAACAAGTATCATTGCCAAATCAGTTAAGAAAGTAAAGTAAAGTCAAGACAATCTGTCTGCATATGCCATTCAGGAGGCAACAAACAAAGTGACTATATATTGTAATTGCTTCAGGGCTTGTGTGCCACCCGTAACGGATTAATCAACACTGTCACTACTGTATAATTAATTTCAATGCAGTTCTTTTATTTTTTTTTTTTGGGTGTTTGGCACTGCTATTATAACAAAGAGTATAATAAATTTCATGGAAGTTGGAACTGTTAAACAGTTATGGTGAATCTAGACTCGAATTGGATCAGAAGAGAAAAATTAAAGCATGAAAGTCATATCAACAGATGCCAGCAGCATTCCACACCCAACCTGCCAACTCTTCATCAGCTTTTGATTGGTGCTTAGATGTCTTGTCGCAATCAACCAGAATTCCCAAATCGGCAGGATCAATGGCAGTGCATCGAACATAAAGAAGGAATACAGAGAGAGCCTGAAATTCAAAATCTAGGTAGAAGTCAATGAAGGAATATCGAATCCCAAATTTCAGAATGAATTTTCCACATGAAGCACACAAGGAGGATAGAAGGAGAGCAGAAAAGAATCAGAAAGATGCTTACCAGTACAGAATAAACACCAAACGCCACATATTCATAAATGTCGTTTCCAAGAAAAGGAGCAAAGAAGGCATAAAATGCAATGGATAACAAGAAAAAAACCGTTATAGCCACAACCTGTTCACAAGCAGGGAAAGAAAAGGTTTATGAGAATATCATTTGTCACTGCCATTACGGTCCACAGATCCAGTCGCAAAGATCATCCAACTCATAAATACTAGAACATAAATCTAAAATAAGACTCCATATATTACATCTACTCAATAATCTGCTGAATGGTCGAATTTCACTAGTCAATGTCGTTCAATCTAAACTTATCTTTCTGCAAATGAGAATATTATGATAACAGTAAATTTATAACTTGGAATATAAGGGCAAATTAACCATAAAGCAACTAATGCGGTTTCTACTCCCCCCCCCCCCCCAAAAAAAAAACACACACAAAAAAAGAAAAAAAAGAAAAGTAATTTTGTAGCTAGTTGTTGCACGCACAGAAAGTGAGGGGAAAAAAGGCACGGATACAACATATAGGACAAGCACGCATGAGATTCCGCAGAAAAACAGAGATCATGAGCAACCAATCAGGAAATGAAGCAAAATGATGAGTAATTGTATAAGGATTATAACGGCGAAAGGCATGATAAACGACCATACATCTACAAGGAAACAATGCACTTGTCTTCAATGTGAGGGACGAGGGGAAAAAAGTGAAAGAGAAAGTCAAAAGGTAGAACTACAAGATGGGAAATTGGAAGAAAGTTGAAAGAAAAGCCCCATCTATAAATGCGAAAGGAAAAAAAAAGGAAGGAAGGTTGCGCATGATAATAGCCGGCATTTGAAAGAGTAGTGTGAGTGTGAGAGGCGGAAGAGTGTACCTGGAAAGTGTGAAAAGGAAGCTCCCATCCATGACGCCTAGCCATCACCAAAGAGCTCTCTCTCTCTCTCTCTCTCTCTCTCTCTCTCTCTCTCTCTACGAAATCAAAAGTAGCAGCATCTGGTTCAACCTTCAACCTTTGAAATGTCTAGGCCGTTTTGTGAAACGACAGCAACAAGTTTTGAGGTTGATTCTTTCTGGATTCTAAGGCTAGGGTTCCTATAGTCAAATTCAACGATGACAACAAAACAGAGACTACACAGAGCCTCTTGAGTTTAGTGCTGTCAAAATAAAGAGGAAGTAAGGGCACTCACTCCCCTACTCTTAACTTATGTTACAACTCTATTATTATTATTATTATTAAAAAATTCATGAAAATGATTATAAAATTCATGAAAATGGACCTTATGTCATTTCACTGTTTCACTAGTCACTCAGTCCTTTCTACTCCTCACCTTCCTTTTGCCGTATACCCTCTGTATCCATATGAATTATGAAATGGAATCTCAACAAAGACTCACACTAATAAAATATTCTCATGAAAATTATCCGGAACAAAAGCAATATATGACTCGTAAATATTGACAGACACAGAAAGAATTGTGAAATAAAATGGAAACAACATTATTTGGATTGTTTTGCAAAAGATACTAATTTGGTGTAGTCAATAACCAGTTTTGACTTTATCAATAATGTAATTAAGATTTTACAGATTTAAAATCGTTTTATATGGATATTTGATTAATTTTTTGTAAGCTACTAGAAGTAATCTAATAACGAGAGAGATTGAATAATATGCATCAAATTGGGGTTGAAACATTATTATCGCTCATATATCGAAACAGATTAATTTTTGTTCTCCTTAATTATTGGTGGTCAAACTGAGTAAAACAAAAAGGCACGGTGATATAAATGATTGCACAAAAAAGGTTTTCCGAACAATAAACTCTAAAGTATGTATTCATGTTAAAGTGTGAAGATTAATTACTTTCATATTTTTTTTAAAAAATAAAAGTCGTATTTCTCTTTCTCCAAACAAGTTTATAATATGATTTTTTTTTTTTAACATTAGTTGTGTTGTTTTATTATAAACATAACTACTTAACTTAATAAGGAGATAAAATGTTAAATGATAATATTAATAACGAGTGAAAATAAAAAAACTATAATTATAATAAAAAAGTAATTATTAACTACAATATTTAATTTAAAATATACTAGGTAATACAAAAATCTTTTACATTAATTAACGATAAATTACAAGTCTTGCGTTTGAAATTATTTTTTTCTACTTTATACGATCACTTTTGCTCTTCCTTAATTTTCATTTTTTTTATTTGTACATTCATGTTTGTTTGTATAGTACCGAATAGCACAATCTTAAATTAAAGTATCAATCTAGATGTACAAAAATTTCAAGAAATGTTACATTACTAGGAGATTTAGGTTTGAATTATAAAACTAAAATTTTGTAATGGAATAACGGTATAAAACTTAAAGAATATTGTTGCAATAATCTCGTAAAAGAAATGCTGCGATAACTTTTACTGGAATAGCATCACATCAAACAAAAAATTATTGGAATAGTATTATAAATTAAAAAATATTAGAATCATGTTATAAATTTGAAATAATATTGGTAGAAAATTTCTTAGTAAAATAATAATATAAAACTTAAAAAGATAATATAACAACGTTATATGCTTTAAAATTTCATATAAATATTAATGTAATTTTTCAAGCTTATTTCTTAGAAAAATAGTTTTTATTTAATATTTTATGGTTAATGATTACTTTTTCTGATTAAATAGTATAGTTAATAAATAAAACTTCCTTTTTGATCAACTTTTTTTCTGTATTTCGTCTTCTTATTAATGCTAGCATTTAATATTTTCTTGTTAAATTAAATTAGGTCTAATATTTAAAGTAAAATGACATGACTACTTGTAATAACTTGAAAGTTATTTATAAAATGAAATCATGACTTTTAAATAAAAATAAAACATGCAAATTATGAACCTAAATACATAAAATCTGCCATTCTTCTCAATGAGTATTTTCTTATATTATCCTATTGAAGTGAGTTAAGTATAAAAGTAAAAATGAGGAGAAATTTTCATTAAAAAAAAATCTCTCATTTTTAATCATGAGCCAAACTCACCTAGAACTTTGTTTTTCTCTCTCTATTTTGAGAATTAAAATCTTTGCCCGACTCTAACAAATAATTATTTTGTGGACGTGAATTATACTCTATACATACGTAGGTGTCACAAACTTAGCTGTTAGTGGAGATGGGGTGGATTTCGTAATTACACCATTTTTTTTTTTTCATAAGACATAATCCTTTTGACTTGCACAAAGATGCCTAACTCATATGGGCTGCCATGATTATTAAACTATTTGAAGGATACAGTTACGTTTCCACCCATGATTGGATTTTGTCTTGATACATTTGTTTTGTTGAAAAATGCTTTGATGACAAGCTTTCTACGGTCGCTCTTGTCACCTACAGAAGCAGGGACCCTTTTTGTTATATTAATTAATAATTAATTATTAGATGTGCCGTCTCACTTTAAACATAATGATTTGGAATCTTCCCACTTACCATTTATATGTTCCCCCTATTCCATGTCACTTCCACCAGAAAGTGACAGAAGCAATGCTGTGAGATACTCAAATTCGTCAGCAACGTCTTTGATTTAAGAATGGAAGAATGAAAATAATACCGATTTGACTTACCAACCGCACTTGGATTATTTTAATGCTTTTGCCGGCTACCTTTCTTTATTAATAAAGATGTGCACAACAAAAATTTGTATATTTATAATTAGATTTAACAACTTTTTTTTAACAAAGATAAATTTGTGAAAAATATTGATTTTATTTTAGTGCGACACAGGAAAATAAGGAAATAGAAATTGCCTCATTTTAATATAATAAAATAAGAGAGGTTTTTTTTTTTGGGGGGGGGGGGGAATCAGACGTATGCTTAAAAATTATAAAACACTTCGTTATTCCATCGAATGATTTTGAGCAAATCGTGTCTAGAAAAAAATAATGCACATATCAGTGCTTGAAAGATTTTTTATATTTTAGTTTGATCTTTAAACTATCCTTACATTAATTTGGTAGCTGAAGCTTTTTCTGAAATAATATAATTTGAAAGTTATTGTTAATTATGGCTAAATCAATATCATGCAATGAGCACAAATCATTGGACGGTCAATTTAATGTTAGTATTATTTTATAAAATAAATTACTGTTATCAAAATTCTTTTTATTATCAAATTATAGAATTAATTTATTTTTATTAATAAAGTGATGGAGCCAAAAGCCTATAAAAATAAATAGAAAATCCAAAAATTCTTGGGAGGATTTTAAAAACCAAAAGAGCCTTTTATGTTAATACGGAAATGATGATGGATTCAAGTATTGATAAAAATTACTTGGCTAAACTTTTTTATTTCAAGATCAAGTAATCTTTTATTATTATTTTTTTAAAAAAGGGACTAACGGAAGTTTAATGATTTGGACGAATTGTCACTTATCATAATTGCAGAGGTTGATTTCGAACTCAAATTCTTACTAATAGGCAATATCTAATCGTAGTATAAGTTTCCATTTAAGTTAGTTATTCATTAACATTTGAATGAAAAGAGCCTCTCCCCAACATAAATATTTTAGCGCAAGAAAAACAAAAAGAATTTTAAAGGAATATTTTACTTGCTTAACCTAAGATTGAGGTTTTTTTTCCCGCCGTTTTTGTGAATGAAAGAGCAAAGTAAGGTAATGGCTGTTCTCATCGAAACTCACAGCAGAACCCTTGCCTCAATAAACGTTTTATCATCCTAGCCAGCTCATATAAAATTATAGACGATATCAAATTTCAACAGACGTTAGGCTCAAATACATTATGTAACATAAAAAAATTAGTTCAACCATATACATTAGTCTTAAATAAGATCATTCAAGAATTCCATATTTTAGATGAAATAAATTATTTCTATGCAATAAAACGAAAGATAAATTGTGTCATCATGTTATGGCAATTAATATTTATTTTATATGACCGCCAATATCTTTGTCTTTTGAAAACATTAAATGTATTTATTTTCTTTTTGGGGGGTTTTACATTGACTTGATGTTTGAAAAAGAATTGAGTAAAATACACTTAACACCCTTGAGATATCAACAAATAATACTTCACCTTATTTGTTTATAAAATATACATTCCACCCCAATCCATTAAGAATGTGTTTGAATTGATTTTTATAGAAAAAGGAAATTTATTTTAAAAAGTGCTTTTTATATATTTTTAAGTGTAATTAAATACAACTTTAGAAAAAAAAACTTATAAAAAAATTAATTTACCAATTTTTAAAAATTAATAATACCCAATTTCTAAAAATATATAGAAGCAACAATCTTTGTTAATAAAAGGTTTGTTTACTTAAAATTTTAGGAGAAGTACTTCTTTAAATTATAACAGAGTGAGAATAAAAATGAAAAGAGAGTGGTATTTTTAAAAAATTTTAAGAATAAAATTATAATAGAGTGAAAAGATTGTGGTTCCTAAATTTGAATAATAAAATTGTCTCTTATACTAATTATTTTTTTAAGAAAAGCAGATCTCTAGAGTTTTTTAAAAAAATAGAAAATTACTTATGTTTTGCCTTTTTTTCTTTTAGAAGCACAAAAAAAGTTAAGAATTTTATAAATAATTTTTTAAAAAAAATTGGGAAAAAACATATTTGTTGTGCTAGAGAAGCACAAATAAATACACTCAAAATTATTTTTCTGTTTCTACTTTTTCTTTTAAAGATAGGTATTGCTAACTTTTTAAAAAATGGTAAATTGACTATCATTTTTACAAGTATTTTTTTTTCTAAAGTTGTATCCAATTAAATTTTCTAAAACTTATAAAAGTACTTTTTCAAACGAAAAAAATAAAAAAAAATCCAAATATACTTTTAGTAGATTGGAATGAAGTGTACATTTTATAAACAAATAGGATGAAATATTATTTCTTGATATCTTACCAGAGTTAAGTGTATTTTAGTCAAAAGAATTTCATCAACTTGCGATTTCAAATGCGTATAGTTAAAACGATTATAAAGAATGACTCAAAAGTAATTTTTGTTTATTTTTTTGGTTTACGACTCTTTTTTGGGGTCAAATTTGGTCTACGACTCAATAATTGAATCTACACTTATTTGTTGAGGGCTATGCAGTGTCAATACCTTGGCCGAAGACATTTATAGAAGGCAATAAATGGCTACTATATGTGTACCTGAAAAAAATGGCTATTATATCCAAATAATAATAATAAGAATAATAATAATAATAATTTATACTATATATAAAGAAAATTTTCCAAATAATTGTTTTTGGTCTCTCCTAATCACATTGAAATTTACTTTTACGTCCGTAAGCATGTTTTGCTATTATGCATGATTGTTTCCAAAATGCAAAATTTAAGGAGTTATTTATTGAATGTTAAGTGGATAAATGGCAAGACAAATGAGTAAAGAGTAACATCTACATTTTTCAGTTGTTTGGAAAGGAGTTGGGAGAGTCCAGTTTTGTCGTCTCACATGCGAAAGTATGGGGATTAGGTTACTAACTTTATTTTAAAAATAATATTTATACACATTCTTTTATAATTTTTATATTTTTATTTTCTAAATATTACTATAAAGTTGTTATTTATATTATTTTGTAATTACATAAATACTTAAAGATATAAAACATAGATTTATAATATAATCAATTATACTAGTATCTAACAAATAAACATGCACGTGTCTTTCAAACTGCTAGTGATGATAATAATAATAATAGACCTCTTTACTAATATGTCAACCTCGCTTAGGTTATTAATATTATTTTTCAGTTAAGGGAAAACATCTTAAGGGAATGTATATGCATGTTAACCAAAAAGGGGGAAAATTAAATCCTACCTACAAATGGTGTATATATGAATATTGGTGACGGGGAGGAGCTGGTGGGTGGGTATGACTCTTTTGTGCTCCTATATATATTAATGATGTTTTGATGCAATTTTGAACACAAAGCCAGGCTAATATCAATGCTTAATTACGTTGACATAGCCACAAGTCCCTCAAATTTCGGCAGCTTTAGGGCTTAACAAAGGAAAAATCGATATTCTAAGTTTCTTCTTTTCTTAAAGCTTTATGTGTTCTTGTTATTTCATTGAGTTCATGAGTAGATACTTCTATCTCTGATAACTCTGTATCAGATGGGTATGATCGTGGAGAGTAGAGAATGCTCTCTATGTCAATGTGGCCAGGCTTATACTTGTAAAGCAAATGAATTGGTGATGTGCCTTGGCTTGGTGTTGTTTCCCCACTCATATACCCTAAAGCAACATCTGCCCCCGCTTTCCTTTACTTACTCCTGTCCTTTGCAATTTTTTGTCCATTTCTTAAGAGTCTTTGCCGTTTGCTCCTCAAAGATTGCTTTCTTCATGATCCCATATGCAAATTAACATATAGTATCGATAAGATAAGAAGGACAATATTTTCAAGGATTAATTTATATGTACTATCGATTAATGTAAAATAATTCTATACTATTAACCTAATGAATTTAAAAAAATTACAAATTATAGTATGGGGTACTTATTATAATGGGCTAGTTACTCATCATAATTTCACATCTATTTTTTCCAATTCTATTGGTCGACAATATGGATAGAAATTAAATCCATATCTTCCCTATTAAGTAGTTTTGATGGTTAATTTGAAATTGTATATCTGTGTTACTAGGGTATGGAGAGGAAACGTAATATAACTACATAGGATTTGTAAGGCTACTCCAACGATGACCCTTATCAGTATTAGTGGCAAGTTTTCATGAAAGCAAGACCCAATCTTAAACTTATACTGCACAGTAAAAAATACCATTATAATAATAAGAAATAGTTCCTCGAAATTCGAATACCAAAAATTAAACTTTGACAAATATATTGGATATAAGCTACTTACCACCGTCTACAAGAAATAGGCTTTTGAAAGGCATTCTGCCACCAAAAAGTAAAAAGATTGGACTATAAAATAAGTATCTCACGTACCCAAAAACTAAAGAAAAACTACTGCAAATGTCTATGTATGCTATATAACACTATTTTTGTGTGTGTGTACCCTAACACAATGTGCTACACATGCTGTACATCCACGCATACACATACACATACATACACACAAGATCACCTGGAGTAAGTTAAAATGTATCAAGAAGATAATCCACTCTGGCCGATTAAACCAGAAATACTTGTTGTTTGGCTTTACCACGGGGACCCCTCTTACAATTGCACGTCGATCCTGGATTTCTTGAGCCATTTCCATCATTATAAGCTCTAGCTTCGTGCCCATTAATAAAAGTATCTGCAAATTATTGCAAGCAAGATTGTCGCATAGATTGCGAATTACGTTATTGCACTGACCGTGGCCCCAAAAGAAAAAGTTATTAATAATTTCAAGTTAATAATAATATAGTTTTTCAATTTGAATTTCCTAAATTACCACTAATGGTGCAAATGACAGCCAGGTGAGCGTGTTCCATTCTCCAGCAATAAAGTTAAGTAAGCCAACGCAGGTCAAGTACTTCAACTTCAATAGCAAAATAATCAACGCTATGGGAAAATTTGCTTGTGGGTTTGTGCATAGCTTGTGCTAGAGAGAGATCATGAAGGGAGAAGAATTACTATAAACGTTCAAAATCAGAAAGATGATAGCAGAAACCCACAATGGAATGCTGCAATACAAAAAATAACATCATTAACAACCTGGCATCAGGAAAACACAGCAAACAAAGGCAATTGCTGGTTGAAGTAGTGAATTTTGGTCGTATACCTTATACCCACGACCACTTTGAAATAATCCTCCATGGATCTTTTGATGTACTGTGGAAGTTGAACTTGCTGTTGGGAGCAAGATGTGCCTGCATTTAATTTGTTAAATTCAGGGTTTTCGATTAAAACTCAAAATAAACTCAATAAAAAACAGTAACGTTACATAAACATGCCAGCATAAGCTTTGGCACCTATGTTTATAAATCCATGCCGCATAGTCATATAATCCACCTTAGTGACAGACGCAGAAAATTGCATGAAGAATGCCACCTACAGAAAAATGTAAATAAAGGGGTTATACATAAACTATCCATTCTGATTTTCTTACTGACAAATTTTTCAGGCAGACACAGATGTTTTATTTATTTATTTATTTTTTGTACACTTATTTTTTTTTTTTTTTTGGTTTCCGGAAGAATGGATGAAACTCAATATCCGTCGAATTCCGGGCATCCTAGACCAGCCAGAGTGTTGCCTAACAAATGATGTTTGATGTGTAATGCTGAACCTTGCAGGATCTGCGCCAAAGAGATAATGATAACAACAACATTACTACCAAAATCCTATAAGAGTTCAATCATATGTTATATCTAAGACCATCCCACAAAATTACCATTTGAAAATTGATACTCCAAGGAGGCTGTTTCTACCTCCCAAGCCTTCCATTTCTTCATGTGTTGAACAACATTTTTATTCTTAGTTTTTGTCATGAAGAAAATTAAGCCAACCAACCACAAACAGAATTTCATTTTCTCCCGAACTTGGGGAAGGCTTATCTCATGTTGAGACTAGAAGTGAGTTTTGTACCCCATGGATATCATCTAAAACCCCCTGTGCATTGGGTAGGAAGAGCTAAAATAAAAAGTGATAATAATTTTTAGTTGTTGATAGCGTACAATAATTTTACATTATCAGGTAATAAAAATTCAAGAAACTATTGGATTATGTTTTTAAAAATTAAATCTATGAAATTGCCCAAGATGATGACAATTTCTTGAATTTTTATTTGATAGCAGTATAAAATTGTTTTACAATATTAGTATACGGAAGTTATTCTCATAAAAAATTTTAAGAAAACTATTTTTAACTATTTTTAAAAATAGTTTTTAAAAACTATTTTTTTAGCTTTTATATATATATTGTATAAGTTGACAAAAATAGTTTTTTAAAAAAATTAATTTTTAACTATTTTAGTTATATAAATTTAAATTTTATAATCATTTTTTCTAAAAGTTAAAATAAGTATACTCTTCAACCATAGATATCATATTATATCTAAAATTATTATAAAATATGTTCAATTAACGTAGCTCAATTATGAGTCACTATGCCACCTAGTAGATATGAAATTTGAATCCTAGTAATATGTGATTTGACAACTTTGGATGAAAATATTTGCAATGAGTTTCATTATTTAGATATTATATTGAGATAATAAGATACAACATCTTATTGCAATATACGCATATTTTAATATTTATTTATCTACACTTAGACAAGTATATTATATCATGCTTATACTATGCCAATACATATTATCTTTAAAAAACATTTCTCTTTTCTCTATCAAAAGCAAAAAAAAAAAAATTCTCTTTTTGAATTTATGATTCTTAACTAAATAGAGTGATTAAATAACAAAAAATTATATTATTGTTATAAAAATTCTTTTGTTCATCAAATTATAGAATTAATTTATTTTTATCAATAAAGTGGCGGAGCCAAAACCTATATGTAAAAAATAAATAGAAAATCCTAAAATTCTTGGGAGGATTTTAAAAAACAAAAGAGCCTTTTATGTTAATATGGAAATGATGATGGATTCAAGTATTGACAAAAATTGCTTGGCTAAACTTTTTATTTCAAGATCAAGTACTCTTTTATTTTTTATTTTAAAGAGGACTAATGAAAGTTTAATGATTTGGACAAATTTTCACTTATCATAATTGCATAGGTTGATTTCGAGCTCAAATTCTTACTAATAGGCAATATCTAATCTTAGTAGAGGTTTCCATTTAAGTTAGTTATTCATTGACATTTGAATGAAAAGAGCCTTTCCTCCACATAAATATTTTAGCGCAAGGAAAAAAGAAAAAGAATTTTAAAGGAATATTTTACCTACTTAACCTAAGATAAGTAAGGAAATGGTTGTTCTCATCGAAGTTCACAGCAGAACCCTTGCCTCCAGAAACGTTTTATCATCCTAACCAACTCATATAAAATTAAAGATGATATCAAACTTCGAAGGGTGTTAGGCTCAAATACATTATGTAACATAAAAAAATTAGTTCAAGCGTATACATTAGTCTTAAATAAGATCATTTAAGAATTCCATATTTTAGATGAAATAAATTATTTCTATGCAACAAAACGAAAGATAACTTGTGTCATCATGTTATGGCAATTAATATTTATTTCATATGACCGCCAGTATCTTTGTCTTTTATCAACATTACACGTATTTATTTTCTTTTCTGGCGCGTTTTACATTGACTTGATGTTTAAAAATAATTTCGTTAACTTGCAGTACGCCGGTAGTTAAAACGTAAAGTAATTAGTGTATTTGTTTGGGATTTTTGGTAAAAGATTATTTTGTTATCGAAAAAAATCAGTTTTCATATATTTGGATAATTTTTTAAAAATAATCAAAATCTTAAAAAAATTTGTTCTCAACTTTTTTTTGTAGAAGTTGAAAAGAGAAACTTTTGAAAAAAAGAAAATCAATTTTCAACTTTTTTAATTATATAAAATTTAAACTTCAAAATTATTTTTTTTAAAAATTGAAATAAATATACATAGTTGGATCATGATTTTCCTACCCCCAAAAGGAAGGGTCCTTACCTTTTTGGCCGATTATGGGCAAAGAGGGATTTGAACCCTTGACACTGTGGTTCGTAGCCGTGTGCTCTAATCCTCTGAGCTACAAGCTCCATTTCGTTTCCATTGAATTTATTCCCCGTAGTACCCTAAAATTAAAAAAAGGAACTTTTTTTCTCCCCAACCATTTCGATTTAAGAAGATTGAAAGCACCTTTCTCTTTATAAGAACGGTGTGTTATGAGGCATGAAGGGGTGAGAAGCGATTTTATAAGTGACTCAAAAGTTTTTTTTTTTTTTTTGTCTACAACTTTTCTTTTTGGGGAGTCAAAATTGGTCTACGACTCAAATGTAATTGAATTTAAACCTCTATGTTGAGGGGCCTATGCAGTGCCAACACTTTGGCCCAAGACATTTATAGAATGTAATAAATGGCTATTATATCCAAGTAATAATAATAATAATACACCTCTTTACTAATATGTCAACCCCGCTTGGGTTATTAATATTATTTTTCAGTTAAAAGAAAATATCTGAAGGGAACATATTTATCTTAACCAAAAAGGGGGGAAAAAAATCCTACCTACAATGGTGTATGAATATTGGTGAGGGGAGGAGTTGGTGGATAGGTATGACTCTTTTGGGCTGCTATATATATTAATGATGTTTTAATGCAATTTTGAACACAAAGCTTGGCTGATATCAACACTTAATTATGTTGATACGGTCACCCACAAGTCCTTCAAATTTGGGCAATGACTAAGGCTTAACAAAGGAAAAATCGATATTATGATTTTCTTCTTTTCTTGGAGCTTTATGCGCTCTTGTTATTTCATTGAGTTCATTAGTAGATCCCTCTGTCTCTGATAACTCTGTATCAGATGGGTATGATCTTGGAGAATAGAGAACGCTCTCTGTGTCTGTGTGACTAGGCTTGTACTTGTGAAGCAAATGAATAGGTGATGTGCCTTGGCTCGGTGTTGTTTCCCCACTTATATACCCTGAAGCAACATCTGTCCTAGCTTTTCTTAACTTACTCCTATCCTTTGCAGCCTTTTGCCATTTCTTAATAGCTTTTGCTGTCTGCTCCTCAAATATTGCTTTCTTCATGTGAGATCCCATCTGCAAAGTAACATAAGGGCAATATTACTTGAGATTAATTTCTATGTACTGATATTATAAAGAAATTTATATTGTCAGCTAATAAAATTTGAGAAAATTATAAATTATAGTAGGTAATTATTATAGTAGGTAGTTGTTCACCATAAATTGGCATTTTAATGCAAATTTTATTTATTGATAATAAAAAATTATTTTATACTATAAGTGTATAGAAATTGAATCTATATTCCCAATTAGATAGTCTTGATAGTTAATTTGAAATTGCATACCTGTGTTACTAGGGCATAGAGAGGAAACGTAATATAACTGCATAGGATTTGTAAGGCTATCCCAAGGATAACCCTTATCAATATTAGTGGCAAGTTTTCATGGAAGCAAGACCCGATTTTAAACTCATACTGCACAGTGAAAAATACCACTATAATAAGTAATAATTCCTCCGAATCAGAATGCCAAAAATTGGACTTTGAAAATAAACATATCCGTTGGAAGCTACTTACCACCGTCCACAAGAAATAGGCTATTCCAAAGGCATTCTGTCAAAAAAAAAAAAAAAGAATGAAGATTGGACCATAAAATAAGCACCTCACACACCCAAAATCGAAAGAAAAATCACTGCAAGTGTCTATGTATGCTATATTTAACACTCCCCTAACACAATGTGCTACACATGCTGTCCATCCATGCATACACATATCCATACATACACACATGATCACCTGGAATAAGGTAAAATGGATCAAGAAGATAATCCATTGGGGCCGATTAAACCAGAAATACTTGTTGTGTGGTTCTACCACGGGGACTCCTCTTATAATTGTAGTTCGATCTTGGATTTCTTGGGCCATTTCCATGATTATAAGCTCAAGCTTCGTGCCTACTAGTACAAGTATCTGCAAATTATTGCAAGCAGGATTGTCACAGAGATTATGAATTGCATTATATATTGTACTGACCGTGGCCCCAAAAGAAAAAGTTATAAATAATTTCAAGTTAGTAATAGCTTTTTAGTTCGAATTTCCTAAATTACCACTAATGGTGCAAATGACAGCCAGGTGAGCGTGTTCCATTCTGCAGCAATAAAGTTAAGTAAGCCAACGCAAGTCGAGTACTTCAATATCAAAATAATCAACGCTATGTGAAAAATTGCTTTTGGGTTTGTGCATAGCGTATGTTAGGGAGAGATCATGAACGGAGAATTACTGTAAACGTTCAAAAGCAGAAAGATGATAGCTGAAACCCATAATGGAATACTGCAAAACAAAACATAACATCATTAACAACTTGGCATCAAGAAAACACAACAAGCAAAGGCAATTAATGGCTGTAGTAGTGAATTTTGGTCGTATACCTTATACCCACGACCACTTTGAAATCGTCCTCCATGGATCTTTTGATGTACTTATGGAAGTTGAATTTGCTGTTGGGAGCAAGATGTGCCTGCATTTGTTAAATTCTAGGATTTTGTTTAAAACTCAACATAAACTCAATGAGAAAAATAGAAACGTTATATAAACATGCCAGCATAAGCTTTGGCACCTACGTTTATAAATCCATGCCGCATAGTCATGTAATCCACCTTGGTGACAGACGCAAAGAATTGCCTGAAGAATGCCACCTACAGAAAAATGTAAATGAAGGGGTTATATATATATATATATATATATATATATATATATGACAGATGTTTTATTTATTCATTTTGTCTGCAGAAGAATGAACGAAAATGAAACTCACTATCCATCGAATTCCGGGCATCCTAGACCAGCCGGAATGTTGCCTAACAAATGATGTTTGATGTGTAAACCTGAACCTTGCAGGATCTGCGGCAAAGAGATAATGACAATAATAACATCAGTACTATAAAACTCTTGTAAGTGTTCAATCATATGTTATGTTAATAAGACCATCCCACAAGACAAGATTACCATTTGAAAATTGATACTCCAAGGAGGCTGTCTCTGCCTCCCAAGCCTTCCATTTCTTCATCTGTTAGACAACATTTTCATTCTTAGTTTTTGTCATGAAGAAAGTTAAGCCAACCAACCACAAACAGAATTTCCACAACTCAGAAAGTCTTTTTTTTTTTTTTTGGTTTCTTAAGTATTTCTACATCATTTAAGCATAATATTAATCTATAAGTACATAGCGTGACAGTTATGCTTTTCCTTCAAATGACGCCTCCAGACTCAAATCTTTATTCTCATTTAAAAAATATAATTCGGTTACTATTACGTTTAATTTCTTAAAAGTAAATTCAACAAAGTGTCGTTAAAAATATCAGTTTAATAAAATAAAACAATAAAAATAACTCATTTACTCAAAGTTAGCGATAATATCAACTTATTCAAGTTTCTATTAAGTCAAAATTATTCTAATAATCATACCAACCAGCTTGTAATTTAAATTTAATTGACAGTTGCTCAAATCTTAAAGCCTTAACTGTAGTGTTAATGTCGTATATTTGATTCTGCACTAGGTTATCTATTTCCTCTTTTCACAACTGCTTATACTTCCAATATAATATTAAAGAGTGATTATTTTGCGTTTTCTTAAATCTTATTACAAAATATCAGAATCAATTAGCGTGTACAGTTATTTTTCTTTTGTCTTTAGCTGGTTAACAAATGCCCTGTTACTCTGTGGCATTACTGATACTTACTTATTCTCGACAAGAGTTGATTGTATAGTTTTTAAGATTTAAAAATGAATATTAGATCCAGATCTTCTCTTTTTCTGAAACTGTAAAAACATTCCAGATTCGGATTTACACTTCTACTAACTTTTTCAGCGAATAACTAAATTCAAATTTAACATATTAGAATATGCCGATTAGTAAATATATAAAAAATTATATTTAGAGAAGCGAAATGAACTTACTTTTGCTTGGGCCAGGACCATGGTCATGACGCTGTAAAAAACGTGAAAAAGAGCGAGGACGAATATAAATATATGCAATTGGTGCACCCCAGACGCGGAGATCAATGGCACTTTACCCTGATTTGCCCAAAAAGGAAAAGAACACATACTGTTAATATTTAACAAAGGGTAAGGTGCATGATATGAGGATTGAGGATATTTACGTTACTAATAGCATGTCTGATTTTACGTCTAAATCATTATTATAATTTGGAGAAAAGTTATCAGAGAATATATTTTGCCCAAACGAGGAAAATTGAAATGAGAAACCAAACTACTTGCTATTCCAAACTTCTAATTTGTAACATTGAATGCATTAATTTCCATGCTAGCTAGCTCCCTCACTTTATTTGAGCAATAGTCACTGCCAGAGGCCGAAGTTGCCAAAACTCGACGCCATACCACATCCTCATCAAAGAAGAGTAACCTCCTTCTCGTCTCTGATCCTGATACTTTCACCTCCTGCTTTTTGCATGGAAGCATAGTGTCACCAATTTTCTCGGGGATGCATATCTTTTTGATATAATTTGTACCGAAAGTAAGTAGAAGGGATATGAATCCCAAGAGCATTAATTCTGCAAACAAAGATATATATTATACACAAATTTGATGGGAGATAAAGACAAGGTGCTCTATAAAATTAAAAATCTTGGTCTTGATCACTCTGATTTTACTTAATTACCCGATTTGATCTTCTCCAAGGCTTCGCTCATGGCCTTCTTATGTCGTTTTTGAAACCACTGTCATGGAAAATTGGAACATAACAAGGGGAGAGGGTGAAAGGAGAATTTAGTTAATTAACAAAATCCAAGTTAGCACCAATTTAGAGTAAACCAAGAGTGAATTAATGAACTACCTACCTTTCCTAGTGAATGGATTCCATGTTCAATTAATACAGAGAGGATGACAAACACTGCACAGACGGCAGCCACAGCCCATGTGGGTGTTTCCCGCAAAGTTCTTTCTCCACTACCTTCTGCACCAGCCATTGCTCAATTTGCTCCCTTCCTTCTCTCAAGACATTAACCAAAATATCTAGCTCGGGTACTCTAGTTTAAATGGCTAAAGTTATGCATGGTATTTAGCATTTTTATATTCATATATGGGGTTCAAGGGAACATTATATATGTTTTGTCATATGCTTCCGAGTTTTATCTGCAGAGACCGTAGTGGTGGTATCACTGTGCCGGAAACTACTTACCTTCTTTACAATACAAGACATAATTAATGAGCATATAACAACAATGTTTGAGCCGGCCCTTTGGAAGATTTACAAATATAAATGCTTTTATCGTTTATTACAAATTTAAAGAAAAACTCCAAACTTTACGGGTTTAGGTATAATATGCATAGAGATTTTTTTAATACGCTTTTCTTCAAGTTTATTTTTCAAAACACTTTTAAATTTTACGCTTATCGGATATTATTAATCCCAGCCACTTGTGTATAATATATATCATGCAAATTAGTTATCATCATAGCTGACTAGGCAAGTCTTGGTACTCCAATTAATTAATCACTTAGTTAGGAGCGAGCCGTGTTGTTTGTACTGTTTCTGCATGGTGTCTTATTCCTCAATCCAACTGGTTCTTCATGGTCGATGATGATGGCAAAAGCTGAAGACGGGTGGGATCTTAGGAGAATCCGAATCCAAGAGAAAATTTTATTTTTTGTTTATGGTTCGACTTATTCTTCGATGTGCCGTCGCCATATCTAATAAATAAGCTCAGAATGATGGCACACTGCAAAGTGTTCGCTTGTTTTGTTCAATTTGACTGATTCAACAACAATCATCAATTTTAGTGTTCAATTGCTTTGTCCGAGTTGACTGTTTCAACTATCGTCAATATTTAAGGTATTTTGCTGTCCAGGTTAGCGTCCTCTCATCAGAAATTGGCAGGTATTTTTAAAATAAGAGAAATTTTTTTATTTTGAACCATTTTTTATTTATCACATCAATGAATATTAATAGTTAAAAAAATAAGGATGACTTACATTTATTAATATAACAAATAGTATATAAATCAGAACCAAAAAAATTCTCTTATTTTAAAAGTAGTTAAGAATTTCTCCTCCTTTAGTAGTTTTTTTTTTTTTTTTGTCATATACATTCACACACTTGGGGTAGAGGATTCAAACCTTCAGGATCAAACTCGGTATATAGCATTTCATGAGGTGTTACATAACCATTGAGCCTTGCCTCAACCCCCCTCTAGTGGCCCTTAGTCTTAGAATTCTACTTTTTTTTTTCTTTTGGTCAGGGGAGGGGAGATATTTTGGGAGGGGGGTTGGGGACTTGGGGCAACGAGGCTTTCCCTCCGCGACTCGAAGTCGCACCGCTTGGTGTGGTTCTTTAGAGGCTTGGCAGATTTGTTAGTTAAACCACGGCCTGTGCTCATCATGACGGCCAACTATGTACAAGCCCCCACCCATTGACAATCTAAAGCTATTAGAGTCACTAAAGAGTCCAAGACCAACAAAAATGAGGTCCACATCTCTTTTTCTTTTGGCAACGAATAGTGCACATTTTGGGCCATCAAGGCTCTGGCTCAATTTTAGTCAGGGCTGATAGACATTAGAGGGACGAAGGTTCGGTTCTTTCCCGGCCCACCACAACCACAAGCCACAGCCGCTAACATTATCCAACAATTAAAATTAGGAAATACTAAAAGGTTATATTCCTTCAATTATTAATTACTTAATTAATCTTTCTCGTTTCTCCCTTAGCGGATATCGAGCAGCTATGATTGAGAATATTGCACATTGCATAATTGTTAAATGCCCACCAGTTTTAACGGTTTGCCAAAAGCCGGAGATATTCCATGAGTTATATTAAATTGATTATGATTATAATTGAATCATTTACTAATAAAATATTTGTTAACTAATTTAAAAGATTACTTTCAAATAAGACTTGAGAATGATATATCAACTTGTCACATCATCATAAATAATTATTTATTATAATAATTATTTTATTATAATTTATTATTTTTTTAAAATTTTATACTATCAATATATAATACATAATCCAATAAAAATTACATGTCGCTCTTTGTTTATCAATTTAAAATATGTAATTTAGGAAGGAAAAAAAAAAAGGTGGAAAACGTTAAAAATTATGGGGAATAGTAGATTAGAACAAGAAGGTGGGGTGTGGTGGGTGTATATCCGAACCTGTCTGCGTCCCTACGGGCGGTGGTAGCTGCTAAACCAAAAGAAAATATACTATTGCTACAGCGAGGGAGCACCAGTTGTTATCGTTTTACAGGCTTAGGTATTATCGAACTGTGTATTTTCGCTCATCAAAAATATCACGCACACTTCACACTTTCCGAACGCCATTTCCCATTCTTCCATATCGTCAATTCTCGTTCGCTCATCTCCAACACTATGGCCGCTGTTTCCACTTCTTTGATTCTAACCAAATCCGGTAAGCCTTCTTTACTCTCTTCACGCCTGGTTTCCATTTTTCTTTCTTCTTTCTTTTTTAAGATTCCTTTGTATTCCTGTGCTTACATCTTTAATTTAATTCCAAGATTTTCCCTTTCTTTGTTATCAAATATTAATGGATCGATTTGAGAGATGAAGGCTTGAAAATTGGGGTGCATTCCCCTGATTTTAATCAACCATCGATATATGTCTTAACAATGATCTCATTAGAATTACAAAGTATATGTTTGATCTCTATGATATTTTAAGTTATCCTTTTACTATTGATCTAGCGGTTTGCATCAAAGATTGCTTATCACTGCATAATCCATCGGAATTACTCATTTGTAGGGATTCCCTGTCCGGGTCTCCATGGTATCTTTTTTCTTTCTTTTTTGACTTTGTTGATACAAGGAGTATTCTCATGGGTTTGCCTTCGTATCGTGTTCATATCCAGTAAGAGGTTTTCTTGGGGTGTTCTATAATTAGTTGGATTTCAGCATGTCAGAAACATATAACAGTAATGGTTGTCAAGATCACCTATTCATGCCGCTTGCTGTTGTGTTTATGAACCTTGCTTTGCCTATTATCAAGCTCTTTTGTTTCTTCTTTATTCTTTTTTGGTTGTTGGGGGAAGGAGGAGGTATTACAAAGATTTGGTCTGTATTTGTTTCATGCAGTGTTGGCATATTTGCTGCGCTTTGCCCACTTTTACTCCCATGCTTAATTTTTCTTTTGCCCCAGAAGGGCATGTCTCCTTTACTATCTTCTATACTGTATCAAGAACTTTTACCGCAACAAGAATCGTTGATGTGTATTTTTTTTTATTTTAATTTTATTTTTTCAATCAAACATTGGTTCTTTTACCTAAGGGAACATCTTGTTTTCTGACTTATCTATTGTTGCAAAAAATTTTGCTAGCATCTTCCATAAATAAGTTGGACCACACTCAGGTCAAGATCAGACATTCCAGCTTGTCACTGAATCTCAATCGTCGAGGGCGAGTGCAACTATCTTCAGCCAGAAGGCCTCTAACCATTCAAGCTACATATAGGTATTGCCTCTGCTGTGATTTTGTTATCACAGCCCTCTGCAGTTTCTCTGCATGAGTGCATTGAATTTGTTGCAAAGTGAATATGTATGAATGTCTGAGAAGTGTCTTAGATGGTAGCTTTATTTATACAAACTGCCTCACAAAATCATAATCATAATATTGAGAGGCACAAACGACTGACACAATCAAGAAATTGAGAGCACAAAGATAATCTATATTTGGAAAATATTTTGATTGTGGCAGTTTGTAATGATTAGATGTTATTAATTTGGACCACTGCTTGTTCTGGAGCTACAGTGACGGTGGAAGGCCCAGCAGTGCTGGCATCTTTGTTGGTGGCTTTCTCTTGGGAGGATTAATAGTTGGTACCCTTGGTTGCGTGTATGCACCTCAGGTAGTATTTGTTTCTGTAAGATACTTCTCCAAGCACTAGATGTTGTTGTTTTATGAGATGCATTCAGATATTTGTCTTACCCATAAAGTCATCACAATTTTATTTGTCAATTTTCTATGGTGCAAACCATGATTTCTTTTGTTGCTTGAATGTTATATACCATTTTATCCTTTCACAGATCAGCAAAGCACTAGCTGGAGCTGACCGGAAGGAGTTAATGAGAAAACTGCCAAAATTCATATATGATGAAGAAAAGGCTTTAGAGGTGAGAAGTTGATTGCTGTTGATATTGTCCTTCATGTTTGTCTTTATGAAGGGCACTTGCCATGGTTGATCTAGCTGTCTCTTTTTGCCTGCAAATGCACTCGCATGCATAGTTGATTAGATTTAAAGATCTTATCAATCTTAGACTTATTTGCCAAATTCACATAATGATTGTCATGGTGAAAACTGGTTTCCTCTGTGCATCCAGTTTTTTATCCTTCATTCTGTTGCAAAAGTTTATATCTATTTTTTTTTCCAAGGAATTGCTTCTGGGAGGCCTTTACACTTGTTCTCTTTGCCGTGGCATGTTGGTTTTCTAAGTGCAGTTATTCCTTTAATGGCTCAAAATATCTGGCTTACTTGAGTTGCAGAAGACACGAAAGGTACTCGCTGAGAAGATTGCACAACTGAATGATGCCATAGATGATGTTTCTGCTCAGCTACGGTCAGAGGAGGCCCCAAATGGAGTAGCTGTGAACTCTGATGAAATTGAAGCTGCTACATGAGACTGTTGCTGTGATGTCATGGGTACAATTGTCCATTACTCAGTTCACTAGAAATCTCGTGGTACAAAATGTATTTGAATTTCATGTAATATCTTTTCCATTTCTTCTTAGTAATAAACAAAGTAGTTTTCTTTTTGTGGCAGCCTCTACTGCGGTTAACTATTCGTTTTGTTTGAATCCATGCGGTCTTGCTCAATGTTTGAGTCAAAGTCCGATAACATGGCTGGTTTCTTGTGTTCTCCCAGCTATTTTATTCTAATGAGAGGCTGCCATGACAGGCGTGATTTTTCATACATAGTTTACCGTTTCTGGTTTGTGTTGTTTAAATAATCAGTGATTAATATCGCTTTGGATTCTCCATGTTAGGATGTTGTCACTGTTGTAGCAAACATGAAATGGATGATAATCATGTATCCGTATTCTTTGGTGTTAGTCGTAATGTAGGTGGTAACTTCATATTCACGGCGAAGTCTTGGACTAGAAAAGATTATTTGATGCAAGGGTAAACTAAAAGGAGTTAGTTACAACAATCAAAAGTACAGTTCGTGGTGGTGACGATCAATTGATATGTAACTAGGATGGATGGATCATGGATGTTTTACCTTTGAATAAACTGAAAAAGTGAGTTCGGTAACATGCGTAAAATTTGGTATGTTCACAAGCATAATTCCCGACAAAATGATGTGTTATATCATATTTAATACGAGATAAAAGCGCCTTAAATTTCTATTAGGACAAGAAAAAAAAAAAAGAAGAGGAAAGATGCATGAAGGTTTTTTATTACAAATTTATAAATACTTGAAAAGCTTCCTTTAAGTTGTCCGGTTGCAAACCTTTAGTTATGGCAATGTGATTATGAGTAATTAAATGCTAAAATGAATTAATATTTCCAACTTTAAGGGCTATTCCTAATAGGAACCCAAGGAATTGTATTTAAATTACAAGATGTCCTTTAGTTTTACTAATTTCTTCTTCTACCTAATTGTAATATTTTGCACCATTGAGTGGTTCTATTAGAAAATGATTGGATGATGACAAAGTCATCAAACATTAGCATTTCTTATTTCTATTCGCCAGTTAGGCTGGGTGATTTTATGAACAAATTAGAAACAAAATAGGTTGTTATTGATCTGACATGACTATGGTAATCAATACGATTATATATTTATTACATATTTTAGCTACTATATATTATAACAGATTATTACATGCTTTCGTATTATATATTTTTTTTTCCTCGTTGTAGAGAGCAGAAGCGCATTAACGAGAACAATTTCCTGCTATTTTCGAATTGACTTTTTAATAAAATATAATAAAGTAGATTTACTTTACGTCTTTACTTGTTTTCATGGAATTACTCTAATTTTAACACATCTTCAAATTCTAAAAGAATTATTATTTGACTAGTCATCTCTTTCCCTCCTTTCCCTTTATTTTATAATTTATATTTACATATCATCCAAACGTACGGATGAGGGGGTAAGCTTCGCAGTATTGACATTGTTATTTGTTTTTTTTTTTTTTTTTCCCTTCCTGCTTTTAGGGGAAAAGAAATTAAAACATATAGTATAAGCAAAGGGACATAGTCAGGAAATTAATCAACGGTCAGCAATATATGGCGCAAAATATGAATGTTCAATTATTGCAAAGAAAATTGTTATCCAAACATTATCTTATCTTGTAGATTTTCGTAACTTATTCACCACTCGTTCCCGTTACTCACCAGCAACCATGATTTTCGATATTTTTTTCACGCTCAACTTTAGAAAAACCTGTAAAGAATAAAACTAGAGGAGGAAGAAAGACAACGTAATTGCGCGTATACACACACACAAGGAGTTGGTGTCCAGCTTTTCTTGCAGCCATGGCCACCCACGCAGCTCTAGCTTCTACAAGGATCCCCACAAACACCAGGCTTCCATCCAAGGCCCCTCACTCTTTCCCAACCCAATGCGCCTCAAAGGTTCAACTCTTTCTAACTCCATAATTTGTGGCATGTATGGTTTGTTTCATCAGCCTAAGAGGGTCTTAACTTCGATTGAACTTTGCTTGTGCAGAGGCTTGAGGTGACTGAGTTCTCAGGGCTAAGATCAAGTTCATGCGTTACCTATGCCACTAATGCTAGAGAATCTTCCTTCTTTGATGTCGTTGCTGCTCAACTCACTCCCAAGGTTAATATCTTATTAGCTGCAAATACTATTTGATTGGATGAGAGTTTCCTTCGTGTTGTATATATATATATATATATGTATATGTTAGCTCCTCTTTTCTTTGCTTTCTTATCGGGAAATCAATCAGCTCAATATGTCTACACTTAATTCTATTGTTAGATTCATAACGTATTTACATAGTGGCCACGGAAAATGCAGTAGCGTGACGGTTCCTTTTAAAGCTATGTAACAAGCAATGAAGGGAATATCATAGCAACTAATTGACATATTTGATAACTGGAGCTAACTAACTTCACCTTTTAACTTTAGCATTTTCTACTTTTGTTTGCTTTTTATTTTGCAAATTGAAATTAGACCGCGGGATCAACTCCTGCGAGGGGAGAAACAGTGGCTAAGTTGAAGGTAGCAATCAATGGTTTTGGACGCATTGGTAGAAACTTCCTGCGCTGCTGGCACGGCCGAAAGGACTCACCCCTTGATGTCATTGTTGTCAATGACAGCGGTGGTGTCAAGAACGTAAGTTTTTACATGCCAATGCCCTTTTAATTGGCTAGACTGAGTTTGTTAGTGCATATGAATTGGTTCCACTGAATGGAATGATAGTGACCTATCTGCTGCTTCACATAACCAGGCTTCCCACTTGCTGAAATATGATTCTATGCTGGGAACTTTCAAAGCAGATGTGAAAATACTAAATGACGAAACCATCACTGTTGATGGTAAGCCCATCAAGGTTGTCTCAAACAGGGATCCTCTTAAGCTTCCTTGGACTGAGCTTGGAATTGACATTGTTATTGAGGTAAGTCTTAGCTAGCACTTCTTGCCACCAATATTGTAGACATGTGGCTTTGAGGAGAGAAACAAAAAATGTTTTGAACAGTACTTTGTATCTTACCTAAGTTTAGTAAAGCTTTAGATTAATTGCAGAGCTTTTAAATTGGTGAATGGCGTGATATTCAGGGAACAGGGGTCTTTGTGGATGGCCCTGGCGCCGGCAAACACATCCAAGCTGGTGCCAAGAAAGTGATTATCACTGCTCCTGCAAAGGGTGCTGATATTCCAACCTATGTTGTTGGAGTAAATGAACAGGACTACACCCATGATATCTCCAACATTATAAGGTCGGCAACAACTGAGGCTTTGCTTTAATTTGTGTCAATTTGATTATTCATTCATATTTCATCCCTCTAATGTAGTAGATGAATATAAACTATATATATTTAAGCGGTTGAATATCTTCTTTCTTTCTTTTGTTTATTCAATTTACAGCAACGCTTCTTGCACCACAAATTGTCTTGCTCCCTTTGTGAAGATCCTGGATGAAGAATTTGGTAAGCAAACAACTCAGACACTCATCATACTGGCAGTCAATAGCAATTCCAAGCTTAAAGTCGCTTTCCTTTAATTTGCTCTATATTTCTAGGCATTGTGAAAGGAACCATGACAACCACACATTCCTACACAGGAGACCAGGTACAAAATCATCTACAAGTTTGTTGGAATTTAACACACAAGTTTAACTCAACTTACGTGTGATCGAATATCTCTCATACTAGTGTTTAGTGTTTACCAAGCTAAGTCATCTATAAATTCACGCAACTGAGAATGGATAAGAAGTAATGTGAAGAATTGTGCTTGTGTAGAGGCTTTTGGATGCTTCGCACAGGGACTTGAGACGAGCTAGGGCGGCAGCACTGAACATCGTCCCCACCAGCACCGGAGCAGCCAAGGCCGTGTCTCTAGTGCTGCCAAAGCTCAAGGGCAAGCTCAATGGGATCGCGCTGCGTGTGCCTACACCCAATGTTTCAGTTGTTGACCTTGTCGTGAACGTAGAGAAGAAGGGTATTACGGCTGAAGAAGTCAATGCAGCGTTCAGAAAAGCAGCCGAGGGGCCACTGAAAGGTGTATTGGACGTGTGCGATGTTCCACTTGTGTCTGCGGACTTCCGTTGCACCGATGTTTCTTCTACTATTGACTCCTCCCTCACTATGGTCATGGGAGATGATATGGTGAAGGTGGTTGCCTGGTATGACAATGAATGGGGTTACAGGTTAGTCCACTTTCCTTCCTTCCATATATAATATAACGAAATCTCGTCACTGAATCCATTCTTGAGGCTGTCATAAAAGTTTCCAAGAGATAGAATAGAACATTCAAACCTCAATTTATATGTATATATATATATATATATATATATATATATATATATATATAGTGGATCACGTTATTGATGGTTAGAATACTGGTGATTGCAGCCAAAGAGTGGTGGATTTGGCACACCTGGTAGCAAGCAAGTGGCCAGGAGCAGGTGCAGCTGCAGCCGGAAGTGGAGACCCATTGGAAGATTTTTGCGAGACAAACCCAGCTGATGAGGAATGCAAAGTTTATGAGTAGAAGAGCAGCCTTATTGCCGCTGCCAGCAAACCATTTATTTTGCCTTGTATTGATTAACACATGATATGAAGAAGAAAAAGAAAATGTTCAGACAGACAAGACAGACACACAATGGTATTATGATGTGATGTCTGAGGGATATCCTCAAAGTTTAGCTTTACCCGCTGCTGAATAATGAGTTTTTGCGTAACAAAGATTCATACATGTCACGATACTGTATTTCTGGTATCTCATTTATAATTCTTCGAATTGATTAATCAGTGCCTTGCGGAAATTCACTGGCTGTGGGAAGAAAATGTAGATAAACACAGGACACAGCTAGGTTTGAATTAAAGTACCTGTGTGCTTTTTTTTTTTTTTTTTTTTTCTCTCTCCTGAAAGTACTGTGCTTTTTTTTTTTTTGGTCGTAATGAAAGTACTGAGTTGGTGTGTGTGTGTGTGTGTGTGTGTGTGTGTGTGTGTTTTGGTCGGACCGTGTTTATTATATTCTCTTTCTCTCTTTCATCTGAGATTATAAGGTCCGACTTCGGCCCAATTTGTTACCAAAAGAAGGCATACTTCAATCGGCCCATCCAGCTGACCCAACGGGTCATATGCTGGCCAAGGCCGATGGCTCAGCCCACAAATCTTTGATTGAAAATCTTTCATCTTATTGGGCCAATTGTTGCTCAGACCCTTGGCCCAAAATAAAAGAACAAAGTTCATGTGCACCTATTGACTTAAAAAAAAAAAAATCAAGTGCACCCCATGATCACACTCCCACTTG
Organism: Pterocarpus santalinus; assembly: GCA_031439595.1. NCBI lineage: Eukaryota > Viridiplantae > Streptophyta > Magnoliopsida > Fabales > Fabaceae > Pterocarpus > Pterocarpus santalinus. Next base: position 1,673,152 of record CM062529.1, read on the forward strand.
CCCCCTCATTGTTGGTAAAACAAGTAGGAAATTTCTCCTCAAATCAGATTCCACCGAAGGAAATTTGAAACATTTGGTTCCATCCCGATACGACAAATTAGGTGAAAAAAGTCGCAAATTTATTTAAAAATCTCGAAACCCGTGCAGTGATAGTGGAGGATGAAGAAGAATCTCTGGCCAATGGGCATGGTAGAGGCCAACAAGCCCCCACAGCCACAAATCAAGCAAGCAAATTATTCACTATGGACTATTCGGCTCACTCGCACAGCCATATGCCCCGACACCATCATTTTCATTTCTGATTATTCAGACTTGTTTCCCCCTCTTTTGGCCTATTCCCACCGTGGACGTGGGGATACAGCGCTGCTTAAATTACGGTCATTATCTGCTTGTGATAATAGAACAAGAATATTTTTAAACAAAATTTAACACATTATAATATTTTTCATGCTGATGTTTATGTATAAATAATTGACGATTCATGATCAGAGATGATAATTAATTATTGCTAAATAATATATAATTATTACTGTATTATGCAGTATCTAGCATAATAGAAAAACAGTGCACAAATAATGATAAATAGAACTAAAGCGCCGTGGCATTTTCCTTTTGTGTTTATATGATGATCAAGGCAGAAATTGTTGCCCATATATATATTCCATTGATATTGGAACCCATTTCAATTCAATTCAAATTTAACCATTTGGCCATGGCCACCTGCACCTACTACCAATACCAATGTCTAGCCAAACTGAAACTTGCACTTGAACTCGTGCTCGTGACTCTGATCCTCATTCCTTTGGAACCCGTTTCGGTTTCAGGAGTGGGCATCAACTACGGCACCCTTGGAAGCAACCTCCCATCCCCAAAGAAAGTAGCACAGTTGCTACAATCCACTCTGATAGACAAGGTCAAGATCTACGACTCCAACCCCGAGATCCTGCAAGCCTTCTCCAACACCGGCATCGACCTCATCGTCGCCGTCGAAAACTTCCACGTGGCCAACGTCAGCGCCGACCCATCCGCGGCCCAAAAATGGGTCTCCACCCGCATAGTGCCCTTCATCCCCGCCACCTCCATCGTGGCCATCGCCGTGGGAAACGAATACCTAACCACCAACATAAACGACAACCACGACCACCTCGACGCAAACGCCTTGTTCCAAGCCATGCAGAACCTGCATGCCGTTTTGGTCTCCCATGGACTTGACCGCAAGATCAAGGTCACTACCCCACACAGCATGGCCGTTCTCGCTTCTTCATTCCCTCCTTCTTCCTCAACCTTCGCTTTGAACCTTATTCCAGTGATGACTGATATCGTTGGGTTCTTAGCTGACACTGGTGCACCTTTCATGATCAATGCTTACCCTTACTTTGCCTACAGGGACAACCCCAGTTCCGTTAACTTGGACTATGCGTTGTTAGGGAACGCTTCTGGGGTTCACGACCCAAAAGGGTATGTGTATAACAATATGCTGGATGCGCAGATTGATGCTGTGAGATCCGCCATTAGTTCACTTGGGTTTGGAAATCGAAGCATTGAGATAACTGTGTCCGAGTCAGGTTGGCCATCTAAGGGTAACCCTGGTGATGATGCTGCTACGCCCCAGAATGCGAGGATGTACAACACAAGGTTGATTGAACGTGCACAGTCTAATAAAGGAACACCAACGAAGCCTAAGGACCACATTGACATTTTCGTGTTTGCTTTGTTCAACGAGAACAAGAAGGAAGGGGATGAGAGTGAGAGGAACTTTGGGATATTCAATGGAGACGGGTCTAAGGTGTATGAGGTGGATCTGAGCTGTGAGTTTTGCAGCAACAATGGAGGGACGTTTGGGTTTAGCGAGAAGGGTTCCTCGGGGGGTACTAGGGGTCCTTCGGTTTGGTGTGTGGCGAAACCTCATGCAGATGACAAGGTGCTTCAGAGTGTGTTGGACTTTTGCTGTGGGCCTGGTGGGGTGGATTGCAGAGAGATCTATGAGGGTGGAGATTGCTTTCAGCCCAACAAGCTTCTTGCGCATGCGTCTTATGCCATGAATGCTTACTACCAGATGCATGGCAGGAACTACTGGAACTGCGACTTCAAGGCCACTGGCATCGTTACTTTCAGTGATCCAAGTAAGCAAAAGTTCTTTATTCATCAATTATGTTTTTTGAATTAGGGAAAATTAAACTTCATCTTAATTAATAATTATCTCTACCCTCCCTTATGTTAATTAATGCTTGCTTGGATGTGTTAGCAAATGTTGATTCATTTCATTCTTTCCCTTCTTGCTAAGTATGGATATTGAATGAAAATAATTATTGATCAGGCTATGGAACGTGCCGGTATCCTCAACAGTAAGGAATTCCATGAAGAAAGACAGAGAGCTCTGCTAGTCTCCTCGTTGTGGTTGACAGCTGCTGGTTCCTATTTATTTATTTATTGTTACTCCAAGTTAAAAACTAGGACAGTATGATTGAGGATTCCTTTGTGCGCGGGCCAATTTTCTACGTTCTGCATTGTTATTTCTGTAGAAGTTTGATTTTTTTTTCGTCATTCTGTCTGACAAAAACTATGCCTTGATTACAGCCCTCTATTTATAGGGACAAATGACAAAGGTTGGCACGTGAACAAAGTTGTCACTTTTCAGATGAAAAAAGGTCGACAAAGGCCCCTTTTTTCCCCTTTTTTCCACGATCGCAGGCTTTTTGTTGAAAAAAGTTCGTTTTCCTTCCGTTGAGCTACGGTCCCGCAACTAGCTATAAGCCTATAGCCACGTAGCATCCACTATCATTATTTATTTTTAACCCGCGTCCCATAGCATAGCGCTCGGCTAGGGGCACAGATATTTGAACTCGTTTCCGTAGCATCCTATACAAGAATTTTAAACGCCTATCATAAATTTATAATTTTGCAATGAGTGTTAAGTATCACTATTTTCCTTTTCCTTTTAATCTTACATATTTCACCTATGCTTTAAACTATACTTTCTTAAACTAACCAGTTCATCTTACATTTTTTATATTACCACGAAAAAAAAAAACTCCCCGTTTGAGCTTTTCTACATTATACATGCCATACAATTTTCAGTGATACCTCTAGAGTGACCTACATTAGGCCGAGCATGGCGCCTCAGGGAATGTCAAACATGAGAGAAGTACTTGTCAGTCTGTCACAGACACACTTAAAATGGTTTGCATTGTTAGGCTGTGATCTAGCGCATTGGCAAGTAGATCCAAAGGCCATAATAATTGTGTTCGAGTCTCAAGATTTACTACATACTTACAATAGAGCCTTTCCTTTCTTTTCTTTTCATTTCCTTTCAAACCTACACGCCTGTTCATTTTATCCTCAAGAAAGAAAACAACACAACAAAAAGGGGGGAAAAAAAAAGTTGCAAATACACGCTTTCTTATTTATTTATTTAAAAATCATAGTGGGATAGAGGCTTCCACGGGCACGGTAAATGACCAACCCGAGGACAACTAGGGAGCCCGTCGTAGAAAACAAAATAAGTATATGATAGTACTAGAAGGGTCTCCTTGGCATCGTAAGTAATGGTATCTGTACAGAATGTAATGGGTGTTAACGTCTTCTTTGTGATACATTTCACAGAAAGGAAAACAAAGACTTACACGGTCATGGGGGATATTCGATGACTCCACATTTGTCTCAATCCTGTATGTCAAGGAAAGGAAAACTTCCAAGATATGTCCTATAAGAAGTAAAAATTTATAGATATAAACAGCTGCATGATATGAAATTTGGGATTTGTAGAGAAAGAGCATAGCACAAGGCTAGACGAATAAATAATCATCAATCAATGGCATCAAAATTGTCATTTGTTTGAGTTGGCTGTCAATTCTATTTGTATCCTCTTTGGCTGCCTGCCCAGTTGATCCTCAGATGATCTTTCTTCTCCATTCCTCTTTCTTCTCTCACTCCGTGGTGACACTTCCTTCTCGTCAATCAGTGAAAGAAATCTTTGAAAAGGGCCAGAAATTGAGTTAACATTAGAAGCGGGTTCAGAAGGAGCAGCATGCCGTAGCTGTAGCATAATCTGCAGAAAATATATGACAAGAGCTATAAAGCAAGCTATCCCGCAAATGAGAAAGAGGCCCCAGAAGCTTTTGAGCTGAAGCCTATCTGAGTCTATTTCAGCATTATCTAAACTACAGGTGCTTCGTGTCATCCACTTATCATGAATCCGCTGCAGATCACCAGTTTCAGAAAGTTGTAGAATGGCTGTTGACAAATCCACAGCCAAAGGGGAGTCCCGAGGGAATGCCTAGCATAGCATGGCAAACAAAATGAGTTTTATCATAACATAAGAATAGTATTGATAACACAAACTATGAATGATGATGAGTTAGTCAGATGCATATATCAACAATTTACACATATTATATATAGGGCACTTCTTGTGGAAAAGGAAGAAAACAAAAGCAGGGGAATAAACAGATGATGTCTTTGATTCAATTGTTCCGTCAAGATATCCACGCTAACATAATTAAGACAAAATGAGTCTCATGAAATATTATTGAATACACAAAATGACGAGTCAGTTACATGCATTTATTTATTTATTTATTTTGATGCACAGCCACATGCTCATGTTACCAACTTATCATGTTAAAAGAGCACAATGATGGTGAAATCTGCAAAGAAAACAAAATCAAGAAATTGAGGATGAGGGTTATGTTTAATCTTGGCCAACCAAATTGTGATTCACTTTTTCCATAAAAATTTTTGAAAGGCACACAGCAACCACAGATGTCTGCAACAAATTCAAATATCTTCTTTTTGTTTCCACTGAATTATTGATTTCAAAGGTATACTTACAAAACCCCAGCCACTTCGGGTGAACTCCTGACCAACAATTCTGAATGTGCATTGGGTTGACAAGAAGATTTCAACATAGGGTCGTTCATCAACAATAGCACCAACACCTCCATTACTAGAACCAAGCTGAAGTGCCTTAGCATATTCTTCAGGAGATCCAAGGGGAACAAGCCTGGACTTGGATATTCCAATATCCTCAATCAAATAGCGTTTTGTGAATGAACCCACTTGGAAACCTATACGTTCATCACTAGCTTTTAAGCTATCTATTCCACTGACAGGAGAAGATAAATGCTGCACAGTGAGTATGGATGTTAAACTTGCGGTGTAGCTCGAATTTATGATCAAAACCACAAACAACCATATGAGAACCACCAAGCGACCAAGAGTACTCATGGTATTCTCTCCTGCATAAACAATGAAGAAAAATCCAATAAAGCTGTTGCATTATGCCCTTCCCTTTTTTTTTATGTTTTTGCGGGGGCGTCATGCCCTTCCTTAAACAAAAGTAACTGGAGTATCACTTACTGTGGGAAAAAAAGAGAGTTGACAGGCTAAACCTGCAGGCATGGAAAAAATAGATGAATCAGAAAAAAATTAGATCACCCAGTTCTGATTGACGAATCATATCATGCAACTACTACACACAACAAAAAATTCTAACAGTGTAAAATTCTGAAACACTTTCTGCATTTATTGGTAAGCATATGTAATGCCATGAAAATCCTAAAAACATGGTATAAGAAACAGATCATATATAAAATGTATGCAACTTAGTAATAGTCTTCGTTTTCCCGGGACCACAGCTGAACCTACTTCTTGGTAATAGTCTTCATTTACAGCGCGACATGTACAAAACATAAGCAGCTATGAAGCCAAGCACAGAAGTAAGATAATCAAGCAAAGAACTGACCACAAAATAGTTATAATTTGCTGTTTCGGTGGGCCCCTGAACTCATCATTTATCCTGTGTTCCAGAATCCAGACAACTATCCCAATGAAAAAGAAGAAACAAGCAGTCACAATCCACATAAGAGGAGTGAACGGCTGCAGGAAAGACCAACCGCCAGCATTGATTTTCTTAAAAGGGGCAACCACAACGAGTCCAGATGCAGCATATGGCTGTGTAAAATCTACAATTTTTGTCCGATTTGTGACAATGGCAATGTCACCAACAGCACCATCAAAGTACTGTTCCAACAAAATGAAAGAATTAGCAGTTGAATAAAAATAATGATACCAAAAATTGTTGGCATGTATAGAGGATTAGAATTATCATGCAGTACTTACACCAGTTGTGATTAAGTTGACAAGTTCTGTGTAGCTTGGATTCTTGTGACCATCTCCAAATGGGACAAAGTGGTATGGAACAGCATATGGTAACAAGTTTACAGCTGCTGTGAATACATCAATGCAGAAACCTTTAAACATATCTGTTCCCTGCACCGGGGAAACAAATTCACGGAAGCTGACCCGGATAGGCACACCAATTCTCAGTTGTTTTCCATTATTTGGGAAGACCCACCCACGGGGTTTCGATAATATATCTCCAGGCCATATGACACTGTGAAGGTGCTGGTTTGCACTTGATCTATTAGGTGGCCTAGCATACAATGTCTCAGGAGGCACAATTGACAGACCAGAATAGTTGCACCAGTAACCAACCCGATGAAAGCCAGATCCAACCACATTAAGAACATCATAGGCAGGATGAACAAGGCATCTGTCTGATTGAAATTTCACATGACCTGTTAATCCAACAAAATCACTTTGCACTATGTTCTTCAACAAAAGCGTTCCATTATCAAAAATGCTCATAGCATCAAGGTTGAGACCACCTCCCTTATCATCACGCAACCTTGTGTAATTGGTAAATGAAACAATCCCACCCTGACTAAAAAATGCATCAATAGCTTGTGCTACCAGAAGAACGGAATCATAAGCATAGAGACCATAAGAATGTAACCCCAAAGAGCCACCAGTTAACTTGTTCCACCGAGAGATAAATGCTTTTTTTCTAACAGAATCAGGTGTATGTTGGCGCAAAACAAGTACTCCCTGCAGAACATCCATTGTTTCTGAAGGAAGAGGAGCAGAATCTAGGACAGATGAGAGCCAATCCGTGGCTATCCAGACATAGCCATCCCCCATCATCCCAAGAAAATGTGCCACATTGAAGACCATAAATCCAGAATCAGGGTTTGCATGGAGAACAATGACCCGAGATTGCATAAGTGCCACATTCACAAGCAAATCCGTGATTTCACCCTTGGCAACTCCTGTTCCAGATTTAATTCCTGCCTTGTAGGAGATTCTACAGCTCCTGCCCGCCAGCTGATCGTCTAATGCAGACACACCATTTCGTCCATAATCATCATCTACATATATGGCAATCACCTCCTTCCAACCATAATAATCAACAATTTCAGCAACTGCAGTCATTTGGTACAAATCACTCTGTGTTGTCCTCACAAAGAATGGGAACTGCAGGGAGGAAAGCGTAGGGTCTGTTGCCGCAAAGGACACCAGAGGAACCCGGAGCTCATTTGCAACATGGGATATAATGTGGGCTACTACAGAAGATTGTGGACCTATTATAGCAATTACATCAGTCTCCATGAACCGCAAAGCTGCAATCAGTACAATTTGTCTATATCTATCAGCATGACAGTATCAGTGAATCTAAGTAATGCAGCCTCTCCAACAAATGAGAGAGAGGCAAAGCAAGAAAACAAGCAAGCAGCTACATAAATAAATTAAATTAAATTGATCAGAGTATGGAGAATAATTGACATACGGAGAAGAATAGAAGAGAAGAGATTAGAGTACCTTGAACCATGCCCATAAAACCACTGCAATTGGAATCTTGCATAGTGAGATCAAGTTTGGTTCCATGAAGGATGCTAGTGTTGGCATTTACATCCTTCACTGCTTCCTCCATGGCTATTTTAGCCACTCTCCCAATTGTGGAATCGACGGTGAAGATGGCTCCAATGGTCACAACGGCGGGTCTTGAGGATGAGACATTTGCAGCAGCAGCCACACAAGGAGATACTGATACTCCCAGAAAAGGGAGCAACACCACCGAACAAAGAATCAAAAACAAATTCATCTCAGCTAAAACCACTAACCAGGGGCATAACACAGATCAATTCATGCCAGGAAACAATGGGTTTGCCTTGAAATATCCAAGCCTTGCATTGCACCTGATTCCGAAGGAAAAGCTACCATCTCACCTTAGAAAATAGAAAACATCCGTAATGAATTACAGACCAAACATAGGAAAGTATGCCAAAACTCTATGAATATGTTTCAGAGTAACAGCCACAGTACGACAACGACAGGGACCAGAAATCTAATCTAATCAAAACCAACCGTGAACCTTTTTTCTGATTTTAGTGTGAAAAATGATATTCACGTGTTAGTTTTTACCAAAAAATATAATGGAAGAAAACTGCAAGACTCAACCTGCTGAGCGGAGAGTGTCCTTACTAACCAGGCAGAACGAACTAAATAGTGACTTAGGATTGGGAAGCCACGGGCACTTAAAAAAAAAAAAAAACAAGGAATATAATACTAGCAGATTTAGAAAATATATATGAGGAGGGGAAAAGGTTACCTAACCTGCACTGCAGTAATGGAGCAAATATTGATAGAAATAACGTTAGAAACAACAACCGGGGTCTGGGAAACGGCGTTCACGTGACTTCAGCAAATTGCAAACTCACCGAAAAGAAATAGTTGGAAGGTACGGAAATATTACGTGTTTGTGTTCTTAAATAAGTTATTATGTAAATATATTTTATATAAAATTTATTATTAATATATAATTTTATATAAAATAATTAAGAATACAATTATATGTTACTCCCAATTATATAAATATTTCTCACCTTATCCTGTAGGAAAGAGACGCGATACAACAAAACAACGTAGACTCAGCTCCCTCGATAATCACACATGGAAGACATTTTAATATTACTGTTTATCGGAAAGACATAACAATTATGACATATATGAATTTGAAGCTCCGTAATTTGTCCAAACATCAAGGTTCAATTGTCATCTAATGGAACTGATCCAATTTGGGTACCGCGAAGCGAAGCTTGATTGATTGATAGGATTTGATATGACTTTTCTTGACTCGCACTGCATTATTTTTATCATCGGGTTTGACAGGGGATAATTTATTTCAATTATCTATAATATTTAATTAAATTATCTAAATTTATAATATTATTTTATTTAATTGTACAGTATTATTAATAATTTAAAATTTTAAAATAATATAAATTATTATTAATATAATAATTTGTATTATTTTCTTAAAAAATAGTAATATAAATATTATTATTAATTAATAATATTATTATTAATATTAATTTTTTAATAATTATTATTAATAAAATTAATTATTATAATTATATTAATAATTAAATTTTTTATTTTTATTAAGTAATAATTATTATTAATTATAAATATTATTATAACTAATAATAATAATATTTAACTATTTTTTTATTATTATTATATTAGTTTAATATATATATTATTTAATAATTTTTTTATTATCTATCAAATAAAATAATATAAATTATTACTTAAATTATTTATATATATTAAATATTATATTTAATATTATTAATAATTTAAAATATAATAATTTTTTTAAATAATAACCTATATTACTGATAATTTTAATAAATAATTTACCAAACAACACCTTAAATCTTGATTAATTAAAGATTGTTGGTGCCATGTTAGTCCACTATTCTACTTCATAAATATACATATTAAATGAACACGAGCTTTTCTGGTTTTTTAATTCTTAATTGATTCTTTCTGTAAACGCAACTAATAAAGAACCTTTTTCTTTCGGCTGTGATGGCAGAACTAAGAACTATCTAGCTGGATAGTAAGATTTTCAGCAGGTTTAGGCCAAGTCGCAGTTTTCGTGGAGTGTTATGGAAAAAGCTTGCTTTTACATTTAAAAACTCATACATAATCTATATAATGTATCGATTAATTAACAAATTCATAGCTTATTTTTTAATTAAAAAAATGCTGTAACTTATCTGGTCTATATACGTTGTTAGTTAATCATTTCTTGGCATATATTAGTTATTTGCATTAGCAAATCGTAAATCTGTCATCACCAAATCCATCCATTTTTAATATGAATATGATTGCAAATAGTAATGGACTCGGCTTATCTTTCATAGCAATGACCAAAACCATCATAAATATAAAACAAACAAAATGTTTATATTTCATATCTGTTATCTAGTATGTAACTGTATTTTATTTAAAAGTGATTGATTGTAATAAAAATGAACTGCAACTAAAAAAAAAATTGTACTTACAATGTTACAAATTATCACAAGTATTCTATTCTTATTTAATATGAACAACAAATGATATCAACATATAGATACAGGAAGGCATAAAAAGTGTGCGACCAGTTAAAGCTTTTATGGCGCTAGCATGTGTTAGGAATAAACAATACGTGCTGGAATAAAGATTTGTATGGGGAACAAAGCAAAGTCACCGTCCTTTCCTTTTTCTTTTTTTCGGTAATTGCAGATTGAAAGAGAATGGGAAAAGGGGGGAATGGATCAATTGCTCCAAAAGCACCTAAAAATTTATCAGGTGAAGATGAAGCAGCTGTTTCGGAGAAGAAAGGAATAAAGTTTAAATTGGAGTAATAATACGAAATAAAATTGCAAAGTTGACGCCGCTCAAAGAATAAAACTTCAAGCATTTTTCGACTGACCTCTTTTTTTTTTTTTGTATATATAAATATATGAATCGACCCTTTTATTTGCATCCTGCCTTGGTATTTTACGTTGATGTACATTGTTGCCATAAACTGTCTAGATACAGTAATATAAATGCTCGTGATATAATTTTTCAAAAGAATATAGTATATGCATTATTTTGTTATAAAAGATTTAATTTTGGTATTTTTAATTATTATTTTTGTTGGTACCCTGCTTGGATTTGTATAATAACAATTGTGATCCAATCCGGTTCACTGGCCATTCTTTTTTTTTTTATAATCTAAAATAATAAAATTAAGAATTATTTTTAAGAGATATTTTTAAAAAAGAAAAATAAGAGTTAAATATGAAATATTTTAAACTTAAATAAAATATATGAAAAAACAATCATTAAGTTATAGATTCTCACTTACCGTCCTTGCTGCTTCTAAATTATTCACTTTTATTGTGTCTTTGACCTTTTTAATTTAGTTATTATAAAAATTCAACGAAACAAAATAAGAAGCATGCCTGACATGCGCCAAAGAACAGCTGTCTTTGCGGAAAATACTAGACATTAAGTTACTTTAGAAATAAATAAATCACATTATTAATGAGAGGACGCAAACTTCAAACTTTAAGCCCAATAATGTTTTATTCTTTTTCTTATATATTTTCCACTTAAAATAGTTAATATGAAAAACTGAAAATCTAAGCTATGGTAGGGCTTGCTTTACGTGACATAAAAAGGTGGTAGCGGTATGTAGCATAATCATTATTAAAAAGTAGTAGAAGAAGAAGAATAGTGCAAAACGACTTTTAGTGCAGTTTAAATTTTATTTTCTTCATTACTTGTAGAATAGTTGTGCGCAACAACTTCATGTGGGCTTCGCTTTTTTTATACGCGGGCTCACCGTTGGGTTGCAAATGGATCAAGCTCTAACGAGAGTCAATTTGGCCCAGCCGTAGGTCTAAAAAAGTATATAAAATATATTATTAAAATTAAACAAAAGGTTATATATTAAATTTGTAAAATATTCAAATTAAAAAAATTGTAACATACAATTCCCTACCAAAAAGTCTTGTAAAATACAATACATTATTCTTCAATAAATTAAGCTCGTCTTTTAAGCTGTTTTACTAGTCAATCCTTTTTCCTATATTGAGAATTTACTAAACCTCCTCGATTAGGAGAATTTGTAAAATAAAAGGTACGTAAAATTTGATCAAAGTATGTAGAATAATACTAATTCCATATGCACATTATCTTATATTTGTATATTTGTCATAATCTAATTATATATTTTTTTTTGTCATTAAAGTTTAGGGTTTATTTTTGTATATTTTATTTTATTTTTTACACACGTATATTTTAATTTTGTCCCGTCATACAAACACGAGGTAATGTGCTTGGTTTTGATTTTTTTTTTTTTTTGGGGTTACATGCTGATTTGGATTTGTATATCCACAAATAGGCAAAACCCCAATTAAGATGATCGAAAATTATAAGTCGTTGACAGCTATCATTTCCCATTTGACATTCAGGTTGTCTCGAGTACAGGTGGATTGATATAGAACGGAATATCCATGTAATGTATCCTTCGATTTAACCAAAAGAAAAAGCACAAACAATCATGTCTAAACTCTCACTGAAGCTATGCTATGTGCTTTCGTGCAAAAGGAAAATCAGGAAAGAAAATAATGGAATAATGGAGTGGGCGAGATTCTTAAATAAACACTTCAATGTGAATGTATATGATAAATAATGTTTGGCTTAAAATTCTTCCTAAACAACGACTATAGAGATACAACACCGCCTTCTCCATTTTTTGGTGTCGGTTTTTTTTTTTTACCCCCACCCCAAACGTTGAGGCAGAGCACAAAAGGGAAGCGCGTGAAATTCGCCGAATTGCGAATTGGGACAGACATAAGGATATCGAAGAGCAAGGCAATCTTTGCTTTATTAACCAGAAAAAAAAAAAGGTACAAAAACGTACGTTTTTTTTTCACCTTAGCCTATGCTCACTATTACCCAATCATATTTAAACGCGTGTACTTTGAGAATCCGAGGCCTTTCCCTTGCCTTTAGGGCGTCACAGCCCAACTCACGCCCCGGAACTTCTCGCACGTTCAAAGGACAATTGAAAGCAGTGCCGTCCATTTACCACACGGTAGATCCAACGGCTAGGACGCAATCCACCCCGGAGGACAACCACACTCCCAATAAAAACCCTCCACGTGTCGGAGTTCCCAATCCACAACGGGAACCGCTACCGCTACACTTGCAGCAGTTTACCTGGAATCGCCGGTGGCAAAGCAAACAAAACCGTATATAGCAACACACCATAAGCATAGCCAAGTAGCCTTTCTATCTCCCCATTTTTTCTTCCCTCTGATCGTGAATGTCTCTTCTCTCACATATCACATCAAACAACATACATAGTACCGTGTTTTATTCGACATCATCGTCTTCGTCATCGTAATATGAACCAGGCTCGTTGCTGTGTGCGTAACAGTAGTTGTTGGGTTGATAAAGTCTTCGGGTTAGGTTTGGTGGCTTCACTCTCTTGGTTTTCTTGTAGTCTCTTCTCTTGTGGACGCGGATGCTTGCTTCAAGCGCAAATTCCTGCTATTTTTCGTTCCTATACACTCAATTCCCCATTTATTCTTCTATTCACCTACTTCCGCCCCACCTATTTATTCCCCATGCTTTACCCGGTCCAAAGTTCAAGTCGCATTCTTTTCGATAATCCCAACTCAATTCTCTGCTTTGCCACTTGATCTTTTACAACGCATCACCTTTTGTTAGAATATTGAATCCAATCATTCCTTTGATTCATAATTCGATCGATAGCAACTGTGGACGTGGCAGAGTTGGAATTCACATATTATTCCATCATCCATTCAAGTCTTCTGGTTGAATCATGACTTAGGTTTAACTTAACCTTCAGGATTGGAACGTTTCCCTTGGATTTTTTTATTTTTCAGACCATACAGTTCTGGGATCGTCGAATTCAGCAGAAAAGGAGTGTTCGGTTGATGATAAGCTTAATAAGAGTGTGAAATAGAATACACATAATTCAGGAAAAGATCATCTTGTGAATTGTTAATTTAAGTAACTATTGGTTAGTATATGATTTTTGGAGCGATTATGCATGTGGGTATGGACTTTTCTCCTCCATTTGCCATGTTAGAAGAAGGTGAACTCGACAAAGATAATGCATTAGTGGTGGAAGATGAGAAATCAGGAGAATTAAATAATGTAAAACGAATGACAAAGGGTAAGCCTCCACGCCACGTCTCCACCATGAGACATGACATTAGCTCCACCAGATTGGTTGCTGCACCAGATTTGGTAAGTTTATGTTCTTCATCACCGAGATCTTCATAAAGTTGGATGCTTTATTAGCCTTTTTATATCTTGACATTTTGGCTTCAAATTTGAACAGTTTCTTAAGCTATTTGCGTGTCATATTTTGTGCCCTCTGTTGTTGATATTGCTGTCTTTTCTTGCTGGCTACAATTTTCAGCTAAATTTATATCTTCTTTTTCTGTTGCACTTAGAGATTGAATATATTTCTTGTAATGCTTTAGTTTTAGTCAATCCTTTGTAATTCGTCTTGCCAAACTAATCTGAACTAAAATGATGAGAATATTCTATATTCTTTCGTACTGTACCTTGAACTGCATTTACATTTCGGCAAAAGTATTTACTTTGTGATAGCATTTTGGAAAGCGTAGGTTATCTAAGTTGTCTGATTCTCTTCCTTTTTCTTAAGAGTTTGGAAGAAGGGGTCACCGGGAGCAAGTCATCTTCTCAAGACAACGCAGATTTTCTGCCCATATTTCGGTCAGGAAGTTGTGCTGAAAAAGGACCTAAACAATATATGGAAGATGAACATATATGCATAGATGATCTTATTCAACATCTAGGTTCATCTTCAAATGTTCCTTTTACCGGAGCTTTCTATGGGGTTAGTATGTTTTCTTCTTTCCTGATTTTACATGCATCTGCTGTGGTGATCTTAATGCTTAAAGTTGGTCTCATTTTCTATTAATGCCTGCTTACAAGTTACAGGGGAACATTAGTTTTTTTCCCCATTAGGATTATGTGTTTTATCCTAAAGCAATGTTCCATAACCAATGTTTTGAATCCATTCTTTCTTGGCTCCGAAAATATCCATAAGAGGAATTATGGCTAAAGTTCTATTTTCATCAAAATGTGACATTGCTGAAAGTTAGGACAAATGAGTTATAGAGAAATTTTTTCCCCTAAAAGATGCCATTTTTTGTAAAAGAAAGCTAGGAGAAATTAGACAGTGGAGAATAAGAAATGAATGCATTAGAGATAAAGTAGGGGTAGCAGTAGCACCTTTTGTGGAAAAGATGGTGGAATCTCATTTTAGGTGATTTGGTCATGTGATAAGAAGACTTGTGCAAGCTTCAGTAAAAATAGTAGATTAGATGGAGGGTGGTTCAATAAGTAGAAGTAAAGGGAGACCAAGAAAAACTATAAATGAAACCATTAAAAATGACTTGGATTTTAATGACTTGTCTAGAGACATAGTTTATGATAGGTTCTATGGCATTGTTTGATCCATGTAGTTGACCCTATCCAATGGGAAAAGGCTTAGTTGTTGTTGTTGTATACTATTTTTTCCGTTGATTTTGTTGCTCATAAAGTGAGATTCAGACTCTACTTTTTGTTCACGTGTTAAATTGAACAGTTCATTCATCTCTACGCATTGTTCAGGTGTTTGATGGGCATGGAGGTACAGATGCAGCTTCATTTATAAGAAATAACATCCTTAGATTCATAGTTGAGGACTCCCATTTTCCAGCTTGCGTGGGGAAAGCAATTACAAGTGCTTTTCTGAAAGCTGATTATGCATTTGAAGAGTCCAGTTCGCTTGATATCTCCTCTGGAACCACTGCTTTAACAGCTCTTGTATGTGGAAGGTAGCGAGCTTCAATTATGAATTATATTAGTTTCATTGATTTAGCAAGTTTTATTTGCTTTTCTTGCATGTTGGTTGTTAGATCCTAAAATTTTATAAATGGAAGTTGGTTAATGGCCACACTATCAGCATCAGTATCATTCTAGCGGCATGCACTTATTTAATCATAATCTGTACTTGGGGGGGGGGGAGAATTTCTATGAAACTAAGGAAATCTATTTTTTTCCTAATTGGAGATGGAAGGCAGGAGTTGGGGAAAAGAAACTTGTGAATTGTTAACATGCATCTAGTTGCATGATTTGTAATTACATATCTTTCTCAAGTTGTGAAAATTTCATCTTTTGACAGGACCATGATAGTTGCCAATGCCGGGGATTGTCGAGCTGTACTAGGGAGGCGAGGTAGAGCAATTGAGATGTCAACAGACCAGAAACCAAACTGCACTTCGGAAAGGCTAAGGATTGAGAAACTTGGTGGGGTGGTATACGATGGGTACTTGAATGGGCAGCTATCTGTTTCACGTGCCTTAGGAGACTGGCACATGAAGGTTCCCAAGGGCTCTGCCTGCCCTCTGAGTGCCGAACCAGAGTTGCAGGAAATCAACCTGACTGAGGATGATGAGTTCTTGATTATGGGCTGTGATGGCCTGTGGGATGTAATGACCAACGAATGTGCTGTGGCCATGGTCAGGAAAGAATTGATGATACATAATGATCCTAAAAGGTGTTCAAGAGAGCTGGTAAGAGAGGCTCTTAAGCGTCACTCGTGTGATAATTTAACAGTTATCGTGGTGTGTTTCTCCCTAGATCCTCCTCGAAGGATAGAGACACCTCCTTCTCGAGTCAGGAGGAGTATATCAGCAGAAGGCCTCAATTTACTTAAGGGTGTATTGGACTGTTAGTGTTACCTCAGCCTCAGCCTCAGACTCAGCCTCACGATGATTGTTTAGGTTAGAGAAAAGATGGATGGATGGACGCTTGCTATGTGTATGAAGTTATTGATTTTAAGGTTGCAGAGGTATCTTCGCCCTCTCGAGCTGCTTCCATCCCATTTATTTCGAATTAACTTTATTTGTTCAACTTTCGAACATTACCTTGGGGTATATGTCTGTACATAATGGATCACTAGTTTCTTCCTGTTACATGGATTGTATATAACATCGCTATTCCTTTCGTCTTAGGAGCGATGTAAGTCAGAAATACGTGATGCAGGCGAGAAACACTTTATAGGTGGACTATGATTTCCGCTTCCTATCCTTCTCTGATATTAGGGATGACAGTTGTGGTAACCGAAAGCTTCAGTAATGAAATTTTTATTTAAAGATTACTCTTGAATTTATTTTTAATTTAATTTTGGGAGAGCACCAAACTAACCCAGTACTCCGGACAGAATCAGGACGATCATTTGTCTGCATAGCACAGCCTGTCGATCTCGGATATGGATTGAATAACATAAGACCAAATATTGACCCCTCTCAAAACTATAAAAATGTTGGCGAAAAAACTATAAACAATTTAAAAAAAAAGTGTCAGAATGTTGGATGTCAAACTCAATCTCCTCTCAACGAGAATTTGTGAGGATCTTGTGTATCTATTACTTCTCTATGGACGTAATATCTCTGAATTACCAATTGTTAAAAATGAAAAAGGAGAGTGCACTGCAAAACACGGAAGTCATAATCATTACTTGATTAGAGTCCGATCCACCACATCGTTCGAAAGACCCTTTTTGCTATGAGAAAAAAAATGTTATTCCAACTCCAACCGGAAAAAGGACAACATCATCAATTTTCGGATGCATCCTCTGAAACTTTAACGGCCCAAAAGCAGATATTTCCAGCCATCCTAATATCCAGGGCTTCAGAGCTCTTCATTATCTCCATCGTCATCGGCCTCTGCCTCATGTGATAAACTGCATGAAAATATAGCCATTATCAGTTTATCTCCATATAATAATATTTTGAGAACATCAATTGTTAAATAATAGACGAGGTTTTTGAATTACAAATACATTCTGAAACTGGGATATATTACAAGAAGCTCCCTTGTTTTGAGTTTAGATCCTAATGTTCCCTCTTAAGTCCGGTCTTTCTAGCTTATCTCTTTGGAGTAGTTGTAACATTCAAAACCTTGGGGGCTAGGATATATGTATTTAAGTCACCTTGAACGATACCGATGCCAAATGCCAAGCTTTGCAAGTAAGAGAATACTCGAGAGAGAGGCAACTTTGCAAAGCAAGTGCGAAACTATCCTAAATGGGTAAAGGTCACCTATGATACGTTCAAATTCCATCCTATAAGCCTCATCAGGAAGATCAGGCGAGAACGAAAGGTTGCCTCATGGTAATGTTCCTTATCACTAAACAATGCGATGATCTTAGGAAATACAACCTAGTTGGATGCCGCCCAAAACCCATTTTAGACCAAGAAGTGGATGTTCCCAATCATGATCAACACACAATGCTATGATTGTTAGAAAATAAAACCTAGTTGGATGCCCTAAAAACCCATTTTACATCAAGAATTCAGCAAATGTTTCCCAGCCAATGCAGTGAACAACTAGGACAAGATAAATTCCTATGATTATATTTGACGTTCATTACCTCATTGGACTGCAGTGTTTGCTCAAATCTTGACAAAGAACTTTGCTCACATCTCCCACTTTAACAGATCCTTTCTTTATCAATTCAGCCAACTGCAAAATTTGGCATCACTAGAAATAATTCGTCACTGCTGTATAAAGCAGATGCACACATAAACATGAACTTCAGAGGAACCAGAACATGAAAATTCACCTCATCTTCTGTTTCTTCAAGCAATCTAGTCATAGTACACACAAATAGTTAGGGCACAACTGCACTACTCAAGTTTTAAAACTCACTTGCTGCAAAAGTTAAAGGCAAAGCTTTTATCCCACGAATATCCCTCTTAAAAATTACAAGTAGGGTTATAAAATAAAACTAATTGCCTCTTACCTTCCACAATAAGAAGATATGTCTTTTGAATATGCCTGAGCTTCTTGCTTATCTGTCAAGAGAAGAATGAACTGTGTGTTCAGAAGACTTTGATGAGAACTAATTAAAACTCTAAATTATTTGATTCCTAAAGCATTGAAAAAATTATGCAGACAATTAAAATGCTAAACACTGGAAGAAGCATGACGACTCAACAAATTCACATGTTAGTTTGGTATATGTGATGTCAACAATACTCATTACAGAATTAAAATCTTTCACCTTAATATTTATACATGCAGCACGGTGAAATATGGACTTCAAAACCAGACATTTGCATTCTAACTGACAAATTGATAACTAAGAATCAAACATCTCACAAAGCATGATTCTCAAATACTTGATGAATCGAATTGCATTACAGCTATCTTTCCTGATTTAGGAGACAAAGCAATTAAAACCCCATTTATAATCTATATTCCTCTCTAGAATATGTGAATTATTTGGAACAATAACAGCCCATAATAATTCCGGATCTGGTAAAATAAAGTAAGGATTAACCTCTTATTCTTATCGTTTCTACTTGTGTTTTAACACATCAATCTTTTGTTGAGTATCATAAAATCCACAAATACTAGAAGAGATCAACCTAGCACTAAAATATAACATAATTTTTTCTTTAACTATGCAACTCTCTTGTTTTCCATGAGAACTTTAATATGTTTATCTTATGCTCAAGAATCTATCACGTTACAGATCTAGAAATATATGAATTGGTCAGGGGAAAAAAGGGAGGAAGAAATTGCATTAGGTCAACCATACTGAATAAAAGCAGTATGAAGTAAAGTGCATACTTGTGAGGTTATCCCAGCTATCCACTTTGAACCATCCATGTGTATTTGTATCAATCTGCAGAAATAGGTGGAAACAGAAATAACATCCATTCTACAATATCTAAGTAGCCATGAATTCAGACATTGGAGCAGTGAAGAAGAACAAATGAATGGAGAGTTGGTAAGATTAGGAAGCAATGAGAAATTGAGAAGTGAATAAAGCAAGCACCTTGAGTGTGTAGTCTTGCATCTTTTCGCAAAGCCCATTAAGGAGTTCAACCACCCTTAGCTCACTAACTCTGTGTGTATCAAATCAAACAGTTCCACATTCATGCAGTCATTAGATGCTACTCACTAAGTAATTAATATAAAGCACGTGTTTGTTCGAGAGATCAACATACAGAGATGCAACTATAATTGTTTGAAGTAACGAGATGACCAAATGTTTTCAGTTTCTAAAAATGAAAAAGGAAGCAGAACCTTCAGTTGTCTGTCAACTCTCAAATCCTTACCATATACACAGTAGTACTCATTGAAGAATTCCCTGTATGCTATGCCTATGATGAGATCTATCATCAAACCAAGAAAGAAGCAGAAGGCGAAGGGAATATACCTGTAATCGATGAGCTTTCCTTGACGCTGGCCCTTGGAGTCCAAGCGATGGCGCATATCCAAATGGTTCCGCGGCCTCTCCTGGTCAAAACGCAGCATCTCAACGTAAATGCAATGGTTAATGGGAAATTAATGGAAAAATATGAAGAATGATTGAATGGAAATAAACATGTTACACTGGAAAGCCCAATCTCTAGCTCCTCCTGCAAGGTGCACACACACCGACCGACGTCAGATTCAATTTCAAACATCTCCAACATCAATCCGTTTGACATAATAAGTCAAATCAACAAGGAGATCGCGACGACGACAACACAGGATTGATTCAATGATATCTATAATAATAGAGATTAAAAATTAAAAGGGATTTGGGTATTGTGCATGCATACGGCAACAGCTTGACAGGCGGCACATTTGTCGTCAATGGCATTAGAAAGAGCTAACATTCCGACGAGCAGGAACAGGAACAGTGGCAGACACACCATTGACATGGACATTGACATTGACCTCAACCTCAACCTCGACCTCTGCATCGTCTTCTTTACCTGCTCCCTCCGCGGCTTATTGGTAATTACCACTGATTGCCTTTGCCGGATCCCACCAAGATGAATATTACATTCACCGCTCCACTCTCCCTCCCCCTTTTTAACCAACCCATAAGAAAGAAACATCCGAAGAAATGTTTATTTAATCATATATATGCAATTAAAAAGGGATTTTTTTTTCATAATATTTATGTGTATACTAATAATGAAAATAAATAAATAAACGTAATGCATACTGTATTTATTAACTAAATTCTTAATTTTAACTTTTTATATGCAACTTTTTACACTTTTAATTATCGCCTATTGTATTAAAAAAATTATGTAAATACGTGTAGTACATAAATTTGCTCAGATACATAAATGGTATGTTATTTTTTTTTTCTGGTATAGCAAAAAAGAAAGAAAAAGAAACTAGAGCCTCAAAAATGCAATCCCCTTAGAGTCCTCGTGCAGGAGTAGTAGCAATCCATGGGGAGGAGGGTCATGAAGCACCATTAGCTTGTATTCTTTACGAGCCTCATCCTTGGCCACGAAATTTGCACATGCATTCCCTTTATGGAGAACATGACATAGGTTTATTGTCCAGTTTTTACCAAGCCACTGCTTTATGTCTATGACAACAACACCATACAAATGATCATGCACTTTGGAGTGAACCAATCTAATAGCTTCCATAGAGTCAGATTCACATAGAACTTTACGAAAATCATGTTCCTAAGCAAGACATAATCCCATACGGATTGCCATTAGTTTAGGAAACAGGTTGTCAGCCATCCTAATTGCCCCATGAAAGCCGAAGATCCATCTACCATCTTCGCCGCGCAACAAACCACCAAAGCTAGCATTACCTGGGTTTCCAAAGGAACACCCATCCACATTTAGTTCTATAAACCCTGCTGGTGCCTACTTCCAATTTATAAACCGTGGAAGTTGTTCTTGAGGCTGAACCCCCATGCCTAGAGCAGCAACATCCAAGAAGATACGGCTAACAAGTGTCTCTTTAATGATCAAAATACCTTGAAGAACTTCTTCATTTCTAGCCCTCCAAATCCACCACAAGGTTGTGCAAAGGAGAATACAATGCTTCGATTGGGCCAAGAATTTCACCCACTGGTAAATATCTATTAGTTGTAGTCCATAATCAACAACATCACCTAGTAACTGCCAAACTTCTTTAGCCTTGACACAATCTGGGAGGCAATGTAGTTGTGACTCACCTTTTGCCATATATCTAGTGCAAGTCTGATGCGCTACCAATCCTCGAGACACTCTGAGACAATTGGTAGGCAATGCATTATGCATTATCAACCAAAGTAGAACCTTCCCTTTCTCCACGAGAGGCAGTGTCCAAATCCACTTCCACGACATATGGGACCATTTTACAAAGAGGACCTCTAGATAGCCACGACCTAAACCAAAAGGATATATCTCCATTGCCTAACTTTGGTTTATAACCATGTTTGAGTAGCTTCCAAGTCCGAATCATAACATTCCAAGTGGAAGAACCTTTCCCTTCAAAGATTGGAGCTAGCACATCAAAATTGGGCTCATATCTCTGCCTCATAACCACAACTCAAAACTTAGGAGATGGGCGAATAAATTCCCAAATTAATTTGCCTAGGAATGCAATGTTCATGTCCCTAGCCTGACGAATGCCCAAACCCTGATAGGTTCTTGGTCTAGTCCCAACATCCTAACTCACCAAATTTAATCCCCTAGACCGACCTGGATGCCACATAAATTGCCTAACGAATCCATCAATATCATCACAAACTTGTTGAGGAATCCACATATTTTGCATATTATACAGTGGCATGGCAATAAGTACAGATTTGGCCAAAGTAATTTTCCTTACTCTGTTCAATAACTTCACCTTCCAACCACTAAGTTTAGACTTTAATTTGTCAATTAAACAATTAAAGTCATCATGCTTAACTCTTCCTTGGAACAAAGGAAAGCCCAAATATTTTCCAAGATTAGAAGTTAGAGGAATAGAAGAAAATAATGAGATTTGATCTCTAGTGATTCTGGTCACCCCTTTAGACACCATAACTTTAGACTTCTCAATACTAATCCTTAGACCCAAGAGCGTCTCAAAATCCTTTAACACATCCATTATCAGTCTCATCTATGATGGTTTAGCTTCTACAAAGAGCAAGATATCATCCACAAAAAAAAGATGAGAGATTCCAATGCCTCCCCTAGTAATTTGGATAGGCTTCCATAACCCAGTTTCCACTTTTTCTAATATCAACATGGATAGTCGCTTCATACATAGCACAAATAAATAGGGTGACATGGGATCCCTTGGCGTGGCCCCCTATTAGGCGAGAAGCTCTCAAGTTGTACTCCATTCCAAACCATTGATAAAGATGAGGAAGACACATAGAACATGATAAGTTTCCTAATAGTATCAGGAAATCTAAAATCAATGAGAGTTCTCTCCAAAATGCTCCACTCCACACTATCATAGGCTTTACGCAAATCGACCTTGACAACCATGATACCTTTCTTGCTCTTAGATTTACACATATGCTGTAAAATCTCTTGGGCAACGATAACATTACCAGTTATGCTCCTTCCCAAGATAAAACTATTCTATAATGGCCCAATAAGGTCAGAGAGAAAAGGATGTAGCCTATTCATGAACACCGTAGTGATTAATTTGTAGATTATGTTACAAAGACTGATAGGATGGAATTGAGTCATTCTTAACAGCACTTCAACCTTAGAAATCAGAATAATGACAGTTTTAGTTAACTTTGCATCAAAAATTCCTGAGGAGAAAGCTTCCCGCACCACACAAGACACATCATCCCCTAGAACATGCTAAAAATGCTTGAAAAAGAATGGCTGAAACCCATTAGGCCCAGGGGCTTTAAAGGTCTTCATATACCAAAGAACTTCCCACACCTCCTTCTTAGACACCTCCCTCTCCAGAGCAAAACATGCTTTACTATTCAAGCAATTCGAAACATGTAAAGATTCATTTCATACTTCCAAAGCATTAGTTGAAACAAAAAGTTTCTTAAAAAAACTAAGGTCCTCCTTTTTAAGAAGCTCTCTGTCAGTGCACCACACATCTCCTATAATATGAAGCCCTTCAATCTTATTTCTCTTCCTTCTAGTCAGGGTTTGAGTATGAAAAAATGAAGTATTCTTATCACCAAATCTGATCCACTGCTCTCTAGACTTCTGAAATCACATCAACTCTTCCTGCATGAGAGTTTGCTTATACTCAGTTTGAAGAGTTTTCTCCAACTGGACTAACTCCAAGGAATCAACTGACTCCAGGATTCTCTAAATACTCACAATTCTAGCCTCAAGAAGTCTCTTTCTTCTGAAGATATCCCTAAAATTCTCCTTATTGAATGCAACCGAACTCTCTTCCACCATTTTCAAAGAAAGTACCACATCCGGAGAGCCCCTTTTCCAAGCTTGAAAGACAACCGCTGGGAAATCGCTATGAGTCACCCAGGCAGCCTCAAAACGGAATGGGCGAGGACCGTTGATAGGAGGAAGACCCTCACATCTAATTAACAAAGGATTATTGTCAGAATAAATGCAAGGCAAGATTTCTACAAATGCATTAGGGAAAAGAAATCGCCAATAAGCATCCACCATTGCTCTATCCAGCCGCTTAACCATCCCAAGATGCCCATGAAAAGTTCTCTGCCAAGTGAACTTACCACCCACCACATGTAAATCATCCAAACCACAAAAATCTAAGCAATTCCGAAACAAATGAGCCCTGTTAGGACTGAAGAAACATCCTTTCGATTCTGACTCCCAACAAACTTCATTGAAATCCCCCACAACCAGCCATGGCTTGTTCAATACACCCTGCAAGTTCATTAGATAACTCCAAAGAGAATAATGAATTGTTGGAATAGGGCTAACATACACAACAGAGCAAACCTAATTTTTGTCATCCATAACAACCCCAAAGGTGATTACCTGCGTGCTTTTATCAATTACCTGGATTACTATCTTATCATTGTTGATTAGAATCCAGATACCACCAGCATGGCCCCAAGACTCTTCCAACGCCACCAAAGAATAGCCAAGATGAACCCAAAACTGTTGCACCCTGGAAATAAAGATATGAGTCTCCACCAGAACAATAAATGTAGGCTGAAATTTTCTCACAAGCTCCTTCACCCTCTTCTTCCCCTTGGGGTTAACTGCCCCCCTGATATTCCACATACATATTGATAAATCCATAGGATCCAAGGATATAGGGAAGCAAGAAAGGACCCAAGTCACGTTGTCCTACTTTTTCCTTCTAAACTTACAACACCCCCCACCCATATCTCCTTATCCTTCACCGCTTCTTTATGTGCCCCTACCGTAGCTACCGCAAAACCCCAGATTCCACCACAGGTTCATCTCGCTGTTCATTCACCAAATCAACTGTATGGGCTTCCTCAATTAGAGGCTTGTCTAGGCTATTTCTTCATTGCCTATTCTTCTTATCCCTTGGAAAGATAGATAGTACCACCCCCTTAGCCACATAGCTATTGGGTTTCTGAACCCTTATCATACAACCACATTTTATAACCCATATAGGTCGTATAGCGCTAAACGACACCACTGGAGCCATCTTCATGCTTCCTTTGACGTTTGATGTATCTGCAGCAACCCTCTCTTTCTCAACTGCTGCTGTAATTGTAGGGTTTGCATGCAGCCCATGATCACACCTCTTCTCATGAACCTTAGGTTGCCACACTGAATTCCTCTACATGTGAGTCTAAATTTTCTGTGGGCCCCATGTAGATCCCACGTGATTCCCCACAATATTCTTTCCCTTCTCATATTTTCCTCCCTTAATCAGTGCCTTAGCCTTCCGTTTATTCTGCACAAACGTCCACTCCTTTTCCTTCTTAACCGTCGCAATCTTTTTAGATTTTGATTTTGGAGACTCCGTAATTTTCTCATCCAAATTATGCTGGTTATCCCATGAAATCCTCCCTTTCCCCTTATCATTCAGCTAAACATTTCCAGCCCATTCTCAGATGCTCTTTCTAGTGACACAACCTTCTGCACACAATCACGGGAAAAATGGCCATACCTATCACATGATCCACATATCATGTGCAGACTTTCATACTCCACGGAGAACAGTTGATCCTCCACCCAAATCTTCCTCTTGACAGGGATTGAAAGATTCACCTCAATACAAGCTCGTGCATACCTTCCTCTCTTTTAGTGGTGACATCAATTTTCACTGGCCTCCCCACTGCAGAAGCAATGACCTTGATAGTACATTCATCGTAGAACATTACATTCAAGCCTGTGAATCAAACTTAGACTAGAGTCCTGCCAAATGATGCCTCACATGCATGAAAATTTGGGGACTATTACTTAATTGCCAAATATTGGTCCTGATCATCCAGGGACCCCCACCATAACCTTCTCCCTATCTTCTTCGAGATCAAACTTGACCAAGAAATAGCCGAACCCCACCAACATCACCTCATAACCACCCTTCAGATGCCATAATGTTTTCAATTTATCCTTCATAAACGAATAACTCAAGTGCCTACCTAGAAGCTTAAGCATTAAAGTATCCTTCCAAGGTCGAGCGAGCTTATTAAGAACAGCCTTCTCAAACCTAACCCTTGGCACCTCACCATCCTCCTCTAAGCATAGAACTTTTGCCAAATTATGTTTGATGAGGTCGTCCAGTAGGTCTCTAGGAGGTAAAGGAGTTCTTCCTAATACTTTATCTCTAAAAGACATATGCACTCCGTTACCCTTCACCCGCTGGCGGCACTCCCTCTCTCGTACTCTCACCCATCGTACTCTCAAAATTTTAAAAGTATGTTATTTATATTGGGTTAAATGTATTTTTAGTCCCTATACATACTTATGACTTTAGTTTTAATTTTTAGACTTTAAAAATTTGAGGCTTTTTTCTTATAATAATGCTTTATCAAAAAACTAGTACCTGCTATTAAGTATTTGCCTCTATAATTTTTACCTTTTCAAATTGATTTTAGTTTTTATAGTTGTTTTTTTAATATAAAATATTAGTTCTTTTTTTTAAAATATAAATGATTGGTCCTTGCAGTTAAATTTATTTTGGTTTTGCTCCTTTGGAAACTAATTTCTTAACAGGAAACCAATATAGGGAGTTAAGGCCAATTTTTTTTAGTCTAAAGACTAAAAGCCAACTCTTTTTCAGTTCAAAAAAATTGCTTTTTAACCTTTTATTTATATTTACTCTTTTAATTAATTAATTGAAAATATCCATTTTATTGATTGAACACTTTATTAAAAAAAACTTGTTTCCTAAACTAATTGCTAACTTCATAATTCATTAAAAATAAATGTTAAAAATATTAAGATGCAAAATGGTAACTACAAATAAAAATTAAAAGATAATTTATTAGATAATTCATTTTAACGAGAAATAAATGATTTATTATATTAAAAAGTTGATGTTTATGTACAATAATTTAAAAAATAAATTATTATATTATTAATTTCTGAAATAATATTAAATTAATATTTTTATATGATTTTTTAAAAAAAATTAAATGACTGTACTATGAATATAATTTCTAAAACAATTGGGTCAGGCCAAATTAATCGGATTCCTGATAATAGAGTTCGGATACTGGTGGTTCAATCGAGATCAAAAAAAGAATATAATTTGTGAAAATAACATTAGAAAACTATTTGTAATGTTAGTAGCTACCAATTATTAAGAGAGATAGATATTTATGTCTTCAATTAATAGGATATTTAATTGTTAAATTATATATCATTATCTAGAACAATG
The DNA here is from genome assembly GCA_031439595.1 of Pterocarpus santalinus. Lineage (NCBI taxonomy): Eukaryota > Viridiplantae > Streptophyta > Magnoliopsida > Fabales > Fabaceae > Pterocarpus > Pterocarpus santalinus. The sequence goes on from CM062529.1 coordinate 1,700,431, forward strand.
AGAATCTTAGTCAACTAACCTTTGTCTAAAATAATAAATGTTATTTCCCAACATGGACGTGTGAATATATAATTAGATGATAATATAATTTTTTTTCACTAACTATATATCAAAATTCATCTCTTACCTAAATTATTAGTATTTAAAATTTATTGAATTCTAATTAATATGACTCCAAATGAGTTAGTCTATTATGAGACTAAAACTTTTTTAGCATTAGATTTTTTTAAAAAAATTATAAGACTCAAATATAAAATCTTATTTAAAGAAAATAAATATTAAACTACTTGAATTAATCAAATATTGATATTATATTTATATTTTTTTTTGTTTTCCAAAAGTATCGATCTTATTTAAAATATGTTTGCATACTCAATATGGATATCTTTCCCAACTACGATTCGGGCCATGGTTTGCTACACGTATGTGGCTCACCTTTTCTGCTCGACATGTTTACTATTAGTGTATAGATGATCTTTATAATTATCTTTTCTACTCCAAAAATAGGTTAGCATTACTTTTATAGTTTTATTGATTGTATGCTATAAATTATATATATTTTTTTCAAAAAGGTTTGTGGGTTATAAATAATGTATAACATAACATTTTTTTAGAATGCATATATATATATATATATATATATATATATATAGTTTAATTTATATGCATTGATAATATATTTTATACTATCAAATAATAAAAATATAAAAAAATATTAAATTATATAAGATAATCATCTATTATTGTGAAGGATCCACTATAATTTAGTACTTTTTTATATTCTTATTGATTGATATTATAAAAATTTATATTACTAGTATATATAAATTAATATCTATATATAGTCTTAAATAAAAAAAAACTTATGAAAATAAATGCTCGCCGAGAGTGCTGAAAACATCTCTATCTTGCAACATTGAATTGGTCATAACTGCACATACATGATCCACCACTTGCGGTTGTGTTTTAGCCACTGAGTCATTCCATAAGGGGTTTCCTTGTCGAGCTGGTCCTGTCCCATTGCACCACGTCACCTCACATGCATCCATTAATTAAGCCACCGGTACAATATTAATTGTTCCTTTTGTTCGGCCTTCCCTATATTGCATGCTTTGCCTTTTATTTTATTTTATTTTTTTTAACCTCGCGTGTTTTTACATTTTTTCACATTTTATCAATAAATTGTTTGTTTAGACCAGTTTAAACATTACCGTAAAAGAATAAAGAACAACGTCACATGCCAAAATAAAAATGCCAAAAGCTATCCCGCAGAGGAGCGACTTGGGACGGTAACCGTTGAACCTGAAAGGTAGCTACGCATATCACACACTCACATGACAAATTGAGTCAGCGAAAACAGTGTTATTATTACATGGCATGTTAGTAGACACGGTAGGCACAGTATTATGAGTGAGAAAAAAGAAAAAACAACAAAAGGAAAAAGAAAAAGAAAAGCTAAAAAGATAGGCACAGGTTGTGGGAGTCTGGTAGTAATAAATTAGTATAATAAATAATAATAATAATAAAATAAAGAAATGAAAGAAATAAAGAAAGAAGGGGGAAGGGAAAGAAAGGAGACGAAGGGTGAAGCTGATGGGTCGCTTTTTAATCAGTGGTGCAGTCGCTTTACTAAATTCCCGGCCCGACCAACCACGCCTCACAATTGTTTGTTTACTGCCCAAATCTCAACTCAACTCTACTCTTGTATTTTTTTTTTTTAAATTTATTTATAGTGCTTTATTTTGCTGCCTAATCCTATATGGGTGCCATGAAATTGTATGAGAGGAGAAAGTAAAGTTATGTGTGTGGGGATGTGGTAGGTATAATATGACCATTTCGATTGGAGCATGGAATCGGTGATTCGTTCCGTTCCTCTCTCAATTGCATTGCAATGTAAGTCTTCTTTTTCCATTTTTTTCCTTTTCCTGCTTTGGAATTCTGGGAGCGTTTGCTTGCGTTGTGCACTGTAGTAGATTAGATTCATCAAAACCAGAAAGTTGCATGCTTCTGTGGAATGAATGAACTGCTTCTTCTGTGGCTTGCAGAAGATTTGCGCTTGTGCGTAGGTATCACTCACTGTTCACACCCACAGGGATTCACTCATCATCACTCTCACTCACTGCTACCTCTTTTCCCTTGCTCAAGTGGATCCCTTTATTGTTGTTATTTTATTATTTCGATTTCCACATAAATTGGCAATTTTTACCATATACATCCACTTCCCTTCTGGATCTGGATTCATTGATTGCCTTGCCAGCAAATTTCCCTTTTTTCTCTTCTTTTTTTTTCCCCTTAAAAATATAAATGTTTTAAGGATCATTCCCATTTTCCTTCTCAGTAACGTTTGATGGGGTTTTGCAAATGTTTGTAACGGAAAAATTCCATGGGTTAGATGTGCAATGTTAACTTATAACATTAATACCGTGTGGCGCTGCTGTGAGTTTTTGTGTTTCTATTCTTTGACAATGCTCAAATCTAATTTCTTGTGTTTTCTTTCTTGAGATGAATCATAGAAGGCGAGCTTGTGTGCTATTCTAGAAAGCAAGTTTCAAGATAGCTATGGGGCTTGTATTTTTTCTTGTGAAAAATTAAAAGGCATAATGTTTTCTGAAGGACTGGGGGCAGACGAATCTCTTTGTCAAGACATTCAGAGTTTGAGTGTGTCTAAGCGTCTTGTGAGGAGTGTCAGCCAGAAGTTGAGGAAGAAGAATAACAGAAGTGCAGGGGAAGAAGATGATGCTGTAAAGGGGGTTTCTCTAAGATGCCTAACTCTGTACAGTCGAGGTGGGGGCTGCAAGGTAGGCGCTGACACTAGTGATGAATTTGGTGATTCAAGCAGTAGAAGGAGATCTAGTGCCAGTGAAGAAGGCAGGGGATATAAACCTATTTGTGGCCCCGAAGAAACTGCTGTGGATTGCTTCTCATATGGGGTGAAGGACATTTTTTTTAGGAGACACAACAGAAAGAACTCTGAACCTGAAGACGAATTGATAACAAATAGTAGAATGCATATCTTTCTCCCTGATGATATTCTTGAAATGTGTTTGGTTCGGCTCCCATTGACAAGTCTCATGAATGCTCGCCTTGTGTGCAAGAAATGGAGGGCCTTGACTACGACCCCTAGATTCCTCCAAATGAGAAGGGATGGTTCATATCAAAACCCATGGTTGTTTCTGTTTGGTGCTGTTAAAGATGGCTTTTGCTCTGGTGAGATACATGCACTGGATGTGTCTCTGAATCAATGGCATAGGATGGATGCTGATTTTCTCAGGGGAAGGTTCCTGTTCTCTGTTGCTAGTATACAGGATGATATCTTCATTGTTGGAGGATGTTCTAGCTTGACAAACTTTGGGAGGGTGGATAGGAGCTCGTTCAAGACACACAAAGGGGTGGTGGTATTTAGTCCCTTGACGAAATCTTGGCGCAAAGTACCATCTATGAAATATGCTAGATCAGTTCCTATATTAGGAGTTTCTGAGGTCAGTTTGGATTTCCCAACTTGTCAAGGTTATCAAAGCCGGCAGGATAGACGTTTTCCAAGATCAAGGATTGGCGGGGTTTCAGACGTCTATGAGGATCCTCATAAGCTTTCAATGAGACGTCATTGCAGATCTGCTTTCAATGAGAGTGAAGCTTCATCTGTTCCCAGTAGAAAGGCATACAAATTCCTTAGACAAAGAAGTGATCATTCAAGCTCAAAGGGTAGTAAACGAATTTTGTTGATAGCTGTAGGAGGTCTGGGATCTTGGGATGAACCTCTGGACTCTGGAGAAATATATGATTCTGTATCAAATAAATGGACTGAAATCCAGAGATTGCCTTTCGATTTGGGGGTTGCATGTTCTGGAATTGTTTGTGGCAGGATGTTTTATGTTTATTCTGAGACGGACAAGCTTGCAGCATATGACATAGAACGGGGTTTCTGGATTTCAATTCAAACCACTCCATTTCCGCCGCGTGTTCATGAATACTACCCCAAACTTGTATCTTCTAATGGCCGTCTTTTCATGCTCTCAGTGTCCTGGTGTGAAGGGGATGGTCAAATTGGGCGACGAAACAAGGCTGTTAGAAAATTATGGGAGTTAGATCTCATGTATCTTACCTGGACTGAAGTCTCAGTGCATCCTGATGCCCCAATGGACTGGAATGCAGTATTTGTGGCAGACAAAAACCTGATTTTTGGGGTAGAGATGTTCAAAATATTTGGTCAGGTGTTAGATTTTTTCACTGTATGTGATGTGTCTAATATGGCACGCTGGAACCATATTTCAAGGAATCATGTTGCTCATGAGCTGGATGCTTCTTCGTGCTTGACCAAATCTGTGGCGGTGCTACACCTTTGAAACCCTTGGCGCATGCATGCTGAACAACAGAATCTTAAATCTTCCTCTATGTTGTTTTGAGATGCAACATGACCACAAGTCCTGCATTGTATTTGCTGCATATAATTGTATACGGGCAAGTCTTCTGAACTCTGCGGTCTCGGTTTCAGGGTTTCTTATGTACCTTATTTAATTCATTTCACACCAATCATAAAGTTGAATTCCATCCTGACTTTGCACTTATATTTTTCTGCTATCCATTGAGTTGCTGCAATTATGTTCTTTGTAAGTTGAATTCTTCTCTCCTTCTTTATCCCTTGGCCTGCTATATTTATATATAATTGCACTAATCAACCTCCTTATGGATTTTGGTATATGGCTTCATGCATTAGTCGTTTTCATAGATTTGACACTATCTCGATCCTCAAGCTTGCTTAACCGATGAGCCACCTTTCGGAGTATATGAAGCTTTGCTTTACTCTGTAAAGCGATGGCTCATGAATAACTATCATGTCTCTAATGTCATGCATGTGCACAATTTGCTGATCTACTTATTTAGCCAACCCCTGGTGGCTATTTTTATTTCTGTTTTATTATTCTCTTAAGCAGTGAAGTTTGTGCACTTTAGAGAACCTGGATTCATCAATCAAAACAAAAAAAGAAACCTAGAATACAACTTTTGAATTTGTTTGAAGAAAAGGTAGAAATGAGAGCAATTCGAGGAAAGTAAAAATATAAAGGTGCAACTTTTGGAATAAGGAATTTTTTCATTTTATTATTGAGTTTGTGTCACTTTATTTTTATAATTTAATTGTACTTTTAAGGGTATTAATTAATTTATCAGAGTGCTATATTAAGATTTTTTTTCCCCCAAAAAATCATCAGTTTCATTTACAATTGACTTGTTAGGACAGCTCATGACAATGATGACAGGACATTTGTATGCTTTTGAGAGCTTGCAAAATTTAAGCTAAGTAGGCCTAAAAGTTTTAAGGAAAATGATTGTTTTTAAATAAACTATTAATATTTGAAATTTATTTATTAGATCTCAACCAATTTTGTTTAAGTTGGATCAGTTTAGAAAAATATGATTTTACAAATTCATATTTTTCACTTGTTTGTATTTTTCATTTGATATTTGCTTTATTATTATTAATTATAGAAGAATAAAAAAAATCAATAGGTAATTTTTTGGGGCCATTACTAACAAATAGTCTGCATATTAGTTTACAATATGTCAAAAATATAACTATATTAATAATTAAATGCAAATTTAATAATTTGCAGCTGCAAATATTGCATCGTTGAAAATATGGAGTATAAATATGTGACGAATGTGTTAGCTCTTAAATTGGTAAGAGTTAGGACCAGTAATAAGATTAAGGAAGATTAATGCTTATAAAATTCTGCGCCCAATTTCCTTTATTTATCACAACCATTGCATGAAGTTGTGCCAAAACGCACACACAAAAAAAAAAAAAAAAACAAAACAAAACAAAAACAAAAACAAAAAACAAAAATCGGTCAAGTTCGTAAGGTAAGTTATCGGTCTTTGGGGAAAAAAATGATAATCCCTGCATTGATAAGAACAAATAAGTAATTATTTGAAACATGAAGGCAAATATTATTTTGATCTTTCAAAAAGATTAAATTAATTAATTAATTGTATAATATTATTAATATAATTGGTCATTTATGTACGTTGGTGTAAATTTAATTTTTAATTAACAAAAAATAATATTTAATTATTCTCTTAAAGCAGGAGTTTTTAAAGATAATTTTGATATTTTTTATAAAATAATAAATAATAAATACTATTTTATTCTTTACCCAAAATTTTTTTTGTTTGATCGAATCTAAAAGATGAATATACTTTCGAGTTTAATTGATATGCACTGACAGTTTAAAATAGTTTTAAAATGTTAATCAATAGAAATATTAGAAGGTGAGAAATCATGGTAGGTCTCATATTATAATGGATGATTATTTATATGAGTTATCACTTTCTACTCTTTCTATTAAATGATAGTGTAAAATTATTTTATATTATCAATATATTTAAATTAAATTATATATTTCAATGTGAAAACATAAAACAAAAGAATAATGCCGAGCACATGGAATGGTGGGCCTAGATAATCAAGCCCAGTGGCCCACCGTCTCAGGCATATTCTTATGAAGTCACCTCACATGCATGGCTCTAGCATTATTTTCAAGTGCGCTCTAAAACTTGCAAAGCAAGACCACCGTCTGTGTAGTGTAGCCATGTAGCCAAGCTTCGCTTCGCTCAATCGCCGAGAGCTTTATTTGGATCTTCAAGATGCAGATTCCCAGACTTCCGGAGTCAGCACCAATTCAAATTATTATATGGACTGGAGACAACAATGTCAATCTCTTTTCACCTTCTTCTGCACATTCAACAAGTTTCTTTAAAAGGTCACCGTAGTAGGTCTTGATGGAAATTTGGCATTCGTTTCATGAATTTCTTGGTTTCTTTATTCTTTCCGGTGAAGGTTCTCTCAAGAAGTTTCTTTTCTCTTTTCAGTTAAGGTTCTCTTAAGAAGTTTTAATCGCAACGGATAATATAATTGATTTATTATTTATAACAGTATAAAAGAAGATATGAAACTGTGGAGAGAAGCGGAGTCTCAGTTTATTACAGGCCCTGATCTCGGCTTCAATTTCTTGAAATTCTTGGTCTCTGCTTATCTCTTAGCAACGAAGCTACAGGACTAAAGTCTTGGATAAAAAACATTGGGTACCAAGAAAAAGTGCAGAGACATATCATCGATTACATACTTCCAAAATCAAGGGACAACAAGTATAGTGCAGTTTCATCATAGGAGCGAAAAGGCGACAAGAGTCATGAGCAACAAATGAACACCTCCTAAAAGAATGGGTAATTAGTATACAACAATACCAACTGCACTTGAATCAATGCATAGGAGACGATAAAATATGCAGGTACAACCCAAAACTGCTAGGAACAACAGAAAATTACATACAAATTTTTGTAATTATAAACCTCACAGTGAAACATCTACAACAAGGCTTTTATCCCATGTTTGGAAAGATTCCTGAGAAGTTGGGTATCTTGTCAACATGCTTGAGGGCACGCTCAGCAATCTGCCTAGTTCGATAGTCAGCATGCTGGAAAGCATCCACAAGTGCAGTGCTCACGTTTTGATCTCCGGAAACCTCGTAGGCTATGTCATCCGTTCGCAATAGTCTCTCAACTGCCCAAACTGCCCTCCTCCTCAAATTCTCTGTCCGTTTCTCAAGTAACACATCAAGTATAGGCTTCACTCCCTCTGCATCACACAGCACCTGTACTCCTTGCTCAATATCCACTCCATCATCAATTAAAGTAGATAAGGCTGCAAGTGCTGCCTCGACCACATTCACATTCGTGTGGTCCAGTAGAGCTACTAACTTAAGGACTGCTTGCCCTTCATAAAGGCAAAATGTTTCTTTTAAAGAACACATACCTCGGTGAATCCTGCACAAGCCAGTTATGACTGGCTGTTTGAAAAAGCATGTAAAGACCGAAGCGCAAAACCCCGGCGGTGGCAGATCAGGCAACCTCGTTAAATTTTTTGACTCTTGTGATAGATTCTCCAAAGCTGTAGCAGAAACCATCTGTACATTATCAAGTCCATTGGTCTGAAGCAGTTCAATAAACAATGTGGCAAGATTGTGATCACGGCAGAGTGCAACGGCTTCAGGCTCATCAGCTAAGACATATGTAACCCTTGCAAGAATCTTCACAAGCCCGTCAAGAAATGGCGTCATGAAGCGATTGCCTCTGATCTCTCCTTTCCTGATGGCAATCACCCTAGATATGACCAGCTGAAAGGCACCTTCATCTAGCAGCTGCCTTGTGAGGCCCAAATCCCTCTCAGGTAGATCAGCTAAAAGGCCAACAGCAGCTGCCTGCTCTTCAGTGATTCCTGTACTTTCTGATATGACTTTAACTAGATCACCAAGCTGTCCAACTGAGCCACGTAGTGCATCGGCTAGTTCCTGACCCATGTGGGGTGACAGATTCCGAAGAAGTCTTATGGAAGCTACACGCAGATCTTTCTGTGGAGCCTCAATGAATTGGACTAAACTGATTGTGGCACCAGAGCTTTTGATAGCAGAAACAACACTCAGAACTGTAGTTGGAGAAGTAGTAAGTCCAACAAGAACTTGGAGAAGTTTGCACTCAATTGCTGGACCAGTATTGCTTATAAGATGGAGTAGATTATGAACTATGTCCTCTGAGACCAGAGTTTGGTGATCAGGTCCAAATGGAATGGAGTCAAAGTCTTCTCCTGAGTTCACCACACTGGCAAGAATTGTAGCAGCGACCTCTTTTAATCGCGTTGGAAGCTGACCCACTGCAAAAAGGTCCTTCACAAGAGGAGAAAGTATTCCAGCCTCTATTAGAACCCTTGCACTTGGCTCACATGATATCTGATTTAGTGCCCTCAGTGCAGCTTCTCTTGACTGCATATCACCACTTTTCATTATATTGATTAAAGATGAACCCACAGTTCTAGCAACAAGGACTTTAATGTCATTGTTCAAAACCAGCTCACCAAGGTATCCAGCCATTGCCAGTTTGGTCTCTGGTGGACCTGAGAGAAAACAAGATAATGGTTTGATACCTACGTAGGAAAGGGAGTTCTACAAGCAAATGACCAATCTTGATCCCCAATATTTGGGGTTGATAAGGTAAACAATTAATCAAAACTAATCGGAATGCACTTGAATTCCCTCAAGAACGCTGGTTTGTCCAGGGCTGCATTCTCTAATATATACTTGGAATGATTTCTTTTCTAATTTTTGGTACACATATCTTTTCTAATTGCTTGTATTATCCATATAGTTTCTGGTCTCTACTTTAGGCCATCCTTACTGCTGGGAAATCAACATACTCCAAAAAACAAAAAGGGAAAGAGGGTCATTCATTCTGCAGAACATAACTTCCTGGTATTTGGGTTGGAAAACATTACAAAGAAAACATTTCTCCATTGTTTGAAAGAGGAAAGAAGAAAATATATTCCACAATCAGCCATAAAAAGAAGGAAAAAATGAATAAGTACATAAATGATATGAATCTTCAGTTGGAACATTCTTTGAAACAATTTCCACATACGTGCTATTCATTTCATGTGATCCTTGAAATATTCATACAAGAAACAAAATTGTTTTCTTTACCCTCCAAATAATTCCAATATTTTTTTTTTGAAAAAAAAAAAAAAAAAAGCATACCATTTTAACAAGGGTGAATTACACTGACCTCACCTAAGGTTCAGTGTAATTACATTCGGCACCCCTCTGTTTATAGATAATACACTGAGCAAAGTAAATTAAAGAGGTGCCGAGTGTAATTACATTGAACCTCAGGGGAGGCCATTGTAATTCACCCTTTTAACAACAATATATGCTGGTCCAGCAAATTATGCTCTCTTGATAATTAACACAAAATGGTGAGCAAAGTAGCCACACAACACAGGTATGATGTGAGATAAGTTATAGAGTAGTGTTAGCACCTTCAAGAAGCTGGGTCAGAAGAGGCTGCAATCTACCATTTTCAGCCATCTGCCGCACATTATTCTCACATTTCTCCAGATTCTCCAACGTTTTATAAGCCTTCTCAACAGTGGAAAGATCTTCTGAATTGCTGCTTGTCATTCCCACTAATATAAGAATAGCTCCATTGATTGAGCCAATCTTCTCACATAGGGTTTCAGATTTTGAGAGCTCGTAAAGTAAAGAGACAGCTTCCTCTCTTTCCTTAGAAAGCTCATGAGAAAGGAATTTTACAACTGTACGCACAGTGTCACCTTCAGCCAACAATTCCTTTGGAATAAAGAGAAGATATTAACATAAATCTTCAAAGGCAAACTGTTGATAACAAAAAACATGAGAAAGGGAATGAAATGATAACCAGCAAACCTGTCACAACCTTATTTTCATCGTCTTCCTCCACCACAATTCTAAGGGTTTCCAAAGCTCTGCAACGTATCTTACGGCTGCTGCTCTTCAGCATGTCAACGATCATTGGTATAAGCCCCGCATTGCGGACAATATGCTTATTTGACCGACTTCTTCGGCAGGTGTGCTGGACATACTTTAATGCCTGAAGAGTTTCATTTTCTGGACTTCCCATATTCAATGAGCGGCGAGCCATATCCAGCTGTGCAGCTTCATTCCTGGCAGTCCACTCTTCGATGGTGTTTCGCAAAGCCATACTTGGATTCAGTTCTGTGCTTTTTAACTCTTGCAGAGTCAAAGGGCAGACAAGTTTCCGTCCACTTTCCCTGCATTCCTTGAACCATTTTTCAATTGCTTCACGTTCAAAAGTCTGTCCATTTTCTAAAGTGACAGGATCGCGCATAACTTGCTTCGTCAGAGGACATACAAAAGCATCATAAATAGGCTCAATGTGCAGCCTCTCGAAATGAAAGCTATCATCCGACTGGCTGCCGGGGTCATTGCTTCCATCCCAGCTTGAAGCCATCGTATATCCAGTTATCTATTCCCACAAAGAGCATGACACCAAGGTAGTGCTGGTAAGTTTACAATCATGGCAATTCAAAAGAGCAAAAGAGTAGTAAAATAACAAAGAAATTTAATGTAAACGTGCAAGCAAAGTCATGCCATGGCTAAAGATATATTTATATTACAAGAATGGAACTACAAAGAATTGTTGAATGAAGTCAATTTAGAAAATAGTGCAACGATCTGGTGTCAAAAATTAAGAATCGTGAAATTAAGAAATTAAGACCTCCCAGAATCATATATCACCTTAACTTAGAAAGAGAGCGACACAAACTAGTTCAGGTTAATTTTCATTGAAATTATCTTTGCAATCAAGGGAGTATTTCAAGTAATTCAGACTCAATTAAAAATAGAAACTTTTTCAGAGCAGAGAAAAGTTGGGCGATGATTAACGACAATAAATATAAAAAAAAAAAAAAAAACGATCATATGGTCTAAATTCTCAAATAAATTGGAAAATTGAACACAAGAGTGAGCTGATCAAGAAGAATTACCAGTGTGTCTCAAAGTCGGTAGAAGCAGCAAAGGTATTGTGCAGAAACCCTACTTTTGCTGTATAGTTTGAGAATTAAAGAAAAGACCTTAAAGGAAATTTGATTGTAGAAGGTGGTTGTTGTGGTGCCATGGCAAAGAGTAGGAGTTGCAGGAGCAGAACCAGAGATGATGCAAGTTGAGCTGAGGGAGCAAAGACGAAGAGGCCAACACCAACAAACCAAAGAACAAATTGCAAAAAAAATTGAGAATTTAATTTAAAAAAATAATAATAAGAGAGAAAAAAGAGAGAAGGGTTGACTGAGTGGAAATAGTCATCAGGTCAGAGAGAGAGAGAGAGAGAGAGATTATCTATCACACACGGGGGCCCTTCAAATACAGCCAGGTTGGCTTCTCGCATGTATGTACCAATCATTATTCATTAAGTCACCGTATACCAACAATTCAACTGGTGATGAAAAGAAGAAAGGTAGGATCAAAATATCAAGCTGTCTTTTTTTAATTATTATTAATTATTAATGAATTATATGGACACAGATGTTTGAAAATTATTAATTTTTTTTTGGGCAATTCAAAATTTAAGTAATTTTAAATTTAATCAGACAAGTTAAGTTCATTTTAATTCGCACTCGGTAAGTATTTCTTTTACGGTACATACACGTAGTAAGTATTTAGAAGGTTATATAAACTTTTGAATTTAATTTAAATGCTAAAAATGTAAAATAGTTTTATATTGTCAATCAATAAAAATAATGAAAAGTGTCAACTCACACAAATAACTATCTATTATAATGAGGGATCCACTATAATTTCTCACTTTCCCTTATTTCTATTGATTGACAGTATAAAATTATTTTACACTGTCAATACATACTAATTAAAGTCTAAATTTTTTTATACAGTAATTAGTTGATATTTTAATAAGGCAAACAAAAAATAAGTTTTTTATCTAGAAATCGCTTCTTATCCTTTCATCAATCTTCTTAAATAGTCTAGAATTAATAATTAATAACTTGTTTCATTATTTTGAAATATGAAATAAAATAAATTATTTTTACGCTCATATTTCAGCAAATGAAATGTTAACTAAATAATTGCTTAGTATCAATGGTAATAATATGATATCCTAATAAAAATAAAAGATAGTAAATATTTTTTTAATATTATTTAAACCATAAAGTTATTAATCATCAATACTATAAAAGTTGTTGCCGGTGCAATATATATATATATATATATAGCAAGATCATAAATAATGATAATAATAATAATAATAATAATAATAATAATATAATTTGTAATAGAAAATTGTAAATATTGAAATTACTATAAGATGGGATTGTGTGAAGAGGTGGCGGAAGAAATTTCCGCTGGAATCACAAATTGGATTGCGTCACTGTTACTCAGAAACGTGATCTAATCTGATCAAATAAAATCACTGTGGAGATTTGGAACTGTTAATTTCCAATCCATGGAGCAGGAAACTCAGATTGCTGCAAGCGGTTACGCTGAAGAACCGCGGGAACAGCAACCGGAGGCAGCTGAAGAACAAGAAGAACAAGAAGTTCAGTTGGTGAAGCATGGTCGCCAACCGCGACTGCAACTGCAACCTGGAGCTGAAGAGAAGCTCGTATTGCAATTCATGGATTCACTTCATAGCTACCTTTCGCTCTCTCATTCATTATCTTCCACACTTCGACAGGTATAACCCTAAAACCCCTTTCAACACGACGACTTTCAATTTTCATAGTTAACTTATATCCAAATCAAAATGTATAATTTGTTGTCTTCATGCATTGTATTTTTCGTTCATATCTATATAGCGTATTGAAATTTATTTTCTGATCGCCACATTCTGATAGAGCAGACGACATTACATAATAGAATGTCAAACTGTGTTTGTATAATATTGGTTGGTTGGATTACTTTTTCTTTATAGGTAGTGGAACCTTGATATGATTAATAGGCCCATAGTTGACCCTGCAATTTGGCAAATTAATGAAAAATTTACACTATATCCCTCTGTTTGCTATGATATGGTATAGTACGCTCTCTCTCTCTCTTCTTTTGAAATGCATTAGCAGATGATGCATTGGCCTGCCCTGTTTTTTGGGGTAACATTTGACAGGGATGGATGGAATTAGCAAGTGCTCGATTTTCCATGGGTGCTGCACGCATTAATAGTTCTCTATTGGACCTGAAATTCCATTCAGCTGCTACAACGGTGAAGATAACCGAATATGATGGTAAATCTTGTGTTTTATAGAGGACATGGTGGTAACTGCTCAATTTTACTTGAATTTTGTCATCCCCAGTGTGCTGGCATGCTTTCACTTGAAATTTTTATGATGCCTTTTTGTAGGTATGTACTTCATATTTATACGGAACTTCTGTTTGAATATTGCAGTTGACTCAATGGATACAAAACCGCACTTCATGTTGCGTAAATGGGTATCCTCTGAGCATGAAGATAATAATATCATGAAACCTTCTGGTATGGCTTTCTTTCCCTGTGCATCAAATACATGTTATGTTTTTCCCCATATAGTTAAGAGGGGGAACTTGAGTACTGAGCATAGTGCTAATTTTTAGCTTAATGTAATTTGTACGTGATGTAAGGGTTAATCCTGAAATGAAACATACACATTAAAGCAAACTTTTACTTCATTTGTTATTTGATTCTGATGCTGTATGCTTTAAGTAGTTTGTTAGCTGTTTCTAATTTTCTTATGTATGTGGTTGTACAAACTGCTGAGATGACCATTGCAAAGAACTTGTCAGGACTTGCAGATGATGATGAGGTAAGTATTTTACACATTATCACTTTATTTTATTACTATACATTTTAGTTGCTCTTAATAAGAGGTTTCTTTGTTTTCTTTTCTTTTTGGTACATGCAGTGAATAAATTATAGAAATTGGATATTTCAAACATTTTCCTCGCACAAGTATCTAAACTGTCAATTGAGTTACTGTATAAATAGTGTTAGTGCTTTTTATAGGTTCAAAAGGAGCGATCCAAGTCCTTGTCAGTTTTTGGAATTTTAATTTCCCCAAAGCTTCGAGCTGCCCAGCTGTCATTTGAGAGAGGTAGATAACAGAACTTATGATCTTAATTACCCTTGCTTTCTTTGCATCATCTGTTTATGCTTTTGACAGCCAGGATATAACACATTCTGTCAATTGAAATTCTTTGCAGCACTAGAGACTCTAGTAGAAATAGCAAATATGCAATCGTCATTGCTATATTCTTTTCACCAACTTCATCAAGAGGTTGAAGATACGAAAGAATAGACTGCATTGGGTGGCAAACAGGCAATATCATTAAGGGTAACATTATTTTCCTTTATAAAACCTTTTATCTTTCCCCCCACCTTAAGCTGGAAGGAAAGTGACGGAGAGAGGAAAATAACAATAATTGGCTTGGAAGATAAGTTATTGATTGAATTGGTAATGAGTTAATGAGCAGTTCATAAGGAAAATGATTTTTTTTCCACCTAACACCATGATTAATTTCTTATACAGGCTGCCAGAACGGTGTCGCATGTGGATAAATCTGATCACAGTATTGGGGACCCAGCATTGCAGGTTGTTGGCGTTCAATTTATTGATCTATCAGAAGATGGTGAAAAGTTCCTCATACTGCTTATAATCTGAGTGTCTATGAGAATCTACATTAGCTTTTTAACGGTTTACGTGATGTCAAGATAAAGCAAGTTCTTCAAAATAGTTTTGTGACACTATTTATTCTTTTGTGTTTCATATGTGGCTTAATATATTGGAAAGCAGACTTCGATTTAGTTGAATGTGTGGTACACGTAGAAAATTAGGCTTTACCCATGCTGTTAATATGGTTCAAATCCCATGCAGTTGATTTTGAATCCAGTCCCAAAGAATTAGAATTTCAGGTGGACGATCACGGTTGCCAGAGCATAATTCATCTTGTCAGACTGCTAGACTTTTGGTCAAATTCTTTGTTCCTTTTTTCAGCTAGATCACTTGAAAATGGCACATAGTTATAGTTAGTTAGTTTTGTATGTGATCAGTCTCTTACAATTTTTTGTGTGAGATATAGATAAAGCAAAGCACTGCTAACTCAGTCCTCGGGCGTGCCGTTCGATCCGACAGAGGGGTAAACCCTCAATTCGATTTTTGAATTGTAAACGTGAATTTTTTGTTAAGCGTGAATTGTAAGCGTGAATTAGGATAGCCTTTTGATGTCTAAAATTTATCTTTTTTTAATTTTCAATATTTTATTTTAATTAAATTAATTTTTAATATCATAATTTTATAACTTAAATTAATCCGTAACATTACATTTAAATTAATTTAGCTTTTAATATGTTAATCTAAATACCGATTTGATTAATAAGTTATAATATTAAAGACTAAAATAATAATTTTAAAATGTTAAAATTATTTTGATCGAAACTTATAATTTCAAGGATTAATTTGAGGCATTATTTTACAACATATCCTATGGAAACCTACGCAAAACATCTAACCAGCACTCTAGGCGTATGCGGCAACCGAGCTTAAAATTTACAGCAGATATGAAGTAACAAGTGAGTAAGCAGCGTATTTTAGTGCAGTTTTTGTAATTTCTTCGGTGGTAATTAAAAGATATAATAAATAAGAAAGACACCATGGGTCAACGGCACACAACTGATGCATCACTGAACCTATGCCGCACCTACACTGCTTTTTTTTTTTTTTTTCTTTTTATAATTTGCAAGGCAAAATAAAATCTTGCAACACCATAAGTAAACCGGTAATGCTTGCATGGGCTTGCCATTCAACTTAGTAGTACATACCACACCAAGTCATTTAATTTCATCTATCTCTCTCTCTCTCTCTCACACAAACATCCTCCATCACTCCCAAAAAAAAACTCTTTAAAAAAGCCTGTCTTTATACTAATACATCAAGGTCACACATTACAATAATACCGCCCAGCTTTCCTTCTAGCTATACACAAAAAATTGCCTATAATGAACAATCAACGAAATGGAAACAACAAAGGAAACAGGAAAAAGTTGGATCACAAACTAGAATGCACGCCAATTATCAGAACCTTTCTTTGGAGAATGACTATCTGAAGAAACCTTAAATGGGCCAGACGAGCCAAATGGATCAGAGTCATCGAAAGAGAATGCACCGCTGTGGCCCAAGTCTTTGGAGCTACTAATTGAGTCAAACCTTGCATGCCCCTCACGACCGAAGCCAAATTCTTTGCTGCTACTCATGGAATCAAACCTTGTGAGCCTCTCAGGATTGTAGCCTAAGTCTTTGCTGCTACTTATGGAATCAAACCTTGAGAATTTATCATTATTGAAGCCAACATCTCTGCTGCTACTTATGGAATCAAACCTCGTGAATTTCTCATTATTGAAGCCAAAATCCTTGCTGCTACTAATGGAATCAAATCTAGTAAACCCATCTGGTTGTGGAGAATATCCACTTTCGTGCATGCTAAAGGAATCAAACCTTGATGTGTCAAAGAAGTCCCCTGCCTCACTGTATCTTGGAGAGTTGCCGAACTTGGAAAGTGGAGTTCCAGGTACAGAATCATCGAAAGTAAATGGGCTCTTTGTCTGGAACGTGCCATCTGCTTGTGTAGATCCTGTTCTAACTGGGTTTATACCAAAATCGCCAGATTTAAAGAAATCTCGCTGCTCCAAGTCAGAGTCCTACAGAACCAAACATAAAAATTCTAGTAGCTTCAATTAATTCTTCACAAAAGCAAAGCACCATGATGGGGCAGGGTTGTGTCCAGAAATTCAAAGCAACTTGATCTTTTAAAATGGCATACCTTTCAAAAATAAGGGGACAAAGAGAAGTCCTCCATTGCATATTTTACATCAACTCAGTATAAAAAATTTTTTATAATAGTTTCCATAAGAATAGAGTCTTTCTCCACAACCGCAAAAATTCATGTTGACACTAAGATTTTTTTTTAAAAAAGAAAACAATACAAAAGCTATGTATGACATAAGTTACCTTGGTATTAGGGTTAAAGCCCCACACTGAGTCCACATCATCGTTATTGTCAAATGCACCCCAGGTTGATTCATCAAAACTTCTGCTACCACAGTTTAATAACATCTCAATTACTAAATGCACTACGGTCAAATCTAAGCATTGCAGAGAGAAGGATAAAAAGCAGAAAAAGGATGGGAGAAGACATAAATTAAAGACCACCCTTACCAAAAAATAAAGAAACAACAAATTACCTATGTGTTTCTGCATCTGCTTCAGGACTTTTTTCAAAAGGACTCTCCTCCGCAGTAGTCCTTCCAGCTGGACTATCACGAGGGCTTCTTGCCAAGTCATCTTCACTGTGTGCATAAGAAGATTCATCCTCAACTGCATAATCACCACTAATAGCACTTTCTTGCCTCCCATTCACTTTCACAGGTGAACCATGAACTGAACTGTCATCAGGGAAATTTTGTTCTCCCTGAATGAATGCGGGTTTTGGTTTTGAAGGTACATTTTTTGCAAAAGTGAGATCATTGGCAAATCCTGGAAGCAAAAAGAGCTATTACTTCATGCAACACATGAAAATAAATAAATAACAAAATCCCCACTGGAAAGAATGTGGCATACCTTCATCATCAAATTTATCCCAATCTTCATCCCAAAGAGCTGCTCCCTCTTGAATTCCAGGTTGCCATCCTTAAGATTCATTGAACACATGCATGACCCCATTAAAGTAAGAAACAGAGAAAAATGCATTCACATCTAGCAATTTGCTGTAGTAAAATGTTATCTCATTTATGATTTCAGCCACTCACACTGGCCCTTGCCCACTTCCTCAAGAAAGGTTACACATAACTTGGCAAAGTAGTTTAATGATGCATTTTAAACAGAACCCAACTTTTTCCTCTTACGCTATTTTTTTCTCGCATAATTAAGTGTTCACAGTATCCACAATTCCAAATCAACACATGAATAATGCGGTTTAAGCAACTAGCTGCTATTCATACTTGCATATAACAAGTAGAGAAGGATAAACAAATATAAGTTGCTTATCCACCAGTTTACCCTTAAGAAAATGTAGGTTTCTAAAATGGCTTCGACAAGTTGATTAATTACATAAGAAACAATAACTAGAATCACATACTACAAGAGAAAAAGAAGTGAAAAAAAAAAATGACAAATTTATAGAGCGATACTTTGAGAATCAACAAAGAACAAAATTAAGGGGTTGAGAAAGAAGCCACAAGGAGACAAAACAAGACTAAAATTACCAGCAGGAAGCTGAACCATTGCAATTGACTTCACATCTATTCCATGTTTCTTGCATCTTTCAGCTAGAGCCTTAAATAACTCCTCAAGATCTGACTGTATGCGATCAGCACGGACCTATGGAATTAACTAAACTTCAGTAACAATGTAATAGACAGGTTTCCATAGAACTCCCGCTGTAATTCAAGGTATAAAATTCACCTGAAGAATACCATCTGCACTGCCTCCTTGCTCCATTTTGACAATGGCTTGCTGCAACTCCACCTTCCTTTCCTAAATATGCACTAAGTAATGGTTAAATGATGCACTGAAATGTTTCAAGGTATACCCTCCTAACTACTAAGACATGAGCTCATCTTTGCAAAGTAACATGGAGAAGGGGAGTCAATAACTCTCGCCTCTTACCATATGCCAACACTTAATGTAAATTTCTAATTACCTGTATATCACGAAATTTAGCTTCTTCTATAGTCAATTTGGATGCTATTTCTGCTACTTGTTTGTATTTCTCTTCATATTTCTTGCCTAATGATTCTGCCTGTAACATACCACCAAATGAGAGTTCATTCTTCTCACATCTTAAACTTACATCATACTTTCACAAAAAAGGAACATACCTCACGCTTATCTGCAGACGCCCTTTCTGTAATCTCATTTAGTCTATTCTCGCATCTGCTTTTATATAGAACCTGATACACAATAAACCAAAAAAAAAAAAAAAAAGAAAGGGGAGTGGGAGGGGAATAAAGTGAGTGCACCACCAGATGTACATAGTCGCTCATAATTTGTTCAAGTCCATTGCATAAATTTTTCTTCAATCAGATTAACACCACATAATCAGCCACCTTACTCATTTAAAAAGATTAAAAAACAATAAATTTCACTTGCTTTTATCCCCCGCCCCCAGTTCCTTAACTTGACCCATTTAAAAGCCTTACATTTGTCCGCTGCCTGCATGATTCCAACTACAGTTTCTTGAGCACAAGAAAATTACCAGGCTTCAAACTGAAGCCTAACTAGAACTCTAAACCCTACCATTATGTCATTGTGATGTAGCTGGACAAGGTATATTGAATTAACAAGACACTCTTGCCTTAACAACCATATGGTGCTGAAAATATATACAATGCAACTCATAGTATCAAACCATTTCACATGATTAGTCATAGTGAACCAGTCCTTCATGCTAAATTGCACAGTTCTAGTACACCAAGTGTGTGTTAGAACTAACTTAATTTGTGCTTATAAGTTATAATCAAATATTTGAGTTGAAAGAGCTTTTCAGCAGAAAAGTTATTTTGTGCAAAAACTAAGCAAACCCAAACATGTGCTAAAACTTCTACATAACAAGAGGTTGGAGATGGTTATTAATAAATTTATATTTAACCTAACTGGCATGCAACACACCATTAAAAAGCAAGTTTACTTATAAAAAAGCCACCAGCTGCATGACCTATTCAGCCTTCAAATAGTTCATCTCAATCATATTGAACCTTAAGCACCCAAAATCAGTCCTAGATCAAAATAAAAACGCAAATGAGATATGAATTACCAGTTCCTGCATTTTGTTGCGGTAGAGTTCAATCTTCTCTTTTGAATCCAAAATCACATTCTCTGTTTCTTCAGCCTACAACAAGCAAAGAGAAACATTTTTTTCTTTATAGTGTATCAGAATGTGCAAGAGAACTAAGGCTGCTTACAAAAATAGACCTGGTTCAAGATATTACTTGAGGTGGAAGAATTACTTTTGGTTTGCAGAAGTACTTTTGAGCCCCATAATTCATTGGTGAATTCTATGGTACCCTAATAAAAGTGTGCATTTTGTGCATTTTTTGTGATAAACGGTGAGGATCATGCTATAGATTGTGAGGTGCATCAATGTATCAATTACCTATGATGCACTATAATAATATCTAATTTTAAGAAAATTTAAAAATATAATTAAATATATAATTAAAAATTAATTATTATACACTGACAGTATAAAATAATTTTACACTGTTAGTATAATTAAAAAATTTTATCAGTGTAATTTTAACTATCATACATTGACAGTATAAAATTATACTGACAGTATAAAATAATTTTATATTGTCAATGTAATCAAAAAATTTTATCAGTATAATTTTAATTATCATACACTGACAGTGTAAAATTATACTGGCAGTATAAAATAATTTTATATTGTCAATGTAATCAAAAAATTTTATCAGTATAATTTTAATTATCATACATTGACAGTGTAAAATTATACTGGCAGTACTGTAAAATTACACTGATAAAATTTTTTTACACTGTCAGTGTATGATAATTAAAATTACACTGATAAAATTTTTTGATTACACTGACAGTATAAAATTATTTTATACTGCCAGTATAATTTTACACTGTCAATGTATGATAATTAAAATTACACTGATAAAAATTTTTTATTATATACTGATAAAATTTTTTGATTATACTGACAGTATAAAATTATTTTATACTGCCAGTATAATTTTACACTGTCAATATATGATAATTAAAATTATACTGATAAAAATTTTTTATTATACTGACAATATAAAATTATTTTATACTATCAATATAATTTTATATTATCAGTGTATGATAATTAATTTTTAAAATATATTTAATTATATTTTTAAATTTTCTTAAAATTAGATATTATTATAGTGCATCATAGGTGATTGGTGCATTGATACACCTCACAATATATGACACGATCCTCACCGTTCATCACAAAAATGCACAAAATGCACACTTTTGCTATGGTACCATAGCATTCACCTAATTCATTTTGAATGTCATGTCTTGGGAAATTATATTTAAGAACCAAAATTAAATTTGGGTCACCAGCCAAACAACCTTAAAAAGTGGTGCATATCATTTGGGTCGAAAATTAATTTTGAAGGGGCTACCAAACAAGCACTTAATGCTCTAGAATATGGTCACTGTGAACTTGTTGTGTGTCCTATAGGATCAGTTTCTAATTATATGTATGAATGGTTTTGGCAGAATACGGAGACCATGATTTTATGACAGAGTGCAGTTTATACAGTTCTTTAGTTGGTTGGGAGACAAATGCTCGTATTTTCAAAGGTGTCTCTGCCTTTAATTTGTTATTGGATGTGGTTGAATTTATTGATTTAAGATAAAATTCATAAAATAACAAAATCATAAATTCATTACAACAAAGAGAAGATAATTACAAAGATTCAGAAGGATAATGGATCCTCATTGATGTAAAAAAAAAAACATCAATGGAACCTTCACAATCTCAAACTGAGCCATACAAGGAAAAAAAACACACAGACAAAGAAAATACCTTTTTCCCTCCAGTTGTTGCTTCTTGAGGCTTTGAGTTTAATATATTCTGCTCACCATTATCTGTGTGATTCAAAAAGGAATCCTCCAACACAGAAGCACCTGACTTCTGCTGAGTGGGCTGCATAGGGCCATCAGCCCGGACAGAAGTTCCTTGCACTGGCGGCCTCATACCAGCTGCTGGTGCCACTGGCCGAGCACCTGGCATCCCTTGTTGCTGCTGAAAACCTTGTAACAAACAGCAAGTAAAAAATTCGTCAAGAAATATCCTACAAGAGAAAAGGGGAAGGAAAGTTATCATAGATTAGTGAAAAGTACCTGGGCGTATACCCCAAGCTGCATTTCCATAGGGTATTTTAGGAGGGCCAGTCATAGACAGCAGTGTCTCGTCAAATATAACATTATTTGGAAGGGTCGGTGGAATAGAGCGACCTTCCCTGTGCCTCTCCATCAAATAAAGAGCATAGCAAAACTCCTTCAAAGAAAGCATGCTATCATTATCCTGATCAGATAAGTCCCACACCTTCTTTAAGACATCTGCAGAAAGTCCACAAGATATTAAGTATTTGCTATCAGAGAAGTAATAAAAGGTCATCCCAAGAATAGTCCAAGAAAATTTCCAAAATAATGAGATATGTAATCAGATAGAACTTAAACAGGAAACAGATAGTCTTGAAAAAAATAGTAGAGAAACCTATCTACAAGCATCATCTTATCAGTGTAACATTTTTCTCAAAGCAGCCTCTAATTTCTATTTGCGTGACCAACTAAAGGAACTTCATCAGCAACATCAAAGCCAACACAATGTTCTGTGGCAAAATTGTTGAACACAAGGAATTGATCGACAAATAAGGTATTCTACTCATGAAGGATGAGAATTGAGGATTTGGAATTGGTTACATTTTCTTGGTTTCGACCAAATGGATTTCTACATGTGGAGTTGATCTCAGGTCTAATAACTGTCACCTACCATATAATCCTTCTCAAACTATCAGTTTTTTTCCCACTTTCCTTTTAAAAATAATCCATTATGATACCAAGTAGGAGAAACACAAGGATTTGGAATTGGTTGAGTTTCCCCGGTTCATAACCCAATGAATTTCTAGATGTGGAGTTGATCACCTTCTCATGTCCAATAACTGTCACCTACCATATAATCCTGCTAGAACTATCAGTAATTTTGTCACTTTCCTTTAAAAAATAATGCAGTATTATACCAAGTAATTCATAGTTGGTATGGTTTAGATATGAGTGGAGGGATGCCAACTGGAAATCATTGCAACTCGTGCAGATCCCTGCAAGTTTATTACACAAAGATATGCTTTCCTAGACCACTTGCTTCTTTGGGTTTAGGTGATGAATTTTGCATCAACTTTTGGGAGGACACTGGGCTGGGAATATCCCTTTCTCCTTGCAAATAAGTCTCCCTTTTAAGCATTAGTTCTCCCATTAAAAAAAAAAATAAAAAAATTGTATTCATACTTCTATGAATATTAACTTTTGTAGGATCCTAAGAGATAAAGAAGTTAGTGAAATAGAGGCTCTTCTACTTTACTTGTTTCTACTCATTTTTCCACTAATGCATTACTTCTACAATTCTAATTAATCGGAAACCATGTGATTCCAAGGCTTCTCTACAAATGATAACAAATAAAATTATGTAAAATAAAAAAGGACACAGTTTGCTCCAAAGAATTGCACTACAATATAAAACATCAAACCTCCGCAGACAAAGCATGTCTCCGCTAAAGCTTCAGCAGACACAGATGCACACACTCTGGATTCTTATGCGTGAACTGACCCTCCATCAGGGTAACCCATAATAATCACATGTCATTATCACATATCCATTACCAGTTGCAATTAAACTTAGACATCAGACACCTCTTTTGCTACTGAGACTTTCCAATTTTTCAGATAAAATCAATTTATTTGTCTTGTCTTTACCAAAAACAATAAAGATTTGTAGTATCAGTGCACAGTAGGCAGTTTCTTGTCCACCAGGAGGGGAAAAAACCAAATCATAAAAAAATTCCAAGTTCAAGAAGCTACGCCTAAAACCTTCAGCTGATTATTGTTCTTGTTACTTATGCAAGTGCATCACTTCATGGACTAGCTAATACATCAATGTACCAAAATGCAGAAACACTACATCTAACAGTTGTCAGTCACTCAGTTGGAAAGCAAAAGGTTTTACCAATAGGTAATCTCCAACTTAAAAATAGACTGCGTGCCTGTTCCCCAGTGATTTTTCCATCCCTATCAGTGTCAACTTCCATAAACACCCTTGTATACTTCTGCACATCAGAAGGTTTCATTTTTGGCCAAGAAAGCTGTGAATTGTCAGAATTAGTATTTCCAAGTCCAGCTGATACCCCAGATGATGCATGAGGAGAAGAAGCTGGTGGTGAAATCTGCTGGCTTGTGTTTGAAGCAGACGGTGCTCGCTGAAATTGACTACTCACAGGCTGCATAGAGAATGCACTCTGCAATGAATCAAGAGCACTCTGCTTACTTGCAGGTTGGGCACCAACCGCACCACTGGAAACTGGCACAATGGATGATGAAGCAGGTGAACTGCTAACAGAAAAACTCTGCCCAGCAGGTTCTCGTTTTGGTGTGGATGAGGCGGCCGGAAATAAATCATTTCCCCAGACTGAATTGGAAGAGAATCCATTTCCAGAAACAGCTAATGCTTTTGTGTTAACAGTTGTTGGCTGGGACATTGGTGAGACTGAAGAGAGTGGTGTTGATGCTGGTGCTGATAAGGCAAGTGATGGAGTCATTCCTCCAGGCGTAGCAGGGACTGAACCAGTGCTTCCACTATTCCAACCACTTGAGATGCTAGGATTAGAGATATTGTGGCTTGTCACGCTAACTCCTCTAGAAATATCTGGACCTCCAACACCCTGCTGTGGGCGGGGAGCGCTGCTAGCAGGCATGGGTTGTGGTGGTCTCATGGTCGGACCCTGCTGGGAAGGAAAATATTGCGGGTTTGCAACAGGACCAGGTAATCCTTGTCCTCTATAGGCAAAACCTTGAGATGATGTCGGTCCAGTTACACCCATCTGCGGCATTGAAGCAGCAGGAGCTACCGAACTCAGTTGTTGTGGGGGTAATGCAGCAAGATTGATCTGCGGTGCAGGGATTTTAGCAGCAGCAGGACCAAACAACGCCGCCTTCACAATATCAGGCGTCAAATCTCGCTTACTCTGAGCGACAGTTACTAATCTCAGAGCATTGTAAAACTCGTTCCGCCCAAGGAAACCAGTTTTGGCCTGATCAGCATAATTCCATACCTGTATCACACACCAAGAACAACAAGCATTACGCTAGGTCAAGTCTACGTCTCCAATCAACACGGAAAATTAGAGATAGCTAATTGAAGCAGCGACGAAAAACCTAAAACAACGATCCTAACCAAACAAGCACGAAATCACATCCATTCGTCACGAAATCCCAAACTCAAAGAGGAAAACGCAAATAAGAAAAGTTAATGGAAATACAGTGGCTTGATTCGTATGGCTTAGGTTAGAATTAGGAATTAAAATGAGAATAGAAGGGAACCTGAGCAAGAACATTTTTGGGCAAATTGGATCCCTGGAAGAAAGAGACAGCTTCAGCTCCACTGATCCTTCCATCTCCATCTAAATCCGCTCTCCTGAAATACGCTTCGAACTGATCCATGTTCGGTGCTGCCATCTTATTATTGTATTATATTTGTCTTCAATCTTCAACCACAAAACTAGATCGCACGCCGAAACGCAATCAGATTAGGGATTTGTTTCGAGGGAGGGAAGGGAGGGAATCGATGAATTGGAGAAAAGGAATATTGTTGGAGGGTGAATCGAGATTTCTACGCCTGAATTGGGAGATTTGGAAAAATTAGGAGAATAAGCGGAAGCGAACTGGGGCTGATTTAATTTTTTTTCCGGCGAGATGTGGTGGCGTCTTATTGGTGGGGCAACACAGGCTGTGCCTCGACGGAGGAATTTCAGTGATTCGTTGGGTGTGTTTGTTTTCGGGGTTGAGATGAGGGATACTAAGAAGCTTCATTTGATTTTATCTACATAAAGTAATACTGTAATAATCCCCAGCTTATACGCCCTCAACAAACCACGTAATAATAATAATAAATTAATAATACTTAGTCACATTAGTATTGTTCTTTTGTTTTTCTGATCCTCTAGCTGTTATACAGCTTTATGGAAACAGTGGTTATTTGTAATTCGTTAATAAAGTTCAATATTCATTTCTTCAATCCCACTTATTTCCTCTGCTTCACGAAAAAATTTAAATTATTATACCTTTAAGCGGTTTTCTTGTCACCGGCCGGGAGTGTTTGGCTTTGCTAAAATGTATGATGCAATTGTTTGAATTGAAGTTAATTTACGTGAATTTGTACAAATTTTAATTAACTTAAAATTGTGTTTATGTCTATCTGAAATTTAATTTTAAATTATTTAAAACTACATAGTTTATTAAATTTCAGAAAATTTTTATTTTAGATAAAGGGAAAAAAACAAAAAAAAGTAAAGAAAATTTATCATCTAAAATAAAATGGATTTAATTTATATATACTAATAATATAAATAGTTTTAAATTATTTTACACTACCATATCATAGAAATCAAAAAAAATTTCAACATAATCCATGTTTTCTGGTAATTACATATAATGACATGATATTTTTCATTATTTTTATTGGATGATAGTATAAAATTTAATATATGCCAATTAAATTGATATAAAATTTGTTAGTTTAAAATAATTATTTATTGAGTATTTTTAATTTATTAGGATTTCATAATTACTACATAAAAAAATTAAAATTTCAACCAATTACTCGTTATGGTACAATTTTAACTGATAACTAAACGGACAAGATCTAAAGCCAACACTTGATGTCTGAATGTTGACACACGCGCACACATACAAAGCTAAACCCACATTACCCCGATCTTTTCAATTTAACGGGTTAGGAACAAAGGGAAAATAAAATGTAAGAATTGCATACTTATTTCATTAATTTTGTAATTCTAGCCAGAAAATAAGGATATATATGAGATGTCTGAAAGAAAGTCAAGGGAATGATTCATTCTTTTTATTTTCTCTCGTATAAATCAAACCACTAAACCAAATTATTATTATTATTATTATTTATTTTTTAGGAAGAGAACTTTTAAACTTGAGTTGGGCATAATTAGAGCAGAAGATATGGGAGGACAAAATATTGTTTGAGTTTGAGCTACATGTTGGTAAATGCATGAAATTTAAGAAAGCGATTGTTGGGATATTGTTCAACTCTTAATTTTATGTAGATATAAGGTTAGCGTCAGTTAAAATGAAGGGTCAGCTAACCTTTTCCCCGTACTTCTGAAACACTGTGCATTAGTGGCTCTCGCACAGAAGAAATTGCTGTCTTAAATTCCATTGAAGGAAGTATTCTCCCAATCCTTTCAAGTGGACTTTGAGCAGATTAGCTACCAGTTCCCGATTGAGCCAAATCATCCATCTAATGATGTTAACAATTTGCATGCAAATGACGCAATGTTCGTGTTGGTGGTTTTATTAGTTTGGTTCCTTAGGACATCAAAATTAGGCCAGCAGGTAACTTGTACAAAGATGCAGAGCTTTTGATTGTGAGTGGAATTTGGGAATAATGAGGACCATTTTTATTTAGTTTCCTTGGCCTTCACCGCACTACCAGCACCCCATGGATACCAATTATTGTTTGTTGGTGGTCCAAGAGCATGTCAAAGGTACCAACCACAAAGGTGTAAAATGGTGCTTTCTTATTAATACTATATATGTGGAACACGATTCAAATCGCCAGCTCACAAAACTTGACTCATCATAGTTTGAGCTTTTTTCTTGCTCTGCACAGCTAGCCAATTGTAAGACGGTGTTTTCCGTTCTGTACGTCTGGAATATTTAGCTACAAGTGCAGTTGTGTTGCTGTTTATCAGGGTCCCTTCAAGTAGAGAGATGTTAAAGACGCAGAAAAACTGGAGATTCGGGGGGCAATACGTCATATGAAGGTAATTGTTGGGTACATGAGGTTGAAAGGTTGTTTAAAGTGATTGTGGGAGCAGGTTGTGCCATAGTAATAGATAATGTTAATGGGCTGGCAATTGTTAATCTAATTGTTAGAAGGGCGAATAGGAATAGGCGCTGAGCATGAGTGCATCTCAATAAGTGGTTTGTAAGAGTGCAAGCTCCCTACTTTTCACTAGCTGAGACAATCAATACAGAAAAAAGGTGGTTCGGGAGATTTACTTTACAACATAAATGTCAAGAATATGTTAATAAAGCCTGATGATAGTATACTCCTGGTACTAATATTATAGAAAGTATGTTATAGTTCCAATATTAGCTCAATTAGGTTCAAAACTTGTAACAAATCACAGCGATGCTTACTCAACAGTTGGCTCTGGAAAGCACCTAAGAAATACAAACTCTACAATAGCATATGAATATATTATATATGCCACATCATTTGTGGTTTACCAACATTTTTGGATGCAAGCTTCTATTTATAACAGCATTATCCACAATCTTGAGTCCACCAAGCCGCAATCAAGCAGCGCAGTTCGAGAACTGAGTCTTTAACCAGTCATTTCACACGTCTCTAAAGAAATAAGAACCGTAGCAGCTTGCTACTTCTATTTTACTCATCAATTGCTCAAATCCTGCAGAAACAAACCAAGTGCATTTAGACTGAATGCCTCAAATTTCTCTGTCCTCGTCTAATCAGGTTTTATGGCTGACTACACTCATTTGCTCAAGAGCAAGTTATTCACTTTTTAAAAGGGAATGGAAGAAATATAATGAAAGATGGAATGTGAATTAAGAGCACATAAATAAGCCAAAGCTGTTAGACATGTATACCGTCTATTACCAAGACAAGCCATCATCCAGTTAACAAATATTCATGGAAAGATTAATAATATTTAATACCTATGTCGGGACTGTGGATGTACATATCCTTTGCCCTAGGTGATAATGAGTTCTCATAGGGTTGAACTTGAATGCTTTCTTCTCGGGTCTTTTTCTCCTTTGGAGACTCAACTTCTGTCTCTGCTTCTGGTTCTGCATTATTTTGTGTGGGAGCAAGCTGCTTCCGTTTCGAACGAGCCCTTCTGTTCTGGAACCAATTATAGACATTTGTCTCTGATATTTGGCCATGTTGCCCTAGCTCAATGGTTATGTCCTTGATCTTCTGTTTGCTTGGAGTGCCATTGCCTTCATCGAAAATACGCTCCAGTATTTGAAGCTGCAGAGGCGTTGGAGTCCAACGCTGCCTCGCAGTTATCTTGTGTCCAGAGCATGCCATCAGCGGATCACAGTATAAATTCCCAAGCCTCAGTCCTGAATAACCAGTGACACAGTTCAACAACCAACAAAACACTCGTGGTATTTCTCAACGTTTTCCCTCTCATCAAATTGAACAAGAAACATCACTACTCCACATATTCACCTAATGGCACTTGCATATTCAAATTCATTAAGAAATATCTAGGAACTTATGCAGATCATGATGGTAAGAATTGGTAAAAGGGGTACCTGAGAAAGTTTGTGTTGATACTAGGTTATGACAATTGACAAACTAGATCATCTCAACATGGTCAAGCGATAGTAAATCAGTAATTTGTCCAATTATCACAACCAGATTACTACACATAAGCAAAGATCGGCGGATATTATGGTCCGTAGCTGTACTTTCAACACTCAATCTATGACTTCATGGGTCTTAAAAAATGAAAATGGGATATAATATTGTCTTAACTATGCAACAAGGCCATGTTGTAAACGTGACACGGTGTATTAGAGAGAGAGAGAGAGAGAGAGAGAGAGAGAGAGAACCTGCGAGGTCCTGTTGGGTAGAGACGGCCTTGTGCATCTCAACAAGCTGCTCGCATATGGTGGCATACACAGATATCTGGTGCCTCAGCAGTTCCATTTGTTCATCAGTCATCACTTTCACGTATAAGCCTCCGATTCCATTTGGTGTCTCTTGCTCTGCCTCCATGGCTTCTCCTTTTTTCTTTTGCAGCTATCAAAGAAGACCCTGCGTTTGGCCTTGCCAACAAGAAGGATTGCTTGCAATTGCATTCTTGCAGATGCAGAGGCTCCTCAAGTCAAGCCAAAAAGTAGCGTAGTTAACTGCGCAATTTAGCCTCAGTCCGCAAATCTCGCGATTTAGCCTCCTTCTCTTTTACGAACTTTACATTATTATATTTTCGTTTATTCACATAGTATCGTTCATCTTTTTCTTTTTCTTTTTTTGTGTTTTTGTTTTTTTTTTGGGGGGGAGGGGTTCTGGTGAAACATAAATTTTAAATCCACCAAAATAATGTATATAAATATTTATAATGTATCAATCATTGTACTCCTACTCATATAACCTGATCATGTCATTATAAATTAATTATATTCATTATATTTAGTAAAGAAATTAAGAAATTAAATTTTAAATTTTATACCAGAAAATCACAATAAAATCAATAAAATTATTGATATCTTTTTTTTTCACAATAAATGGTACATCATTTGGTATGTTTTGTGTACAAGAAAAATAATAATTTTAGCTTGTTCTATAGAAAAATATTTGTAGGGTCTATGAAACGTAGGATTTTGTTAATTAAAAATATTACGATGATTTCTTTCTTCTTCTTTTTTTCGGGTCAACCGATGATTAATTTGTTTGTGGGATAGTGTGGACTTTGAAAGTCAAAAATTGAAACTTGAAACCCACCCCGACCGTAATAATGCTTGCCCCATGGGTACGCGCACAGTGTTGTCGAATCAAGTTTTTAAGGCATCGTTTTGGTATTTAGAATGAAATTTTTGTCATAGTGTGTCATAAATTTAAGGGAGTTGAGTCCATAGCTAGTTATATCTTCTATATTTTATTGAGTTTAGAATATTTCGTGATCTATTTTCATTCTCCGACTTTGCCTTTGTTAAAAAAAAATGATATGAAAGATTTTCATATAAAATGTGACGAATCAACCAATAAGGATGAGAAATAACTTTCATGACGTGTTGTGTGTCTAGAGTCAAGTATGAAATTAGAACTTAAAAATGTAATTTTACTAACCAATTATTAAAACATAATTGAAATGAGCTCTTTTAGATTCTTAATTTATACTTTAATACTTATTAATTCTATAATTCAGCAAATATTTTTTCTTATTAAAATTTATATAATTTTCTCTCATTGTCATTTATTTTCTATCAAACTTATTTATTTAACTTACAATATAAAAAATCTCAAATATTCTAATTTACTATTTTATATATAACTAATTTTTACAAATAATTTGATAAAAAAATATAAGTAAAAAAATTGTTATTATATTAATATTTTTTTATTAATTTTAAATTTTGAATCATACTTTTAAACAATAAAATTAGAATTAGATTGATAGAGAGCCGCCGATTTTTGTGAGTTTCACACTATTAACTTGATCCAAACCATTGAAATTCACACTATTTTTAAGATTGTGATATCTGTTTAATGTTCTAAAATTGGATTTTAAATAATGGGATTCTTTATCTATTTTTTTTATCATGTATGTTGAGCTCACATGTACAATTATGATAAGGATATTTTAATTTGAAATATCAATTATGTAAAACAATACATTGTGCCTTCCGATTTCAAGGGGAAAAAACGAACAATACTCTAGCCTTTACACATAAAATAGGAAAATATATATAAGAAATGTCCTTGTACAAGTAGCAATTGAACTATTATGAAATACGAACAAATCACGGTACGTCGAGTGATCCCTTTTCAAAGTGTTTCGACTCTTTTTCTTTCGTAAGATTCAAGAACATTACTCAACAGGGTAAGAAAGTGTTTTAATATAATTGCCCAAAATTAGAGCAATAAATTTTGGCGATTCGTGCAAACGACATAAGTTGATGGAAATTTAACCAAGGTGATATCTGGGTTCAAATACATAATGATTAACCATGGCCTAAGACAAGTGAAGATATACCACTAAGTATTGGAAACTGAAAGAGTGGATGTCTTTAACCAGTACTATACAGATAAGATAATGTTATCATTGCTTCGGATGATTGGATGTAGAATATGAGCATCTCTTGTCAACCGGGACTGAGGCTGTTCCAGGAATCCCCCACTGGTTTTCCTCGTGCTCATCATGAGAGTTTCAGTGTGGTGTCTCTTTTTGTTTCGTGACCCTACCCCCACCACCCATTTAAAGAAAAATGAAAGCGATGATCTATTTTTACAAAATAAACTAATATTGTTTACTTACACGATTGAGCAAGTAGAAAATAACACAAGCTCTCTCCCAATGCCTTGATATGAGAGAGATGTAATGGAACATAATGGAAACCATTTTAAATGAATAAAATGATAGACTATTATTAAAATATAAAATCATTCATGATCGTTTTAATTTGTGGAAGCGATAGTTTATGATATGGTATCATAGCCTCTTTAACCAAAAGGTCTAAAGTTCAATCTTTATTTGTCTCTATTCTTCTGAAAAATAAAAAGTTAAATTTTAATAAAAGATAAAATGACCCTATACAAAATTTATACTCTAAACTCAAAGAAGTTCTTGTATGAAGGGGCTTATTAAAATATAAAATGATTTATATATCTCTATCCAATAATTTAAATTTTTGAGAGAAATAATATTGATATGGAATTAAATACAAAAAATAATCATCATAAATTTCTTTCTGGTGAATTTTTTTTGTCAAGTTTTTTGTTACAAACTTTCATGGGCATTTAAAAGTTGTACATGTTTTGCCTTTTTATATTCATTTGAAAGGCCGCATGTTAAGCAAAGCAAAATTCCATCTTTGGTCATGAAGGTCTAAAAGCCTCAGAAATTTCATACGTGATACGTATATCAATTCGTTTTCTATTATATCATTACAATGGAAGTGATCACACAATATTCGAAAAAAAAATTATGCAATTTGAAACAACATTTCTGAATACTTACATCACTTACATTGTACAACTGCAATTCGCAATGAAAAAATAAACAAATAATTTTGCTAAAGTTGCAGAGATGTGTGTAGCAAAATCAAAATACAAAATTATATTGATTTTTTTTTTTGGTCAAAATAAATTATATTGATTTATTACTAATGTATTGATCTAGGGTCGGGCTCAGTGGCTGAAAGGGGGAGCAAGGATAGCATGGGCCACACTCCAATTGAGCCTCCTCCAACTCCAAGTAGAAACATTTTGATTGGAAGGCAGTGAACATAGAGCCCAGCGACTGGAACAAAAGCGCCGAATGATTGCGTAATGGATCTCAGATACTAATATTCTATATGGGCCATTTTCTGTTGGTACATCTAGATAAGGACTTTAACATAGATAGATGCTCATTTGACCTAAAAATTATCCCCAAGTGGGTGTGCCCACCGAACAAGACAACCCAATCTATCTTCGACACAACTAAATACATGCTAGCGGCAGATAGGGCGTAGCTCATATGGTTATACCTGTAGCCCTATGTAGAAACGACGTATAAAAGTTGGATCAAACCTAGTTGCTTGATTAAGTTAATTTTTTTTTTAATTTTTTCTTACGAAATTTGAATTCTACTAAGATCATATTGATTTAATTTGAATTATTGAGTTAAATAAAAAATAAAAATTTATATTTTTTTTTCTAAATTTTTATTGTCACGGCAAGTAATGGTACAATATTAGATTATGAAATACTTAATAATGATTTGAATAATTAAATTTGTTAAATGAATGAGAAAAGAATTAAAAAAAAAATGTGTTAGATGAATGAGGGGAAAAAAAAAACACTAAAGTTTAAACATACAACTTTAAAGACTTAAAATATAGATAAAAAAGGAAACATAGCGAATTGTGTGATTAAGTTTCGCCGTAAAAAAGTATAATCCTGCTAATTAAAATAATAATAATGGATTTTAATAAGTTTTCATTTAAATTACTTCAATTATTTAAATTAACCTAAATTGATGTAATTGATTAAATTTAAGTTGCCCAAGCCAATATCAACCGCTGAAAACAACTTACATGCGACAAGAGGGAATGCATCATCCAATATAATTGGGTCAATAGTCTAAATCTGTGAAATCTCCGAGTGAGCTCTCCTCTATGTGCTTTCTCTTTTCTTGGTGATCAATGATGGGTTTAGTTGTTGGATTGTCAGGTGATTCGTAGTGAGTGTTCCACCTTCGAAGTTTCACGCGGGAAGAGCTTCAAGTAATCCCACTTTCAGAAATGGCCAGCATTAAAGGAAGCAAAATTGGTTGAGTTTGAGAGCAGTGAACGTTGGCCGAACTGTGGAGGATAAATAAAGATTATATATTCTTTCTAAAAACTAGGGGAGTACAAGAGCCGGGTTAAATCGGATTTAAAGTTGACCCAATTTTTTTATCGTGTCATTTATTTGAACCCAAATTAATTTGATAATAACCCAATCAATGATCCGATCAAATTATATTAACTCGATATTTAGAAAATATATAAATATTTAGATATTATATATAATAAAATTATGAAATTTTAAAAAGTGAAAAATAAAATTCAAGCAATGTTCAACAACTTTTTTTGCTGTCTGTTTTTTTTTCATGTTCCATGTCTAGCATATTAGCATATTGGTGTGGCATATTGGCACATAGTGCATTTTGCTATGCTCCAGCTTAAAAATAGTGTATAATACACATGGTGATCCAATGATGAAAATTGATTATCTATCGGTACTCTAATTAGTAATGATACACTGCAGTAAGGTCTCTTTCTTTCAATTCTTTGCTGAAACGTTGTTCGCTCACCGCCAACCACCACAGCCACCACTCTTTGCCCACCACCACTAAACCAGTCACCATTGTGCACTCAAATCACAGCCACTCTGCCATTGCACCATTGCATGCATGCCACTTTGCACACTACCCCACTACTTATCACCGTTCTTTGTACGCCACCATCAAGGGGGTTGATCTCTGGCAAGAACTCAAGCTTGTGGTGGAGCTGGGCAGCGTTAAAGAAGAGGACAATGGAGTCGGGGCGCAGTGGCGATGGAGCTTTTTTACTTCAATTTTATATCCACCACCTGAGACGAGCTTAGATCAGCAGTGGGAGGCGAGGTCGCAGTGGCTCAATTGCTCACAGTGACGGTGGCATTGCTGTAGGCAACCTCCATAGTGACAGGTGGGGTTGCTATGGAGGATCATCGCCACTTACTTCATTCTCCTGTTGTCGTCATAGATCTGGCCACCGCGCATCTCGCCTCATGCAAGCAAAGGTGGGGGTGCAGCCTCGGGTGGGTGTTTGGGTGGCTTACAATGGAAGAGGATGGCGAAGGCAGTTGGTGCCAAGGAAGAGGATAGCTAAGGAGAAGAATTTGGGAAAATTGAGAAGGTATTGAAGTGCATCACAAGAATTTAGGTATATAAATACTCTATCAGTTTAGATTAAGACAGCTTCAAGGTGCATATTGCACCATCTTTAGTCGGGGTACATAATGGATGGAGCCTTTGATTGCAGATTGGCATCTTGGTGTCCTCCTCGTCAGATGCATTCCTCTACTACACTTCAACTTTTTTGCTGGTGTCTTGTTTGTCTTAGTTGCAGCTGATATTGTATTGAGGTTTGGTGTGGGTTATGTTTTGTAGTTTGGTGGGTATTACTAACTACTGTTTGTCTTTCTTTCTAATTGGCTTTTTTGGCTCCTCACTCCACTGTTGGTGAGTTGAGCTCTTGAATAAAATTATCGTAAAAAAAAAAAAACAAACAAAATAATGTTCTATGATATACATGGCAAAACCAATTATATCAATACACAAATAATATCACGCCATGAAAAATATATTAAATAAAGTATAAAAATCTTATAATTCAACACTAATTTTTTCTAAAAAATGTAACTTTTAAATAAATATTTAATTTCGGGCTGAGTTAGGCAAATCTAAAATATGATTTGAATCCGTCTTGAAAAGTACACTGAGTCATATTTTACAACCAAAACCCAATCCAAAAAGCTTCAAGCCAGGCCGAATTATTGGGTTAGTCCAGGTCTTGAATACTCCTGCTAAAAACCACTAACATCTAAAATTGATTAGATTTTAATTCTGAGTAATATGATATAAGTTAAATGTATGACCCAAAATAGCAAAAGCCCCGTGGCTAAAATTGTGGACCATCAATGAGAAAATTAAATACAACGATAGTTATTAATATAAAATCAAGCAACAGATATTACTAAATCCAGAATTGAAGTATCTATGTTATTTTATTCCATAAAAATATACATCATTAACTGTAATATCGATGATGATCAATGCCCTGTACCGTGCAATTAAGAAGATCACATGCGCATCCTAAGGCCTCTATGTTAATAATCTTTTATCTAAAAAAAAAAGGTTTTTTTTATGTAATATGAAAAAAAAAGGTTAACATTTTAGAATTTAGTAAAATAAAATGAATAAATATTGATGTAGAGTATTTATTGAAATTAGGCACTTGACATTTTCATAAATAATTTAACTTTAGCACAAATATTTTTTTTTTACTGTGTGCATATGTTTTTTATTATCATTATTCATTATACCATTTGCAGCGTGTGCAGCTTCAAGATCCTAAGCAAAGTATAGTAGTTTTATATAATTATAACCATGAGTATTGCATTTATTAAAATTAAATGCTTGATTTTCTCGTAAATAGTTTTTTTAACACAAATAACTCCTTTTGTATTAAGTATCTCTTTTTTACACAGTTTAGTGTGTTTATATAACTAAATTATCTTTTATCTTTTCTTATTAATTGTAATTACTAGATTTAATTAGAAAATGAAAAAAACGAGAGTGAAGTTAACATATATATATATATATATATATATATATATATATATATATATATATATATATGGGTTGGAATTCATTTACTCCGAATGTTGATCTAAAGATATGTTCTTAAATCTCACCATTCAAATTATTAAAATTTAATGGCTCAAAATGATATAATTTAATATAAAAAGAGAATAATGGATTATAATTTTAACAAAGAGAGAATAATGGATTTTTATTTATGGAAAAAATCGGAAAAACCTTTTAGTTTTGCAAAACTGGTCTTTTAAAGAGATTGAATTCGGGAGTCCAATTATGCACAGGGAAGGGTGGAAACTTAATCCCACTACACCCCTTATACATCCGTTTCACAACGGTTACCCTAGAACTTATCATGCAAATTAATAACTTTAATAATATTGATTTTTCCCCCTAAGAACATAATAATTATTCACAAATAAAATAAAGCAAAATTAGTACCACAACTATTTACAAAAAGGAAGACAAAACAAAATTAATATGATAATTATTTATAAAAGGAAAGAAAAGCAAAAATTGATATAATAATTATTTACAAATAAAATAAAATATAGTTAGATTAGTACAACAATTATTTACAAAAAAATAAAATAAAATTAATATGATAATCATTTATAAAAGGAAACAAAAGCAAAATTGATATAATAATTATTTACAAATAAAATAAAATAAAGTTAGATTAGTACAACAATTATTTACAAAAGAAAAGAAAAATAAAATTAATATGATAATCATTTATAAAAGGAAAGAAAAACAAGATTGATATAATAATTATTTACAAATAAAATAAAATAAAGTTAGATTGGTACAACAATTATTTACAAAAAAGAAGACAAAATAAAATTAATATGATAATTATTTATAAAAGGAAAGAAAAGCAAAATTGATATAATAATTATTTATAAATAAAATAAAATAAAGTTAAATTAGTGCAACAATTATTTATAAAAAAATAAAATAAAATTAATATGATAATCATTTATAAAAGGAAAGAAAAGCAAAATTGATATAATAATTATTTACAAATAAAATAAAATAAAGTTAGATTAGTACAATAATTATTTACAAAAGAAAAGAAAAATAAAATTAATATGATATTTATTTATAAAAAGAAAGAAAAGCAAAATTGATATGATAATTATTCCCAAAAAAGAGCAAGATTAATATACAATTATTTACAAGAGAAAAGGAAAGTAAAATTAATATTATGATTATCTACAAAAGAAATAGAAATTGTTATAACAATTATTTACATACAGAAATGAAA
This sequence comes from Pterocarpus santalinus, assembly GCA_031439595.1. Lineage (NCBI taxonomy): Eukaryota > Viridiplantae > Streptophyta > Magnoliopsida > Fabales > Fabaceae > Pterocarpus > Pterocarpus santalinus. The sequence goes on from CM062529.1 coordinate 1,738,505, forward strand.
GTGAAATTAATATTATGATTATTTACAAAAGAAACAAAAATTGATATAACAATTATTTACAAACGGAAAAGGAAGTGAAATTAATGTTACAATTATTTAAGGAATTAAAATTGAACCAAATTTAAGAAAATTTAATTTTTGATTTGACAGAGATTGTCTGCTCCTACGTATCCTCCGGTGCAATGAGGAATTCAAAATCACGTAGTTCTTGTAGAAAATAATTGTGGATTGAATTGATTTTATTTATGAAAAGATTTATTTGAAAAAAAAAGAAAGAAAACAAATCCACTCTTATACAGAGTTCAGGATAGCGTAAACTATACAATAAACCCTTATAATTCTCATAATTCTTGAGGATGGTTAAACCATACAACAATATTGCAAGTTTGTTACGTGGATAAAACGATAAAAAAAAAAAGAGCTTTCATAAAAAGGAAAAACCATTTTTTATAATTGCTAAGAAACACTAAAAGGTCAAAATTAAAAATGATTAGCAAGATAATTGAAAAGGGAAAAAACGAAATCAACACATCTAAACAATTCAAATACATTTTTTTAATTTTATTTGACTAAAAGTTAAAAAAAAAAAAAAAAAAAAAAAAGACCAAGACACTACACTAGCGTACAAAAAAAAGAACAAAAAACGTGGAAGCCGAAAGTGAAATGATACAAATGGATCAATATAGAAATCAAATATTCAGAAAAAGGAAATAAAAGCATCGATTTACACCCAAAAAAAAAAAAAAAGCTAAAAACCAAGAGATACCTTATTCACGGATAAGGAATTGCGCGGCGCTTATGGCCATGGATGGGACTATGTGGCGCAGACATAACACAGGGAGAGGTAATGGGAAACAACCGGTGCCATGGTGAGTGATTTTTCCAGATTTCTTATTATTGTTCGGTAAAAAAAATGCTGCGATAATAAAGGAAATAGAGAACTCTCGATGATTTCTGATTATTGTTGACGGTCTTTTTTCTTATTTCTCCTCCCTCCCTTTGATTAGCTTGCTCTATTTATATATGTTGGAGGGAATTAATTGCAATTAAGTCTGATTGATTCTAATTGAAATTTTGCCTTAATGATATTATCAGGTTTGATCTGATTTGGATACAATGTCATAATTAATAGATTTGTCTAAATTTGTTCTCATTTATTTTGATTTGATTTTTTTTCTTTTTTTTTTGGATCAAAATATTATAATTGGATTATTCTCTTATTCCAAAAAATAAATGGGCCAATTTTTTTCTCCCTTCATTTTGGGCTTTCTCTTTTTCCTTTTTTTTTTCTTTCTTTTTTTTTTTGGTATGCGTCGGACAAAATATGGTGTTCACAAAGATATGTTCTTAAATCCCACCATTCAAATTATTAAAATTTAATGGCTCAAAATGATATAATTTAATATAAAAAGAGAATAATGGATTATAATTTTAACAAAGAGAGAGAAATTATAAATCCATTAATTAATTAAGAAAGAGAGAAAATTTGATTATATAACTCAAAAGTTATAAAATAATAAAAAAGCAGAAGAATTAGTGAAATAAAATTTTAAAAGTTAATAAAAATATTTACATTTTTAAAAAACCATAAAAAAATAAATATTTTCAAGTTAAAATTGTTAAAAAATTATAAAAACGAAAATCACAAAATTTTAAAATAATAATAAAAAATAAATTTTTATAATTTTTCAAAAAGTTAATACAAATAAAGACATTTTTATGGTTACTTGTTATATATTTAATGTGAAAATATTGATATAAATATTATTAAGATGGTAAATATTTTCACATAAAAGAGTGAAATAAACATTTATAAAAATGTAAATAAAATCAAAATAAAAATAACAGAATTTTTCAATGAAATAAAAAAAGAAATATTATTGAAATGTTTACGTTTTCAATAAATAATTGAATAGCGTAAACAGTGTTTGTTGAATTTTTTTCACTAATTACATAAAATTATGCTATCTTTATAATGCATTTTAATAATCAATAAATATTGACGTAAAAATATTTCGCATCAAGATATATAATAAATAGCTATAAAAATGTCAATGAAATAAAAATAAAAAATTAAGAAAATATGTTTCTGTTGTTAATTAATAATTAAAAACGTAATATTTTCTATAAGTTGTTTATCATTATAAAAAATATTATTTTATTATTATTTTTTATGTCATTTATATTTTTTAAAAATATTTATTAAAAGTTCCAACGTTAAGATAATTTTTTTAATTATTTACTAAAAACATAATCTTTTTATAGAATTTTTCAATTTTTATTTAACTGATTCTTTTATCTTTTTTTATTATTTTATAATTTTTAGCCTATATAATCAAATTAGATTATTGTCTCTCTTTCTAAAAAAAATTCAAATTCTCTCTCTTTCTTAATTAATTATTAGATTTATTATTCCTCTCTCTTCATTAAAAGTATATAATTCATTATTCTCTTTCTTTATTAAATTATATAATTTTGAATTATCTAATTTTAATAAATTAAACGGCGAGAATTAAGAGTAAGTCTTTTAACTTATACCCAAAGCACCTTTTGAAAGACCCTTATACCACATAGGCATCTATTTTTTTATAAACAGCTACTCTCTCTATTTCAATTTATTTATCCATTTTGATAACTTGATTCATTCTTAAATTAATATATCTAAATATAATTTCATACTCCTTTTATTACAATTTATCTAATAATTTAAATAATTTAATTTATTCTTAAATTAATGTATCTAGATACATTATAACTTGGTTCATTGTTAAATCCATGTATCTGAATACAATTATCAATGTATCTGAATATATTTATATCCAGATACATTGATAATTGTATTCAGATACATTGATTTAATAATGAACCAAGTTATCCAAATAAATAAATAAATTAAAATGAAAGAAGTATAATTTAGAGCATTCAAGTGTAGTAAAATAATGCTGTTTGCATATATAATTATATCCAGATATATTGATGATTGTATTCAAATATATTAATTAAAAAATAAATTAAATTATCAGATAAATTAAAATAAAAAGAGTATAACTTATAACATTCTACTGTAGTAAAATAGTGCTGCTTGTACCTGGAATTACACGCGCACTAGCCGGGGTTCGAAAATTGTTCTCTATTAATTAAGCGTGATACGACATCTTGTGCTTTGTTCGAAAACAAGATCAGTTTCATAAGAGGAGGCACCCTATCTAGAGTCAAGGCGACTCCAACCGTGAGTGCATATCCAGCAAGGGTTGTCTATTGAGTTGGAAGAGAAGGATCGAGAGCATGACCAACATCAACATGGTCATAGAAGAAGAGAACAAAGTGATACCCCTCCTCACCCCATACAAGATGGGAAAATTTGACCTATCCCACAGGTAAGTTATGCCCTCGAACATGTTCTGCTGCTGCTTCTATTGTGATTCCTCAAACCATTTGCAAATCAATGGAGAAATATGGTCAACGTAGCTTTGCTTAATTAGTTCTCCAACCCACATGCAGTTATAATTCGCATTTGAACTTTATATAGTATTTGAGACTTCGGCTTTCTGTGTGTAATTCATACGGGTAGGGTAGCTCTAGCACCGTTAACAAGAACGAGGTCCTACAACTTCGTGGCTCAGCCTCATGCTGCTCTCTATTATTCTCAAAGGGCAACAAAGGGTGGCTTCTTGATTGGAGAAGCCTCAGGGGTGTCAGACACTGCACAAGGGTAACCTTCCATCCTTTCTTTTTGTTTTGTTTTTTTTTTTTTTTTGCTTTTAATAAAAAAATTGGTAGAATAATTTTGTAGATGTACAGATAACATTTTTTTTTGGATATAATTGTTTGGTTTGGTTTTTATTTCTTTTATGTGTTGTAACCTTCTCAGGGTTTATAATTTATGTTTTATTTCACATTTATAAATATTATTTATTATATTCTACATGACTACTTTTAAAAAAATAATAATAAAACTTATAATTCGCTTCGTGAGTTTGGCAGAAAGACCTCCTAATTAGACCCCTAAAAAGTCTACTAATAAAGCATAACAGGAGAACGAAGAATAAATAAGGAAAAGGAAAAGGAAATTGTGATGAAGGTATACAGAGATTGGGTTTTAGACGTGGCTTTTATCGATTGAGCTATCAACACCGGGATTATTTGAGAAAAAATCGTAGTTAACCTTTTACTTTTGACTTAAAGTTGCATTTGAGCAATAGTTAAGATAAAAAATTGAAATCATTATTATGACTTTTTTAATATCAATTACTTTTAATCAAAGCTCGAATCCAAGATCACAATCAAAGGGAAGGAACATCTACCCAATGAAATGTGAATATAAGAAATGATATTTTTGTTTTGAATGTTAAAAAAAAAAAAAAAAATCCGCCACTCATTAAAGTCATTAATATAAGAAGTATTATAAAATTCTTTTAAAAGAATAATTGCACGTGCATCTTTTATATAATAATTTCACCATAAAGAATTTTAAATTCAATAGCTTGCATGATTCCATTGTTTTTTTTTTTTTTAAGTCAACACATGCACATCTTTATAGGAATAGGAAATGGTTCATATATCACAAATTAAATTTTATCTAATACTAAATCCAAATATGATTAAAAAGAGGTGGATAGATCCACTACTAAATCAACGGCTCAATTGCTTTTTTTTTTTAAATTCATATAGTTTCTTTTGTCTAAAATTCTTGGGCCTTGGAAATTTAGAAATTCATTACCTTCAATTGACTTGATAAATTTTTAAATTTAAATTATAACAATTAATTATTAATTTAGTTGAATTAAAATTTCAAATAACTGTTTAATTTGAGAGTTAAAATTTTTTATCACTTGATTAATTTTTTTAAAAAAATATTTTTAAACATTTTAGAGTACACGTTTAAATAAATAAGTCACTCTTTATTTTATTTTCTCACTCTCACCTATTTATTCTTTTTTTTTTTTTGTATATACACTCTCCCCTATTTAGACCATTATTAAAAGTTCCACAATTTGATCATACATTGCTACTACTTATCAGTAGGATAAAATTATAGAGAAAAATAAAAAATTTTATTTTTTGCTTTAATTTAATTACCCGAACAAAACTAATCTGATATTAGTTAATTTTTGTTTAAATATTATAATGATTTTAATTTGTGAGAATTATTGTAGACTATTAATTTTTTATTTTTTACTACATCAAACACAATAAATTTAAATATTAATAATATAAAAATTATTTCTAACATTTCTTATTCTTTTTTCTTATAACAATATAGCAACATAATAGTCTTATCTCATTAGATGAAATAAACTATATAAGATCAGACGCTGTCATGAGTCGGCTACATGACTTGACTAGATGTCCCCCCCCCCCCTTTTCTCTCTCTCTCTCTCTCTCTTAAGTAATTGATAAAATAATTAAATTTAATTTATATTTAGGTGTTAATAAAAAATTAAATAAAAAGTCACAGACAAAAGAGTTAAAGGTATAATGTCTAAATAAATCTTAATTATCTTTTCAAAAATATTATATCTTTTTGTTGGAAGAATATAATATTGCACTCGTTACTTTTTGCCAGCAGTACTTTTCATTTCTTTTTGTCTTGTCCTGTTTTTGTTTTCTTTTCATGATGATAAAGGTACCCGAATACTCCTGGCGTCTGGACAAGAGAGCAGGTCGAAGCATGGAAGCCAATTGTGAAAGCCGTTCATGAGAAAGGGGGCATATTCTTTTGCCAACTGTGGCACGCTGGAAGAGTCTCCAACTATGGTATCTCTATATTTTATCAAAATAAAGTATCATTTGGTTTATATTCCCTTCATTAAAAATAATCAGTGCTTGACACTGTTCTAATCTTATAATTGATATGATAAGATGAAGCACTCCTTTGAAAGATAAATAATGCCATAGTGACACAATGTCCAACAGGTTACCAGCCAGACGGGCAGCCTCCAATCTCATGCACAGACAAGCCAGTTCAAAAGGTTGGCAGCAGCACTAAGTACCCACCTCCTCGCCGCCTTAGAACTGATGAAATCCCTAACATCGTCAATGACTTCAGACTGGCAGCCAAAAATGCCATAGAAGCCGGTAACCTTAATTAATATGCTTAGAATTTTATTTGCTTTTTTCATCTAAAATGTAACGTACCCATGAAAGCATGTGGAACCCAACCCAATATATAATTTCATTGAGTAATATTATCTTTTTTTTTATCTCGATCGATCCACCAGTATTCGGGTCTTATTATCAAGATCTCAACTAATACGGTTCGACTCGACTGAGATCACTGAAGGAGGTAGAGACCTCCCAGCAAATTTTTCTTTCCATTCCTAGAACTTCTATCATAAGTGGATAACAAAATTGAATAAAAGAAAAAACAGACATGAAGTCTTGGCTGTCTATCGTTAATGTCTATTTTCGTGTGCAAATAGTATTACTCAATTCCATATTTTATGTTGTTATGTGAATATTTACCCGAAAAAATAAGTACAGGCTTTGATGGAGTCGAGATACATGGGGCCAACGGATACCTGCTTGATCAGTTCCTCAAGGACAAAGTCAACGACAGAGATGACGAGTACGGAGGTAGCTTAGAAAATCGTTGTCGGTTCCCACTGCAGGTGGTTCAGGCAGTGGCCGATGAGATCGGAGCTGACAAGGTTGGTGTTAGGCTCTCCCCATTCGCTGATTATTGTGACTGTGGAGACTCTGACCCTCAAGCATTGGGCGTTCACATGGCCAAGTCCTTGGGTCAATTGGGCATTCTATATTGCCATGTGATCGAGCCCAGGATGGTCACAATCTTTGACAAGTCTGAGTCCAACGAGTCCCTCATGCCCATTAGAAAGGCCTTCGATGGAACCTTTATTGTAGCTGGTGGCTACACCAGGAGTGAAGGAAACAAAGTATTAGCCAATGGTGGTGCAGATTTGGTGGCTTATGGACGCCTCTTCTTGGCAAACCCGGATCTGCCAAGAAGGTTCGAACTCGATGCCGAATTGAACAAGGCTGATAGAAGCACTTTCTACACACATGATCCTGTGGTTGGATATACGGATTATCCATTTCTTGAAGATCAACTAGATGAAAAGTGAATATTAATTTGCAATAGTCGGAGCTTGGAATTTGGATTTTGGTTTGAGTTATCTATGGGGTTCCAGGAGGCTTCTTAAATGGATCTAATCCCTTGTTTAGGTTACCTCATTACAATTGTCGCTAATATGCTATCGATAATAAAGTTTATTTTTGTTTTTTTTTTTTTGGGGGGGGGGGTGGAAACCTACTTTTCTTCCTTTGAATAATGAAAAGTCCGCTTGATGTCTTTCAAGATGTGTCACAGTGTCAACATATTTCACTTTCAAAGCAAATAATCGCATTGGATCGTCTAAAGGTGATTTTGCAAATTCCCAATCAAAGTCACGTTTGCGTGTATTTAGTACTTTATGGTAGGAATATTAATTTTCCTGAAAAAATCTTTGATTCCCAAAAGAAGTTTTCGACCTATAAAGATATAAATATAAAAACAAGATAGCCCGACCTCAATTGATTGTATACAAAATCGACTAAAAAAAATGAAATGTTCAATAACCACTAAGATCGCAGTTAAATTAACTAGTGGTCACTGAAAATTTTTTATTCTTCGGCAGCAAGCTTATTATGTATATTTTTAGAATATAACTGCAACATAATATTGGCATAAAATTTGTTTTACTATCATCTAACACAAATTTTGCCAGCGGTCTAATTGGTTATTGAACATTTTTTAGTCTATTTCACCAGTTAAAGAAAGCTTCACCTAAATATCACCCCGTCTAAAGTTACGTAGATAATTACAAAAATAAAATAGAAAACATCATTGCAAATTTGTAACTGTTAAGTTACGCAATTTTTTTTTTTTAATCTGAACATACTCAGTCTATTAACAAAACAAAATATAGCGAACATTATAAAATACTTTAGTATATATTATTTAGGGCCGTCACGCTGATCTTGGCAGTGACGCAGCTTTGTTGTCGTCTTGTACTTTTATTTCACAAATGCTAAGCACAAAGAGATAGTTAATAAATATTAATTTCTATCATCATAATTAGCTTTGGCCGAATCAGCTCGTTTCGGGAACTCAAGGGCGGTGTCGCCGTTGCAAGTCTTCCCAATGTAGCAACCTGAACTATAAAATGATAGATAAAATAATTTTTTTTGTCCCTTACCTTTTATTTTTTTTCGGATATGTTTGATAGAGGTGGAAAAATTGGGGAGAAGGGAGGAGAATTTTTTAGGGATGAATTGCATATATAAATTTACATAAAAAATTCATTTATAAAGATTTTTTCTCTATTTTTATCCCTTTACCAAACACACTTTCCATTTAATCTTTTGTATTTTAACTTATTTTCAATTTAGTACCAAACCACTTACATAAAAAAATTAAACACAAACGATACAGATGTAAATTATGCCACATCAATATTTTTCATTAGTAATGAAATGGAATAGTAATTTTGGACCAAACTGAAAACAATTTAAAACAAAAAAATTCAAATAAAAGCTAAAAACCTAAATTGAAGAGTCAGACAAAAGTAAACGACAAAAAACAAATCTAGTTTATTAAAAGAGCACTGTTATTTAAACCCCAAAAAGTGGGATGTCCCATCGACATACCACATCATACATCCTTAAAATCCAATATTATGTGTTTTTAATATTTTTTTAAACTCCCTACATATTGATCACACGGTTGTTAGCGACTATATCGCGACAACCGTGGTACACTTAACGTTTCTCTTATTAAAATGATGTACAAGGAATATCAATCAAATACCATTAAGTCGCCAATGCGGACATAATCGATTTGTCCACGAGGAATTTTACCTACTGTGTAAAAATATATTGTCATATCAACCGAAATAACTTCTATAATCACTACGACATCTTAGGCATACAATATCATAGTTAACAAAATATAATTAATTATACAAAACATATTAAATCAATCTCATTCAATGAAACAATTATCACAAATTATGCACCACATGCTATAACTCTTGCTTGCTTCGTCATATGTAGACCACGAAGAAAACTAAACAATTGAAATTTTAGAACATGCAAAACAAATTAATTTAACTAAAGGAAATCGTAACTAGTACGTGTTTTGCATTGCGTATACCCAGCATTAATAAGGAGCGAAATTTATTATCAAAGAAAATTCAGTACGTCATAAGTGTATGAAGAAATACAATAGCAGCAGTAAAACTGATACAACCGATACGGCAAAGCCCGAAAAAAAGAAAGAAGGGTCATCACTACACGGCCACAAAACATAATCCAGTAGAAAACAAGAGGCGGAGTCCACAAGTACTAAACTTCCACCATCACTAGGACTTCAAAGCATCCAAAAAGTAAACTAAATCTCCACCAGGGAATATAACTCCCGATGTTCTGAACACTATTAAGATCAGCCTCACATTCGTAAAAAATACAAATCTTTAACATCAACCAAACCGTTAAACAGATATAAAGAACCGAAGATTCCCTTTTTTCTCCGTGGCTAAAGGGGCAAATCTATTAAATAATAATTGAATTACTGACATGACAAGCGACAAGAAGCCGGATCAGTTATAACCTAAAATAGTAAAACCAACGTCAACATGTCATGTGAACAAAGCACTTATAAGGTCACAACGATACAAAAGGGCAATGAAAATAGACACGTGGTCACAACAATGCAACAAAAAACACACGAAAACACGAAAAATGCATCGCAAACAAAAATATTGTCAGGTTTCACACCTACAACCATCATCATATCCACACCAGAATAGTATAATGCTCAGGTGCAATAACTACTTAAACCAACCATAATCGTCGCATTTTTTTGGGAAGAACGGTGTATAATGCTAGCGGGGATAAAAAAATAAAACATTCAACACATATATACAAGCAACAGATACAGCAGGAAGGGAAAGATAAGCCAATTATATTGATACAAACGTAACCAGATTTCATCAAGTAAAACTACAATCTCTCTACAAGAGATAAACACCCCTTAACTAAACGTTGAATTCAAAAGTACAAATAAAGATGAGCTCCCTCCATTTTAACTATTCACTTTCTGGAAAGGCATAACAAATTTACTGAGGGAGCAGGAATATGTTTTCTGGAAGAAGGAAACATGTTTATCAGCAAATGACCAGACCACCTACAGCAGATGATCAAATCACCAAAACAACCTAGATAGATGCTATTCTCAGTCCAGTTCCTACTCGTCGTCATCCTCCTGCACATAATAAAAAGCACCAATAAATACCAAAAATGCAAAAATGTTATAAGGCTATGATACAATTATAATGGACAAAGTCTTTAGCAAACCTCGCCACTTCCTTCCTCATCATCATCCTCATCATTAACCTCAGATATTGATTTCTCAGATTCCTCTTCATCTCCACCGGTGGGACCTTCAACCTGACAACAAAAACATGAAACTATGAGAAACTATTGTTGCACAAGTTAAGCACGATGCCACAGGATTTGCGCACACACCTGCTTCTTGTTATAGGCTCTCATGCTCTTCTCATAATCTGCCTTTCGTTTCTCCGACTTTGCCACATATGGCGCTTTCTCCTAAAACAATTCAACAATTCATTTTAAAAACAACAAATACCATTTAAATCTTAATTATTATGGAAAGAAACAGGTAGATACATACAGCATCAGACATTGACTTCCATTTAGCTCCAGCAGCTTTGCCCACCTGAAAAACTCACCAACAACAGTTTAAGCGATACCCCAACAAAAACACACGAAACCAAATAAGAACAAATTCACACTACTTTCATGTAATTGCAAGACAATAACCATATTTAGATACTTACAGCGGACACTGCTTTGTTATCAGGGTGTTCCTTGTTGAACTGTTTCCTGAATTCCTCCCTTCAATAACAACACACGTTTCAGAAAAGGCAATTAAAAACAATAAACCATAAAGAGGAATCTGTAATAGTCTGTAATACAGTAATACCAAGCTTCCCGACGAAGAAACTAGATCTAGCATACTTGATAAGTATAGTTTTGCGTTTTAACATAACATCTATGACGATTAAATAGTCTAAAGTGGAAAAAGAATCCATTATTTACCGTGGTGTGGGGGTAAAAAGTTTTGACGAGAACAATATTCGGTGGAAAGAGAAGAGAGCGCATCGGAAATCAAATGGATCGTAGGGTTAAAAATATAATTACATGAAAACGAAGAAAGCACTTGGTGGCCTCTTTGGCTTGTTAGGGTCTTTCGCAGCCTTGCCCTTTCCAGTTTTCCTGCTACCCTTGGTGGCGGCAGCACCCTTCTTATTCACCGCAAGTCTGCCACCAAAACCATACAAAATTACCAAATAGTACATACAACACATGAATTGCGAATCATCGCCGTCCAAAAAGTCAGATCAAATTAGTATTTCACAATTTTCAGATCTCAGATCTGGAAAAGCCTGAAACCTAATTTTGCGTCGTTTTTTCGTACGACGGAGTCGAATCGATAGGGAAATAAACTAGTTGAAGTTACATCGAAAATAAACGAAACTTACTTGGCATCGGCTCTCTTAGATTCGGCCTTGGACTTGCCGCCTTTCATGACGAAAGCTGCAGTTTACACGATCGGGTCAGTTTTCTGAGCGTATAATTGAACGAAACGATGAAAATCGCGGAAAATCGGCAAAAATTGAAGAGAAATACGTACCAGAAGGGGGGGAACGGGGCTGGGAGGTAGGGTTTGGGGGGAAAGAGAGAGAGGAAGAGAGAGAAGAGAGAGTTTGTGGGCTCTATAGGGAAAGTGTGGTATCTGGCACTATGACACAAGGGCTAGGTACAAATGCGTGCAGATATTAAGCCCCTTTGGGGAAATTGAAATTCAATTGCGAACGAAATGAAATCCAAAGAGAAGGGCAGGGGTTTAGGCGGGAATTTAAATTTATTTGCCATGTCAGTGATCCGTGCGCTCTCTTTGCGTTGGCTGCGTGATTCCTAAGCTTATGCCAGCCGAACCATTTTGTGTTTTCTCTGTGTTTTCTTCATCATCGTCTGTCGTCCGCCGATGATCTTGCGCTACTGTTTCTCACTTTTTTACTTGGGTCCAGCGCCTCCAAGCCCATTTCCAACGCTTCAGAACATGTCTCTACGAAGGCCCATTTCTGTACATTACATGCAAAAAAAACCAGTGGTTGAGCAAAAACTTGACAAAAAAAAAAACACACTAACAAAAATTGTAAATGCGCATCCCTTCTTTCCATGCGACAAGTCAGGAAAGTATTAAAGTAGCCCTCTTTCCACCTTTGAAAATAAAAACTAAAAAAAAAAAAAAAATTGTGAATTGACATTGAGGGAACACGTGAATGAACCCTTAACTAGAGTTTTTTATGCCATGATAATTGTAATTGTAATGAATATAAAAACGTTATTTTCTTTGAAAGCTTTGAAAAAGCAAGTCTGGCTAGCAAACATCAATTAAACATATAAATCATAAATGTATTTTTTTAATATGTTATTAATATTAAATGTTTTATTATATTAATCAATCACATCTTATCGTATATATGATTTTTGAAGTATTGATCATAAAAATTAAATATTTTAATAATATAATAATATATAATTAAATAATTAGATAATTGTATAACAATATTTATATTGATATTATATCAAAATTAAATCTATTTTTCTTTTACACATTTAAGTTATTTTAATCATTAGATGGCGGATAATAGTATACAATTCAACATGTTAAATGCTGACTTATTGCCGCTAAAATGGGTTTAAGTTATGAACATTGTTTTTAACCAATCATCATTATTTTTTTTGGTACATTTATAAGTTTTTTTGGTACATTAACCTATCATCATTATTTTTTAATGATCTAGTTAGAATAGTTAAAATTTGTATATCATGTGTAGCGCCAAAAAAAAAATTTATCCATTTATTTAAGTTAACATGGCTTTATTGTTTTCATCTAACGCGTTCTTTATATATGCTACTAATATCTAACCAATTTTGTAATTGAAATAGTTAATATGGGCTCTATTATTAAGAATGTGTGTCCCCTTTCTATAGGATATCAGATATCAGATATTCATTTTAAAAAAAAATAAATGAAAATTTATTTCATGATCGCAATGTGACACGTCAACATAGCTCTCCTATAAAGATGCGACGCAAACGATCAGACAAAGGAATTTAATATTGAGATTAAAACTATTACAATTCAAAAATTTTAACCGCTGATCCTTACCTAAGGAACTAAATATTAAGGTAAGCTTGTATTCCTATTCTCAATTGACGAACATAAGGGTCTGATAGAAGATTTTTATTTTTATTTTTTTGCATAGAATTTCAAGTTTGTTGAGCAAATGACAGTGTTGAACATACTTCTACAGGAAAATGAAGAATCATTTTTATATTGGATGTATAAATACTCTAACAAAAGAAGAAGATAAGTATTTTGTTAGATAATTGAATTACTAGCATATTGATAACAATCTGTTTAGTTTAATTTTTGAAAAAAATTATTTTTGAAAGAATTATCTTTAAAGGAGTTATTTTCAAAAAAATTAATTTATATTTTGATTTAAATATTTTAAAAATAAATTAAAAAATTTATTTTTTGTTTAGATGAATAAAGCAAAATCACTTTTAGAGATATAATTATCTAAAAAGATATTATATAATCATTTTATGAGTTTAGTGAAGAGAATAATGAGGGTATTACGGTAAAATAAATTTCAGTTTGGAAAAATGAGAATGAGAAGTAACATCTTCTCTACTTCTACTAAACATAATTTTGTTCACCTGAGAATGAAGTTTTGGTCATTACTTTTGAAGCCAAACAACACCCATTCTGAGTTTTTCATTTTCAGTTTGAAAAAATTACGTTTCAGAAGGTGAAAAGTTAACCAAATGGACACTAAGTCGTAACATGTTTGCCAATTATATTTTTTATTTTCAAAATTTTATTATATTTTGCACGTAAAAAAAGGGCCCATCGTGAAAATAAATTTGAAAAAAAGGAAGTGACAATATAGGTTTGTACAATGGGCAAAGTCAGAGTCTTGCAATTTAACTATCTAAAGATATGGTCTATCCAAGATGCATTTCCGCCATTAAAGAACATTCGCAAGAGTTGATAAATTCATAAAAAATATGATTAAATGCATTTGTTTATTTTTTCAGATATTTAACTACACCTTTTAGTAAGATGCAGGGTATATTGTACTTAACAAGGTGCATTATATATAAGGGGGTAGATACTCAAGAAAAAAGGAACACAAGGGTGTTTGACAAACCTCAAAAATTAATTTAATATAGTATAAAATAGAATAAATTATGTTAACTAATATAAAAATTAATTAGTTTTTAATTAAATATTATTTGGTTCCATAACTTAAAATTTAATTTTAATATATATCTTTCTTCTTCTTCTTTTTGTACATTTTTCTTTTTAACTATGTCATTAAAAAAACTAATTTAACAAATGGCGGCAAATGATGGCAAATGGTGGTAGCTGGCAGTGGCAGGTGGTGGTGGCAGTGGCTCTCAGCGACGGACGATGGCGACCATAATGGGATGGTGGTAGGCGGCGGTAGTGGCTGGTGGTCGGCAGCAACAACGACTAACGGTGATAGCTGATGATAACAACAAATGGTGGCGACTAACAAAAATAGATGGTGGCAAATGGTGGTGGATGAGGCTAGCGGTGGACAGCAGTAAACAATAATTAACAAGTAGTAAAAATATATAAAATAAATGGAGAAAATTTTGATATAAAATAAAATTAATTTAAAATTAATTTTTTTAAAAATTAATTTTAAATTCAAATTGATTCAAATAAAAATAAATTTTAAAATATTTATATAATTACCAAATAATATTTATTAAAAACCATGTCTCATTGTATCTAATTATATGATTTTTTAAGTTTGTCAAACACACTCTAAATGTTTGATGCCAAATACAAAATTTCTTTTATATATAAGGTAATAAATTATCATACCATATTTAATTCTAAGGAACTTAAAAAAAAAAAAAAGTTGTATAACACTGCACCACTAATTTTGTAAGCTAACTAGTAAACAACTTAGTGGACATCCCTATCCATATCCATGTTCTGATTTAATTGATTATGCTCCATTCTAATATCCTTCTTCAGATAAAAGCATTTGACTCGATAACAACAACAGGGAAAGAGGGTGAATGATAGTTATTTAACCACTGAAGAGACAAAGTGTTGAGAACTTCTACATTCACATTTCACAGCACGACCTTTGGCCAAAGCCACCCTTCCCATTTGTGTTCCTGTGCATTTTCCCTCCAGGTAATATTAGTATTTAAAATTTATTATACTCTGATTAAATTGAATTGATCCATTATAAAAATTAATTATTATTATTTTATTTACAAAATCTAAAACCAATATCTTATTTAAAAAGAATAAATATCAAATTACTTAAATTAACCAAATTTTTATGGTCACTATGCATTTTCAATAAGTGTTTATTTTTATGATTATAATGTTAAATGTTATGATTATCAACGCCTTTTTCATTGCAAAAATATTCTTATAGTTTCCTAACTATAATGAAACCTATAAAACAGGCGTAAGTAAAATTTATGCACACAATTGAAAAAAAAAAAAGCAAAATTAAAAAACTTAAACCCAAAGTGTCACAAACACGTATAAAAGTTTTGCAGGCTACAAAATGCCAAAATTCCTTATACTTTTAGATCCGTTTGGATATTTGAATTAAAATTGTAAAATAGAATTTTAATTTTATTTAATTTTTTTAAAATTTAAATTGACATATAATTTGAATTTTATGTTTAATTTTATTAAATAATAATTCTAAATTTAATTCAAGTCATCAGGTTAAAGTAATAACTACAAATTTATTTTTTAAAGACTTTTAATCTTTGTAACAACTAGGATTTATAGTTTAGGATTTAGCCAATTGAGTTGGCTTTCTTAATATGTTCTCAACAAATCTTAAGCAAAATCAGATTAATTTGATTCAAGTCATTTGGTTGAAGTAAAAGCTAAAATTCTATTTTTTATCTACATAACATCTGGGCTAATGGGACGGAATGTCTTTCGTTCTAAAATTGGGCCTTGATTTGATTGTTTCAAAAAAGAATATCATGTAATAGACTATTCGATGTAAAACTTATGTCTTCACGGCTTAATAGATTCAAGGCCCAATATTTACCTAGACATTGTAATCGGGTGGAATAGCCCATGTTGCTAACATTCAAGGAAAATGTAGCCAGTTGAGGAATCGGATTGTATCCTTGAACTTTTAGCTCATGATTTGCTTTGAGTGAATCAAGATATTCTCCCCTCCCCAAAAAAAAAACAACAAAAAAAAACTTTATAATAACTAATAATAGCATAAGGTTTGGCTATAAGATACTTAATTATGATATGAACAGATAAATGTTTTACACAAATACAAAAAATATAGAAGGCAAAAAGTGATTTTTATTATTAAAATTTTATGTGCAAAACTTTTAAAACTTAGAAATAAATTTAAAAATAATAATTGGTGGGTAGCCAAATTAGTTGTTCTGATTCAAGGGCTAAAAATTTGTAAGTTTGAGAATCGAACTAATAATAATTGATTGAAGTTAGTTTGACTTAATTAATGAACAATTACATGAACCAATCCAAACAATTTAATTGGTTCAGTTTTGAACTTTTTGATTTATTAGATCAATCAGACTCAATGAATATCTTTAAATTAAGAAGAACTTATCGTAGTGATCTTTCAATTTCATAGAATAATAATTTTAATTTTATATGTTATTTCAAACATAAAAATTGGAGTTGACAAATCCAATTACAATTCCAATTCCAAGATCTAATTTCATTCTAAATTTTAGATGTGAAACAAGATATTACAGAAAAACCACTATTATTTACTAAAATGAAAAATTTTAGCTTCTATTTCTTGTATTTATCTTCATGTATCCATTATTTTTCATATATACCATAAATTTTTTTTTGGTGAATTAATATTTAGGTCAAAGGAAAAACTCACCTTAGTTTAAAACAATGCATGCTTTTATATTTATTAAATGCTTACAGAAATACTTATAGATCAATTATTAACAAGAAAATTCAAGAATTGAACCCTAATTATAGTGGCGTATGACCAAAAGGCCCACTAAATAAGTCAACACCTATTGACATATTTATCGTATAGAATAAGAAATCATAAGCATTTCGCATAAAAACAAATAATTTGTAGTTAAATTTAGAAGAATTATATCAAAAATACATATTTCTAATCCCATCAAAAAAAGAATATATATTTCTATTTTAGTCTATAAAAAGATTGAATTAACAATAATTTTATTCTTAAAAAATAAATACTATCAAAAGAGTCTCTTTAATATTGAAATTTACCATCAAAATTATCATTCTGTGGAAAAAAAAGGAAATTAAGAGCTTAAATTAATTTTATTTTATTTTTTAAAAAATTATTTAACATAAACATTTTTATATTTTATGAACAAATTAATATTGTTTTTATTATTTGAAAAATAAACTATTGTTATATTTTAATATTTAAAATATAAATTAATATTATTCAAGAAGTACATTAATGCCAACTTTTTAACAAATTAAATTATTTAATTTTCAATCTTTTAGCCCTAAATTGACAATATAATCTTTCATAATCAAAACAAGGATGTAATTTTCATAATTATCTAATTGTACATTATTATGTTATTAAAAATGTTTGATTCTTATAGTAAATATTTTTAAAATTGCGTATATATATATATAATTAACGATATAAAATCTGTGTTCTTATAATATAGCAAAATTAGATTAATTAAAATAATACTCTACCTTTTTGTCATTATATTAATAGATGCAGCTGAATTTAGAAGCATGGTTTCCTTGTGTTCAAAGGGGATTAAAAAAGAGAAAGGGACTTGGTGGAAGAGACATGGCTAAGCGGAAGGGCAATGAGCCAATGACACAAAGCGAGGGGCAGTCACGTGAGTGGCACGCGTGTCGTAGCACCATATAGATAATTTTATTTTAATTAATTAAAAAAAAGAAAGAAGAGAAAAGAGAAATTTGGACCTGTTTGTTTGGGGAGCGAGAAAAGAGGAGGAAACAATGGGCGAGGTATCTGAAACCATGACGAAGAGGAAGAAGAAGGGACGCCCCTCTCTTTTGGATCTTCAAAAACGATCCCTCAAGAAACAACAGCAACAGCAACAGCACCAGCAAAGGCAACACCACCACCTGAATTCGACCAATTCGTCGTATACCAACGCCAACAAAAACGGCGTCGTCGAGGACGACGACGACGAGCGCAAGGAGAAGAAGCACAAGCTCCTCGTTGGCCTCAATTCCCACCTCCACCACCACCGCGCCGCATTATCGCCCTCCAATTCCGCCCCGCACGGCGATCCCGATGCCGCGCGCAAGAGGCGCAAGGTTGACGCTTCCCTCCACGGATCAGATGAAATTGTGAGTGCCTTGCATTCAATCTCTTCAATTATTGATGTCCTTACACATTCTTCTCAATTTCCCCTCTCTCTATTTTCGCTCATATGATTTTTTTGGTGGGGTTTTCTTCCAATGCCTCTTACAATTGGAAAAACCGAAATTTATTCCTTTTGGGATTTCGCGCGTATTATGTCCTTTTTTTCTGTTTTGTTAATTTTTATTTTATGGTGAACTCGTTGAATTGTGAACCAGTGGATGTGTGTTTGAGTTTGACCGTTTAGGTTTTCACATATTTATTTAATTTATTTTTTTTGGGGGAAATTTTTTTGTGTGGGGCAGCGGCACTGGTGCTGCCGCTTCTTCTTTCTTTTTCTCCCTTAATTTAAATCTTTCATTATTTATCCACAGAGAATGCACGGATATGCCTAAAAGCTTCAATTTGTCTTATCTCTCAGTATTCTCTGTTTTTATTTTTTCTTTTTTTAAATCCTGTCTCTGATCTGTTCTCTCTTCTTTTTTTCCTCCCCCTTTGTATTTTTCCTTCCGCACAAGTACTCTTACCTTAGTTGCTGCATGTGGGGTTGTGATCCCTTTCTGAATTTTTTTTTTTGGGGGGGGGGTTTGATTTTCGATTCTGTCTAGGAAAACTAGGGAGTTTAAAAAGGGGCTGTGGTGTTATAAAATCATATGCACATGTCTTTTTGGAATTTGATGATGGGATGATATTTGCAGGATGGAAAGGTCCCGAAAGCGACTGACAGTAAACATGGTATGAAGCTACTAGTATATGGAAATGATTTTTCCCCCAAAATCCTTGTGTGCACAAGAGGCGTAGTGTAGTGGGGGAATATTAATGGCGATTTTTTTAAATAATATGTGTTGACAGGTTCGCAGGGTGAGTCCGGTCCCACTACAACTTTGCCAGACAAAAAGCTCTTGCTGTTTATCCTTGATAGGCTTCAAAAGTATGTCTCTTGTTTTCTTTCTTTCTTTCCCTCTTCTTTTCTTTTTTTCCCTCTCCTTTTTTCTTCCCGGCTTTGTTCTTTTACTTGGGGATTTGATGGCTTCTGTTTACTGCTGTTCAATCGTATTGCAGAAAGGACACTCATGGGGTATTCTCTGAGCCTGTGGATCCAGAAGAGGTGCTTGTTTTGTGATGCTCCATATATGGTATTTGAGTACTGGAATTTGAATTCCAAGAACTTGAGTTGACTTAAAGAAACTTTCTTGATGCAGCTTCCTGATTACCATGATATCATTAAACACCCTATGGATTTTGGAACTGTGAGGAAGAAGTTGGATGGGGGAGTTTACGCCAACTTAGAACAATTTGAGGTTGGTGCGACAGTTTTTACCTGGCTTCGTAGACTATATGTGATTTGCTTCTGAGATCAATGTCCCGTGATTTCATCATACAATTTTAGTTCATTTGAGATTGCTGTGTGGTTCACTGTGTGATGACGCATGAATCCCCCCTCCTCCCCAACACCAAAAAACCAAAACCAAACAACCCACCAAATCGTATGTAACTATATATAGTGTTTATGCTGACCTCAAGAGGCTTGGTTGAGGATTACTTTCTCTTTTCTTCGCAACCTTCCTTTTTATGAATTCCAATTCATTCACTCAGCTGACTGTTACAGTTGTTTGTTTTATTTTTCAGCCCTTGTTCTTATATTGGAAATTGTTTTATTCCTATGACTGAAAACATCACTGGATAGCCAAAAGAACTATTATTTTCAGATAATGTTGCGTAAAACTCCAATTTCATGATTCTTGTCTCTTGATGAGTAACTAATACTAATATACTATCACATTGCGTGGTAACTTCAGTCTTTGGTGTTTATGAACAATTGTCATATGCTTCCATCAAGCAAGTGGAAAAACTTACTTTAAGTTGCTTCTCCTCCTGTGATAGTTTACCTGTAATGTAAACTTATCAAAATGTTACTGAATTGTGCCTACCATATGCATGACACTTATATAGAAGGTTGGGAGAATAGCTATTAAGAGGTTATTATGGTAAGATTAAAAACTTATTTGGTGGAAAACCGATTTGTATTACAAACCCTAAATGCTTATAATTTATAAACATCATTTTGTATGCCCTAGTAATTTATAAACATCATTTTGTATGCCCTAGTTGCATGAATCAAGAACCGTCATTTTTGATGTGTTGTCATCTGCATGGTTTCAAACTTACAATAAGTAATTCTTATTGTGTTATTGTTTGGTCTGACATCATTATAAACCCAAGCAATGACTCTCACTTGCCATGTTACCTATTTTAGATACACTGATATGTCAAGTTTTGGTGAAGTTTACCTTGCTCATCATTGTAGCAGATTTGCAATTATTAGTCAATACACGTTTGTGGTAGTTTAGGCTATTTAGTAGAAGTTTTGGATTTTATGTACTACTGTTTAATTTTTGAGCAAAATATTTCTTTATTATCTGATAAAAATTTGAGAGATGCTACTTCTTCATTCTTGCAGAGCGATGTGTTTCTGATATGCTCCAATGCCATGCAGTATAACTCACCAGATACTATTTACTATCGACAGGTTTGGTGAAGTCTGAAGTTAAACTATATTGATTTTGATGTTTTATTAAGTGTCTGTTGTCAGCTATGGACTGAACCTTTTTCTTAGGCCCGGGCCATGCAAGAGTTGGCAAGGAAGGACTTTGAGAATCTCAGACAAGATAGTGATGATAGTGAACCGCAACCCAAAATTGTGCAGAGAGGAAGGCCACCAGCCAAGCTCCCTAGAAGGTCACTGGGCATGTCTCCTTCAGAGCGTGTTGGTCCTGAATCTTCCTCTGATGCAACTCTTGCTTCTGGTGGGGATATTGCCAGCGGCTCCAATGGTTATAATCTAAGAAAAGGACTAAGCAAATTTCAGCCTGTAGATTCATCAACCAGGGCCTTCCACAGCAACTTTAACAGTGGAGGTTTTACTAATTGGACATCTGAATGGGAGAATGAATTTCCAGGTCAGCATATGGATCTACACCTTCTTGGTGCTTTTCCAATTCCTTCTTGTCGACCATGGGTAAACAAATTCCTTTATTTATGCATGTTGCTTGCAGCTTCTGTTTTAAAAGCCGTGTTAAGATATGGAAAGAAGCAGTTTGTAGTTGATGAGACCAGGCGTGACACTTACAATCGGCCGATGTCTTTGCGAAATGAACCACCAGTATTGACAGCAGTTGAGGATGAATTCAAGCAACTACTTGCCGTATGAACTTCTATTTTTTTTTCTTTTTCTCTTTTTCCTGTTTTTCTCAACTAGAGAATGCAAACCTGAAAGCAAGTTAGGCAAATTTTTCATTTATTAATTATAATAGTTTGAAAATCTTCCTGTGGTGTCTAAGTTGCTGTTAGTTTTGTCCCATGGTTAGCCAGTTTTAAAGGCCTTTTGTTGCTTACAAAAATTTACGTTTTCTTCTTTTTAAAATCAGGTTGGTTTACATGCAAAGCATAGCTATGCAAGAAGCCTATCCCATTTCGCTGCAGATCTTGGTCCTGTTGTTTGGAAGATTGCGTCAAGGAAAATCAGCAGTGTTTTGCCAAAAGGTTATGAGTTTGGTCCTGGATGGGTAAGTGAAGATGATGTATCAGAGAGGCAACAGCTCCCAGTTTGGGATGAGGAGAGAACTTTAGACCCTCCTGTAGCAGAGGATTGTAGAAGTAGTTTTTCTTCTTCCTCTGGATCGTTCCCCATTTCAAATAGATCATGTTTGCAAAGTGGAGAGATGGTAATTAATAGAGAATTGAATTACCAAAATGAGTTGAATCCACTCAGCAGGGCTAGTACTGGGATTGAATCCATGGTTCCTCCTTTGAGGATTCAGCAGGAATTCACAGTGCACAATGATGATTTTGGTTCAACTGGCCGGTTAGGTTCGAATGTGTCATCTCAAATGAAGATGGTAAGACTTGCTGACTTAACTGGGTCGCCCAGTGCTGGAAATATTCCTCAAATGTTGAACATGGATCCCATAAGCAGCCTTGCCAGCCGCACGGCACCTACAAATATTAATCCACCTCTTAAAGCCCAGGTTTTAAACAAGTCAAGTCAATTAGATTCCAGTAACTTATTGGCCCCCGAATCTGGATTTGAGTCGCAAAGTTTGTCTCAAGGGCTTGCTGGAAGAGCTTCTTGGCGAGGATTGGAAGTTCCCACTAGACAGAATTCTATTTCACTTGCTAATGACGTAAATGGGAAGATTGGAACAACAAATTCACCTAGTTCCAATGTGGAGACTGGTTCTCAGCTGCATCCAAATTTGGCATTGCAGCTTTGATAATACACTATTTTCCCATATTTGATTTCAGGAGCCTAGCATTTTTTTCTTTTCCTTTTTTCCTTTTCTCTTTTGAAGTTTTTAACTTCAAATTGCAGGCAGGCTATGCCCACATGCTTATAGTTCGATTAACACCGATCCAAGTCTTTTAGACTTGGGTGTGATGTTGTTAAATGATTAATTCTTCACTGAGTCACCTTTTCGCCGTACCTACTAAGTCCTTGCATATTCAATGTAGCCAAATGAAATAATGGAGGTTAGCTGCAGCCAATGGCTCAAAGTGGCGGTTGTACTGAAACCTAAGTTCCATACACATTTGTACAGTTTTCTTTTATCTTTTTTTAATTTTAATTCGACAATCTACACTCTTGATTATTATTATTATTATTATTTTGTTTTTAAAGCGAATTCATTATCTTCAAAATGGTTGTAAGAGGTGGTGACTGAGGTAATGTCTTATTACTATTATTATTTTGTGAGTGCTTTGTTGATCTTTTCTGCTCTGAATTAGTTGTTTGCCTGTTTTCTTCATCTTTTGCTTGGTAGTATGACAATACAAAACAGAGATAATTCTTTAATGTCACAATCAAGACGGCATGTCATATTGTCCGGCTTATCATATATTCATATGAGATCGTATGATCTTTAAGTGTGTATGCTTATGATTTTGTCGCTTGCTTGTGCCATGTATCTTATACGAGTATCCCACTTGTAATACGGAATCATTCAAAACATAAACACTTTATGAAAGCCTCTCCCAAGTTGTCCTGCCCGTATACTTGCAAGCATAATTTACACAATTACACCTATGTTGGGAGTTAATTGCATTCACGTTCAAAACTGTCGTGTAGCTGGTGGCCCAGTTGTTCAACAGCCGTAAAAGGTATACAAAAAGCGAACCGACCTTTTTTAGTGGGAACAACCTGATAGATCCCATGCCTATTAGGGTTTAGAAGGTTAAGTCAGAAAAACAAAAAAAAAACATAGAAGGCAGCAGACAATCTCTCTTTCTCTCATAATAATATTTTGTAGCTAATGATTAGATGAGACAAATTCATTGAATTACATGTATTATATTATAATATTTCATTTATGTAAGGGCGGATTCTCGTGCAGATGGAATTTAATCTACATGGTGCAAATCTGTTTTACTTTTTATAAAATTTGAATGCAACATTCACCAGATGCATAATGTCAGTCTGTCTGGTGAGCATGTTGGTCCATAATGTCGAAAATTTCTTCATGTTGCAATATTATAATAATTTCACACTGAATATTCATCCATATTTAATTACTCAAATTAATTTAATATCCTACAATTATTTCATTTTAATGATTAACAAACAATTATTATTATTATTATTATTATTATTATCATAGTTGATTAAATAATTAAATTTTGAGTCTTTAATTGTTGATATTGATAAATAAAATTAATGTAAAGTTATATTTGTAGTAGATGTATATCTGATTTTTTAAAAATACAAAATTTTATCATGTTAATACTTTTTAATTTATAGATATAAAACTTGATTAAATATGAATTATATATATATATATATATATATATATATATATATATATATATATCAACATATATATTATTTTAAATAGTTTCAAATGGTAGTCCACAATTATCAAGCGAAGTGATGTCATAATCATAATTTTCATTTCTATAATTATTTTATCTTTATTTAGTTATACATAAAGATGTAGTCTATAATATTTTATATGTATGTGTATTTTATCATGTAATATTAAGAGTTATTTATATTATTATATACATGAGCTAGAAAGCTTTGCATAAAATATAATTAAATTAAATGTGCAATTTTGAATATAATGTTAACCAGCAATTTGTTATGGTTGTCATTAAAAATATTTAGTCATTTTAATCGTGAATAGATATTCAATATTGTCTCCACAAAAAAAAAATCAATATTGCTCATGTTATTAATTTTATTTATGATATTTATATCTAAGTAACTGATATGCTATCCATACAAAATCACCATGGGCTGTAAAAACTCATGCTTGACATTAGTTAATTAAACAAATATATACGAAATAAGTAATTTTTAATTGTGTTTCATAAGTTTTATTATAGATAAATATGTTTTAAAAATAAAAAAATACTATGATAGTTAAAAGAAAAAATATTTAAAACCTTATATTGAAGTGGATTAATTAAATGAAGTAATAGTTTTTTTTAATACTTCAGAATGCAGCAATGGATTAATGTCAACTTAATTATATTTAATGTAAATGAAACAATATATTTAGCATCAAATAATAATAATATGACAAAAAGCAGGATGGTGAGGGGCGAACACACGACCCGCAAGTTTCTAAACTAGCAAGTGAACCAAACATGCGGGCATCCCACATGTTTTGATTGCCATATTCAAATATTGTTAAGATAAAACAAATTTGCACTGTGCATATTAAAATTCATTTGCACCAAAATATACACCTTATGTGAGATTGGACACATATATTTATCGTAGTATTTCTTTAAAATACCTATATATTGGACCTAATTTGTTATTAGAATCTATATTGACATGCATACTCAAGAATTCTATTCAAACGGTTAAAATGTTTAAAAAAATTGTAATATATTTTATATAATATATTTCATTAACATTTTAGTTAGTATAGTTTATCGCTATCACATATGGCTTTGCCGGATAATTCCGTTTTTGCATGAATCCAGCGACATTGTATGATTCCGCTTTCCTTAGTTGCTTCGCCGGGTTCCCGCAACTCTTGGTGCTTGACGTGGCTGTGAGGGACAATATTGAGGGTTTTTTATTTTTTATTTTTTCCAAAAAAAAGGGATTACATTTTATGTCAAGTATTTTTATAGGAGCAATATAATGCAATGTCTTCGACTTTTGGTCATCATTTCAACAAGAGCGAAGATTTGGCGGGTCTAATAACTAATGAAATGCGGTATTTCACGTGCATTAGAGATGTGCAAGCTCCGTCGGCCTCCGAATATTTTTGTAAAGGAAAAGTGGCTTTAAGAAAATAAACAGACAAATTAAGCTGAAGTAGATTATGAAACAGGTTACTTTTTCTCTATGTGGTCTTTTAGATGTTATACAACAAGAAGAAAATTTGATTCTAACTGAATAGTATATTTATTCACATTTTAGTTTGTAGACTGCCTATTTGTGATGTATTTGCTAAATCTGTGAATTGTTTCAGGTAAGATATAATAAAAAAGGTGTGTCGCTATAGTTAACGATGAAGAAGAAGAAGAGAAAAAAAAAAGTGGCAGGCGAATTAATGCAGAGCTTTAAAGAGAAGGATGAAGAGTAGCTTAAGATTATATGAAAATCACAAAACCTGGTCCAATAGAGAGGGGAATAATTCTGCCTCACTATGATAGGAGCGGCAGAATTATGCAGCATTGGTCCATGGCGGAACAAGAATTCCATTCCGCTCGTCAAAAAGAAAAAAGAAAAAAGGATGATCCACCAACCCCAACCTACTAGTTGTTAAGTAGTATTCATTCCTATGTAGTGATGTATAATGTTGGAAATGGAAATGGATGGAGCATGTGAATCACGTGACGGAATCCGTCCCCGCACACCCCCACCATAAAAAATGGGGCATCGCAAACGCAAACTGTAATATACTAAATGAAGTGAAGGAAAGAATAAAAGAATGAATCAGCTGGTTTGCCAAGCCATTTTGTGTCCATGGAGGGGCGTGAAGGTTCCGAACCATTCACGGGTCAGGGATTTCAGCCTCTGATCCCTAACCTCGCAGAACTTGTAAGCCCAATCCTCTGGCTCAATGGGCTCGAAGCCCAACCCAGGAGTCCTATCCTTAGAGTTTGGGTTCACAGCCTGCCTCCAATCCACCACGTACGCAGACACCCTCCTCCTGAACTTGCTCTTGAACTCCTCCCAGGCTTGGTACTTGTAGTGGTTCACCACCCCGTCCTCCAACCCTACCTGCACCGACGCGAACCCCTCCTTCTCGTTCACCTTAAAATGATGTATGACGTTCCACAAGCTGGGGTCCACCGCATCCACCAACACCATCGACTTGTGCCTCTGCTCCACCCTCCTCCGACACGTGTACCCTTGCGTCACACCTTCCACCGGGTGCTGCTTCCGACCCGAAGGCCCGAATTCTAAACACTGGACCGACACTTGCCCTATCTTGCTCCTTCCCTCAGCGCTGCCATGTTCTTGTGGCAACATTGATTTCAACGAAGGGAAGACTTGTTTACGGCCATGATCGTTGTAGTGTGGGCCCTTGCCGTTTTCGTTGCCAACACCCCAAGAGGGTGAAAAAACGAATTCGTCAACGTCCACGTACATGATCCAACTGCACATTCCCTTGGACTTGGAGTAGAGAACACTGTGGGAGAACCCAGCTTCCTGGGTCTTGGGCCAAATCCAGAACAACGCGGTAATGTTGTAACCCTCTCCACGAAGCTCCTTGATTACACCTTCCAAATCATCGTCGCTGCCATTGTCGTACAATAGGAAATTTTCCACACCAACCTTGGAATGGTACATAACCCACTCTCGAAGGAACTTCGCCACATTGTAAACCATGGTGCAGGCACACAATAAATGTTTGGACTGGGCCTGTACAGCCACCGCAGTAGAGTTGGAATTGGGCTGGGGATTGGGGCTTGGCATGTAATAAGCCACCGATGGGAACACCAGGTTTTCTCCAACAATCTCGAGGGAGACCCCGATTTTCTTGCTTCCCTGTCCTTGATATGATCGGTAATCAGAGCCCAAGCCCAATTGCGACGGATCCGGGTGTGGGCACCGGAACACTTCTTGCACGGAGCTTGTAACGGCGGTTCTGACGGCGTTACGAACGCCGTCTCCGAATCCGAAAAAGCAGCGGAGCTCGTTCGGGGACCTGTCGAGGCCCTGGCGACTGTTCACCCCTTTCGCGAACAAAACGACGTCGTCGTCCGTGGAGAACGATTCGTAAACGAAGAAGTTCCACCTCAAGAGTTCAGGCGCCGGCGACCGCTCCGGTTGCTCATTTTCCGACGATCTAGTCACCAATGTCGGCTGCGAAAACATCCGACGACGCCGGGCGGATTCCGGCAAGGGGCACTTGAACGTGGTCAGGTTGGTGAATGGCAAGACGCCGGAGAACTTCGCCGGAGACTTGTCATTGTTGCGGAAGAGGCAGTGGTATTGATCGCCGGAATCCGAAGGAGGAGATAAGGGCATGTTTGGCGAGATGATGACGAGGATCTCCCAATCAGGGAGGAGAACGGAGACGGTGGATATGGAGTTCTTGATGGAGGAGACGCGGCGCGCTGGATGGGGGAACTCGTCGACAATGTTTTGGCGGTTGCGGAGGAGGATGCGGTGGTTGTTGAGGTTGGTGTGGTGGTGGTGGTCGAGGTCGGAGTCGAGTCGCCAATTGGAGAGGGCATTGCGAGAGACGTGAAGGGAGAATACAGCGAAAACAATGATGGCGAGGAAGAAGAGGAGGAAGGTGGCGCGGGGTCTTCGTCGCATGGTTTCCAACAAGGCCCAAGGAGAACACACAACGGTGTTGTAGGCGTAGAGTACGGGTAATAATGTTGAATTGGTTTTGTTATAATAATTATTATTGTTATTAATATTGAGATTGGAATTGAAGTGGAAAGGAGGTAAATGGTGTACTGGTGGAGAAAATAACAGGAAATAAAGATGGGTGGTGAATGGGATTGGAGAATATGATGAGGAGGGTGATGGGGAATTGGAAGTGGAAGGGGAAGGGTTGTCCTTATTAAGCATCATCTTATGTATGTATGTATGTATGCGAAAGTAGTGTCGTGGGAGGGAGGGAAGAATGTTGGTTAGAGATAGATAGCTGGCGCAGGGTTAATTGATACGCGGAGATTTCATATATAGAAAGAGGGCGATGACTATTTTCTTTCACTAATTGTGGTTGTGGGATAAAGGAGTGAGAGCAGTCAGCAGCTTGTGCTGTGTGTGTATATATGTGTTATTGCTTTCTCAGGGAGGGAGGGGGGTAGGTCAAATAGCTAGACGGAACCGAGAGGGAAGGATGTGTCGGGGAATTAAGAACAATTTTTGTGATTCGATTTGATTCGATGAGTGAGTGAGTAGCTAATGTTATGTTATGGCTCCTTTACGTGACGTGCGTGCAGCAACTTCGTTTCCTTTTTTTTTTGTTTGGGTCCGACTGTTGCCAGCCTCTGCCTGCTGGGTTTCTTTAGCTTCGGCACGATGCCCTCCTCCTCACACGTGGACGTAAAAGTGGCCAGCCACACCTTCGTGATAAAATAGGCCCACTTTTTGTTAACCAATAGGCCCCTTTTGGAGCCTGTCAAACGGCCTACTCCCAAAGTCAAGGCCCAGCTTACATGAAAAAAATATAAAAATAAAATAGACCACTTGTTTATATTCAAGAATTTAACTTAAATGTGCTGCTAATATAAAAAAATTATATAAATATTTAATTATATATTATTACATAATAAATTTTTTTAATATAATTATCTATTATTTGAATAATTATATAAATAAAATATTTTAATTAAATGATATTATAAAAATATTTTATATTATTAATGCATCCAAATTAAATTCTATATTTAAAGCATGTTTTGAAAATATCTATTATGATTTTAAATGATTATTTTAAACAATGATTGTTAACTTAAAATTAATTAGAAATTAATAGTAAAAATTATTTCTTAAACATGCATACATAAATATACAATAATTTCAGATATTGTAGATTCCTTTCGCGGGCCGGTGATTTTATTGTAGGTGGCCAATAAAAAGAATACGGTGGCTTCATAGGCGACTTCGCTGGACTTTTCACCAATTCCAAATGTTCAACGGCCGAGGACATGGTTCTGAGTGGTGTTATTTGTACCACTTGAAAGTGGGACATCCATCAACACCCACTCATAAGGTGAGTAAAAAAATATTATAAAAGAAAGTAAAAAAGTGAAAAAATAAAAGGGGAGAAGAGAGAGATAGAAAGAAGGTGTCAATTATGTAAGAGAAAGTGGGTGTACAAAAAATATTTCTCCATGGCCCTGAAGA
Organism: Pterocarpus santalinus; assembly: GCA_031439595.1. Classification (NCBI taxonomy): domain Eukaryota; kingdom Viridiplantae; phylum Streptophyta; class Magnoliopsida; order Fabales; family Fabaceae; genus Pterocarpus; species Pterocarpus santalinus. The sequence continues at coordinate 1,768,364 of CM062529.1, forward strand.
GTAAGAAAACATCTTTATACATAGATTTCAAAATCCTGTTAAAAAGGTAAGATCCGTTAGAATTTGATTTAATTTTAAATAAATAAGCATTTTACTTGTGTTAACCTTTTCATTTTATCTCATATATTTGTAAAAAATAAAAAGTTGTGCCATAGTAAAATAAAATAAAGTTAATTCCTTTAAAATAACTTTGAAATTTGACTTGACTAAAATATTTTTCAAAAATCCAAATCATAAATTTAAATATATTAATTTAAGTCAAATGAAACATGATAACTTTTAATTTTAATTATATTCTAACATTAAAAAAAGAAAATGCATGGAGAGAAAATAATAATTTTTCCCATTTAATTAAGAGACGAAAACACCAAAAAAAAAAAATTTGTGTGAGACCAACATAAAAATTTTGGAAAAAGCTTAATGTTACGAAACCATTTTTGTAACTTTGGGTATGAAGATGTTTAATTAGGGATTTGTTTTTGTTATAATATGTTTCCTCTTCTTTGTTCCTAGTGTTTTCTGCCAATCGTATAGATGAGAGTCTGCTAGATTAGGTTCGAACCAATTTTTTGGCATTTTATTTTCTTGCCATATAGCATGTCTCAAAAATTTTCTCCTCCTTCTTGTCGAAGAAAATGAAACAGCATGATAAAATCCTACGTAAATAATTATTGGCCTGAGTGACTATTTTTTGAGAGTACTAAAAGGCCTTTTATTAGCATGAGAATGAAAATATATAATAATTAATATATTTAAATATGTTAAAAAAAATTTTATAAAGCCTTTTAAAACTCTAGAATGCTTTTTGGAAGAAGTATTCTTTAAATTATTTTTTATTATAAAAAAATACTTTTTGAAAAGGAATTTTACTATTACTTTCACATCAACAATCAAAAATAATTTTACTTTATATTATCTAAATAAAATATATTTTCTTAAACTTACTTTTGATACCTTTAAATCAAATAAAAATCATTCTTTTAAAAGTAATTTATCTAAAAATACTTACTTTAAATTACCTTCTTTCAAAAGTAATTCTTCCAAAAGTTAAACCAAACATACCTATATATGCTAAAAATGGGAAAAAAAATTTGGGGATAGATATCTTGATATAAAACAAAAAAGGAAAAATAAGAATACTTTAAATTTTTGTCAAAATACCTGTTTTGGCCTCTAATAAAAATTTTAGGGGACAAATTAATCCCTTAAAATTTGAAAATTCAGAGATAATCCCTTACCATTAAAAAATGGGGACATATTAATCTTTCCATATAAAAAATTTAAGGATTTTTTTTTATGATACAGATCTATATGGAGAAACTAATATGTCTCTCTTTTTTAATGATAAAGAACTATTCGTAGATTTCCAAGTCTTGAAAGACTAATTTATCTCACAAATTTTTGTCAGGGACGAAAATAAGTATTTTGTCTATATTTTAAAAGGAAATATGAGACAGTTTCAATTTTTACAGTATATATATATATTATAAAAATTAGATAGTTTTTATATGTGAAAATATTATAAACAAAATTTATATCACAATTTTTTATTTAAAAAATTATGTTAAACTAAATTTTATAATTTAAATGTTAATAAATTAAATTTTTAATTAATTTTTTATAAAATTATTTATTAATATATTTTATAAAAATGTTTGTAAATCAAATAAAAACAAGAATTTAATTTATATGCACTAATAATGTAAAAGGTAATACTAGAATGTGTCAAATCATAATTGGTTCTTTATCATAGTGGATAGTTACCTAAAATGATTTGATATTTTCTTATATTTTTATTGGTTGACAGTGTAAAATTATTTTACATTATTATTATAAATTAATCTCTAAAAATAATATATTTTTTCTTTATTATAATAGGATATATATGTTATGGGTTTAATTTATATGCACTTATAATGTAAATTTTTTTTGTACTATTATCTAATTATATGTTATTATATAAGCAAATATATATAACTCTCACCCCCACTACTTTACAAGTCATATAAATGACAAAATTTGATTACATAACAGTATTAGTACATACAAATTAAATCCATATATTATTTTATATACTTATAATATTTTGTAGTTTGGGTAAATAGCAACTACACTCCTTAAGGTTTCATAATATTATAGATATCCCCAAACTTCTATAAGTATTGCACTCTTCCATAGACATTTACATTGAAGTTACTCTTCACACGTTCTAAACCATGGTGAAAAATTGTCAACCACAATGAAGAAGTTCACTCACAAATATTAACCACACTCACTGGCAAAGTTAGTATGATATTTTTGCAACAATGAAGTGTTGTCATCTCGTTGCCTATTCACTTGTTTTTTGCACAAAGATCCAACGTGGTTGTAATAAGAAGAGAACATATCACAACTAGTAAGTAATTTATATTAATTTCTAAATTCAAAATTCGAAACTTGGGATAAGAAAGAAGTGAGATGTGGGGGGCGTTTGGTGGGCTCCATGACTAGTTCATATTGAGTTTCAAATTTTAAGTAGGTAATAGAGTTTACTTCTTCCTTGTTTCCTCATTTCTCTAAGTTTCACATTTTATAGATTACTTTAATGATCCAACCGTTTACTTTATTTATTTATTTATTTAGATAACTAATATGTAACTTTGGCTAAATGAAAATATCCCAAATAGAATATTTTCACTTAATTATTAACTCATTAATCAATTAGAATGGAGTGCAATATCTATAGAAATTTAAGGTTATGAGCAATAACATGAAGTATTGGACAGTGTAGTTGCTATTTACCCTCATAATTTTTATACCACTCTTTTTTTTTATACAAATATGTAAATAATATATTTTTAAGTTTAATTTATATATATTATAATATAAAATAGTTTTATACTATTAACTAATAAAAATAAAAAAAAATAAGAAATTATGATAAATTTGTCATTATAATAAATAATTATTTATATAAATTAATATTTTTTATTATTTTTATTAATTAATAATATAAAATTATTTTATATTATCAATACATTTAAATTAAATTCTTAAATTTTTTACCATTTCTTCTCCGCATTCAAATAAAGGTGAAAGACAAAATAACCTTCTTTTATTGACTAGCTGTTGTTGAACGACGGAATCATTCCCTTGTGGAACGTTTGGATTGCGATTGCGGGGTGCCTGAGACCGCAAAAGCGGATGAGTACCAAGGGCAAAAAGGTAAAAACAGAAAAGGGGAAGCGATGATGGCTGGGACCGTAACGTTTATAAATGCGCACAAGACTGAAACAGAAAGGATGGAGAGCGACTCGCTGCAATCACGCACAGACATTAATGCAACCAAAGTGGAAATCGAATAAATAAATAATAAAATTAAAATGACGAAAAATATGATAAAGGAGTAAAAGGCCAAGATCCACTTTATAGACAATATGTGTATGTATTAGATACCCCTGCGTTTTATTAACGTTGAAAAGATAAATACAGCCTCTATCGTCCGATACGTACACAGTTACCCATTTCCTCTAAATTAGTGTTCTTTCCACAACAGGCCTCGGCTAACAGACAACCCCCCCCCCCCCCCCCAAAAAAAAAATTGCAGCTGTTACCTACGAGTCAGGAATTTTATGAACGAGTTTGTAAATAGCATTTTAGTTAATTTTGATTTTTGAACAGTTTTTATATGTTAATATGTATGGCGAGACGTTTCCATTAATTTTGGGCGTAAAAGAATGGTACTGCATTTGATCTCCCGTTGTCTCGAGAGAGGGAATAATGCAAAGATCCATTCATCTCTCTTTCACTGAGTAGGGTTTGTGTGAAGAGATGAGCTGCTTTTCGTGCTTTGTTTCTCGTCGGAAAGATGCCAGCAGAGTCGAAATTGACAATGGTTCTCGATCTAATTCCTCAGGTCCAATTTCGCTGCTTCTCTTTGCCCTACCTTTTTTTACACTCAATTAAAAAAAAAAACTTTTTATATTTTGCTTAGTTATGAGGGTGCTGTGCTGTGCGGATTTTGCAGGGACTGGGGGAGGGAAAGCTGCTGCTGGTAAGGGTTTCTTGAGACCTATCTGTATAAATATTATTATTTTAATGTACATTGAAAGCAGACTAAGATTTTATCCAAATCCAAAACAACTGTCAGATGCTCCTTTTCTTTTCTTTTTTTTTTTTTTTTAAGAAAAAGAATTAATTTATAATTACTGGGTGTGGTTGGTAACTAGAGGGTGTAAGGAGGAAGAAGGAATCATCATCATCAGAGGGGAATGGGAAGGGGAAGAGTGTGAGCAATGGGAAAAACAGTACGGCAGCAGCAAGTTTTGGATTTAGGGAGCTTGCAGCGGCGACAAGCGGTTTCAACCAAGTGAACCTCATTGGTGAAGGCGGTTTTGGACGCGTTTACAAGGGTCGTCTCTCTACTGGCCAGGCATAATTTTCACTTTCCACACTATCACTCCTTTCTTCTTCTTCTTCTTCCTTTTTTTTTTTTTTTTTTTTTTCAAACTATGACTCTATTCAGATCGAATTAACAATAATTTTTTTATGGAAAAGTCTGATCTGTAGGATTGTGGTTATTTGGATATATTTCAAATTCAATTGTCTTATTGCATTTTTTTTTTTGGGGGGGGGGGGTGTTGGAAAAATGATCTACAGGTTGTTGCCGTAAAGCAATTTAGTCATGATGGTCATCAGGGCTTTCAGGAGTTTGTGATGGAGGTTCTTATGTTAAGCCTGCTACACCATTCTAACCTTGTGAGGCTAATAGGGTACTGCACCGATGGAGATCAAAGGCTTTTGGTTTATGAGTACATGCCTATGGGTTCCCTCGAAGATCATCTTTTCGGTAACCTTAATTTTTGCCTATTCCCCTCGTTCATGCACTTAATTTGTGAGTAGTTAAACATCTCAAGGCCGTACAAGCTGTAATTAATTGTTATGGATAACTTGTTCAGTTCTATACTTAAGCATGTTGAAGTTGTGTTCTTTTTTATAATTTCGTTTACCAGCACCAGAGATGTAATTTCACTTGCTACTATCCCTTTTTGTGGTTTTATACTCACTGGTTTATATTTAACCCAAATTATAATTCTGGCTGCTGGGAGTTGTATGAACTTAAACCTTGTATCTGGATAGGTGTCTTTAATTTCTTCATATGTCATTATTTATTGATTGTTGTTTGTAACAGTTGATGCAACAGTGCACATTGCACGCCTGCTACTTACTGAGAAAAAGTTTGGTCACTTGAGTTACTCTTGCAAGCATAGTTTCATGAGTTTGGTGCATGTCATATGTTTTATGCTGATATTCTGTTCCCATTAACCACATGCTTCAAAAATGGAGTGTATCTATATATAATGAATAGCTTTTGCCCAATTTCGTGTGCAATGAGAGATTCGTTGTGATTGCATACAAAGTGACTATAGAAGTGACTGGAAACTGGTTTATGGCCTAAATGTGTAACGAGTGTTGTGCTCATAAACTTTGTCCGTTATGGAGAGAAATGGTTGCATTATTTGCTTTCTAAGTTGTGTCAGTGACACCCATATCCCTGATTTGCCCATATGTATGCCTTATATGAGTATAGGCTTCAAGTAGATAAAAAGAGTTACTTTTCCCTCTAAAAAAATTGGAAAAAAGATGGAGAAGAATGCCTTCCCCTTTATTCATTTTATTTTTTGAAGAGAACTGGAACAACTTCTAGTTTTTCAGAGGGAATGGTTTTGAACTTGGATGTCTGTGAACTACCTACAAGCGAACTGCAGGTTGTTCTTCTAGGTTTTTCTGTGGGTGAACATGTGTTAAAATTTAAGAGCACAATTATTACGGCTTCAATGCATAATTTATGAGAAGATCATATTAGTTTTTGTAAGGTTTCTTTATTCAGAAGTCCTCTTTAAATACATCCCCAAATTAGTTTCTCTGTTATATAATTAACTACACTGATTCTGTTGTAACTTATTTCTCATTTCAGATCCTACCCAAGAAAAAGAACCACTAAGTTGGAGTACTCGGATGAAGATTGCTGTTGGGGCTGCTCGGGGCCTTGAGTATCTCCATTGTAGAGCAGATCCGCCTGTTATCTATCGAGACTTGAAATCTGCGAACATCTTGTTAGACAACGAATTCAACCCCAAATTGTCAGATTTTGGGCTTGCTAAACTTGGACCTGTTGGAGATAATACCCATGTTTCAACCAGAGTGATGGGAACATATGGCTACTGTGCGCCAGAGTATGCCATGAGTGGCAAATTAACTCTTAAATCTGATATTTACAGCTTTGGTGTGGTTTTATTGGAGTTGATCACCGGACATAGGGCAATAGATGCTAGTAGAAGACATGGGGAGCAAAACTTAGTTTCATGGGTAAATTTCCCTTTTAGTGTATTATTTGTCATAGTTTTGCATATGTAGTTCCGTTTGGACTCCTCTTTCGACTGCCATATTGATAATCCTCATATGTAGTTTTTATATAGCAAAGTGTGAAAAAACTTGAAAGTAGAGCATGTTTCAGTACAAAAGCACTGACGTGTATAGTAGGATGTTTCCTGCCTTCTCCATAAACTATCATAATCCTTGCCTGTGATTATTTGACATGCCAATTTGTCTTTAGCTTTCTTGATGACTGTATCTATATTCTTCTTTTTCATATGTAAAATTACTTCTGAACACTTTTTTTTGGTTTCCAGGCTCGTCCATTTTTCAGTGACCGGAGAAAGTTTATACAATTGGTTGACCCTCGTTTGCAAGGAAACTTCCCCTTGCGCTGTTTACATCAGGCAATTGCCATTACTGCAATGTGTCTTCAGGAGCAACCAAAAGTCCGTCCACTAATTGGTGATATTGTTGTTGCACTGGAGTACCTAGCCTCCCAGAGTATCCCTGAAGTGCATAGACATGGTGTGCATAACCCACCATCCCAGTCCCAACCACATTCAGAAATGGTCAGAAATTGATTTTCACAGGTATCAGATTCTAGATTGAGTTCAATTTCTGTTAATGTGTTTTAGAACAGATTTCCTTACCTGTTTGATCAGTGTAAGCTACCAACTTACCTATTTTGAAGTTGAGCATTATTTCTTTGGTTAAACTTATTGGCATAGCAGTAATGAAGATAAACTTACCATAGCAGTAGTGAAAATTCATCTTATGGATTGATTAATTGCAATGGACATGAATTTTCTGACTGTTTAGGCTTTAAACATCCACAAGGCACCTATCAATTATTTCTTATCGTTTCAACCAAATGAGGAAGGTTGGGGGAAGAGGGATTTTCAGTTGTTGATTGTGGTGTTTGGTTTTCCCAACATTGATTTTGCAACAAGCCAGGCTGTAGTTGGAGGGTTTTTTAGTGTCTGTCAAAGCTCTGATATACAGCGAACGAGAGTTATGATTCTTACAATATTTTAATTTTTGTGTTCCATGGGGTTGTTTATTGGTGTTTTAGACCCTTCTTGTTAGTTCCGACTACCAACTAATGGATAGATAAATAGCCACATATAGAGGTAAAGTGAAGTTATTAGAAAAAGGAAGAAAAACGCTATCAAGTGTAGGAAGGAGGAGACCATATTTTGCGCGAATAATTTATTCTTTTCTCTTGGCCTTTGTTTTAAGAGGATAGATTAGGGGGAAGAATGGGTGTAACCTTACCTATTATGGTGGTGCTGTGCTGTATTGTTCTAGAGTATTTTTGGACTATGATGCTGCATTCAGTAAGGCATGATACCGAGTTTCCTTCTCATGTGAAACCAAGTGGTCAATTTCCAAAAGGCAAAGTGCCGCTGTTTATTAATGGTGTCTACACAGCTCACATTTAATAATATATATTTCGTACAGGCACAGAGAGAGAGAATTTTGCAGTATGCCCAAAGTCAACCATTTTTGTGGAGTGTTTATTGTGTTACGCATCAATCATCTCTTACATTGTGCAACAAAATAATGCCACACGCACACACTATACAACATCTCACAAACAATGTGCTACACTTGGAAATTGCGTTAACTAATAAAGCTCAAATTACAATGAAAGACGAGAGCGAAATTGAGGTCTAAAGCACGATAACAAGGATATATTTATACATTAAATAATTGTTTTAATCTTATATTAGTTACTTGATATTTTAAATTATGTGTTAGTCACAAAAGTGTGAACAAAAATTACTAACCAACAAAAATCTTTAGAAGGTCAGGTTGACACATGTAGCCTCTATCTACTAACAAAGACTTTCCTAGAATATATTTTTAAAGGAGATTTTAGAGGGGAAAGGAAGGAAAAGTAACAACAAATCCATTTTGGTGTCAAGTTTGTTTCTCCTCCATGTTCTATATGTCATATATTTGTTAAATTGAAACCAATAAACATGCGAGGACCAGAAAGGGTAGAGGACAGGTTTTAGGGAACTTTGTCCAGTGTTCTTTGTTTCTTCCTTAGCAAGTTAGGAGCATAGACTATGCTGGTATGTAAATGAAAGTGAACCTTTGTTCGCTTGGTTATTTGAAAAATGAAAAAGTTAAAATAGAGAGTAGCAAAAAATAATTGTAAAAACAACCATTTTTATGTAATAAGAATGACTTGAGTGATAAAGATGGAGTATAAATAAATTGTACTTCACTTTCCATCGTTCTACATTTTAATTGTATAAAAACATTAACGAACAAATCGGTTACTTAACTGTTTTTCACTTATTTAAGTAAGCAAACCTTAATATATTAGCAACTTGTGCTAAGTTGTGAATGGATGGAAATTAAACCTTGAAAAAACAAACAAAAGAGAAGGAACAGAAAGAGAGAAGAAACGTAAGCCATTCCGAACCAAACCTGCATGAGCAAATGTCAAATACTAATGTGACTGCACTGGCTAATCAAATCAGACCGATCAACTTGAAAGAAAAGTTAAGGTACATTATCACCAAAGTCAGCGAAAAATAACAAAAAGTTCCAGACATGCATGTAGTGTTCCCACGATTCAGTGATACCGCGTATTTGCGCAAGTTCCGTGTCCTTGGCATTTCGCTTTCCCTTTTCTCCATTTTTCCTCACCCTTTTCTCGGCTTTTCTGTGGCTAAACAACGACACTTTCTTTGCATTGGGTTTGGCAGCTTCTCTTGAAGGGTTCTAAAATAGTGCCCGACAACTTCTTCCTGTGAAGCTCAATATGGCTGTTTTATTTTTCATTGTAAGATTTTTGCTTCAGATTTGCAAAAAAATAACTGAACTTCAGATTTTTGTCTATTCTCACTTCGATCCAACTAGACACACAGAATTCGATTTTATTATTGTTAATAATTGCTAGCATAATTTTGAATTAAAAATGATGGTTGAATAAATTTCTTTTTAAATGTAACGACTTCAATATTTAAGCATTAACGTTGGACATAAAACTTATTTGGAACCAAACCCTAGTTCATTTTGATTACACTCAATTACTTCTCGAGCGATGAATGCAAAAAACAGTTTACGCAGAATATTTTTACTTTTTTTTTTTCATGATATATCACACATGCCTTGGAGCTAATCCCTCAAATATGGAGTAATATGGTTTCTTCCCTCACAAGAGTAACGTTTTCAGAGTTTTAAACATTTTTTTTTTTGTGGAAGTACAATTCATTTCCTACTACGCTTAATCCCAAACATCATATGTTTATACTTTTTTCCTGGTATTGTTTACAAAAGAAAATTAAAAAAATCTTTTAAGTGCGTTTATATCTAAAGTGAGAGAACATAAAATTAGATATTCTTAGATTATACAAGACGTTACAATTAGGATATACTTAGTTGATCTACACTTAAGCACACCCTTACGAATTAAGCTCATCTGAGGCAAACATTGACCAAAATAAATGAACAATTGCTTATATAATTTGTAGCATGATATGCTTATTTGGTGTTGAGTTCTATTTCATATATGCTATATATGAGAAATAAGAACGAACCTCGTTAGGTTGTTATCTTGATAATCTATCAAGTGAAAAACTTAGGATGTATATTGTTAATTGATAAGCTTCTTTATATGGTAGAGCGAGAAGCGCAAGCAAAAGACAGCTGATTAATGTTATAACGTCATTAATTAAAATTGCTAGAGCGGATAAAATTACTAATATATATTAATTGGTAAAAAACTTCAAACTTGAGTTAGTGACTAGTAAACGTGAAAAGCAAACTTTTATCTAAGCCACAATCATTCGTAGTTTATGAAATTTAAACTGATTTGGTTAATGTGGAGTTAATATTCATTATAATAGTAAAACTTTTACAGTGTTAATGCTTCCTATTTATGAAACTTGAATTCAGGATTTCATTTAAAAAAACAAAAGGGCGTCGAACTTAAACCAATCAATGTTGTCAATGCCTTTTCATTTATCATTTAGATTCTTTGACTGGCGTGATATTATCATTGAAATCAAGTCTTAAGCTACATATTAACTTATTACAAGAAGGTAAATAAAAATTGAACTTGCATGAAACTGTAACTCATGATACACGCATAATATGCTTAAGATATCGAAATGTGATCAGTGCATAGTTAGCACGGAGCAAAATTATGCAACTATAGCTAGAATTTCCTCATATATATATATATATATCCATTTCTTTAGAGATGTATGCAATTACAGACTGAAACATTTATATAGGTAATGTCTGTCTTCTACATTTCAAACCATTTATAATGTATCATAAACTTAACGGAAAGGACATTAAGACAAAGGATGACAAAAATAAATGATTGAGAAAGAGATACCTGTTCATTGAGGATTTGTCTATGGCAAGTCTGTATGGACTTTGAGTCGTCATTGTTGGTAGTGGTGGTGTGGTTTTGGGCGGCGGAAAGGAGGATTGTGGCTTGGAATGAGTAATGACATTCTGTAGAGATAGCATTCATTATTGAAATATTTATTTATTATTTGTTATTCACTATGAAATATTTATTCATAATTGAAGAAAACATTATAATTTAGTGTGTAGTATTTAAATGGATGGCTATTTACCAACAAGGGTTGGGTCTAATGGAAGAGGATAGTCCCACATAAAGTGACATATTATAATTCGAATCTCAATTGGAAGATGTGCCAATATTTAGTGCATGATTGTGTATCAAACATGATTGTCTCCGAGAAAGGATGCTTTTGCAAAATAAAAAAATAGTTAATTTTGCAAATTATTTAAGCATTTAATATTTTAAAAATTCAAAAGGCATTAATATGAGATGTTCTTGCTTGCGGTTAATAACACTACTTAATTATTGATAGTTATGTTGATCTGATGAAAGTCTTATCATCATTATCATTGCTATTATTATTTAGATTCATTTTTCGTTGTTGGAGTTGGGCCGCATATCATATTTTACGGCTCGTGTCACATGAAAAGAAATATATTTATTGGCTGCTAGTACGTAATTAGTACATGCGGACGTCCGCTGGACGCATGCATGGATAATTCAATAATGAATTGCTTCATGCATCATGCACAGCATTCACAAAATCGTTTAGTTAATTAATTAGCTGTAAAACAATATATAGAAGCGTTCAAACATGAGCTTGACACCTTAGACATGAGACCTGGTCAGGTAATTAATGAATTGGCATGCGCTACAAATTTAGTTGACTTGGTTAGATTTGGCTAATCGTCTCTATATCTTCCATTACGACTTGGCTACTATACCATGTACGTCGATCAACATTTTGTCTTGTTGTGGCAAAATCAAAAGTGCATTTATTAAAAAATAAATAAGAAATAGCTACATTTCTTACTATTATGATTGAACTGAACGCTTTTTCCCGTTTGAAGATCATACATTCACACACATCATATCAAATTTGCTAATATAATAATAGAGACACTGACACATGGAAAACATCTTGACGTTTTCGAAGAATCTTCTTAACGAAGATTGGACTAAGCAATTTAGATTGCTATAATCAGGGAATACATCCAGTGAACCTAATAATTTTATCAGAAGAATAAGAACTCGGATAAATTTAGGTTCTAATTTACCGGAACTCATAATGTGGTGGGTCATATTTTGCTGGACTTCGCTCATGAAATAGGACCTAATTTTCTGTTCTTGTTCGCCACAAAGCATTTACACTGAACTCGGACGAGATAGGCTCCAAGTTATATTAATTAATTGCAATTGCAAAATTAATTTATCAAAATCAATATAGACTTAGAAGGGCACCGACCTGCTTAGTCTATGACCTTGCCGAAATTGACATACATATGTGTCTCGGTTGGGTGGGTCAGGAGGGCCATGACCAACATTCATTGCATGGTTAACAGTTTTCTTACATTGACTTGCTACTCTCGAACGATAGTCAAAATTTGCCATCAGCGGCTTCATCAACCCGCCACTTGATCGCAATCACACGTGATGATGACAAAATCACTTGATGTTCAGATGACATTTTAAATTTCCGGAATATATTATATAAATATCATGAGATTTGTGTAGCCAAAACCGCAAAACCAATTCACTGCCCCTCGAATATTTATTATTTATTTATTATTTTGTGAGGGGGAAAACAAACAAAAAGAAACACCTAACTATACGAAGGAGATTACCCCCAAACAATCAGCTAATAAATTAAAAGACCATGAGCTTCAGCAGGAGGAGAAGACCAAAGCTTCAACCCTTCATTTTTTCTTTCCAACTCTTCATTATTATTATTATTATTATTATTATTATTATTATTTTAAATTTTCAACTCCTCATTATTTAATACAAAGTATACATTATTGTAGGAACGAAACAATGTTCCTTTATTTTTGCCGTAGCAAGGTGATTCATTATGAGATTAATTTGATACATTGTGTTTATGTCATTATATATAAGATTTTTGAAATAGTGAATATGATGAGAATCAAATATTTTTACTGATATGATAAATATATAATTAGATGTCTGCCTTTTATAATGATAGTACATCAAAATTAAATTTATTTATTATTTTAATTTGATAAATACTTATTAAATTACCCAAAAGTGGTTCATTGCAGTAAAAATATGCTACAACCCAAACTTTGTTAGTAATATAGGATTTCAAATTTTAGAATTATTACTTTAGAGAGGATTTCACCCAACCACCACTCTCAAATTAAAATTATGTGAACAATTATTAATACAAAATAATATACTTATCAAACTAAATAATTGTCACGAATGTGATGTAAAACGTTTACCAGTATATTTTTTTAAAAGAATAATGGAGCAAATGTCCAACTAAGTAGAGACAAAACCATTAAAATGGAAATAACATCGCTGAAGTTGGCCAACACGGCCAATTAAGGATAAAAAGCAATGCGAAGACTATAACAAATGAGCCCTAACAGAAAGAGAATAACTATAGAGCTCGCAAGCCAGATAGGCACAACCATTACAACCTATTGTTCTATTTATTTCTTGAATTTTTCAAAGTAATGTGCATTTTTTAAGTGTATAATAACTTTTACAATTTTTTAAATGAATAAATTACTGATTGTTATTTTTTAAGTGTATAACAATTTTCGTAATCAGTATATTAATTCATAAAAAAAAATACTACATAGCTATAAGATTGACAATGTTGTATGCAATTGAATGTTAGACGATAAAAAGTCAATAAAAAAATAAGCTCAATATTATAGAGATAAGAATATTGTGTTAAATAAATGAACACACTAGACAATATAATATTAAGAATGAATGCATATAAGAAGGAGGATAGAATCTCATCTTAGGAAATTTGGTTACTTAAGGGGAAAATATGTATAATCCCACTAAAAATAATAGGCCAGATATAAGGTAGTTCAATGGCTCTAGATAGAGAAAAATCAAGAAAAACTATATAAAAGAACTATTAAAAAAGACTGAAATTGTAATAGCCTAACTATACATAATTTATAAAAGAATTCATAGAAGGGCATTATTTACGTAGCTTACCCACCTAGTGAAACTAGATTTGACTGCTGTTGTTGTGGTATTTTAATTCATATATAGCTATGTCCTGAGCCTTGACTGGATGGTTTAAGAGGTCAAGGATGATCTAATCCTTTGTGTTGTTGATAGGTTCAACGACCCATAGATGGGTACTGCATTTTATTATATCACAAATACAAAATTTTAGCTTTAAATATGTAGATCGACAATAGCAAGTCTCTTACGCCACTTCCACATGGCGCACGTTTTCATTTTTTTTCCCTCATTTGCTTTAGGCGAGAACGGTTTATATGGAAGTGAAAATTTCTTTGATGTACATAATGTACGCAATAAGTTTGATTCGTTTAGAAACAAAGTGTTTGATTGAGTCCATGTCCGCGAATGAGGCTACACAAGAATCAGTAATTACGAATTGTTTGTAGAATATGTCTACGCAAGGAATCCTCTTGCCAAGACTACTCTTTCGATAAATCAACGTGTGGGGTTTAGTGTTAGTGACGCTACCGTTGACCTTGAAAGTGTTGCATATACTTGCAATATAATATTCTGCACACTTAAATTATAACTATTGTAGCCATAGCAGAGGATGAGGGCGGGGTCTGATTTTGTTGATCACGGTTCTGAATCCCTCTTTGCAACAATAACTTTCAGGCACACATCAAAAGCCAAGAAAAACTAGTATAGAAACAAAGTGTGGAACTAAGAATTATTCCCCACCCATACAAAGATATTGGAATTATGTTAATTTTAGGACGTATACTGAGAAATAAAAATAGAAAATAGTAAATAAAAAATACAAATTTTCATTATCTTTTTTTTTTATATATCAAAAATTAAAAGAAAAACCAAAAAACCCTAATCACACACATGAGCAATGCCCCTGTAATCATTCGGCAGCAGATGCTTGAGCTTAGGATGGTAACAAAACCCATCAAAGCGTGGGCATAACCTGAAATGGGGACAGGGATGGAAATAAGTTTGATCCTCACACGGATTAAGGAAAAATCCTCATTTAGTAAATGAAACAAGGGGCGAGAGATGAGGTCTCCGTCCATGAAGATCTGCTAAATTTTCATTAATGTAAATTTAAGTAAATGTCCTTGTATATATAAATATATAATTTTAAAAAAAATCCTAATAATGATATTAGTGCCTTTGTAATTTGAATATTTTTAATTATTTTTTAATAAATTTATATCATATATTTTATTTTTAATTTGAATTATACTATGTTGAATAATATTATAATGAATTATAAATATTTATAAATATTTTATTTAAGTTTAAGAGTATTTTATTTAAATTTTTATCTTTTTTTAGATTTTTTAAAAAATTTATATATACTCGTGGATATTCACACGAATTTAAATCCCCATAAAAAATGAAGAGTGGGATCCATGATAGAGATAAAAACAAGAACAAAGAGCAAAATTTTAAATTGGGACAAGGGGCGAGTGGCATGTCCTTGTTTCATGGATATCCATTGTCATCCCTACTTAAATTCGGTGAGTGATTCTTCTAACAAACTTTTGGTGCCCAGGAACCACTTTTTGGCAAGGCAATTTGTGCAAATTTTCATCATCTTAAAAATTTAAAGCATGATATTTTTTGGAATAATTAAAATAGATAATAAATATTATTTTAATTCCTTAACCTATGACGTGTTAAAAAAAATCCAAATCATCGTAAACCAGAAGTCAAGAGAGACACCGATAAATAGAGCGACAAAGTCAAGAAGTACCATTATTCATTTATTCCCTTAAGCTAGCTGTCTCTCTCCTAGGTTATTTCTATACACTTTCTCCTCTCCTTCGTGGAACCTCGAACATCGCAATATACATATTTACACAGAAGTTAACCCTTCTTGTGTCAGCATCCAATTCCAGCTATATCGACTTGTTCGGTTGCTGTGTGTCACTCACGGTGCCGGTATACCAGAATCATGGGAATCTGTTATGGAAAGCCGGGTAATCACAAGATTAAGCGTGGTCACCACAGTGCTGCCGCCACTGATAAACCACACACTACTTCTTCTGCAGGTATTGTAATATATACCGTATGGCATGAATATGATCGGATATATATAGTTTTTCCTCGTTTCCGTTTCCGTGTATTTCGATGTATATACAACTACTTCATCCGTTGGATTCCTTCTCGTTTTTTTGTTTGTTTTTTTAGTATCATCTGTTGGATTTGATTCTCGAGAAATTAACTGGAAATCATAAAATCAAATACTAAACAACAGCATGATATCCTATCAAATATTAGTATATAGGAATGAACAACACATGCGTGTGGCTTACGTGAAATGAAATATTTGATTAAAATACATACATGCAGAAAAAAGCAATGGGGTCAAATTCATGGAAGTGGAGAAGGAAGGAAGAGAGGATCGGGCACATAATAAGGGCGAGAGCGTGGTCAATATTCCAGTACAGCCTCTGCGGCCACCAAGTGGGAAGAGCGTGACGCCGAATCTGAGAATGTTCACATTGGACGAGTTGAAAAGTGCCACACGAAACTTCAGACCCGACACGGTCCTAGGGGAGGGTGGTTTCGGGCGTGTTTTCAAAGGATGGGTCGACCAGAACACGTTTAAGCCCTCCAGAGTTGGCGTTGGAATCCCCGTTGCCGTCAAGAAGTCCAACCCCGATAGCCTCCAAGGCCTCCAAGAATGGCAGGTTTCTTCCTTTCTCACTACCAAGCATTCCTCCCATAATCTCCGTTACCTTTAATGTTTGTATGCCGGCCAAAAAGTCAATGCTATATCATGTTGCACAGTATGCATAAATCTCCTTCAATATTCCATGTCTTTTAATTAACTACTTCAATTATCATTACATAATTAGTTTGCATTTATCAATATGGCTCAAATATTCCTTGCTACGATCATATACAATATAGACATATAGATACATAATCTATCTATCTCGTGGTGCTTACTTTAGTGATTTCAATAGTGCCTCCACTTGATTATGTAAGTTGCGATTGGACCACAAGTTGCGGGTTGGCTCCCTTGATCATGATGAAATCTAGCTAGATTTGCGCGTGCTTAAAATTAAGATCAATAGAGGCGATCAATGAGGGGCAATAATTTTCAAAGGCAAATAAGAAAAAAAGAAATTCTTGTATGAATAAACATCTCATATTTAATCACGTTTAAAATAAAATTGGACTCTACTTTGTTTAAGATGAACTCAATGATTTTTGGCCTCGTAAATTTTAGTATAAATGAGTCATATGTAAGTTTTTTTTTTTTTTTAATATGAGACATGTTGTTAATACATAAATTTACTCCAAGGGGGTAAATGTCAAAGCATCATGAATCACAAAAAATTAAGGGCCGATCAATTCTGAATTCTGTTGCTTGCGGCTTTACTGTTTTAGACTTCTATAGTTTGGTTTAACATTGATTTTATAACTTTTTGGCGTAGAGTGAAGTCAAATTCTTGGGAAAGTTCTCTCATCCAAACCTAGTTAAACTGCTTGGCTACTGCTGGGAGGAAAATCAATTCCTGCTTGTATACGAATACATGCAAAAGGGCAGCTTGGAAAGCCACCTCTTCAGAAGTAGGAAATAATGCAGCACTAATTCATCAACACATACCTTGTTACGTTAAAGCCCGTACGTTAACTAGGATATGTTTGTTTAAATGATTGGTGTGGTGTGTTGTTGCACTTTGCAGAAGGCCCAGAACCACTTCCGTGGGATATAAGGCTCAAGATAGCCATTGGAGCTGCCAAAGGCCTGGCTTTCTTGCATACGTCAGAGAAGTCTGTCATCTATAGAGACTTCAAGTCCTCAAACATTCTGCTTGACGGGGTATATATGCTAGTTTCTTAAATTCTTTGTTTTTGTGATGACAAATTCTTCGAATTGATTATTGAACCAACATACATTTTTTTTTCATATGTTCAGTAAAGTAATCATCATTAACCGTGTCGCCATTTTTTTGTCGCTTCTATTATTGTTTATTACTAGGATTACAATGCAAAGCTGTCAGATTTCGGGTTGGCAAAGTTGGGCCCCGTCAACGGCAGATCCCATATAACCACGCGGGTCGTGGGCACCTACGGTTACGCGGCCCCCGAGTATATGGCAACAGGTACATATTTTTCTTACCCCGATTCATTAAATCCGGTACATATTTTAAACCACCATTGCATCATGTGATGAACATGATAATAATTAAATTAAGTTATTTTTTATGTGAAAATGATAATTAGATAATAATGTAACACTTATCATGGGTTAAAAAACCAACTAGCGCGTATATCAATCAGTGGGGGCTGCTCTAGATTAGCCAAATATATTGTATTTCAGTTTTGGGTATATAGCTGAATTAAAATTTGGAAATGAGAGTTTTGGCAGCTTTATGGTTCTACTCGGCTTGTATCTGGTAAGAAGATACTTGTAATTTCAAAAAAATATATATTATCACAGGCAAAACATTATTTATATAATGAACACAATTATGACTCTTAAGTCATAACCAATAATATAGCATCATCTTGCTTAATAATCCATATTTTATTTCGTTTATAGTTTAAAAATTTATAAGCTTATCATCCGTATTTATTATATTACTGTTATCAGTGTTTAACTACTTTTCTAAAAAAAAAAAAAAAAACTTATTCATGGAGAATTTCTTCAATGATTTTGCATGGTTGTTTCAAAAAAGCTCGAATATATAATGACAGATATACACGGCCAAATTTGACAGGTCATCTCTATGTGAAAAGCGATGTCTATGGGTTTGGTGTTGTTCTGCTAGAGATGTTAACTGGCTTAATAGCGTTGGACACAAATCGGCCCACAGGTGAGACGAATTTAGTGGATTGCACTAAGAATTCTCTAAGTGAAAAAAAGAAACTAAAAAGAATAATGGATGGAAGGATGGGCAAACTCTATTCTATAAAAGCAGCATTTGAAATAGCCCAGCTTATACTGAAATGCTTAGAAGACGACCCAAAAAAGCGACCATCAATGGAGGAGGTTTTGGAAACCTTAGAGAAGGCCCAAAGCATGAAATATAAGCCCAAAGTGAAGAAAACCAACGCAGTGCATCAAATAAATAGGCGATCAGAGGAGCATCACACATATAACCAACGAAGGTCTCCTTCAAATCATTACAACAATCGTCACTCCAAATCACAGACTCAATCCCCTCAAAAGTAGTCCACCATCTACGTTGGCTGACAAATCGAAAACCAAAAACAATTAGGCAAGGGGTGTATAGATATGTCTCCTGAGGAACATGTTTGTTTTCTTGCATTGTTGAATATTTGTTTAGAAATGAGACTAATTTGTTCACTGTAAAGTATTTTAATCATGTCCACCCATATGTATCACGTTGGGGATAATTAATGTGGATATTAATTTTCATACATTAGAAGCACTTTACACTATTAGCTAATCATAGAGTATTGTAAATATGACTTTTGAAGTATCTATTATAAGAGTCAAGTATTTTTAATGGCATGACAAAATATGATTAAATGTATGTGTAAAAAAATATTAAAACTAATAGTATATCCAAATCAAATTCATTAATGTAAGAGTCAAATACTTTAATTATATATTAAAATTAATTGAATAACCATGTAAAAAAAATTTGTTTTATAAACTTTAGCACGTAACACATTAATTTTTTTTTAGTTTTTTTTATTTTCAGTCCAGACACTCTTTAGTTTTACTATTTATCATTATATCTCTCAAGGTATTAAAATGTTTAGACGCCTATAACTTAAATAAGTTTAATCACTTTACCCACACACTTTTGATTTATATTTTCGTTCACACCTCTAACTATTCAATAATTAAGCACATAATTCTTTTTGCAGAAATAATAAATGGTACGAACCACAATTCGTAAACGATGCATAAATAAGAGAATAAAATGGGAGTAAGTTTGCATTTTGATATATGACAAATTTTCTCTTTCCTCCATGTATTATTTCTCTTCTCTCATAATCGGTTATGTGGAATTTCGTTACTTTTTACGAAATTTGTTTTCAAGCTGCCTAGCATTCCTCTTCTTTTTGCCATGTCATTTTTTCCGCTTTATTTCAACCAATAGCAAAAACTACGTTACTTTTGAATTTCACTCATTGATGAAAGGTTAGCCAAATGCTAAATTGCCTAACTCGGTTAGCATTTATAAGAGGGGTTTCAATTTTCAAAATCTTATAACTTAAATGTTTATTTAGGTCTAAATATATTTTTAGTCTCTCTAAATATTTAAATTTTTTGATTTGGTTCTTATAAATTTTTTTGCTTGGTTTTAATCCTTCATTTTTTTAGATGTTATCAACTCCGTATTGTTAAGTGCAAGAATCTCGGAATTTGTAACTCGGAACTAAAAACATGCGTCCTCGTCTTCCTCATTTGCTCACGAGTTCCAAGTTACAAGCTTGACAAACTCACAGCTATAGATTTGTGAATTATGGGTTTCAAGTTTCCACTTTCATAAAATTAGGGTACAAATATAAAAAAAATTATGGATAAATAACACTTAGCCCCTTGTATTTGAGAGAAATCCACCGAGCCCCATTCTCATATCAAAATGACAGCCCACCCCAATGCTATGTGGCATCGATGGCTGAGTGAGACGGAATATTCTCACTTAACCTCAGTTTAACCATACTTTGTTGAAAACAAAAAAAGGGGTCCAACTTGGGAGCCTTTGGTCGTGGTGAGGATCATCGACACTGTCCATTAAGAGGTATAGGAGAGTGAGGAAGTGGCCGCGGAGGAGGTGATCGGCTGACCACTTGGCTAGTAAGCATCAACCCAAACATCATGAAATCACAAAGGAGTGACCAAAAGGGGTGCACAAAACTCGCTGGAACATTCCCTTAAATAAAGAAATGAATGTACCAGGCACATCCATACCGCGAGAAAAGCACAAAGAACAAGAACCACCATCTGAAAAAAACAGAACAGAGCAAGGAGAGGATACTAAAGAGCGTTCCCACAAAGTACCAGAGCCTAGTAGATGGCTTTGAGTGCTGGTTCACATAAAATCCCAGAAATCTTCGAAGCTCTTGAAATCATGGCTTACAGAGAAGCATAAGCCAAATTAATAAAAAAAAAAAAAAAAAAAAGTAAAAAATAAGAATTTTTTGAAAACCCAGTTGGGAAAAACGTGAAAATTCAATGTAGTGTGTGAATTTGAAGGGGATCGAGATAAAAAATGAAAAGCGTGCTGTTGAAATCATGGTTTTGGTAGCAAAGTTTCGAAATTTTTTTATGTGGGGTAGTGAATGCTCCGTGCTGTGTTTGTATTTGCGCTGGTGATAGGATTGGTGTTTTTGAACTTTGTATTGATTTGTTGGAGACTTCAAGGTCAAGCATTCTCGTCACTCGACGCCACGAAGTTCGTCGAGTCGAAGGAGTTTGAGCAACTGAACGTTGGGTTCACGCTCAGCAAAAGGCAGGGGTTAATCATGTTTCGATTAATCTGTTGAGTTTGAATTCAAAAGATGCCTTTTATATTCCTTAATTCCTTTCCCCTTCGTGCATTTTAGAAACAGGACCATTATTGGGAGCCATTGGTTTTGCCATCACTTTTGGCTTTATATAATACTATGTTAATTATTTATGATGGGTAAGGTGGAGACTTGGAACTCTTCTTTTATTTCAAGGCTGGTGTTGTATAAGGAAGGAAGCAGGGGCTTGGAAGTTAGTGGTGGGAATGGGTTTGTCACTGCCATCTGAATTTGTGATGATGCGGAAGAATGGGAAATTTGGCTGCAACGGTAGTCGTGATGGGCGGGTGGGGAGTGGATTACTTTGTCTAAATCATAGTTGAGTTTGTTTCTTAACCATGGTTTACCGTGGTAACACCACCGTTACTTTTTTAGTGAGGGTGAAATGAAATGTCAAATTTTTTAACATAAATGGGATGCAGTGTTAAATTTTCAGAAGTCAAGTGTCATTTTGATAAATCAGGAAGGTGAGTGTTATTTATCTAAAAAATATTAATATTAATTATAATTAGATAATAATTATATTAATATAAATTTATGTGTATATAAAAGTGTGTGAGTAATATTATTTTATGTTACATTTATCTCGGCCATGTGCACTATTATTTTAGACGTAATGTCGACGTGATAATGAGCGAAACTATATAAGAGTGAAAGCGGAAGATATTATTATTAACACATGTTTGGTCATTTGTATGTTTATTTCTTATTAAGATATATTAATAATAAGAATCTTAAGTTAATTATAATTATTATATAATAATTTTAATAACTTGTAATTTTAATTATAATTGTTATTATAAAAAATAACAGATACTTATTTTTTATTTTTATAACTTGTAAATAGACAACTTAGGACTTGTGGCTATTTTTCACTTTGAGGTGTAGGTACCGAATTTTGTTTATGTATATGATTTAATTATTAAATTTATAAAACTAATATTGTGTTGATTTTTTATTAAATTACTCTATTCGTCCTTCTAATTTCATTAAATATTCAACGTGGGAACACATATTTTTACGTTGTAGTACTAATCTTTAAAGCTTTTAATTAACAATAATATCATTTATAATTTTGTATATTATAATGTTATCTTTAAATACTTAAAAGATTTAATAAGAACATTTTAAAAAATAAATTTTTCGATATCAAAATAAAGAATTGTAATAGTACAGAAAATGGATTTATTTTTTCATTGAATAATGTAGTAAATAGAATAAGCACGGACTTCCCTCTTACATAATAAAAATTATGTTGTAGGCTAAGGTGTTTTTATGTTTGGTATGGGATAAAAATTAGAGAGAAATTTTTTTTAGATTAAGTTTATGTATAATTATACATAAATCTAATTCATGAGTTTTTTTTTTTCATTTTTACGCTCTACCAAACACATCTTTAAAGGAAAAATATTATCTCTAGTTCACTTTATTAGTTACTTTGAAGAAAATTTCTTAGTCTATTTTCTCTAATATCATTTACACATATCAATAATGCATTAATTATTAGTTTTTCAATTTTACTTTTCACACAATTCTAAATATATTATTAATAAAAAAATATGCCAGTGTGAAATTAATAGGATAAATTAATAATTATTAAAATTTAAATAAAAAGATATTTTAATAAATATATTGTATAATTAAATCTTATTTTTGAGGTTTTTCATTCTTATGCATCTGATAAAATAACAAATAAAGTGAACTGAATGTAGTAATTTTTTCCTCAATTTAAAACCAAGAAAAAAAGGCTTTTTCTTTTGGGTCATCTATACTAAATTCGAGTGACTTTAACAATTGAGAAGCCTCCTTTAATTTTTACATGATATCATCACTCTCTCTTTCTCCCACTCACCTACACACATGTAGTATAATTACTAATAAATAAAAAGGGTTAGTATTAATCAACTCCCTCCATTCACAAATAACTATCTGATTGATAAAATTGGTACATCTTAAAATAAATATATTTAGATATAATTTATCAAACTTATAATTATTTATTAATGGAAGGAGTATTTGATAAATACTCAAAAATACGCACAAAAACTTTTTAGAGAAACTAAATATTTTAACTTATCAAAAAATATAAAATAACTTTTTAAAAAATTATAAATTATATAATAATTTAGTCCAAATAAGTGCAAAATAACTTTTAATTACTGAATTTTTTTTTAAAAAAAGTGTCATATATAGTACTACCTAAATGTACCTGAAATAAGAATAAAGTAACATTTTTCTATTGAAAAATTAAAAAAAAATCGTAAATAGTGGTATCCTAATATATCCAAACAGTCTAATAGAATAAGCCTAAAAGGATTAACCATACTTGGCAGTATTTACCAGTACTATGAACCCAAAAACTTGTGCAAATCGATACCACCTGCACATCCACTAACTTATGCAATTTCATTCCCAACGTGGAGAAGGGACACGAAATTGTCGGAATATGCCAACATGTATTTGAGAAAATTAAATTTAAAGATAATCAACGTGAACTAGTAAGCTGGTGGATCACAACAAATATCACATCCTCCACGTGTTGCTCCTTTCAGATAGGGGGAAACCTTGCACCACTGGTTTCGTGGCCGACCAGAAATTCTTGTGTACAATTTTTCCATTTTCAATATGTAAACTAAAATACCAACGTGGATTAGATGAACTGATTAAGTGTTTCGACTCTTGATCAGATATTTTAAATTCGAGTTTTGAGAATAAAATTTTTTTATTAGAAGATCTAAATTCACCTCTAAAATCTTTTATGAGTCGAATAAGATTGTTTGGGAGTCTAAAAATAGGCCTAGGTGAAATAGTGAGTTTCATAAAAAAAATATGTAAACTAAAATTATAATAAAAATTGATGTTTAATCAGTATGATTTTATTTATATTAAAAATTAATTTACATATTTAAAATGAAAAAAATAACCTACAAATTTCTCTATATCCTACAAAAGCATCCCGAATTTTCTCATTAGTATCGTTTACTGCAAAACATGCAAACTAATACTCGATCTTTTTCAATAAAAAAAGCCGCCTCTTTTTATCTCCATACACGATCTATTAATCATTAACAGGGATTTTGTTTTCCTTTTATTATATATCTATAAAAGAAAAAATTATCCATAAACAAGTCTAAGGGCACTTATAAATTTAAAAGAATATATTAGATCTAAATTTGATAAGAAATAAGTACATTTTATATTTTGAATTAACTAATAATTTGTAGCTCTATTTTTTCTATGAAAACTATTTATATCTAAATATCATTCACATCGAAAATTAATATAAAAAGTGCTCCAAATTTAAAAAATATATTACATCTTCATTTAAAATAGATTTGAATATTTTTATTATCTATAATATTATCAAAATAAAAATATTCATAAAAATAAATTAAAACATCCAAAAAAAAACCCATAAAAGAACAATAAAAATAAAATAGAAAATATAAAACTCTGACGTAGAAAAGATAAATAAAATTGTGGAATTGTTACTTGTAAAAGAAAGATGATAACTCTCTTACCGTGCATTTGAATTGGTAGAAAAGAGAAGGAAAGAAAAGAAGAGAAGAGAAAACATAATAATCAAGATATTTTTTGTCGTTTAGATTGAAAAAAAAGGTCAAAAAAAAGAAAATAACAATTATGGGACTGCATAAAGATTTTCTTCGCTTGTTTGCGAAGAAAACCATTCGCAAAGTACATTGATATTTTTATCTTATTGTCGAACAATGGAATGCCAGGCTGCCAGCAGATGTTGCAACATAAAATAATATTTATTAATTAGATAAAGATAATTTTTATTTAATAATATTTATTATAAAATATATTTATTTATATGAAAGAATTTATAAAGAATATATTTACTTATGAGATAAATAAAATAAAATAATATACTTACATTTTATTATATTATTTTACTTAAAAAATATATTTATCTTTATTAAGGATATAAATATCATTTTATACTCATATAACTTTTTTTTTTATTTTTTTTACATTCAAACAATAGGAGAAAAAATATACTTTTCTCTTTATTTTTTTCTTTCCTCTTATTTTCTTTCCTCTCATTTTCTTTCCTCTCATTCCCTATTTTCATCCAAACAAGGCTTTAACAATTCTAACACAAAGAAGATTACATAGAGAAAAAAAAAAAGATTAAAACCGACTCACAGGATGTTGTTATTTGTGCTCATGCTGTCCTTTGAAATAAAATAAAAATTAGTTGTCTTGGTCCTTCCAGATGTTTGGTAGGCCTTGCGGTTTATTAAGTGCCGCTCGAAGCAGCCTCCTTCTCATTTTTCCCCTCTTTGCTCTTGGTCTCGGGTGGTTTTCCAACTCAGCATTCCATTAATAAAATGAGAAGATGGTTCTAACGTTGAGTCTCACAGCATATTATTACTCGCCTGGCTTCCCCAGTGTCATTTTCGTAGCTATGTTTCTGCCTTGTCCTCACTAATTAAATAAGATAGTTGGTTGGTGGCTTTATTGTGATTCAGACAAGTGGAAAGTTCAGTCAATTCATTTACTTCCAGTGTCGAACATTAAGGACGCCTACTTGTTAAGCGCTGCAACTTTGCAGTTAGTCCCGCCAGTCAATATGTTAGTGGCAAATGTTTGTTGCATATTATTCTTGTCTTCACATTATTTAATGTGATAAAATTAGAGTACAAATATAAAAAAATATTAATATTAATTATAATTAAATAAAAATTATATTAATACAAAGTTATGGGTATATAAATGTGTGTGAAATGTGACATTTATCTCTGCCATATGCACTATTATTTTAAATGTAATATTGACGTGATAATGAGTGAAACTACACAAGAGTGAAAGCGATAGATATTATTATTAACGTAATATTGACGCGATGATGAGTGAAACTACACAAGAGCGAAAGCGATAGATATTATTATTATTATTATTATTATTATTATTGTTAACACATGTCTGGTCATTTGTATGTTTATTTTCTATTGAGATATAATAATAATAATAATAATAATCATCATCATCTTAAATCAATTATAATTGTTATATAATAATTTTAAAATGTTTAAAAATAATTGTTATTATAAAAAATAACAGATACTTTTTTTTTTTTTTTATAACATGTAAATAGACAACTTAGGACTTGTAGCTATTTTTCACTTTGAGGTGTAGTTACTGAATTTTGTTTATGTGTATGACTTAATTACTGAATTTATAAAACTAACATTGTGTTATTTTTTATTAAATTAATCCATTCGTCCTTCTAATTTCATTTAATTTTTAGCGAGGGAACACATATTTTTACGTTATAATACTAATCTATAAAGCTTTTAATTAACAATAACATCATTTATAATTTTATATCTTATAATGTTATCTTTAAATACTTAAAAGATTTATTAATAATAACATTTTAAAAAATAAGTTTTTCGATGTCAATATAAAGAATTGTAAAAGTACAGAAAATAGATTTTTTTTAATTGAATAGTGGAGTAAATAGAATAAGCAGGCACATTTTTCTTACATATTAAAATTATGCTTTAGGCTAAGGTGTGTTTGTGTATGGAATGCGGTAAAAGGTCGGCAGAAATTTTTTTGAGTTAGATTTATGTATTAAAATCTAATCCATGATTTTTTTTATTATTTTAATGCCCTACCAAATACATCCTTAATGGAGAAATACTATCTCTAATTCACTTTATTAGTTACTTTGAAGAAAATTTTTTAGTTCATTTTATCTAATATCATTTTCACATATCAATAATGTATTAATTATTACTGTAAACACAATTTTACTGTAAACACAATTCTAAATACACTATTAATAAAAACATATAATAATATAAATTTAGTAATTATTAAAATTAAAAAATATATTTTAATAAACATATTTTATAATTAAATCTTAATTTTGAGTCGCATGTGATAAACTAACAAATAAAATGAATTGGATATAGTAATTTTTTGCTCAACTTTTTGGGTTATCTATACTAGATTCGAGTGGCTTCTTCAATTAAGAAGCTTCTTTTAGTTGTTGTAGGACATCATCAAATACACATATATGTAGTATAGTTATTAATAAATAAAAGAGGGTAGGTGGAGATATCTGTTAGGATATTTGTAGTGGGGGTCTAAATATGGGGATTTTTTTTATAGGGATGGAGATAGAAACTATTTCCCCCCAAGCTCTTATAAGGATATTTACTCCAAGGGTCTATAATTAATTTTATATATAATTGATATTTTTAATATAAAAATAAAAAAATACAACTTTAACTTATTTATTTTCTTATAGTTTTATATATTTATTGTTGTTTATTATAGTGTTTTTGTAATAGGTTAATAATAGTGGCTTGATTTAAAATTTAAAAATTTAGTAGTAATGATAAATGATTATGAATCTAAAATTTGGATTAATTTTGTATTATTATTTTCTAAATTTTCTTTTTTTCTTTTTGCCAAAATTTTTAAACTAATAAACTTATTTAAACATATTTTCTTAATTTTTTAAATATTTCTTTAGGACATTGATGAATTATCGAGAGAAGATGGAGATCCACAAGAAATGGAAATAGGAAGAAATTTTCCTACTATAAAAAGTAGAGATGAAAATGTGAATAAGAAAAACTCTAAAAATATAGAAAAAGAAGTGGAAAATTACTCCCACCCCTGCCCCATTACCATCCCAGCAGTAAAGTAAGGTATAAATCTAACCGGCAAAGATGATCCCTTTGGGTCTTCACCGTGGAGGACATTAGGTAAGACTGAAAGCGAGAATCTGCTTTTCTAAGGGGCGTGGTGGTTGGCGGTGTGTGAGCGCGCGCGTATGCAGCGTGTGGCAATTTGCATGATCGAGGCGTGTAGCTTTGGGCTATAATAACGTCAGATGAGAGGTAATTATGACGCCTAATGGGTCCTCCAAATTTTCCATAAAAACAACCCCAAAAGCAAATGGCCCCATTATTATTGTAAAAGCTCAGCTCCTCACAACTCACCAGTTCACACACCCTCCATACACCTTCCCTGCAATGGAACGGAATCTATTCACAAATCAGCAATCACCACCATTTCACTTACCCAACTGTCTCCACTTTAAAATAAAAATGAATTGAGCTCACTAATCCTACCACCACCAGTGATGGTACCTTACTCATCACTGGCCGCGCAATGTGAAATTGATCGGGTTGGGTTGGGTTTGGGTGTAACACAGGTCCCACACTCCCATCTAGAATCTCTTCTTGCTTCTCCAATCACTACGCCTGGCTCCACTTTCACACTTGCCATCATTAATCCCACTCTACCTCTCTCCCAACTGTTAACTACACTTCTTAATGATTGAATTGTCTGCTCAAAGTCCCTCCGGTCTTGTTCTTTTACTAATTTGTCCACATCTCTTACATGAATACTTATACCTATCGTCTACAGCATGATAGCTCATCATGACATATGTAGCCATTTACTTTGGCCATCTTTACTTCCCTTCTACCTATATTTACTTAATTCCCCATTGGTCCCGTGATGGAATGATGCATATGACGTATGACCTGCTAAAGAACTAATTAATTTAGTTGTTATATTCATGTGAAATTTCAGCCCTAAAAATTTGTTTAAAATCAATTCTTACATAAGTTGCATGTCATGTTATGTACACAAAATTGTTCTAAAGTTAAACATTTAAGATTGTTATGACCCAATTTTATGAGAGGCTCAGAATTCAAAAGACTAATTTATTACGTGAGAGAGTTTCATTATTTATAATAATATTGAGCTTAGTTATTTACTTGATATGACCATAGCCTAATTAATTCTCAATAAAAATATCAATTGTTATAATTTAATCGTATGAAACTCTTTCACTCAAAAATAGGTCTAATGGATAGGAGAAATTCATAGTTTAAATACCATATTAAATTTATTTACTTACTAGTTGTAGGACTCATAACAAAGATGTTGATCATATGTATTGAACCGATTATATTGAATTTCAGATATCTAGTTATTTTAATATTTATCGAAATATCCGAGAATAAAATGATTGCATTTATTTAGAAAAAGACCTATCCACAAATTAGCTATTAATTCTGTATATCAACCATCCGCGAGAATACGAGAAGCGTCTGGTCTAAGACACTCTTTTTAGAGTTATGCATTTATGTGCTTGACATGTACGCTTTTGGACGCATGAAGTATGGACATATGCGCATGAGAAAACGATCAAGCTTTGATTGCAAAAGCCGAAAGAAGCATCAACACGCCGATGAGGTCGTGTAAAATATTCGGCCTGTGCTGTGATTGCAAGAATCCAATTCGTTTCATTCTTGTGATTTCTCATAATGAGTATGTGCCCTCCCTTTCATCGGAAAATCTAACAACTTCTACTACTATTATAGTTTGTTGTAAGGGGGAAATTGAAGTTGCTGTTAATCCACCTTTTAGACATTACTCGAATCTCTATTCTTGAACAAGGAAATTAAAGTAGAGATGATCATCCATGTATACTTAGTACATGTTTAATTCTATTTTTATAAAATTAATTTTAGATAGAATTAATTTTGTTGAAATTAATTTTAAGATAAAATAATTTATATTTAATAATTTATCTAAAAATAATTCTAAAAAATATAAAATTTATTTATTTTTTATAAAATTAATTTTAATCTTGCTAAACGATACATGAAACGATTAACCCGCCATCTCCCCACATATATAGATATTAAAAGCCAGAGACAATACGAAACTAATGATGATATTGACAGCCTCAGCAATGTCAATGATGGCGGATATTATGATTTCACTGAATGTGTATTTGACTTACCTTTCTAACCTTAAAAATGGTTTTCGTTTTTGGCGTTGGAGAATATCTCGGTTTCGTGTACTTTATAGCCGTTGCAGTAATAATTCTTGCATATTTCTTTTATTTTTCCTTTGTCACACTTTTTCAATCACAAAAGGTTCAATCACAAAAGGTTATGCATTAGGTTATGTTATTTATATATACAAAAAATCTTAACACTCCAAAAAATTTTCTCAGATTTTTTTTTTCATCAATTATTTTATTTTTGTTTTTTTATAATTTTTTTTATCTTTGAATATATAAAATATTTATCTACCTTAATGATATAAAAAAATATTTCTCTATGCATTAATATGAAACTTTTGCCATTTACTAGGTAGCTAATTGAAAAACAAGCTAGAAAAACGATAATACTTCGCAGAAAGAGTCAAAAAAAAGCATAAACGTAATATCGTTGCTCCTCACGTAAATATCCCAGTTCTTCCCCTTTTGTCATGAAGAGGTGGTCATTTTCACCTCGGCGGCTTTCAACTTTCAAACATCCGCGAATTGTTTTAAATTCCTTTCGATCCAGGGAATAATATTGGAATAATAATAATAATTTTAGAAATATATGAGGAGACGAACTCGTCCAACATCGCTTTTAATTATGTCATGCGTTGCTACCACACATATCTCATCCCCACTTTGATAAAGAAGAGACACAACCATAAACTTGTTTTAACATCAATTATGGGCCGTTTGGATTGCGGTTTACTTCGGTCAGAAAGCCTTTTAAGAAAAGAAAAATAACTTTGTACAGTAAATAATAGCGTTTATTATAACTTCTTCTAAAACGCTATATGAAAGAAAGTCTTTTGAAAGAAATTTTTTTGAGTTTACTTTTCATTTTAGAAATTTTTTTTTTGAAAAATAATCTTCTTATTACTTTAATATCAACAACTAAAAGTAATTTTACTTTATCCTATCAAAATAAAATTCATTCTCTTAAACTTACTTTTGACATATTCAAATCAAACAAAAATTATTCTTTTAAAAGTAATTCTTCTAAAAAGTTTTCTTTCAAAAGACTTTCTTTTAAAAGATTTTCTCCCAAAAATTATATCAAATAGAACCTATGTAAATGGATTAAGTTAACACATCCTGGGGAAAAATTGAATCAATATCGTTGCCAGCAAGACTCATATATTTGTTGTCACCACTCACCCAATTTCTGTGGAAGCTTTGAGTTATATTTTTATTTTTTAATATATATTTGTTGTCAGGATAGATTCACAAGTTTTCTCTAATAAAAAGTCATTTGTATAATGCACCCCCAAAAAAGGACATTTGTGTAAGGTACGATGTTGATGTCTTGCGTGGAGGATTGGGCTAATCAGTTTTAAAAATAATTGATGTCCTTTCAAATTAAATTCGTAATTGTTTTTTTTTTTTTTAAAAAGGAGGAATACGAACCAGAACACAAAAAATTAACGTATATTATTTATTTTGAGTTAAACTTTGACGGAGAGTTTTCATGTACCATTTTTTATATAAATTTTTTTGTGAAAATACAAGAAAAATATGATATTTTTGATAAAATTTTAAAAATATAGTATTTTTTCTCTCTATTTTCCTTTTCTTTTTTTTTAATCTTTTCTTTCTTCATTCTCTTCTTTTCTTCTCTTCTCTCTCTCATCTTTCTTTCTTTCTTTCTTTCTTCTCTCTCCTCTCTCCTCTCTTTTCTTTTTCTCTCATCTCTCCCTCTCTTTTTCTCTCTCACACACTTATAGAAATCCTGCTGGCAGCATACTAAATTTTTTTTATTATTTTTCTTACAATCCATTATTTTATATCTTTTTTATAGAATTCATTTGTATTTTTAATGAATTTCTTTAAAAGATTTTATTTTTCTAATTTTTTCAAAAAATCTATATTCCACTAATTACTTTATCATAATCTCGTATATAAAAAAATAGCCAACTTTAAAGAGTTTTTCTCCTTTTTAGTCTTCTTGCTCACATGAATATGTCTAAATTGTTTAATGCTAGCAGGAGTTGATTTAGTTGTAAAACTCAAAAGACTTTGATTATTGTGACAATATGTAAGTATTAATTGCACAGTTAGCCTTTAGAACCCAAAATTATAGTTTGAATAAAAGTCACAAGAAATAATTTTTTTTTCCATATTATGATTTAAGTCTTTTTAAAAACTAAACTAAAAATATTATAAGTATAGTATTATAAAATTTTAAAGGGTGTTTGATATGAGAAAAAAGTATCTATTTTTATTTTTATTTCTAATGCTTAAAGATCAATTTAATTTCTATATTTATTTTTAAAAAATATGGATTATTTATTTCACATAAATATTTAAAATTAAAAATCACTTATAAATCGCACAACAACTGAAATAAATGTTTCACAATTTTGTATTCTACTCATAATCATAACCCTTCATCTAATTGTCAATATTTAGTCTTTTCAATTTTATAATAAGACATCCCACAAGCAATTTGCCAATCTATTTCAGTTTATAAATAATAATAATAATAATAATAATAATAATAATAATAATAATTTTACTTATCATTCATTCTCGTTGTCATTCGCCCACATGCCGCAGGCATATCCAAGTTGGAAGTAATCCTCATACACGACTAGAAATTAAAGAGGCTCAGGCCCGACAAAGACCGTACAAAAAAAGAGATTTATTTTGAAAGTCAAACCAACAAAAATTGGATGGATAAAGTTCGCCGAGAAAAAAACAAATGGATAAATAAACGTAAATTAATTAATAGCAAAAAACTAAATTGAGATTTCTTATCAATTTAGAATTTCTAAGTTCTTATAATAATAATAACAAGCATATGAAATGAATTTAATTATAGAGTAAAAAATTGATCGATGTTTTAAAAGATTATAATTAGAATTAAATGTATCTACAATTTTATTTTCATATTTTTCTTTAAATCTTTCAATAAGTAACAAGTTTTTATATTGATTTATCATGTTTATATCCATTTTCTAAACATTTAAATGAGTAAAAAGAAGTCACTAGAGTGGTCTAATGGTAAAAGATTTAAATAGTCTATATAAGTTCCTATGTTTAAATCTCGTTACCGTTAATATACAAAAAAAGGTAAAAAAATACAATTATTATTACATGTACACAGTTATTATTTATGTAAAAGTAAAAATAAAAAAAACTATTAATTACGTTGTCATTTTATCAAATAACTAATAACTAATGCTTAATATTTAATAAAGATCTATTTTTAATAACACTATTATTATAAATTTTTTTATATAAATATCTAATCATATATTACTATACCATTGAAAATATTTGACTTTGACAATAATTACTTCAAAAATCATATGTTTGATGCTACGTGATCAATTGATAATATAAATAATTTAAATTGTCGTTGTATAAAAGAATTCAAAATTAATCTCATTTAATAATATGTCTTATTTAATAAAAACTAGTGTATCTACCCGTGTGATTTAAAATATCAAATATATAAACTAACAAAAATATTTGCATATGAATATATATTGATTAATTTATTTTATGTTATGAATTTGCTTAAAAATAAATTATTAAAATTTAAGATTGGAGATAAATTATTGAAGTGATATATATTTATCAGGTGCAACTTTTATGTTTGCATCATCTGTGCAATATATGTTTAATATTACCTATTAGAGTTATCAAAATTTGTTAGAAAACCAATTTATGATTTTTTTTTCATTAAAATTTCTTAGGCTATTCAACGATCTTATAAAATTCCAATATATGAGTAGGTTTTAAAAAAATTTGTAAAACTCTTCATCTTCTGTTAATTGAGCCATTAAATCTATGGCATTTTGTGAATAAAAAGTAAATTATATTACATATTAAAACATCAAATATCTAATCTTATAGATATAAATATATAATATAGATCCGCAATTTGACTGTTATAAGATTAGAATAAATAATTAACAATGATTTAAATCACTAATTAGAAAACTAAATTAATATAACTTATGGTGTGCTATAAGCTTTGAAATTCAAATATTTGGTTTTAATTTTGAATAATTATAATATATATTAATTATTATCCATATAGTTTATGTTTGTATCATCTATATAATATATATTTAGTATCAATTGAAAGTGTAATTTTTATATTTGTATCACTCATGCAATATGCGTTTAATATCACATATTTGAGATATTAATATAATAATTAATTAATAGTAATTTAAATCATTAATTAAAAATTAAATTGATATAATTTAATAGTATGCTATAGGCTCTAAAGTTGAAATATTTAATTTTAAATTTAGTTTTAACTGTTTATAATTATAATATATATTAATCATTATTCGTGCAATTTATATATTTGCATCATGCTTGTAATGTATATTTAATATCATTTCAAAATGCAATTTTTATATTTGCATTACATGTACAATACATATTATGAAATAGCCTTTATTTAAGCAATATTAGCATAAAATAAAAAACAACATTATGAAGATGGATAAAATAGTAAAAGAAAATAAAAGAAAAGTAATATAGATATAGCTTTTTATAAAAGTTTCACATGAAACTTCTCAAATTAAAAATAAATGAAAAAAAAATAAATAGGTATAGCTTCTCATAAAAGTTTATAATTGAATTTCTCAAACAAGCGTCAACAGTCATTTGTGATTGAGCAATGGAAATGGTTAAATATTTGAGAGAAACCAATTTACCTTATGATGCCACATCATTAAATCCACTGCCATGGAATTCTTTTTTATAGAATAGATAGGATAGGCTATAAATAAGCATATGAATAAAATATTAGTTATTAAATGTGTTTTTTTAGTATATATGTATATGTTCAGTATCATCTCAAATAATTTTTATATTTATATTATCCATGTAATAATATTTATGAAAAATATTTATTTAAGCAATGTCAACATAACATAAAAAACAACATTACAAAGATAAATAAATAGTAAAAGAAAATAAATGAAACCAGATGTTGAAAGTGACATAGATATAGCTTCTTATAAAAATTTTACATGAAACTTCTCAAATTAAAAAGAAATGAAAAGAAAATAAATAGGTATAACATTTTATAAAAATTTATGATTAAATTTTTCAAATAAGCATAAATAGTCATTTATGATTGGACAATACGAGTGGTTGAATTTTAGAGAGAAATCAAATTTATCTCATGATGGCACGTTATCAAATCCATTTCTGTGAACCTATTTTATAGAGTTGATAGGATAGGATATAAATAAGTATATGAATAAAATATTAGTTATTAAGAGGTTGACTTTTTTATGTATGTGATTTTGGTAAAGTAATTAGTGAAATATGAGTTTTTTGAAAAGTTTTAAAAGAATATTATATTTTAAAAGAATCTGTAAAAAATATAAAACAAATTTAATAAAAAAATAAAAAAATGAATCCATTATTCGTATTAATGGATTGCAAAAAGAAATAGAAAAAAGAATCCAATATCTTGTCAGCCGATTTCTTTTTTTCTATTATTATTTTTTCCTTGTGCGATGTGTGGCTCATGCGTGTGTATGTGTGTGTGTGTGTGTGAGAGAGAGAGAGAGAAAGAGAGAGAAACAGTGAAAGAAAGAGAAAGATGGAAGAGGAAAAAGAAGAAAGAAATAGAGAAGAGAAAAAAAAATAAAAAAATATTATATTTTTTAAATTTTATCTGAAATATTATATTTTTAAGAATTTAATTTAAATATATTAATAATTTTAAATAATAAAAATAATAAAAATATTAATTTATATAAATAATTATCAATTTTAATGAGAAGTTTACCATAATTTTTAATTTTTTAATATTTTTATTAATTGACAGTATAAAATTATTTTATACTGTTAATATATATCAATTAAACTCTATTTTTAATACTTTTCACAAAAATTTCATATAAAAGTTGATTTCCCTTATTGGGGGATATCAATATTAAAAAATAAAAATAAATTCTTAAAATAATCTTTTAAATATTAAATTTAATTTATATACATTAATAATATAAAATTAATTTATATTATTATCTAATTATATATTTTTATTTATATAATTTTTAAAATAATAAAATGACAATTATATATATTTATTTATATAATAATATATAATTAAATAACAATATAAAAAAATTTTATATTATACATACATATAAATTAAACCCTTAAATATTAGTAATGTATTGTCACATTAGTTGTTTGAATAAAATCAAATGAAAGAGAGGAGGTGTATTTAACGTAAATAAATAAATAAAGAGACGGTGGGGGACGTGGTGAAAAAAAGTCAAGAGTAGAACGTAAATGCCCCTTGAAATGCGAGAAGGTGGCAACGTCACGAGAAGATTGCTCACTCATGAGTCGGGGCCTGCGGGCAGAAAAGCGTGAGACTGTGTTCCTATAAATGCGGTTTTTGACTCTCACACTCCCTTCCTACTACAACAGCAAGCCGTTTTCCTTCTCTCTCTCCTCCTTTCTGACTTTGTGCACTGCACAGCACAGCACGCAAAACGCACCATACTCACTCCTCACCTCAACAACATTTTTAGCAGCTGCCTGCGCCTACTGAGAGGACTCACCTCAACAACATTGCTGCCAGCGGAACCTCCGCAAAATGGACCTTCGTCTAGGGTTTCTCAGCTCCCTATGTCTCTTACAGGCAATGCCTCTCTCTCTCTCTATCTCTTTCTCCACCTTTTATTCTTGCTGTTTCGCTTCTGATTTTACCTTCATTCTTTCCAATTCCGCGCTTCTTTATGGAGCGGAGTTTCTTCAAATCGAAATCTGTGCTCGCGTTCGCCACCTGGAGCCATCGTTCTTGGTCAGATTTGGAGGATGCCGCTCATTTTGCGTTCTTTCTCTCGGATTTCTTCCTACTTTGTTTGGTCACTAAGAAAATGGACGGAGAGCGATCGAGACCAACTAATTTTATTTGTTTATTTAAATAAAAAAAGTAAGGATTACGGTAACATTGCATTTGTTCTCTTTGGCAACGGGCGAGTGAATGAGCGTGTGGGGGACAGCTGTGAAATTTCACTTTCAAATGGCCGAGTGGCAAACAGGGGAGAACGTTCAACGACTTCGAAAATGGTTGAAGATTTCCGGAATGAATGATGCTTGCATTAGTGTTATAGCTTTTTTTTTTTTTTTTTGAGACCATGCTCTATCACGTGCTTAGTCCATTTCAGCTGCTTATGGTATTAATTCTGGTTGCACGAAGGCCAGTCTCCCATAATAAGAAAACGTGGTTGCAAATTGTATGGCGAATATGAGCTTGCTACATGCTCAGGGGGCTTAGAACTTGGAAAAGTCCCTATCAGGCGGTTACTGCCCTTTTATTTGCTGATGTTCCAGGGGCTTTTGTACTCCATGTAGTTCTTTATTTGCAACATGATCTTCTTTTTAGGTTCCTGTTAATACAAAAAAAGAAAAAGATAGAATCGCTTTTGTGAGATTTGAACAACCATTCTCATCCCAAAAGTGGAGTTTATTTACCACTTCAAACCACCCTTTACGGATTTGTCTTTTTTAACTCTTTATTGAAGATACAGAGGGGAATAAGGTTTTTGGCAGAGTATAACTTGTTGTATTTCATGAAGCTCAGGCTATATTTCCTGGCTTGAATTGGATTTGGTTGGATGCAAGGGTACTGGGCACTTTGTGTGGTTAGATTGCTAACTCCTCTGATTCATCCTTTGCAGGTTTGTCTAATTTTATCTTTAGTTGAAGCAGACAATTTGTCCACAAGGCTTCTTTTGACATCCAATGCCACAACAGTTGGGTGAGCCACCTTTATACGTTATGTATGCAAGTAGAGGTGTGGGTTTTGTACAAAAAAATGATTGATTTCATGCGCAGCTGTGTTCCAATTCTGCAATTCTGTTTCTGTAAATCTACAGTACTTGGAAGATTTTCTTGTGTACATTACTACTGTATGCAGGACAGAAGTTGAATGTCTATAGTGTTACAATCTGGAAAAACATTGAAATTTTCAGTCATATTTTCTTTTACACAGGGAAAAGCATTCTGAGAATTATTGTGCAATGTATGACATTTGTGGAAAGCGCAGTGATGGTAAAGTAGTGAACTGTCCGTATGGTTCCCCAGCCGTGAAGGTATATATATAGTTATTAATTTCTACTTTTTTTTTTTTCAAGCCTGTTTGGTGGCATAATATGCGATTATGATGTTTGATTTCTGTTCTTGTAAGCGTAATAGGTGCATGACATATTTTAGCTTGAACTTTAAAGCTTTTAACAGTAGCTTGATCCTGTGAACTCTTGTTTTTCCCAGCCAGATGATTTGCTTTCATCAA
This sequence comes from Pterocarpus santalinus, assembly GCA_031439595.1. Taxonomy (NCBI): domain Eukaryota; kingdom Viridiplantae; phylum Streptophyta; class Magnoliopsida; order Fabales; family Fabaceae; genus Pterocarpus; species Pterocarpus santalinus. Next base: position 1,806,869 of record CM062529.1, read on the forward strand.
AAGTCCAAAGTTTATGTCCAACAATTACCGGGAATGTTTGTTGTACAGAGGCTCAGTTTGACACATTAAGGACGCAAGTCCAACAGGTAATCCTTTTATCGAGATTTTTGTTGTTGATGCATATTTCATATTTGAATTTCTATAAAAAAAAAAAAACTTATATTTGAATTGATCCCACAGATTCTTTTTATCTTTCTTATTTTGTTGAAAGAAATTTTATTGATATTATGGATACTAATCCACTAACTAGTAATGCTGGGCCACTTCATGCCATTACATCTTTCTAGTTAATCTCGCTTACTAGCTTTTTGAAAATCTAATGCATATGCTTTTCATATATTGTACATTCTGGCAGGCAATTCCTCTTCTTGTAGGTTGTCCAGCATGCTTAAGAAACTTTTTGAATCTGTTCTGTGAGCTTACATGCTCTCCAAATCAGAGTTTATTTATCAATGTGACATCGGTTGACAAGGTAAGATCCTGTACATTCCTTTCAATTTATTTAATTGCTTGTTCTATACTGTTATACATACAGGTCTGCTATTCATCATTCATTAAAATATCAACAAAATTATCTGAAACACGTTTTAGTTTTAGGTTTTTTTTCCTAGCGTAACATGAATTGTGTTCTGTATTTTTAGATGCATATCTTGTCCCCTCTCGCAAAAAGCAAAAAAAAAAAAAAGTGTGATAATAGGCATCCTATGAGATGATTATTCTTCTTTTCAATACTAAAAAAAAACCTGAACAACAGAGAAGGCACCTATTTTGTTGCCTTGTTCTTTTATATTATCGTTATTAGTATTTTGGATTCAAATCACAAGTTGCTATTGCAATAATTTTAGAATGCAATTATTACTAATAGACTCCAATTATTACTATTTTCAGGCTGGTGGTAATTTGACAGTGGGTGGGATTGACTATTATGTAACTGATGCTTTTGGTGAAGGTTTATATGAGTCCTGCAAGGATGTAAAATTTGGCACCATGAATTCTCGAGCTATGCAATTTATTGGCGCTGGTGCTCAAAATTTTAAGGGTATATTGTACTTTGAAATGTTTAACCAAATGTTGTTCCTCTTATGTCTGTATCAATGGTTTCATGTTGCAGCGGTGACTAATGGAAACAGATATACGAAATTAGCTATTAAGATTTATTGATGGTAAAGGCTGTCACCAAAATAGCAAGTGAATTCGTTGCATTTGGTGTGCCAAAGATATTTTTGGAAAGATATATGCTTATAGGATATCTCCTAAATTATTTTCCTGATTGCTCTATGTATATGGGCAAGTATTTAAAGAGAGAAGTAGATCGATGCATCAGAATTCTTGGTTCATGATTTTTTTGTTTGTTGGTTTGTAGCTCTATGAAATAAGAATATATGCAATGTCGAAAACAAAATCAATGCTCTACTTTCAGGTAGAATACATTTGGTTCTGTAAGACATATTATCTGTTATATTTTATTTTCAAGGTGACATTGCTGGATTGTCCATCTTTAACAGAAGCTGATACTCTTGTATAGTGTTGCCTATGCAGAAGAGACTATTGTGATTGTCATTGTGGTAATTTAACTAAAACATGTGATACGGTAGCAACATTGCAAATGTAAAGGTTCATTTTGATAGGGGTTGCTCCTATAAAATTATTTTTTTAGTATATCGTTTGAAAGCTTGATGCTTACATTGAGATTGCTTTTGGCAGAGTGGTTTGCTTTTATCGGTAGAAAAGCAGCCCCTAATGGCCTTGGTTCACCATATGCAATTTCGTTCCAGCCAAACCCAATCAAGTCATCTGGCATGAAACCTATGAATGTTTCAACTTATTCATGCGGTGATATTTCTCTTGGCTGTTCGTGTGGCGATTGTCCTTCATCATCAGTATGCTCGAATTCAGCTTCAACTACCACACATAAAAGGGATTCCTGCTCCGTGAAAGTAGGATCTTTACTGGTAAGGGAGCATATAATCATGTTTTTGATATTTACCAAGGCGCATTTATTTGCTGTTCACGATGAATAAAATGTGGTTTAAACCTATCCATGTTCTTCACCAATATGATTTTACTGTTTGATATCTGTAGGTGAAGTGTGTTGATTTGGTTTTAGCAGTCTTATACATCATACTAATTTCTGTGTTCCTGGGTTGGGGATTGTATCATCGGATAAGGGAAAGAAAGCTGACATACAGAACAAAACCAGAGTCTAATGTCATTAGTGGTGGTGTACTGCACTCTCTTAATACGGAGAAGGATGAGAACCTCCCAATGCGGCAGGTTATAATATGTTATTTTTTCATTATAGGCAAGCTTGAGAATTGTTTTCCCTTTCTTTTAAATTTTTTTTAAAAAAAGGTTTTGCTTCTTTTTCTTCCTTATGAATGCTTGTCAAAATCTGACTTTGTTTTGACTGATGTTGATGATTATAAGATGATCGAAGATGTTCCACAAAACAGAAATGGAGTTCGGCTCTCTGCTGTGCAAGGATACATGTCAAAGTTTTACAGGTCACTGTCCTTGCTATTGACATGCATGTCAACTTACACAGGACAATATCTGACCACATTTTTGCAAATTTGATCAGGAAATACGGATTGTATGTAGCTAAAAATCCAATTACGGTCTTGTTATCATCTCTGGCTATAGTTCTTCTACTTTGTCTAGGTCTAATCCGATTCAAGGTTGAGACACGGCCTGAGAAGGTAACTATCACATAGTTGTTTCTCTAGTGTTTAAAATGCTCTGTCCAATTCTATTCTCTTTTTGAGCAAGATTTTATCCATCTCTAAAATCGGTTTTTTTCTTTGCATGATACAGCCATTCAGGTGCATTTGATTTTTGTATCAATGAATAAATTTCTCATTTCACCTCTGATTTCTGAAGCTGATAAGCAGTTGGCTTTATATCTCATTTCAAAACTTTGGCCTCTGTTTTTAGTTTTGAAATTTCCAGTGTGCTTGTATATTTAGCATGACTGTTTTGCAGATCCATTTCACTCTTGATATCTGCACCCACTTGAGTTCCACTTTATTGCTGTTTTCAGTTTCTAGAGATAGGTTAATTTTCTTTAAGAGTCTGTCTATTTTTTTTTTTTCTTGACTTATAGTTTGAAATTGAATTTTGCTTTTGTTTTGAACATCCGGTGTTGCTTTACACGAATCATTTTCTTGATTAAAAATAAGGTTGATGACACTATTTTGGAACTTCTGTTTTAGGTTTTTTTTTTTGGGTATTTGGGGGGGGGGGGATCGTTAATTTTAAACTTGTCTGGTAAGAGTATTGACAACAACTGGCAATTTTGAACTCAAATGTACTCAAAAGTATTCCATAGGCAGGAGGGAAGAAGCAGCTTTAATATTCCGTTATTATGGTTTAGTGTCTAGGCTACTTGATTTCTGAATGTTATATATTTTCTTCTTGATATAATTCTTTGAATTAGTTTGAGTTTCTGAAAATAACTACCTCCACTTCTCAGCTCTGGGTAGGACCTGGGAGTAAGGCAGCACAAGAGAAACAGTTTTTTGACAGCCATCTTGCTCCATTTTACAGAATTGAACAGGTTCTTACATTGGCACATTTTCTTTTGTTACCTCCCCATAATAGATCAACTTATCAAGTTCATTATCGATACAATATGCACTGACTCTGCCTTATGAATGTTTTTTGAATTTTATTTTATTCAGTGACTTTCTTTCCTCCCCTCATCCAATGCATGCATTTTTGGAGAATAAAATGTACCATGAGACAAACTTGATTGTAGAAAAAAAAAACTGCTTTTTACTAAAGCTTTACCCGGTATTACATTCTTTGCCAAAATGGCATGAAGAAGCAGTCTTATCATTTTTCCTTTTATAGCTTTATTGATGTTGATATTGATTTGATCTATCTGATATGTCAAAACTAGCATGCATTCTGCAACATGAGGCAATACGCAATCCTCATCAGACTGGATTTGTATTTCTCATTTATTTCTATGAATGACAGTCTTTTTCTTTTGCAGCTCATACTGGCAACAGTTCCAGATAATGTGAATACTACAGCACCAAGAATTGTGTCAGAGGAAAATATTAAATTTCTATTTGAAATACAAAAAAGAGTAAGTATTCTTGTGTTCCATTTAGTAGTACTACATGAATATTTTGTTGATTTTCTTGGATTGAAGGCATTGCTGTAATGCTGTCAGGTTGACGCAATTCGTGCTAATTATTCTGGCTCGATGGTATCTCTTCAAGACATCTGTATGAAGCCACTTGACAAAGATTGTGCCACTCAAAGCGTCCTGCAGGTATAGTTATTGATATGCAGCCAGCTAACTTCAATGTTTCATCATCATATTGTGCATGATTTTAGCTTCTTTTGATTAGCATTGTTTCTTCTCACGGTTGACAGTACTTCAAAATGGACCCAAAGAATTTTGATGATTATGGGGGAGTTGAACATCTCAATTACTGTTTTGAGGTACCAGATGTTAACTCTGCATCTTGGCATTGATTGTAGCTGTAGATGTTAATTTCTGATATTTTGCAAGTTCACATATAAAACAATAACCAAGATCTCCTGCTTGAATGTGCACTTATGTTCAAGTGTCAATGATGTCTTTCTCTGCTGGCTTTTACTTTCATGCTTTGAGGAATTAGAGATTTCTAACCTGGGGTACTACTGGGAATGCCCTCTTAGGTGTATTTGCTCTTCATTTTAGTATGATGCAACATTTTTTTTTTTGGAACATACTTATCTAGTGGTTCGAGGGTGAGCCTTGGTGCAATGGTAATGTTGCTGCTTTGTGATTTGAAAGTCACATGTTCAAATTGGCTGAGTATATCTACCTTCCCTAAACCCTACCAAGTGGGAGCCTTGTACACTGGGCCGCCCATACTTATCCACTGGTTGATACTGCCGAAGAATTATGTGTTTAGGGTTAGGGAACCAAAAAAGAGAGACCACAACAAACAAAACCCAATGTGATGCTCCATGCTAGTATCATATCTTCTTTTAAATTGGTTTTGATTACTTTTTCTCTTTCACCCCTTAACTTCCCTCAACTTCTTTTAAATTGTGGGTATTTTAGGAAAGTTATAATTTGGATACCGAAAATAGTTAAAGGGAAGAATAATAAAAACTAGTGTTAGTACTATAAACCCAAACTTAATAGTAAAAGGAATAATTAATCAAATCAAGAAGATAATGAAACCAGGAAATCCAAGATAATTTTTTCAATTAGATGATTATCAAGTTCAGAACATATTTTAAATATGTTCAAACATTTTCTGAAGATATTCTTAATAGATATAAATGTAAATGTGTTGAAGAGGATTTTTGATCAAAATCCTCTTGCATGTTATGGGATTTTCTGTATCCTGGGGGAGCTGGGGAGAGGACATGGATGGTAATTGACTGGAGTTTCTCACTTGTACTTCATTGCACTTTACATAAAATATCTCTGAGATTTTAGATTTATAACTATGGGGAAATATCCCTTGTCCCTTTGCTTGATATCAGTGATATGGTACTTTCTTGCTTCTACTATCTAAAGACATCAATCTGAAACTTTATCCATGGCGCACACCATGACAAGCATATGTAATAATATAATTGCAAGTTTGCAACTCAGCTGATGATTTTCTAATGTTTTCTTTCAGCATTATTCGTCAGCAGACAGATGTATGAGTGCATTTAAAGGTCCTCTTGATCCAAGCACTGTCTTAGGAGGTTTCTCTGGGAACAATTATTCTGGGGTGCTTTCTCTACTCTTCTATATTGTGAATAACTTGGATTTTGTGGAGCATATGATAACTGTACTTTGATCTATTCAAGACAGGCATCTGCATTTATTGTAACTTATCCTGTGAATAATGCCATTGATGGAGAAAGTAATGAAACGGCTAAGGCAGTTGCTTGGGAGAAGACTTTTATTCAGTTGGTGAAGGTTTGTATCCTATACTTATACTTTTGTCTCCCTTTTGCTGATGAGTAATCCATATCTTCATCATCCCTGTCTATGAACCACAAGTTGCCTTTAGGCCGTTGTCCTGCATAGTTAGTCAACTCTATATAGGCCAATTTTGCTTCTGCAGAAAGGAACTGTGTCAAGATTGCTGCAGTGTCATCCATTCCTAGGAAGTACTTATGTTGGGTTTGATTCCCAGCGAGTCTTAGCACTCACATTTAGCTTGATTTTAACCATCCACTAACTAGGTCCTACAGCCTGCCTGATAGAAAGAGTAAGACAACGATGCAGAGAATGTTTTAGTAGGTTGCTTGCTTGTCCTTTGTGATGTGACATGGTCATGGGACCATTGCCATTCCCATCACCTATTTTTCTTGATTTCCTGTATTTACTGTGTCCTTTGTGATAGGACGAGCTATTACCGATGGTGCAATCAAGAAATTTGACACTTGCTTTTTCATCTGAAAGCTCCATTGAGGAAGAGTTAAAGAGAGAAAGTACTGCTGATGCTATTACCATATTGGTAATACCCTCCTTCCGTTTCATGTTGATGTTTCCTTGTCCTGAATAATATTTTGAAAAACAAAATTTTTAGTTTGAGGCATGATTATGGAACTATGTGAATGAGTTATATGTCTTGTATTTCTAAAAATTTACAATATTTTGTTTGTGGGTATAAATTGTTTAATTCTTGTGTTGTGCCTCATTTTATTGCAGGTTAGCTATCTCGTGATGTTTGCTTATATATCTCTTACTTTAGGGGATACACCACATCCTTCTTCTTTCTATATTTCATCTAAGGTGCAGTCCCAACTGCTGTGTCAAACTTTCCCCCCCTCCTTTTTCTTTATCTGGCCTCCTCCCTAATGCTTCATTTCTACTATGAGGTTAATTTTCTGATTTTAAGCAGTTTTTGTTGTGCGGATAGATTTTATGATGCACAGAATGACAACAGACAGCATCAAAGACTTTTCTCACTAGGCGGTGAGATTTTTATAATGTATTTAATTATCTAATTTTGTGATTTTGGATTACAGGTATTGCTTGGTCTTTCGGGAGTGCTGCTTGTTATGCTGTCTGTCCTTGGATCTGTTGGGTTTTTTAGTGCCCTTGGTATAAAATCTACACTGATCATCATGGAAGTTATCCCATTTCTTGTTCTAGCTGTAAGTCTTCTTTTTCTTATAAAGCTATCAACAATAGCTATTAGTGAAACCTCTATATAATTATTGAGGTTGTTTGTTGTGTTTTTACCAATGAATATTGCTATTTTTGGAAAACTATTGTTTAATGTTTATCCACTGCTCATTAGCTGCAAGTTTGTTTCAATTAAAGTGTCTATAGAAATGGATAGTAACTTATCTGCAATTGTGTAATAGCAGAACATTATAGTAGTGAGTAGCTGATCCTATCAAATTCAGTCATTATGAATGTCTTTGGTTAAGCTTTTTTGGACCAAAAAGGTTATTTTTTGATTAAAAAATCATTTTTCATAGAAGCTATTCATTTTGGCTTCTGCTCAAAAGTTAAAGAAAGCTGTTTTTAGCTTCTGAGAAAAGCTGAAAAAAAGTGAATTTTTTTTTCATAATTAAAAAATCACTTTTTGTCAAAAAAAAAGCTGAAACAAACGCACCCTATATTCCAATTCGCCAACTCATTTTTTTACCGACCCTTTTTTTTTTTTTTAAATCATGTTTGGTTTTCCTGAATCTGTGTGTCAGGTTGGGGTGGATAATATGTGTATACTAGTTCATGCTGTGAAAAGGCAACAACCAGAGTTACCTTTAGAAGAACGAATAAGCAAAGCTCTCATGGAAGTTGGACCATCAATAACATTGGCTAGTTTATCAGAGGTTTTAGCATTTGCAGTTGGATGCTTTATTTCCATGCCTGCTTGCCGTGTGTTCTCCATGTTTGCAGGTAAGTTTTTGTCCTCTTGGAATTTTTTATGCATTTGCAATAGTCTCTGTTCTTTTTCTTTTGTGTGAAATGCTAATCCTTAGCTTCTCTTCACGCTTTCTTTCACAGCATTGGCTGTTCTTTTGGACTTTCTCCTGCAAGTTACTGCTTTTGTTGCTCTGATAGTTCTTGACTCGTTGCGGGCAGAGGATAAGAGAGTTGATTGTTTTCCATGCATAAAAGTCCATTCATTGCATGCAGACCCTGATAAAGGTCTGACTAAAATTTTACTTTTAAGCTAATAATGGAACCTCCATATTTTATTACTACCTCTTGCCTCAATTTGATTGCAAGCTTTACCTCTTTCCTCTATAGTAAGGTATATCTTTGGAGGACCAAAGTGGTCATTTAGTCTAAAAAAAAGATTGGAAGCTTTAACTGACTTCTACTGAAGTTTTTGTTTTCATAACTTGTCAGGAATTGGACGAAGAAAACCTGGTTTATTGGCTCGATATATGAAGGTAATTAGCATTATCTTTATTAGCAATCCAGTAACTGTTTACTGGTACTTAATATATATGAGTAAGCATATCGGGCATTGTTACCTGGTATGAAGTATTTTAATCTATCCATAATTTTAATATTTTCGTAATCTTCTACTAATGAAGGCTACAACTTTCTGTCAAGCACAGTTAGCAGGCAATTTATTTATTCTTAATGTTTAGGGTTTTTGATTCATGCTTCTGTCAACCTTTTGAGTATGTTTATTCACTTTCCGTATGCTTTTTTAAATTAAATAATGTCTTTTGTCCAACATTTGGTGTTGACTTCATTATAATGCTCCTTAGTATCTAGTTTCTTATCCCACTCTTTTTTTATTTTTTTTTCCTTTTTTTTTTCCTCCCTCTTTCAGGAGGTTCATGCTCCCATTCTGAGTATATGGGGAGTAAAAATTGTTGTCATTTCTATTTTTGCAGCATTTGCATTGGCTAGCATTGTAAGTATTCGGATCTTTTTCTGTAGCTGTGACATTAATTAAACCATACCTGTGCTTCTAATTCATTACCCCCACTCTTCTGTCGTAATTTGTCTTTATTGAAACGTCATAGGCACTAAGTACTAGAATTGAACCTGGTTTAGAGCAGCAGATTGTTCTTCCACGAGACTCATATCTTCAGGTTTAATATTTTGACTTAGCCTCTGATATTCATGTTTCTTTTTTATCCATGTGTTTGTGTTCAAGCTAATATATATGTCTTCCTGCAGGGGTATTTCAATAATGTTTCAGAATATCTCAGAATTGGACCACCTTTGTATTTTGTTGTGAAGAACTATAACTACAGGTATTTTTGTCCTATAATGTTTTGTTCATCTACCTTTATGTTTAGAGAGTTATTTTTTGCCGAGTCTGTTAATTTGCAGTGATGCATGCAGGTGTTAGGGGTAGGAATATTAATGCATCTTATGATTTAGTGACATTTCAAATTAGCCCAATCATGCTTATCTTGTTACTTTTTCAACTTCCATATTTTGTCATAGTTTTTGTAATCTTTCTTTCTTGATCGAAGTCATTGCAATGGACATAAAACAAAATCCTGCTGAAATTAGCTTGAATCATATTCATTGTAACTTGTGGTTTACAAAGTACATCCTCCTTGGCTAATAAGTGGGATTAATCACAAGTTGTTTCACCCAAAGTTTTGTAAAGTTAATTGTTGATTCTTAACTGTATCTTCAGTGACGATCTATTAGAATTTCAGCAACTTAAGTTTCAAAGTATTTGTGATGCACATTTCTGTGAAAGGGAAATACTTAATCTTGTTTTAGTACTACTAATGTTGAGGATGATTCATCTGAATGTTATTTTCTGACCTCAGCTCAGAATCAACACATACAAATCAGCTTTGCTCCATTAGCCAATGCAATTCAGACTCTCTTTTAAATGAGGTAAGTCACTAGCAGTTGACTGGCTTTTTCGATTCTGTATATGTATGTATGTGTACATATACATATACATATACATATACATGTACATACATGAAAGATGTAACCACGCATCATTACAACTCCATTGTTTTTTAACGAGACATCAGATTTGCTTTGTATAGTTGTTTTGTTTGTATTCCGTTGGCTGTCCATTATATCTATCTACTTGGATACTCCTTGTTATGGGTGCTGTCTTTTTACCTTACAGATTGCTAGGGCGGCCCTAGTACCAGACACGAGTTATATTGCCAAGCCAGCTGCCTCATGGCTTGATGATTTTCTTGTGTGGGTATCTCCAGAAGCTTTTGGGTGCTGCAGGAAGTTCACAAATGGGAGTTATTGCCCTCCTGATGATCAGGTCTGGTGCACATATTTGAAGGCTATTGACTTTTTTTTTTTTTTTTTTTTGTAAAATCCCAACTGTGTCATAAAGATATGCTTTATTGTGTTCTATGTGTTAGGACTGTTGCATCATATTATTTATGGTGACTTCATTATAGAGAATTTTTCGTCATGAGGGGGGAAGTATTCCATATAGCGAGAATCATAATGAACATTGCTAGGATTTGCTCAATGTATTGGACCTAGGTTTTTCAGTTTGGTTGCTTTATTTCTTCTTCATCATTTGTTGTATAATATTAGGAATATTTTCACAGAAGAATTAATAGCAAAGCAATAGGATAACTACCTGAAGGATGAGATTGTGCTCTATTGGTAGTTCAAATTTATAGAGGGAAAGGTGTAGATGGAGGATAATATTCAATGAAGTAGTCCAAGCATATTATGATTTTATTGTAGCTGACAGAGTAACGTATTTTTTCATTCCAGCCTCCTTGCTGCTCTCCTGGTGAAGGTTCTTGTGTTTCAAATGCAGCATGCAAAGATTGCACAACGGTAATTGGACAAATGTCCGCTGAATTTTGTTTGGATGTTTTGTACGATGAGTTAGAACAATTTCTTGTTTCTGTTCTGAGGCCGTAACCAAACAATTTTGGATTGTGCAGTGCTTCCGTCACTCAGATCTCCATAATGATCGTCCGTCTACAACACAATTTAAGAAGAAACTGCCATGGTTTCTTAGTGCTCTGCCATCTGCTGATTGTGCAAAAGGTGGTCATGGGGCTTACACCAGCAGTGTTGATCTGAAAGGTTTGTTGATTATGGGCGCTCTTTAGTTGTGTTCAAACTCATTCTTTCAAGTCCTTTGTTTTCATGTGAGTCAACTCGGAGATGGGGTTACCCTGAAGCCCAACCAGTATAAGTTCCGAAGTGTTTACCATCTGACTTTAGTAAGAATTAGTTGACTGTGTTCTGGTTTTCAGGCTATGACAGTGGCATTATCCAAGCATCATCATTCCGTACATATCATACTCCACTCAACAAGCAGGTAGAATTTCTATATTATTTGTTCTATGATTACTGTAATATCAAAGAGCCCAAGGTTTAACAGTAAAAATGTTTTAGATCGACTATGTTAATTCCATGAGGGCTGCTCGAGAGTTCACTTCAAAAGTTTCTGATTCTTCAAAGGTGATGTATCAATCATTTCTACTTGCTGAATCATATTCTTTTTCGGCCTTTAGATATATAATGTAGAAACAAAATGTAATACAAAAGCTAGTGAAAGTCTTTGACTTACTCCTTTGTTGAAGTACATGAGAATATCAATCCCTTGCACTTGCTATAATGAAAAATATTAATGTAGCAGGTCAAGCTCTTTACCACATTTACTATGCCCAAGCTAACATTCCTTTTCTAATGCAGATTGAGATCTTCCCATATTCAGTGTTTTATATGTTCTTTGAGCAATACCTTAATATATGGAAGACTGCACTGGTCAATCTTGCCATAGCTATTGGTTAGTATTGAGACACTTCTATGCATTTTCTCATGCCATCCTTGGTCTGGTCTGGTTAGGTCAGAATTCTGTGCAATTGTTGTACAATGTTATTTTCAAGGGAAAAATATGAATGATCATTATGCAGAAAATTCCAGTTGAGGGGGACAGATCATCATGGAAATAATGTTCTTCAATTTATTTATTATGCATGCATGTTGATGTTGAGCTTGTAAGATGTTAACACAATCGAATAATCATGTAACAGGTGCTGTATTTATTGTGTGCTTGGTTATCACGTGCAGGTGAGCATTAGCTTATTTTGGGAAATGGCTCAAGCTATAGTTTTTTTTTTTCCTCATTTAATTTCCTCAAGTGAATAAATGTATCAAGTTAGTTTTTGATGAATCAATCGTGCCTTGGTCTGATCCTCCTTTGATTTCAAACTTATGTAGTTTATGGAGCTCAGCAATCATTTTGTTGGTGTTGGTGATGATTGTTGTCGATCTCATGGTATTTTTGTCCCTTCATAAGTTTTACTTGATTTCTGCATTCCTGCTGATTAAACTATGTCATATAGTTCCTTTTACATATTGTTTAATCTTTTAATTGGTGCTTGATATTTAGAATTTTGTATCATCTAGTTAATTTGTTTGCTTACAAGATTATGCTTTGTAGGGTGTGATGGCCATTCTGAATATCCAGTTGAATGCTGTTTCGGTGGTCAACCTTGTTATGTCAGTGGGCATTGCTGTCGAGTTCTGTGTACATATGACTCATTCTTTTGCTGTTAGTATCACTCTGCTTTCCAGTTTTTTCAATTTGACTTATCCACTTGTATAATTTTATTATGGTGCAGTTATTCATGTATTACTTTGCAAAGTCATCAAATCTGTAATACGTGAACTAGATATCATTACTTTTTCTTTACGAACTAGTTTCTATCGGTTCCACATGACCAATTCTTACTACAGGTAACTAGTGGAGACAAAGATCAACGTGTTAAGGAAGCTCTGGGTACAATGGGGGCTTCAGTCTTCAGGTGATTTTGTGCTAGCAGAAATTTAATTTTCAGTTTGTGTCGATCAGCATCTGCATCCACGTACCATATTGTCTTATATTTATGTATGATATCTTTTTCTGATATAGATTGACTTCTTTATGCAATTGCAGTGGCATTACGCTAACAAAACTTGTTGGAGTTATAGTTCTTTGCTTCTCAAGAACAGAAGTTTTTGTGGTATTATGAGTTCATCTTTAGTTTATCTTTAAGGACAGAAGCATATATACATATATGCTATACTAACCTTTGCATTTTGCAGGTTTATTACTTTCAAATGTACTTGTCGTTAGTCCTTCTTGGTTTCTTGCATGGACTTGTTTTCTTGCCGGTCAGTGTTGTTTTCTTCTAAGTTTCTTTTTTCATTAATGAAAATGCATTAAGTGAAAGGATAAAGTGCTAGAAAAACTGCAGCTAACTTACAGTACACTATTGTTATACTTTGAGTGGATTTGTCAACTGTCCGTCTCAACACTGCAACCACTCTTTTGATTATAACATTGACATTACACCTAATGTAAACTAGCCAAGTCTCTGACCATAATCGTTTATGTCATACCATGGGACATTATGCCAGGTGTCGGATGCATTTGGCTGCCATAATTTTTAGTATCTATAACTAATAAGCTGTTTATACTTGATGGATAAACAAATGTTTTACAGCTCACAAGATACTAGTACTTACAAAAATATAAACACCCTGCACATTCTGTCAGCAAATCAATGACATAATGAGCATGACTAAATTTTATTCCCTAAACTAGTGTGTTTAATTTAACTTTTGAGAAGTCCAGAATCATAGATTAGGCAAAACTCATAAGTTTGTCTTTTGCAGCTTTTGCCCAAACGATGGGTGTACAGCTCCAAAAGCTGAACCGAACACGTTAATAGTTGGAAAGTAGTCAAGAATCATTGGAGTTTTTAGTGTATGTTTGGTTCAGAGAAGAAGGAAGTGTGATTTTCACTTTCCGATTGCAAAACAAACAGGCTTAGTGGCTCTAGTTTGCATCCCACCATTAGCGTTTAATAATGTCAAAGTCTACGTGTTCCTTTTTTCCCTATCAAGGATATTTATTGTGTCTGAAATTTGTTTGGCAACCAATACCCGCATTCTGATACTACTTATATACGTGTTGGATCTCCATATTTAAACTTTGTTCTTGAGACTGAAAGCATATTTGACTTTTATCTTTTTGGCTGCAGGTTGTATTAAGCATCTTTGGTCCTCCTTCAAGATTTATTGACCAAGGGGATGATCGCTCATCAACTTCTTCATAGAACTTACAGTGATTGGATTGCAACTAGTTAAGAAGCATCTGTGAAGTACAGAATGTTTTAGGCGAAAAAGAAGATAGGAAGCACACCAATTTTGACTTGTCCGCCGCTATACTAGTGTATATCATGACTCATTTGTGCCCATTTAGGCAAGGCACCTCTTGTATGTAAGGTTAAGGTGAAAAGTAATGAAAAACAAATTAAAATGATAGGTTCATAGAAGAAAAAGAAAGTTTTATAGTATCTATTATCTGAACAAATTATCAGTTGATTATGAGGATGAGCAAGTGAGTTGACCCGTATCGTGCAATAGCATGCTGAAACCGAGTTAGGACCAGGACTCATTATGAGCCCAGACTGTAGCCAAGTCATTCATTTTGCAATAGTGATTTAAGAAAAATTTCTCCCGTGCTATAGGGGACATTTGGTAGGGGGTTTCAATTTTCATTCTTAGGAATCTTAATCCTGGGAATATTATCCTTGGGAATAGTTTTCCCAGGCATGTGTACTTTGAGGCGTTTGATAGACGGATTAAATTCCTAGGAAAATTTTGTTCATTTTCAAAAATACCCTTAACAGTCTGGTGGCAAACGGTGATGGTCCGACGGTAGTCGACGGTGGCTAGTGGTAGTTCGGTGATGGTCGGTGGTGGTCCGGTGGCTGCTCGATGGCGGTTGGCAGCAGTTGACGGTGGTCCAGCCATGACCGGTGGTGGTTCGCGGTGGTCGATGATGGTTTGGCGGTGGCTCGCGGTGGTCCGGCAGCGATCGATGGTGGTCCGACGACAAATGACGGTGGTTCGGTGGCAGTTGATGGTGGTCCGGCGGCAAACGATGATGATTGGCGGCGATCAGTGGTGGTCCGGCCATGGCCGATGGTGGTCCGGTGGCGGCTGGAGATGGTTCGGCAGCAGTCGGGGGCGGTCTGGCGGCGAACGGCGATGGTCCGGCAACGATCAGTGGTGGTCCGGTGGTTGCCCAATGGTGGTTGGCAGCCGCCGGCTATGGTTCACAGTGGTCGGTGGTGGTCTGGTGGCTACCCACGGTGGTCCAACGGCGGTCTAGCGGTTGAGGGTAATTGATGGAGGGCGATAGTAGAGATAATTTGGTCTTTTCATATGAAAAAATATTTTCTTGCCATGGGAATATTATAATCTCATGTATGAGATGAGATTATTTTGAGGGGAATCTTACTCAAAAATTATTTCCGAAAATATTACATTTTTGGGAATATTTTTCTAAAATTTATACCAAATATAGGCATCTTCATAAGATCCTCAAAAATTCTATTCTAAACCTTCTACCAAATCCCCTCGTATAATATGGAAGGATACGAATAATGAGTGACCACCACTATGCATTGATACTAAATCATAATGGGTCCTTTATTTTTTAAGTCCTGAGTATCTTTAGGTCCCGAGAAAGTTTATTCAGGCAGCTGTAATCGCTTTACCAGTTGAGTAGCTGACATAAAGAAATGAGGCAGAAATCGGGAGCTATTTTCGTCCTTTGAAAAGGGTAAACGGCACACGGGAGTCTATGACGTAAGATAGAGTCTATGACGTAATTTCACATCACTCCAGTATTTAAACACTCCAGGTCTTGACAACGCTAGTAGGGTACTCAGCAGCCACGGATGTATAAGTGATGTATACGTTTATAAAAATTATAATTGAATAATAATTTTTCCTACTTTTATGATGCACTACGCCATTAAAGTTAATGAATATATTCAAGTGTTGAGTCTAATTTGAAGTCGTTATCACATTACGATTACACTGCTCTAATACAATTAATTATCACAAGTTTTAAGTTGTCAG
This sequence comes from Pterocarpus santalinus, assembly GCA_031439595.1. Lineage (NCBI taxonomy): Eukaryota > Viridiplantae > Streptophyta > Magnoliopsida > Fabales > Fabaceae > Pterocarpus > Pterocarpus santalinus. The sequence goes on from CM062529.1 coordinate 1,822,689, forward strand.
TAATTCATAATGTTAGTTAAACTCTTTAAAGAATTTGATAATACATAATTAAATAATAATTATGAAATGTAATTAAAATAAGCCAAAATTAAATTCCATATTCATTCAACTTAATTTAATTCTTTTTGTTTTCTTTTTTGGGTATGACTTACATTTATCAAAGGTCCTAGATGTGCGCAAAATTCGTCTCTTTTAATAAGGAAACATTTTCGCTATTTCTTGTATAATCGGGCGTAACACTTCATGAGTTCAATGAAAGTGTCAGTCTTTTGCGAGCACGGAATGCTACACTAGGTTCTTTCTGTAAATAACGTGAGTAAAAGTAATTTTATAAAGCCTTTTTTATAAAACATGAGAAAATTGCCGAAAGGAGAATTTTACGAGTATTGATGCGTAGCCGGGATCTGTGTAGCCAAGCTGCGACACAATCAAGGCGTCTTTACCAAAAATGAATAAATAAATAAATAAAGGCTTCAGCAATAAAATCTAACCAAGTATAACACCAAAAAAAAAAAAATCTTAATAAAGGAGACCTACATCAAGCCGGGCAAATCCATGACTTTGATTTCATTAATCTTGGACGTTGGTACATAAAATCTGTGAGTGCGTTGTGCAAGAAAACTTTGCTACGAATGTGTCACTTTCACATGTTCATCATTGCAAGTTTGACGTTTTATACTGAGAAAATGATAAATGCACAAATAAAATAAAAATGTTAAATAGTTAGAATTTTATTTTTAAAATTTTAGTAAAAGTGGTTAATTTTTTTTAATTTTTGAATATATGAACAGTTCATATTTATTTGATTTATTTAACTACTATCAATATCTTGATAGATTCTAATAAAAAATTTATTAAATAACTCTCACTATCTAGCATTAATAACAAAATAATCTTATGAAAGCCTCAAATAACATAAAGATTAAAAGACTAGCTGAATTTTTTTTTGAGGATGAGTGTAAAGCATCGATGAAAAGAAATTTCATCTACACTTTTATGTGGCGAGAGGCTTTGGTGAGAGTATTTTATCTATGCATTTATCATTGTTGCAACTTAATTAAACTAAAACCGTACGGCATGAGTTTGATAACATACACTAACATCCAATCGTAAAGCAACAATTGTTAGGTACAAACCCGTAGTCGTTAGTGCATCATTGAGATCATCCAGTATCCAATGGAAATGCGATCGGGACAAATAATGGAAACAAGATTACCTTGTTTGCTGCGCTGGAAACAACAATTAACGAATTTGATAAGTGTTTCGGTTAAAATAAATGATGTATTATGTTTGAAGATGTCAAAATGTCCTTTGCCACGATTATTTATCCCAAATAATCCAAAATTTAAGTACGATAGCCCTTAACAAGCTTTCATTTAAATATTAATAAATTACATCTAGAACTTTCTTTAATTTAATCCTGAAACAAGAAAAAGAAGAGCAGGTATATATGTCATGGGAATCCGTTAGTCAAACTCTAACTACAAAGACTGACTGTCAGATCTTACAAGTCATATATGCTAAACAAACAACAGTTGAACATGCTTATTGCTTCAAGCATTGAGAACCTATGTACATTTATAGTCTGCCAAAATAATAAATGTCTTCATAGAAAGAATCGTCCCTTTAAACTACAAACTTCTAAGATTGATTCAAATACATGACAAAGGATCTTATAATTTACAATGATAAGGGAAAAAAAAAAAAAAAAGGCCACTTCTAGTGCTATCTAATGAAATGATTAGAGACTTGAAGACAAAGCTTGATGGTACTGCTCTCAGAAGATTGACAAACATCAATGCATTCCTCTAAATCAGCATCGCAGGTTAGTAACACCCACTCGCAGTCATCGTCCAAGTATTTGATATCAAATTTGCTCATGTCACTTATGTTAAATCTCCTAGCAACTTCCTGCAAAAGATCTTCATAACCCCAATTCTTCGGCATCCGGAACCTTGCTTTCTCATCTCCATATGTGACTTTTACTCTATGAGCATCCTCCTTTTGAGGTCCTTTGCAAATGGTTTTTGACAAGGGTCGACGGTACTCATTTTTAGGGTGTTGATCAAGTGTTTCTTGGCTTTGGGATCTTGGCATGAGCTTTGCTCTATCTTCAGTAAGGCTTTTCAGCTCTGCTTCACTCCTGATCCTCTTCAAGACACCGTCGCCAGAATTTTCTCCAACCACGTGATCCTTGCTATTAGTAACATTACTTGTGTGATGCTGCTGCTCCGCCATGCTGGAACATGGATGGCTTGAAATGGAACTTTGACTGCAAGAAGAAGAGGGTGATTTCGATGTGCCTTCCGGGCTCAAGGAGCCAGGATCTGGCTGTGTGCTTAACGAGTTTGGGTTATCACCTTGCTTCAAAGTTGAGAACAGGCTGGTTCCTGATAAGCTTGGAGGAGAAGCTAGGTCCGGGAATTTGGAATAGAAGGAATCTATCTGAAATGCACCAGAGGCACCATGGACTGAGTCAATGACAAGTTGAAGTTTCTGCAAGGAGTGACCAACCTTCTTGATCTTTCGAGAAGGCCAACGCTTTATCCCATGCTGCCGGCAGATCCTTTTCAACGTCGTAGTACAAACTGGAAAATTTAATTCAAAAGATAGATATGATAAGCACAAAAAAAAAAAATAATAATAAGTACTGTACTAACATCCCCACATTAGCCAGAACAAAAACGAGACACGGCAACATGCAAGTACAGGACTTACCACCAATGTTCCTGGCAGCATCTTTTAGGCTTCCGGCGAAATATTGCCGAAGAACTTGCAGAGTGATAGTTTTCTCTGCTTTGGTCCGTTTTTTCACCCCCGTTTTACTTATTCCCGCGCTAGATAAGTTGCCGTCTTGATAAGTAGAACACTCCCCAACCGAGTCAAGGTTTCCTTTTAAAACATGATTTTCTTGCTGTTGCCTTAGGTCGGAGAAACTTCTACCCATTGTTTCACCTGATTTTTCGTCAGTACCCAATGAGGCAACCATCCCACTCTCTGGAGGTTCTGGCCAAACAGTAGATCTAGCAACTCCACTACCTGCAAGGGCTATCCCTTCATCAACTGATAAGTTACTTTCCTCCCTCAATTCCTTATCTGATATAACCCGCAAGCTATGGCAAATCCTTTGTATAATCAAGGACAATGAAGTAAGCATCTTTTTCTGTTCTTCACTGTCATTGCAATTTACAGGCAAGAAGAACTCTAGAACAAAGTCATCAGTGCTATTATAGATACTTCGGAAGCGAATAGCAACAGCAGCCCGCAATCCAAACATCCTTGCATGATGAGAAAGTGGATAGTCTGTCTTGATTAAGGAAGTTATGTCGGCTGAGAAGCACGGTTGATTTGTCACAAAAGCTCCCCCGGCAACACCTTGACCTTTTAATAAGTGATGCTCGGAGCAAGCCTCATGAAAAGACCGGATAGATGGATCACCAACATAGCAAGCATGCTCCACAGGAGATATGCAGTGTAAATAATTATCTTCAGAGTGCCGGCACCCCTGTTTGCCTTGTTGGAAGCATGGGATCCATGTTTGAGCCAATGGTAATTTGTGCATTTCACATGCAGATCTCAGCACCTCTTGAATCTCGGGCAATGCAGCTTCATAAGACTTGTCACATGCCTGCTAAAATAAAACCAGTTATCACCAGGAAATTCAGAACTTCAAGTTTGTTGAAATCTTCCCCTAAGATGATTTTTCCAGTTTACCTTCACATTCTGAATAGTTGGAAGTTTCGGGCTTCTAAGATCAACAGCCTGCAAGTTAACAACTTTCTCCAATCATTAAACTAATATTAATGAATTTTGATGAGCTTTTCATATTTGGCCAGTTAGCCATGCATATGGAAAGAGAGAATCCAAGCCATAAGCATTTATACTGAAATATGTAAAAAAAGGAAAAATTCAATCACAAGTAAAAATGAAAAGATTACCGTAAAAATATGGGTTTGCAAAACAGACGAGAGAACGTTTTGTGGGGGGCTTATTGGGGGGGGGGGGGGGAGGAGGCAGTTAAGGAACAAAAAGGATACAGAAAGCAAATTTTCAGAGATATAAGGAACAAGTGCAATTTATCCCTCCAGAAACAGCAATAGCGCATCGAAAAGGCAACACAAATTTCACCGTTCTAAACTCTGAAACACTTGGGTTCAAGTTATCTTAGGATATTTACATATACAAACTTCTGTAATCTAAAAATAGTAATACAACAGAAGTTCATGCAAATAAAATAAGGCAAGGAGAAAAACCTCGAGTGCTTTGCTAACACTCTCAAGTTCAGGGCCGTAGTTGATTTTCTGGGTAGTCATCACAACCTCAATAACACCTAAGCAATTCCTGCTACCTTGTTCAAAGATTGGAAGTGCTAGTGTTCCACGTACATCATACTCTTGAGCATGGTCAACTCTTGGATACTCATAACTTCTGAAGAATCTGACATCAGGAGTCCACTCAGGAACCCTCTCCTTATAGACTCTGCCAGGCAATCCTCGCACCAACTCCTTCGAGTCCTCCTCAGCCGAAAATTGATACGCCATAGAGATTTCTCGGTACTTTGCAAGGTTTACAGACCTGGTTTCAAGGGAGAAGGGAAGGCCATTAGTTGTAAGAATTTGCCTACCCCCTCTATTAACTGGCGCCCATAACTGTATAAGCATATCTTTGTTTCTGTTCACATCTTTGATACACATGAGGGCCCTCAATAGCTTCTCCACTGCATAAGATCCAGGTCCTGGATTAGAACTTGGTGCAATCCACCACCTTCTGACCATTTCAGAAGAACTTTCAACCGAATGAATTTCAGACTGATACTGCTGCTGGTTACAGCTACCAGCAGCAGCACTAACTATGTCATGGCTAAGTGGTTGGTTTCCAAAAGGAGCTTCCTGGGGTTCAATATTGTCCCCATTGTGAGGTGGGTCATTAGTCTCCAACGCAGGCCAAGAGAATGAAGGGTCAAAGAGGGGATTGGAAAAAGAAGGACTTTGCATCAAGAAATCAGATCCATCAGCAGAAGCTGCCAACCAGCAACCATCTCCAAAAAGGTCATTCATGTAGTCAAAGTCCATTGAGGCTGTTCCCTCAGGTGGAGGAGCTTCCAGCATGGTACCTGATGATGACACTGCACCATCCCCCATGTTGGTGCTTCCACTTATTGCTCTTGCTAGGAACCTAGAAGATGCGGACACTTCAGCTCCCAAACAGATCTAAAGAAAAACTTGTCTTCTCAAAAAGGAGAGGATTTTGCTTATGCAATATGTTTCTTCAGTCTTCAAACCGTGCCTTCTGCCCAAAGTTGTGAATAATGTCAGCAACAAATGATAACAAATGATTTTGAAGGAACAAGGAAGAGAACATAAGGACAAGTTGATGATTGGATCATTCCTTCTTTTTCGACTAAAAATCTGATGCAAGTCAAAGCAGCATATATAAGCTGTGATTGCAGCAGAATGAAACCAAATTTGTACACATAGAAAACAGAATAAATTCCTGTTTTAAAAACCCGGATGCAAAGTCTAAATCCACGAAGCAAAAGAAAATCAAAAGGGGAAACAAAAAGAAGAAAGTTGGACCAGGAACATGGTAGCCATGCCCAGAAAGATTCTCCTCCAACACTGTCCCTCAAAATACACACTTTACGGAAATGATATGCAAGATTCCAGCGCTGGCGAATTCAAAGAATCTTTCTCTTTTTGTTTTTTTTTTTTTTAATCCCTTTCTAAGGGGGGAAAGTAGAGGAACCGAACCTGGCAAGGTAAAACCAAAGAGAGAAGGAATACGAATAACTCACCGTGTAAAAGATTCTTCAAGATTCCCAAGTTCCAGTTTTTATTATTTTTTATTATATTGGTTGTGCTGCACTGTTTTGCAATGTTCAAGTCCATTCATGCTGATGTAAATAAAGGGGCGAAAAGAGAGAGAGAGAGAGAGAGAGAGAGAGAGAGAGAGAAATAAAATAAAAAAAAGACGTGGGGAGTGAGGAGGCAGCAAGCAATAAAGAAATAAAAAAAGGAGTTGGTGGTGATGGGTGATGAATGAATATGATGACGAGGATTTTGAGGAGGCCCCACCAGAAGACAAGAATGAAGCTGTTTACTGTGTTTGTTTGGCAAGGCATGCAAGGGGAAGGGGAAGGAGCCACGGAATGCTGATGATTCCAAGTGAGGAGGGAGAAGATACTGATGCAATCGTGCTGCTGACCCCGCCATCTGGACCCCATTGGAAGTCTCGCTCTCCTTAGTCCTTCCAGTAAAGTCAAACCTGAAACCACGCACCACATGAAAACAACATCGCCAACAATGTAGCACAACAGGCGCACCACACCAAGAGAAACCCATCTGTTTGTTCGAGAAATTCCTATATCTTATTTTATAGAATAATCTTAACTTTTGATTTTGAAAATATAAAAAAGAAAAAAAGGGAGAAAGAAAAAATTAATGATAAATAAAAAAATGGAGTATGAAAAAGTTTTTCTCCGTAAAGGAAGTAAAAATTTTCGTTGGTTGTTCTATGTTTTAATACTCACATCATATATCGAATAAAGTTATCATTTTCTTCAAAAAAAAAAGCCATTATGTTGAGAATATATATATATATATATATATATTAAATTCATTTATTGTATTATTAAACAACTTTTTATTAAAGGAACCTTTTACAAAATTAACTATTCGATTAAAAATTCATATATTATAGATCATGTTTATAAAATTTTATATTAATTCTAAATTATTTAATATATTTTTTATATTCATTTAAATTGATATAATAAATACTTCTTAAATATATCAAAAAAGAATTATTTGTCACATCCTCAATAATATTCATTTTTTTAAAAAAAAATTGATACCAATGATCTATATAATAAATTGTTATAATTCAATAGTTTAATTGATAAGAATTATATTCCATAATAATAATATATAAATATGCCATGTTTATGGTGAAGTAGATTGTTTTTCAGATGGTTTTGCCCATCCAGATCATGAACAAGGAGAATTTGCTATAAAATGGTTTGAGGAGGCTCCACGCAATATTTGTCTCCCTCCGAGAGATGATTTAATGCAAGTTACTTGTTGAATATGTTGATGGTTATTCTCTTTTTGCTTTGATCCTTTCAGCTTGAGAAATAATATTTGTATCCATTTCTCTTGCTGAACTCACAGCCTAGAAAATCAAAAAGAGAAAGTGTTGGTTTAAGGGTGTATGACACATTACCCAAAAGTGGGTGGTGAATCCAAAATAGTGAGTACTCTGAGTTTTAGCTCTTTAGTCTACCCAAAAAAAAAAACACAAAAAAACAGGAAACAACGTTTTTTTAGAGCTTTTACCAAAGTGACAGACAATAGCTGCTTATATACACATTAAAAAAAAATAGACACCCACTTTAGTACAATTTTCTATTATATTACTTCATTTAAAGTTATAGCCTAAATTTAAAATGTACCAAAAAAATGCTTATAGAGAAAAGTGTACTTAATTACCCTAAACATTATATTTTTTGTAAAATAGCACCCTAAACTTTAACTTCTTTCTAGTTTACCCATAAAATTTTACTATTGTTGTAACTGTTCTTTTTGTCAAATATTCGTTAAACTTAGTAGTAAATTGATCATAACTATTCATCTTTTTAAAATCATAACACTATCGTATCTAGTATATAAAAGGTAAACTTTAATGTTATAATTTAAAAAAGATGAATGATTATGATCAATTCACCATATTCTTTTAACAAAAATAGAAGGATCTACTAGAATAATAATAAAACTTTAAGGATCAATTAGGATCAAAATTAAAGTTCAAAATGTCTATTTACAAAAACCATTAAATTTAAGGTGGTTGAATACACTTTTCCCTTAAAGGTACACTATTGTGCATCAGAAGTTATGAATACAATGACCATATTAAAAGTATTTGTTACATTCGTATAACATTTCTATCTCATCTATTTTTTTAATTTCTCTACCATTCCATGTCAATTTCTTACAATATATACTGTCAATTTCTTTCTCTTGTAGCAAAATATGTAGCTCATATTACATTAAAAAAAAGGTATCGAAAAACATTTTGTTAAAGGTTAGTACTGAAGTAGTCGCCAAAAAAGTATTATATTGTAAGGAAAAAGTTACTTCTACATACTTATGAACATATAACAAACCGTTTTATATTTGTATAATTTTTACCTTTTAATTATAAATAATATTTTTGATTGGATTTAAATACTATTTTGGTTTTTTTATTTGCATTAAATTTTGATTTTGCTTTTTAAAATATTTTTTGTACAAGTCCGTAGAATTTGCTACCAATTGGATTTTGATTCTCGAAAAATCAAAATTAAAATAAATTAAGTTATAGAAATTAATCCTCTATAAGAAATTATGGTTAAAGCATAAAAAAGTAAAAATATATATAAGAACTAATACTTAATTGTGGGGACCAAAACTCAAATTTCTGAGACTATAGTGACTAAACTATAATAAAAAAGAATGAATATTTTCATATGAAAATTTTATATGACTTGGTTATATTTTGTTTTTCACCATTAATTAGTAGAAAATATAGAGACTAAAATTTTATTGCTAAACCTTTTGTTTATATAATCTATATTTTGATTTTAATTTTATCATATATTCTAAATATAAGGGATGTACACATAAATAATATACAACATGTAACTCTTAAATTATTTTTTAAATAATAATTTAATAGAATAATATATATTATCTTATTTTTCAAATAGACAGGTGTAATGAATTATTTGCATTAAAAAAAATGTAAAAGATAATTTTTTAAAAGTATTTTACGTTCCTAATTTTCATGTTGACGTTAAATTATATTCGCTAGAATCAGAATCTTTCCAAGTGGGTAAAAGACCGAGAATGTTGCTCGTCCCACCTTTGCCACAAGTTATGCTTTACTTTGCAATTTATCAATTCTCCCCCTTTTTTTTAATCCTCTCTTCTTTTTGAGTGGTTTCAACCGAAAGACCCAAAACCCCATCAAATGCAATTTAAAATTAAAAAGCAAACTTCTGGCTCACGCTCAGCTGGGACCATTAGGTTTGTTTTTTGTGTAGGGTTGATGACATCAACTCCTCTTGCATTTTAGTATATCATACTCATCGCTAAGAGCGGTGCAGCCATGACGGGTGACCGTTGGATGAGGTGAATTTTAAATGGACGACACGGTGCTGATGCTTGGTATTGCCAAGTTATTATTATTAATAAGGAGGGTAATGATAATGAGTACTTGGTAAAAAAAAAATAATAATAATGATAATCAATATAAATTTGAAATTTATATTTTTGTACAAATAGTAGTAGAAGTTTACTTTTTACTTTTTATGTGCTTTGAAATGTTCTTAAATTGAGGCAACGAGTTTATCACCACTAGTGGGCTGACTATCAATTCATATTTATTTATTTTATTATTGTAAATTAAAAAATATTTTTTATTTATGTGTAAAAAAATTAAATTGGAATGAATAATTATTTTGGTGTTTAAATTTTTCTATTCTTAAAATATTTATAAAGTTAAAAAATTGAGAAAAATTAAGGAAAGTTAAGAAAAATTGAAGAAAGTTAAAAAAAAGAGAAAGGTAATAATAAAAAATAAAATATGACCAAAAAAAGTTAAAATAGTCCAACTACTCTATATAGTAGTGTAGATATATAGTGACTAAATCTAAATCATTAGATATTAAATTTTACTTTTCCATCGTACCTTTTTCACCAACATGCTACCATTCCCCTCTGTCTCTGCAAATCTGTCCACTCTCCTTCCCAGTACCGCCACCTCGCTACCCCTTCCCAGGCGCAGGCACTACCTGGCAGCGCCGCCGCCTCGCTCATCGCAACTCCTGCGCCACTGTGCCCCCACTCCCTCGGCACTACCCCGTCCCCCGTCGCTGCTTACGACCACATTCTCAGTGGAAACTGCATCTCTAACACCCCCTCGAGCAAATGTTACAACAAGCGCATCATATGGCGTAACTAACATGTTCTTCCCTTGCTTGCACTCTCGGCTGCGACCGAGGCGTGAATGACGTCGTCGGAGGTGTATCGGTGTAGGCAACATTGGGTCCTGTGGCGGTTGTTACTCATAGTGGAAGAGGTTAGGATCCTACCATGGTTGTTGCTCATACTAAAATTAAGCATGATTGATATGGGAAAATAAATAAGTGGAATCAAGTTTATCGTTTATTGTTGCTTTTTATCTTTGTTCCCTCTTATCTTTTTCAATACTGATTAGAATCAGTGATGTTTATGTTATTTGAGATTTCAACAGTATTAAATGGAGTTACATGCTCTTACGAAGGACTCATTGAACAAAATTGACCTAGCAACCCTAATCCTAAACCCCACTATCCTATTTACACCCCTCACTCAAATAGTCCTTTGTGCGAATAATGTGAGTTTTAAGAGAAAGTTTGAGAAAAAATGGCTGAAAAATGTTATATACTTATTTATCATAGTAGTGAAATTACAAATACAAATAAGAGCATAATTTTTTGCAATCAAAATTTTCAATTTATAACTATTTGTCCATCTGTTCATTATTAAAGTTACAAAACATAATTTTGTAGAATCCCCATTTTTTGGCGATTGGAAAGAATTATATAATAAATTTCTAAAATAGTTGCAAGATTTTTAAATATTTATGTAAGGTACAATTATTGAATTGTCAACTTTGTCATACTATATAGAAAATTTTGTTGACCATAGTTCTGTCATATTCCATCGTTTATTTTGAACTTATCTGCTGTGCATAAAAGCGTTCAAATACTACAAATCACATATTTATATGGAGAGGGTTGCCCTTATGGTCAGCTCGATTTTATCACTATTGATTTCATGACTATTTGGGCAAATAGTGATCAAAGCAACCTAACCTAAATCGATTTTCACATTTTTCTTACTTTTTGATCTAAAATTTGTACAATAATAAAATCGATTCAGCTTATATCAATTTTTTTATAATCTAATAAAACATGACATTTTGAAAAATAATTTTCAAAAGGTGGATATTTGTAAACAATTTTTTAAAAAAATTTAAAAAGGAAAAAAAGCCAATCATAACCTACTATACCACTTATGTGAGTTGTATATTAACCTACTATACCAGTTATGTGAGTTGTATATTATGTTCAACTAATATTACTCTCTTTTAAAATATTTATACGTAATGAGTATGACTAACGAGCTGGAGATGAAATAAAATCGAAGTTTTATAACTTACAACTTCATAATTACAAGAGAGAATATGTAGTTGAGATTCAATAGTCAAAGATAGTGCACGTCGAATTAATTAAATATCTACTTTATATTTACCATTGTATAAAATTATTCATATGATGTTAATAAAAAAATTATTCATATGATTAATTAAACAAAACTAAATTTATGTATATAAGTTCCTTGCTTTGCATCATTAACAAATCGTAACTAATAACAATTTTGCATCTTGTCAATGACGTGAGGGGGGCTTCGTCTCTACATTGACTCAGTCGTGCGCTACAAGTCGAAAGAAACACAAGCAATAAAAAGTGTTTGATTTGCAGATTATGACGTGTGAATAGGAGAATTTTTTCTATTTTTATTACCAGAGGTACAAATATCTTAATTTTTGCCATGACTCTCTCTTTTTCCCCGTTCAAACTCAGCTTTTAAATTTCCATTTATATTTTATTTTAAAATATATCGGAAAGTACAACAATGAATGATGCATACGGTATCATATTATCTTATGGATTGCATATTACTTTTATTAACAAAGATACAATTTTAATTGACGGAAGCTATGTTGGAGTGCAACAGATATTAGTTTTGTCTATTTTCTGGTCAGTTGGAGCTAAAAATATGTTTTGAAAATAGTTTTATAAATTTTTATTTGAGACAAAAGTTTATCCAAACTGATTTAATGAAAACAGTTTAATTTTGTTATCACAATATATATATATATATATATATATATATATATATATATGTGTGTGTGTGTGTGTGTGTGTGTGTGTGTGTGTGTATGTATATATTTGTATCCTTCACTATCTATATAGCTAGGGAAATAAGATTACATTTGAGATTTGAGATTCTCAATAATCGAAACAACTGATATTTTCAACTTCCTGCCCAACAACTATATATTCAGAATTTCACATATGAAATGGCATTAGTGAATATGCTTTTATGAGTGAAAATATAATCGTAAACTCGCCGCGAGATTCCCAATCCCATTGTTTAAAGTTGAAACTTTAAATACTAAAAATGAGAATAAGAATCCATCCCCACCAAACTATTTTTAATTAATTGTGTCGTTTGACGCCAAAGAGATCCACAGGGGGATGATGAGGCCATTAACGAGGGAGATCCACCATCCACCACACATTTGACAACGACAATATTCGGTCACATACGGCAACTCGAATCCTAGTGAAAAGCAATGTCTCTTTCTCTGTGCTGGAAAGCTGACGTCGCAACAATAATGTATATTAATATTTGCACTAATTTTAAATTATATGCTTCTGAATGATCTGGTTTAGTAATATACATTTTTTTTATTCTAAGTAATATACAATATTTGCACTAATTTTAAATTATATGCTTCCGTATGGTCTGGTTTAGTAATATACGGCATGCGGTGAGGGTTTCTTGTTTCATGGTGACTTGTACTCTTGCAAGTACATTGTATTACTACTTTGCCTTTGCTGCATGCTAATCAGCAACATATGACACATGAATGTCTCGTACAAGCAATATTTTAAATACGGTTAAATGCGTTTTGCCTCGTTAAACTATATATTAATTATATTTTCACCTTAATTTTAAAAAATTAAGCATATTAATGACACTTGTAATTAATATGATTTATTGCAATGATTTTCTTTTGATTAAAGTTAAATTTATTCAAAAATAATTATTATAAATTATCAAGAACGTCCTCTCTTAGTAATTTTAAAAAGAGTGTGAATCCTATTATTACCTTCATTTTACTTAGTTAATTATTCTATTAAAGTTGTTTCATTGTTGTAATTTAGAAATTTTCTCTGTATTCAAATGGATTTAATGACATTTAATTGAACTTAGTAAGTTTGGTGTTCGAGAAAAATTAAGGGGAAAAATGCAACTAACATAATAAATTAGGGAGAAAAGCGTATTTAATCCAAAATATAATATAGATATTTGGAAAACAAATAAAAGTGTAGTATTGAATACAATGAAGAGCACGCTATCAAGACATTATGAAGAAGAAAAATTACCTCATCTTTCGTTGCTGATTAAACCTAATCTCCCCTTGATTATAGTGTTACTCTAACCTGTTGTGTGAAATGGTGTTAGCTGTTGATAGTATAATCGCAATTTCATTTATACATCATTATTATGGAATATTGAAACAAAAAAAATGTAGATAAATATATTACTTGAAAATCAGTGAAAAAATTGAAATTATAAACTCTAATTACCAATTATTCACCTATGCTCCTTCAACATCAAACTTACTGAAGTTTAGTTGAACATTATCAATTCTATTTGAACAAAAATAAAAATTAAGAAACGATGGCGCAAAAGAACTTCAATAGGAAAAATCAGCGAAGTTAAAAAAAAAAAAAACAGCAATAAGAATAACTTCTTTATGTATTTGACCATTTATATTATTTATGAGTTTAATTGATATGCACTGATAGTGTAAAATTATTTTACACTGTCAACCAATAGAAATAGAGGAATGTGAGAATTCATGGTAGGTCTCTCATTATAATGGGTGGTTATTTTGATGAGTTGGTATTTTTCACCATTTTTATTGGTTGACAGTGTAAAACTATTTTACACTGTCAGTGTATTTAAATTAAATTCATTATTTATTAGTAGATAAAATTCAGGTTTAATAGAAAGGGAAGAAATAGGATATAAAGAAGATGTCCATACACTCTCGATTTAAGAATGGAAAAGAATAGGCATAAAGAACCTAATACAAGTTTGATACAAATTATATTAATTCTTATATAAATAACGATAAAAATGCCGCTAACATAATAAATTAAGGATATAAAGAGGCATTAATCCTTTTAAATATAAGTTTAATTAGTATGCACTGATAGTATAAACAGTTTTACACTGTCAACCAATAGAAATCCTAAAAAGGTGAGAAATCATGGTGGGCCTCTCATTGTTATGGGTGATTATTTGTATGAGTTAGTACTTTCTAATATTTTTATTGATTAATAGTATAAAACTATTTTACACTGTAATTTAAATTAAATTCTTTAAATATTATATTTGGATTATGTATTAATTATTTTACAGTAATAGAATAGAGGGAGGCATGCAAATCTGGGCCAGAACGAAGAAAAGGCACCCTTGATTCGCATTATCTAAGCATACCTCATGCTTCCGATCATTTCTGAGTTTGATCAGGGCAAGGGCAATAAAATCTGTTATCTGTATCTAGTTTAGTATCTCTGAATGAAAAATCCACCGCATGTTCACGATCTCGATCCGAACCATCGCGGTGGCTTTATCTTCATATCATATATTATCATTTGAAGACCATTTCTACGATATTTAAAATTGTACTTTATTTGTTTTTTTCATAGGAAATATATATATGTGAATTCGGTTATATCCTTAAAACTGCTTAGATTTTTAATCTATCACTACATTAATAGTAGAAAGACAAAAGTAACGTTCTTTCTGTTGGGAGTGGATCCCCTCATGTCAAAAAATGACATGATCTTGTTATGTGTTGATTCTCACCATTGATTAAGGATGTGGGGCTAAGTTTGGGATCCACAAAAAAATCTAATCAATGGTAAAAAATAACACATGACAAGATCATGTCATTTTTTGACATGAGATAATCCACACCCTCTTTCTGTTAGTATTTACTCCCTCCATTTTAAAATAATAGTCACTTTGAATAAATTTTTTTTATTTATATTACATATCATTCTCATATTTCAATAAAATATTTATTACAAAATTTTCTATTTTTCTCTCTATATAATTCTACACAACAACAAATAATAAAATATTAATATGATAAATTAATTATCAAAATAAAAATATTTAATTAAATATTTTTATAATTAATTCTTAATTTTGGGTTACTTAATACAAGTGTAAATTACTAAAGTAACAGCTATTTTAAATAGGGGGAATATTAATCTTTTAATGATATTAATTAACCCAAATTTTAGAACTTGTTGTCTATGGCGCTAGCCGACAGTCCAATGAATAATGAATCATCCTGAGAAAATGTTAAGAGGGGTAAATTATGTGGCAAGTTGCATTCCCTGAAAAGCAATTCATGGTTTCTTTGAACGATTAGTGTTCCTAAATGGAGTGAAGACGGAAGGGGACCGTAGCAACTTGTAGGTGACGCCAAAATGGTCACTTCAGTCAATTTATGTTGTCGTTATTTTCCTCCTGTTGTATTCTTCGGTTGACGAGATCATTTTAAACACAACCTCATAAACATAATACCGATCGATGCAATGATGATCAACTTGGTGATAGTAAACGATTAAGGCAATAGTTCAAAGAATTCCTGCTTATATCAAGTAACAAGTTTTCCCATTCAAACTCCTCCTCACTGGATGCGGAATGGAGCAATTTATTAATGGTACAGCATAACATGCTCAAACATAAGTAAGTTGGCTACCTCATCCTTAGGGTTAGGTGAAAATAAATTCAGATCTTTCCCGTAAGGTTGAACATGGGAAAAGCTCACGTCAGGACAAAAAAAAAAAAAAAAGTTGTGGGGGATTGATCGGAGATAACAAATTTAAGCGTCGATTTTGATGGGGGTCTGTTCGTTTGGGAGGATCTCCCAGTGGCTCAAGGGGTTTCCGGGCTTGTTTCACATGATGCTATGAGAGTGAATACTATTTTGGGGTCTTCGTAGTTTTGTTTCTGCATTTGGCGGCCCCTTGTATCACTATCACCGAAAGAAAAATTTTTTGTAAATTTTTACCGTTTTCGAAAATTTTTAAAACAATTTTTATAATTAAAAATTATAAATGAGTTATTTATTTTAAAAATAAAGATTAATTTTGATAAATTATTAATATAAAATATTTTATAATATCAACTAATTATATGTTATTATACATGTAATTTTGGAGATAGTTATAATAAAAATTAAATACTTTTTCTAATCTGACAAAAAATAATTGAACCTTTGCATAAAATGCTTTTAGATTGATAATACATTAAACAAAATTTTTTAAAAATATTTAAATCGACCTTTGAACTAAATTCATTATTAAATCATCATAGGCACTTAATTAAAAAAAAATTAACTCAAAGAATTTTATTTTTTTTTGGTCAGAAACACAAAGATAACAATTTCAATTTGCTTACTACTTCAACTTCATGAGTCCAAATTTCCTAACTCAAGTTAGGGATATAAGTACGGTTTGAATCGATTTTGATTAAAAAATTCATTTAATTGAAATAATAGAATATATAGTAGTTTGGATTAAATCAATTTAACTTTAAATTTTAAATTTAATCCAATCTAAATCAATTTTTTATAATTTGAATTGAATTAGTTTAATTAATTTTTTATAAAATAAAATTTTAAATATATAATATTATAAATAAAAGGTAACTTGAATTAATAAAATAAATAAATAAAAATTTAAAAAAATGACTCTTTTAACATATATAAAATAACATTTAAACAAGAATGATATATGGATATAAATTATGTGATAAATTAAAATTATTATAAATAAAAGTATAAACATAAAAATGAAAATTATATTATATAATATTATTCAATTTTAATTGGATTGAATCAATTTTAAAAATTAAATTCAAAATCTAATTTAATTCAAATGATTTTATGAAAAATAAGATTTAATCCAGTCCAAACTTTTAAAATTTTGATCGATTTTTTGTTTGGATTGGATTAGTTTAACGATTTTGATTGAATTAAATTAGATTTGAAAAAAATTTCAGCTTATAAATCCACAATTATATGTTCTAAACTATAAATACCTATTTACAACTTTTCTGAAAAGTAGAAAAGGCTTAATGATGGATTTACTCTTATTCTTCCTTTTCCTTTGTCGAAGACAGAGGCGGCTGAGAAGTTCCCAAACGACCCTTACAAAGCCTTAATTGAAGGTTAGAGCACGCTAGCACACTGGGGGAGGGCAAGGCAACGTGGAATCCTGCTCTTGACATCACAGTACCTGGACAGAACATTTAGTTGGAAACTAGGAGGTTTTTTTTTTTTTTTTTTTTTGGGTCAACTCAAGCACCCAACTCACGGACATAACTACTGGGGGGTCTTTGCCCCCGGGGGAGTCGAACACACAGCTCCTCTGATATGCACTTCTGTAACGCCGACAACGTGACCAGCTGGAAGCTAGGAGTTGGACAAAGAAAGGTTAGCCCCTTTTTTGGGCCAATTAATTTGCATTATAGAGAGGCCCAATACCCAAATACATCATAATGTTGGACTGGCCCATAAAAACTGAATTGTGTAACACCAAAACTCGAAGTAACCGGCCAACCAGTATTGTCGGTGATAATCAGTGGGCTCTCTCAGCAAAAATGATTGGGATCTAGCCATCTCTTTATCACCCAAAAAAGTGAAGTTGTAATCATCGAGGACAACCTTTTTTCCTTTTGGTCGTGCATTGCTGACAACATAAGGCTCACGACACTTGAACAAAAGCCCACCAGACCTAACTAAAGTGAAGCTGCTTTGTTGGGCTTCTAATCAAAACTCCACGACCATCACCAAAGAATATGACCAATCCCCATGACCCCAAAAACTATAATGATAATTACATTTTCATCCCACAAGCCAAATTACTCGCAAACATGAAACGCTTTTAGATGTAGGTTAGTGTTACGATTTTTGAATAATTTTGTAGAATTTAAAAACATTCTTAACGGCAAAAATCAACACCACGGAGAAACGGGCTCAAGTAGCTAAATAAATAACACATAGAAGCGACATTTATTAAGTCCAGACAGCTAAACGAGTTGCATACACAGACTTACCGGAGCATTGGTAGTTGGTACACAACATACTATTACAATGATCCAGCCTCACATCCTTATGAGGGTTGGGTGAAAATAAATTCAGATCTTCCGTGCAAGGGTGAACATGTGAAAGCAAATTGTGCGGGGATTGATCGGAGATCACAATGGAATGGCAAGTTTCAGCGTCGATTTTGATTTGGGTGTGTTTATTTGGGAGGATCTCCCAGTGGCACTAGGGGCCTTGTTTCCCTTAATGCCTGTGAGGGTGAATACTCCTATAGGTCTACGTAGGTTCGTTTATGTATGTTATGGGCGCTAGCCGCTTGTATCTCCAACGAGAAAATTTGTCAATTCTTATAGTCTTTGAAATTGCTTTTTTGAAGAATTTTATAATTTTCTTTAGCTTTAAAAATAAAGATTTATATTATTAATCAATTATATATCACTATATGTATGATTTTTGAAGTAGTTAAAATAAAAAATCAAACATTTATATTGACGCGACAAAACATGATTAGATACATCTATACAAAAATTCTTCAATCATAATGTATTAAAATTAAATTTATTAAAAATATTTTAATAACATATTTGAACTCAGTTTATTATTAAATCATTAGGTACTTAATTAAAAAAAAAGCTTAAACTCATAGAGAATTAATAGAAAGACTCCATGAGCTCAAATTTCGTAACTTATGTGATTGGTGTTATATTTGTTTGGAGAAATATTTTTTGTACTACTTGATTGGTAGACACTCTTGGACACCCAGAAAGAGAAGAGAGAAAAAAATTATAAAAAAAATAAAATAAGTGAAATAATTGATGGAGAAAGAAAAAATAAATAGAAAATATTGGAAATTATAAATAACATACCATATTTTTTTTGTGGTTTTTTTTTCTTTTTTTTTTTTTGGAGGATGCCCCATGCGACTCAAAATCGTGCCCTCGGGGATGCACCTACTCTTCTGTGGGTGCCAAAATACCATCAGCTTATAAGACTTTTCAAAAAACGTTTCAAAGGCCTTTTTTCTTTTGGCCATGTGATTTTTGATGATGGATTTAACCTTTTTTAATTTGATCATGATCGAAAACGCACTATTACACCACCAGTCCACCGTTCTAGACCAAACTACGTGAGAAGCATCCTCCCCGACAGCAAGGAAATTCAACCTTTATTCTGCCTTTTCTATTATTGTGTGGAGAGAGAGAGAGAGAGAGAGAGGGTGGGGGGTTTGGCAATTTCACAGAATGACAAAAGACCCTTATAAAACCTTAGTTGAGGTGTTTAGGCATCAGGCAAAGTGATATATGTTGTTGCCTCGAGAAACCACGCCACTGGAGTAATCCGAGATTCACCCAACCCCTTCCCCCACCGCCAATAGGGCAGGGCAAGTAAAATCCTGGTATTGCAATCACGATACCTGGATACAACCTTTACTTGATTGGAATCCAGGAGCTGCAGAAAGAAAGGTTATGAACAGAGATGAAGGGCTATAGATGTAGGCTAGACTCAATTTTTTGAATAATTTTGTAGAATGTTCTAAAACTTTCTTAACGGCTTGCATACTGAAAAAAAATCTACACCGCAGTGAAACGGGCTCAAGAAGCTAAATAAATAACGAACACATACAAACGACATTTATTAAGTTGAGACGGTAAAACAAGTTACACGCACGGATTTAGTAGTATATTGGTACATAACATATAATATTACAGTGAAACGATCAATCAATCCTTTCAGATGATCCAGAGTCACATCCTTATCATACTCTTCGCACATCTGCAACTCTTACAATCATTCCGGGGTTAGCAACAACGTAACCCTAGATGTTTGGCCTCAGGTTCAGACGAGTTGCTACCTTTTGTCCAAGAGAACGGTCAGCCTGTGTAACAATACCAACAAAGAACATAAAAATGAGCAAACCATTGCAGATTCATTCGACACTCATGAAATTAAGTGTAGTTTCTACGGTGATATATTAGCATTCCCAAGACTCACCTGAGACAAGTATGAGATCCAGATGCTGCGGATTTCATGAGTGACACGTGGCTCAGACAAAGCGTCAACCCATCGGTGGATAAATCTATCTTGCCTGCCAAACACAGCAGAGAGAATCCAATGTTAGATATCACCAAATTAACATGTTCCATATTAATCATATTATTAGTAGTTTACGACAATAACCTG
This sequence comes from Pterocarpus santalinus, assembly GCA_031439595.1. Lineage (NCBI taxonomy): Eukaryota > Viridiplantae > Streptophyta > Magnoliopsida > Fabales > Fabaceae > Pterocarpus > Pterocarpus santalinus. The sequence goes on from CM062529.1 coordinate 1,842,879, forward strand.
TCAGGTGCCCAGGAACGGTATCTCTCTCCGGCTTCCTTAAAGTTGTTCTCCTTCTCAATTACGCACTGCATTGACAAATATAACCAATGAGTGTCATATAAAGAGACATTCTAAATTCCAAGTCATCACATTAAGCAATTGCTCAGAACTAACCCTTTCACGCCTTCCAGTGAGAATAGCAGAAGGCATGGGGGCCCTTTCTGCATGACGAACAGGATCATACCTTGAAGGGAAGTAATTGACCTACAAATTAATTAGCAGCACTCAGTCAATACAAGAAAAATAAATAAGTATTGAACTAAAGAAATAAAGAATTAAGTGGCAATATCACATTAAGACCCAATATGTGTCAGAATAAGGTATCGGCACTAGTTAGTTTAAATTGCAACCAACTTCTTATTCAGAATTTGAATAAGAAATTAAATATAAGAACAAATATTGATTCACCTCTTCATCCCTGTGCATGAAGTTCATAAAACCGTCATGGTGATTGTTGTGGTGAGCACACTTGGGAGCATTAACAGGAATCTGCAGATAGTTTGGTCCAAGCCTGTGCCTCTGTGTGTCAGCGTAAGCGAATACCCTACCTTGAAGCATCTTATCATTTGAATAGTATATACCAGGTACCATCAGCATGCTAAATGCAAGCTGTTCATTCTCAGCAAAGAAATTATCTATGTTCTTATTCAACACCAAGCGACCAACAGGCTGAAGGGGCAAAATGTCCTCAGGCCAAGTCTTAGTTGTATCAAGCGGGTCAAAGTCAAATTTGTCCTCATGCTCAGGTTCCATTGTTTGAATGTATAGCTTCCACTCAGGGTAGTTACCAGCAGCAATTGAATCATAAAGATCTTTAGTTGCATGGCTGTGGTTGGTTCCTCCAACCCTAATGGCCTCTTCCTCCAAGAGCGACTTAACCCCACAAGTGGGCTTCCAGTGAAATTTCACATAGAGTACTTTCCCAGCCTTGTTGATCAGAGTATATGTATGAACTCCAAAACCTTCCATGTGCCTGTAGTTAATTGGGACACCCACATCATCATAGAAAAAGGTGAACGTGTTAAGGCTTTCAGGGTGGTGGGATAAGTAGTCGAGAATCCTCCAATTCTCCTGGATGTGGGACTTGGGATTGGGTTTGAAAGCATGGATCACATCTGGGAACTTCATCGCATCGCGTATGAAGAAAACAGGAAAGTTGTTTCCAACAAGGTCAAAGTTACCCTGCGTTCACAAAGTAAGAACAGGAATCATGCAATTGCTTCAAAAGATAGTAAAAAGATATTTAAACTCATACAACAATTGTTAGGAAAGGAATATCCTTGTTACTAGAAGATAATTTTAATTTATGCTATATGCTCCCAAATCATTACCTCTCTGGTGTAAAACTTCACAGCAAAACCTCGAGGATCCCTCAAGGTTTCAGGGCTACCACGCTCATGAATAACAGTTGAGAAACGGACAATTACAGGTGTCTGAACTCCAGGGGCTCGAAGGAAATCTGCACATGTGAGGTGAGAAACGTCATGTGTGACTTCAAAGAAACCCTTTGCGCTAGCTCCCCTAGCATGGACAACACGTTCTGGGATCCGTTCCCTGTCAAAGTTTGCAAGCTTTTCGATAAATTGATAATCCTCCAGGAGAATTGGACCTGCCAAAAGGGAAAACAAAAAAATAAATCAGTTAATAACATGCTGCCCATTTCACGCCACAACTTTAAACTTGACAATAAATTATCGTTGAGATAATATTTATCGCCAATTTTTTCATTAATAGTTAAGATAATGTAAATTACTCTCTAAAGTCCACACTTCAGCTTTTATTGTTTTAGTATATCCATAGCAATAAAATTTGAATTTAATGTCTCATACAAATTATTCAAATCTCTTATCACTAGCTCATCCTAGGGGATTCGATTAGCTTTTTATTTAAATTTCTTAAAATACCTTTTTTTTTAATTAAATTCATGATTTATTGATGTTTTTAGTTTTATTCAAATTTAGTATTATTAATATTTTTTAATCTTATTTTAATATTTCGTTATTTGATCTTTTGTTATATTTTATTTTGTCAAAAACCTTTCGCTTTTGGCTCAATTTTTTATAAAATATATTAAATTTAAATTTTGACATAAAAAAATAATTACATCACAAATTAATTCTATTAATCTTCAAAATAGTTTATAACTTACCTCAAAATTTTTCACTTCACATGACTTTCTTTAAGCATAATAATATTTTTATATTTTTCGTTTTAGTATCCTATAAATATGATATGAAATGAAAATAATAAGTTAAATAAATTATTGTTTAATTTTTTAATTAAATAATACAATTATTGATAATAATTTTAAATATAATTAATATTTATTGTCAGTGTAAATAAATATTTATACTAGCATTCAATTATTTTTTTCATATTATTTAATGAGTTTAATATTTCGTATATTGTCAAAACACCTTCAACAACGTAATAATATATAGTATAGAATTTTTATTCCAATAGTATATAATAATTAAATAAAATACTAATTTTAATGTATTATATTACCTTAATTTTTTAAGAATAAAATTGAAAAAATAAAAACTATAATAAAAATTAAGAGATTGAAGCTACAAATGCTAATACAATATGCTTATTTAATATTATATTAAATTATATAAGCACTGAATGGTAAAATATCGGATATGTATGTTATATATTACAATTTATCTGTTCACTTTTGTTTTTAAGTACCATTTTACTACTATGTTATAAAAATTTGAAAAAGTAATTTAATATTTATACTTGTTATAGAATGTTAAATACTTTAAAATTTAAATTAGTTACCAACTAAGATAATAATAATAATAATAATAACAATAATAAATCTTTATAAAATTATTATGAAAAGTTTTTTGAAAAAATAAAAATTTAAATAAACACAAATAATGAAATATAAGATAAGATTTCTTGTTGACCAAAAAAGTAAAAGAAGATTTCTTAAAAATATTAATAATAACGAATTGAAATAATGTTGAAGTAACAATAAATTATTTAATTAATTATAAAAGAAAAATAAATAAAAAAATATTAAACAAAAACTAATTGCATAGGAGTGATAAACAATAGGAAATGATAATAGCCAACCTGTCACCACCATTCTACTTCCCAGGCATGGAATAAAGTTATGTTAAAAGGTTCTTTCCCAAGAGAAGGTTTTACAATTTTCAGCAAATAAGAAGCGACATCAAATTATGCAAACTCGCATGTCCCAAGACCAGTACACAAAGATGGTTGGTTAATCACTCAAAAGGGTAAGATGATACCTCTGGATCCAACAGTTAGAGTTGAGTTGTTGTTCCAAACAGGAGCGCCCGCGTTTGTGGTCCAGAAGGGAGAATTGAAGGCGCTGGATGGCCGGTGCTGTATGAAACAAAACAATACAATGATACTAGTCACCAAACACGGTTTTCCTTCTGAATTGGTTCACAGTAGTAGCTCGCTTAGGCACACAGTCATAGAAAAATGTTCAAAAAAGAAAAAAAAGAAAATGAGTTCCCATGTCTTCCGAGGTCAAGTTTCCGCCATCAGAAACCCAGTTAACATAGACACATTGTACAAGAAGACTTGAAGAAGCATCAAAAGTCAAAACTCAAAACCAAAGGCTTAGCTATAATTGATATCCGAGATTTGTTTTGTGAACAACCGAAGAAACGCTAAGAGCAGGAAGAATGAAGAAAAAGAAAGATTTTTCTTTAACTGATTTCTTAGAAAATAGCTTTGAAAAAATAAGGATTTAATTTGTATATATTATTGATAAATTTTTTTTTTATATAAATATTTAATTATATATTATTATATAATAAAAATATTTAATTTAATTATTTATAATTTTAAAAATTTTATCAATAGAAATATTTTGATTAGATAATAATAAAAAAATTTATTATATTATTATTATATTAAAATTAATCTCAAAAAATAAAAATTATATTATGTTCAAATATAAAATTAATTTATATTTATATATAATATTAAAACATTTTATTTTGTTCTTAAATATTTTTTATATTATAAAAAAGAGAAATTTTATATTTGTCCCTATGATATGGGACGTGACAAATAAGAAAAAATATATAATTTGGTCTATAAATTTAGACACATTGTAGCAAGTTAATTATTTTGAAAACTAAATTATATATATTTTTTAATTTAAAAATAAATTTATTACATCGTTGATATTTCAAAGATAAAATTGTAATTTATCTTTATAAAAAAATTAAAAATTAAAAATTAAAAATTATAACTTTTTGAAAAATACGTATTTTTTTTTTTACCTTTTTATAAGGATTTCTTTGTTTTAGTTTTCGACAAATAATTTATTTTCTCAAGATACATTTTAAGAGTAATGCGATTCTACTAAAAAAAAATATTGCCAAAATTTTTGACAAAATATAAAAGTAGTTATGGGATAAAATAAAATGTTAAGGTCCACTTTTCTATTCAACGGTTAACATATATTTTCTCAAGATACATTTTCTGGCTGTATTGCATTTTCTTACTTTTAAATGATGTAATATTTTTCTTACTGAATGATAAATCAAATATACACTAAAAAATATATGTCAAAAAAATATGCGCTAAAAAATATATAAAAAAGTATTCTTTTAAAAGAAAAAGATCTGTTTTTAATCGAAATAATAGCCGCAAACGAGTTGAAAGTTTCTCCTTAAGTCAAAATGAATCAAACACTGAAGAAATCAAAGGAAAAGCCGAAAGAGATGAGTGAAATAAGGAGATGCCAGATCGGAGACAAAAAGCACTCGAAGCATATGAGAATCAGTATGAGTATGCGTACCTTGTAGGGATCCATTGAACCGGAATGGAAAGAGAGTGAGAGATGAAGAAGACTATGAGAAATGATACGAGACACAGAGAAGCGAAGGCAAAGTGTTCGTGTGGAAAGCGCGAGTTTTATCGCTTTATAAAGGTATCATCTCACACTCACAGGCTCCGGCTTCTGTCTCTTATTTTCTATTTTCGTGTTTTCCTTTTTCATTGCTGTTATCATTATTATTATTATTATTATTATTATTATTGATACAAATATCTTTTATGGATTTAATTCTAATGCATTAATAATGTAACAAAAAATTATATTATTATTTAATTATATATTATCATATTAAAAAATATAATTGAATCTTATCTCATAACTTGAAAAATGGAAGGATTTAATTTAATAATAATATAAAATTCTTATATCAAAATTAAAATTTTTTTTTAGAGATAATTATGTTAAAATTATCGTCGGACAATAAATATGAATAATTTTAACATTCATGAGCTCTTGATTTTTATATAAATATAAATTTAATATATTTATTTTTAACTATATTTATAATTAAAATTTAATTTTAATATACTCAATGTAAAAAGAAAAATTTATATAATTATTTAATTATAAATTATTCATATTATTAAAACATTTCACTATTTGAACAACTACTTCAACAATCATATATATAATAATACTTAATAGATTAATAATAAAAACATTGTATACTAATAATATATCAAATAATATATTGTGATAAAATATATAGAATATAAAAATAACTAGATATATCTTAAATAAAGTTATCATAGCTCAACTTTGTTATTAACATAGTTAAATATAAAGTGTTAGGTATATATCGCTACAAATATCTCTCAAATCAACTCACCAAATAATAATAATAATAATAATAATTCTCTCATATCGCAGAAATCGCAGAAACTATGACTATGACACAACATCTGTATATTTCCAGAAATTTGATTGCGAAGTAGTAATAATTGCACTAATACGAATTGTTAACCATGGTATTATATTCAACGCCTTCATAAGCATGACTGACACTAATCAAAATTGTCTCGCAACAGATAAGACCAAAACCACTAGTATGATCATTATCAACGACAGTGGAACTATAATGAAATTATGAAACTGCATTCAAGAATATTAGAAATTAATGTATTTTTAAAAGGATTATTTAAAGTTAAAGGCAGTTTAAAGTTTTGAAGGTTTTGGGAGCCAAGGCCACCTCAGCTAAAAACTAAAAACAAGAAAACTGAGTAAGTGTGATGGAGACGAGGGAGCGGACGCAGTAAATGAGAATAGTGAGTGTTTTGGTTGGTTTAAAATACTGGTTCAAAGATTATTATGTTTTTTCCCATAATAAAAAAATGTTTGTGTGAATTATAAAAGGTGGGATGACCGTAGAAATGTCTGGATTTTGATGTTGATTCTCATCAGAAAGGATTGGAAATCTAGGAAAAGGCAAATACTCCAACTGGAGGAGGTTGAATTACATTCCATTCAACAACATGACCAAGGCGTCCTTTCAATTCTTACCACGTGTAAGAACTACACCTTGCTTGGTGACTAGAAGCATGTCTAACATCACATACTATATTATGCATATCTAACGCTAACATTGGATTCCAGTGGCCAGAAGTATGTCTAACGCCACGAAGATGAGTTGGGGAAGAGAGACTATGAAAAAAAAAAAAAACAAAATATTTCATTTACTATTGCTAAAAGTTACAGTGGACATAAACATTTAATGGTTTTTTCGTATATAAAGAGAAATTAAGTGAAAATAAAATGGATGAAAGAAAATAAAGAAATAAGAAAAATTAATTAATAAACATTTGAATTATAAAATATATTTTAAAACTTTGGTTAAATAAAAATAAATATTTTATAATTTTTCAAATTTTATTAATTATTAAACATTTTTTAGGACTATAAATTAATCTATTTTCTACCCCTACTTTTCCGTTTTCAACGCACGTGGTCGAGAAAAGTTTCAATGTGGGCTCTGCTGGGTGCAGACTTCTTTTCTCCTCTCAATCTCTCCATTGTCGACCCTTATCCAAATTAGAGAAAACAGTATAATTTCCTAAAATATTTTCTCCTTCGCTTTGTCATCCTCTCGTCCCTTTTTTTTTTTTTGTTGAAACAAACGGAGGTTTAATATTTAGATGAATTTTATTTCAATTGAAATAGAAAAATATATTTTAAAAAAATCCAGAGGTTGCAGTGATATAATTAAAAAATTGAAAAGTATTTAATTTATCAAGGTCGGTAAAAATAAACTAAAAGTATTTTATTTATGCCTATCCGGAAATATATTTATATACTTTTTTAAAAGTTATCGTTATTGAAAAATTTTTTAAAAATCATTATTATATAAAATTTAATGGGTTGAATTAATCTAATTCGTTTCGGGTAAGCTATTACTAAGATAAAGTTCTTTTAGAATTTTTTTTTTATATATCTACAATATTTAAGGATCCGTTTGGTTTAATTTTTGGAAGATATTTTTTTTAAAGAAGGTATTTTAAAAGAGGACCTTTTAAAGAAATTACTTTTAAAAGAATAATTTTTATTTGATTTGAATATGTCAAAAGTAAGTTTAAGAGAATGAATTTTATTTAGATAGGATAAAGTAAAATTACTTTTGATTATTGATATAAGAGTAATAGTAAGATTTCTTTTCAAAAGATCTTTTTCTAGAATAAAAAGTAACTTTAAAGATACTTCTTCCAAAAGGTATTTTTTCAAAAGGCCTTTGAAAGAAGTTAAATCAAATATTATTATTTACTATACAAAGTTATTTTCCTTCTCCTAAAAAATCTTATAATATTTGCAAACATCAATCCAAACAGACACTAAATTAAAGATCTTATTTAAAGAAATAAGTGTTAAATTATTTAATAAATCAAAAATTTAAAATATTTGACCGATAAGGTTTTGAACTAATTTGATGGAAAAGAAATTTGATTTGATGAAAATGAAATCAGATAGTAGTCGATAGTAACAATCTGGAATGTACATATCTACAACTTATAATAAGAGATAGGGCTAAAGGTCTGTCTATATTTCCTGTCCGTGGACGCAGTGTGGCGACGAAAAGTCTCAGAGCCTAATAATTCATGCCAAAATGGGTCCCTTTCGCTTTCGCTCAAGCTTCAACTTGCTGCCGGAGCTAGATATTTATGCTTCTGACATATTTGTTTTATATTTTGTCGAAAACAAAAGAAAAATGTATTTTTTATATATTTTTTTTAAAATTACTATTTTACATTATTTTTAATTTCTTATTGTACAATTATTTTAACAAGTATGTATATTATAACTGGAATAGATCATCTTATATAAAAGTTTTTCATAATATCATTCATAGATTATTATTATTAATTAAAATTTTATGGGCCCATATTTAACCTTATTTTCTTCTTCTTCTTTGTTCTGGATACATTTGACCCTACTTTTTTTATTAATAGTAAATATTTACTCATGATACAATTATGTGAAATCATATGAAAAGATATATTTTCATAACAGCATACTAGTATAAATGACAAGGATGCAAGACGTTTGGGATTCAAACATGGTAACGTAATATTTTTATAAAATTCAACAAGATTTTATTCACAAACAGCACCGCATATATTTTGATATTTTTTTTGTTTAGATGGAATTATCGGTATCCAGTTGTAGAGGTCACTTAATAAAGGTTTTTTTTATTTCTAAGGATTAGATCTAAAATCTCTAATTAAAAGATTAAAATACCTATTATTTTGACCAACCCTATATTAATATAATTTTGATTTTTATTATATTTTGAAATAACCAGACCTCAGACGGTTGATGCAAGCGCAAACTGGAATTAAAATGATAATAACTTCAACTTTTCGCGAATATTTTCTGGAATGTGAAAATTTTGGGACCCACAATTACTAAATTAATATACAATTAGTATTTTGTGGTGAGAATATAGATAAGAGAGTTTGATTTAGATGAGAAATTAGGACCCGCAATCCCACCTTGTTTGTGGCGTTTTCGATTTTGGCCATAAGCCACTTGCGAGAGGGCGACATGGACCACTAGTCCACTAGACCACTACGACCATGACTTATATGCTAGAGTCCTAGAACCATGTGCTTTTACCAAATTTTTGTTGTATGCTTGATCTTTAGGTATGTCCAAGGAGCCATTTTAATAAGCGAGAAGCTGTCGAACACTGGAGCTTACAAATGCTCCGTCATTACGGGGAAATTCATAAAGCAATTGGAACTGTTGAGGTTTTTTTTTTTTTTTTAAAAAAAAAAAGAAAGAAATGGAGGAGCTACGCTCCGGATAGAAAGCCAAACAAGGCGGATGCTACATACGAGACCCCCTTCATTAATATTTTTATAATAATGAAGATGTTTAACAATCTCAAAAATTAAGTTAATATAATTTAAAATAGAATTAATTATATTAATTAGTATAAAAATAAATTTAATCTTTCGTTGAATGTTGTTTGGTTCGATAATTTATAAATTTATTTTAATATACGTTATCATCTTCTCAATCTAGTAGACTGTGGTAGTCGACAGTGGTGGACGGTGGCAACCGGTGGTGACGGGTAGCGACTGCAAATAGTGGCAGATGGGGCGGCAACAACGGTAAACAGTGGTGGATAATGGCAATTAGTGGTTGCCGATAGTAGCAATCGGTAGCTACAGGCAATGGCAACCGCGATGGTAGTCGGTGGTAGGCGGCAGTGGATGGTGGTGGATGACGACGGCCGATTGTTGCAGACTGCAACATCAAACGGTGGTGGACAATAATGGCAAACAATTGATAAGGTGAATTGAAAAAGAAATAATTGGTGTAAAGTGAAAAAATTAGTAATGAGAAGATATAAAATAGAAAAAGAAAAAATTGGGACGAAATAAAATTAATTTTTTAGAACTTATTTTAAGTCTAAATTAGTTTAAATAAAAATTTATTTTAAAATATTTAGGTAATTACCAAACAATAATTATTAAAATTAGGCTCATTATATCTAGTTAATCGATTTTTCTAATTTGTCAAACGTATTGGACTTTTTAATTCAATCTAACTCACAAAATGTGACTTATATTAGGTTGGTGAGTTAATAAGGTTGAAAAATTCTTCAATTATTTATGTATTTTTTTTAGAATTTAATTAGTATGTACTGACAATGTAAAATTATTTTACATTATCAACTAATAGAAATAGAGAAAAGTGAGAAATCATGGTGAATCCCTCATTATAATAGGTAGTTATTTATGTAAATTGATATTTTTTACTATTTCTATTGGCTGACAATGTAAGTATTATACTGTCAATATATTTAAATTAAATTATTCTTTTTATATAGATGTTGAGATTTATTTTTATTGTTAAAACTTACATATATTCATTTAATATTTATGTCAAGATGAGTTGTGTTCCATTATGAATTTGATTTATTATGATAAGTGAGATTTAATTTCATAAATGCCAGATCTATCAAATGACACTATTAATGATTTTCCTCAAAGATTTCGTCCCTCGTACGATTTCTTAGAATTTTTTTAGCAACTCTCACTTGCGTTTTTCGTCGTACAATGGTGATGTAGTAAAAGACAAATTTTACGATTAGCGTAGAAGACAAATTCGGAACGGAAAGAAGGATAAGTGGATCTGAATAGCGTCATGTGCTGTGCGTCCTCACTCTGAGTTATCGCTAGGCACCGTCTCATCCTACGACCACACAGTAGTCGGTTAGTGTTAAGACCGCGAAGAGAAAGGCAAGGACTTGTGATTTGTCCACCGGCAGAAAGATTAACAATTGTGTGTTTGGTTTTGTATTTATAAAATGAATTTAATATATATATATATATTAATAATATAAAATAATTTTATATTATTAATTAATAGAAATAATAAAAAATATTAATTTATATAAATAATTATTTATTATAATAAAGAATTTATTATGATCTCATATTTTTTAATATTTTTATTAATTGATAATATAAAATTATTTAATATTGTTAATACATACCAATTTTATTCTTGATCTAATTTGTTAAAATTAATTTTGATTAAAAATAATTTCTCCATATTGAAAGTACGGGCAAAACAACAATTTTGACATAAACAATTTAAAATATAAATAACATAAGTAATTTATATATTTTTTTGAGAGGTACTTTTATTATATTATTGTCATCTCTGTTTTTAAAATATAAACTTTTTTAAAAGATAAAAATGTGTTACACTTTAACTTAATTTTATATTTTTCATCAAATTTTTATTGTCTTTTGTTTATTTACTTTTTTTTGACTAATTAACAAAGAAAAAGATATGTGCCTAATAATTACATATATTAATTTATTTTGTTGAAAATTTTAAGTATTATTATGCTACCACAAAAAATTATTAACAATAATAATAATTTGCAATGATTATTTAAAAAAGCAAGTTACATACTTCTTCAATTTTTTAATATTTTTAGACTATACTGTGTGATAATTAATGTTAATATATGAATGTTAATAAATTATTTTTGTATTAATCTATTAAAATGATACTAAAATGTTAATTTTATAGTAAATTTTATATTTTTAAAAATCATTAAATAAAGATTAAATAATCTTTATGAATATAGTGTCACTAATATTAGCATATCAATTCTCAAGAATTTATAAAGATGCAACAACTTTAATAATATTAAATACTGAACAATTCAAATAATAATAATAACTATTTTAAGGAAAATATTAACTCTAAACAATAAAGTTCTTATATAGTGGCTAGTTTGATAAATTTTCATACATATTTCAATTAATAAAGTACTTTAGGATAAAATGTATACTTTGAAAATAGAAAGAAAGATTGTATAATAAGATATTTTTCAAAGGAGGGGATGTAATTTAAACAATTTTAAATAATTTTGACATAAACAATTTTTTTTTTGACATGGACATAAACAATTTAAAATATAAATAACATAAAAAACTTTATAAACAAATGAGTAAATATGGTAGTTCAAAACTTAAAACGACTAACACAAAATTTTGCAACTACTTCCATCTTGTAATATTTTAAACTAGTTTCTGACAGTTGTCAAACACGAAAAATTCTTCAAGTAGACCACATCAAAAGAAAAGATCCGATAAGAATAGTTTTGGCATTTGGTTAGTACATGCGTCTATAAAAAGAAATTTGTACAGGTAATTATTGAAGTCTTCACAAGCAATTTATATTATAATATTTTGCTCTCGTAAATCATGTCCAACCGACATGGCAAAATAGATTAGAGACCATATTACTGGTACACCGCTTCTACGCGAAACTCCACGGCCAGCGGCTTGAGCCTATAAAAGAAACAGTTGCAGTTAGTCCACATTCTTCAATTAAGCATGCACACTGAATAGGTATTTATACAAGTGGTTATAAACTGGATCCAACTGACCAAGGTTATAAGAAACTCATTAACCAAGTAACTAATTACAATTAGGAATAATTAATTGAGATAATTTAACTATTACCTATCCTAATATATTTAAAGAGCAATTTCGTAAGGCTATATATTAATATTAATGAAATGAAAAATAAAAATGTAAATACCTTTGCTAGCATTGCAACTGCTCTTCGAGAGACTTGGAAAGCATAAAATACAAAGTACACATGAAATAGAACTGTAATTTTATAAAGTGATTGTAATTTTGTTGGTAATTGATACTGATTTCAGTGGATATCAAGTCAGGAACAACCATAGAAGAATAAAACAGAAGAAAATACAAAAAAGAGAAGAAAAGAAAATTAGAGATATATGCTACACATTTTTCAAGGGCTCTGTCTCCTCTCTAGCCCTACCCAAGGGCCGAATCTTCACTCTAGATTAAATAAAAAAAATCTTCTGTATAAATTAATCAAAAACAAACTTCTGCATTAATAAAAAAAAATCTTCACTCTAGATGGCTCCACTGGGATGCTATGAAAAAAAAAAATTAATAAAAGTATAAATTAATGATACCTACCAATAAGCTGAAATGACTCTATAATGATTAGAGTGAGCACAGTAATATATGCTATCATTTTTTATCCCTCTTTAGCAAATATGGGGCATGGGGCATCTAATGGCGTGATAACATATTAACACCAAGTCACATGTCTGGGGCCAAGGAAGTTCAGGGGCCAAGGAAGTTCAGAGGCCAAATCAATCATATGCGCTAGGGACTCAAGGGCAGACTCGGCTCTTTGGATCGATAGATATCGAAGAGACTCAATTTTTTGTGGGACATTGTATTATTAATAAATTGATTAATGCCCTATAAAACATAAGCCTTCCCGTCACTTTTCGTTTGCATCTGCACATGTTTTGGGCCCGCCGGTGTCGGCCACAAATCAAATCATATCTGCTAGGGATCCCAAGGACAAACTTATCTTAGCCACTTGCATCTACAAATGGTCTACCCCCCAAAAAAGAAAGAGAAATGATAATTTATATTCAAGTTCATTATAAATTTTAGTTTATATTATATTTTAATAATTAATTTTTTATATTTATATATTTATAATTTTAAAATATAAAATAGACTCAGATTTACAGTAGATTCGAGTCTAAATTATTATATTACTATTAAAGAAGTCCAACAACTAAGATCTAAGGTTGTCAATAAAGTTTCTGGCTAGTTAGTGCTCATAATTGCTCCCAAAGCTATAGTAAGTGGCAATGTCATAACCTAAATCAAACTGAAAGGGTGAAGTATGCTCCTCCCTCATATAGTTGGTCAGTTACGTTCATCAGTAAGTCCTCCAATCATGCTATTGGAAAGCCACTTCAAGGCTCCACCATTTATTTAAAGTGAGAATGAGAAGAACGGGATTGAAGTTAGGAGTTGACATTGTTCTTCCCGCCAAAATTATGCCAATATAAATAATTGTGCGCATACGATACTATCTGAACTCTGAAGCTACATTGCAATTATTGGTAATGTGAGATTTTGGCGTAGAATATGTAATGATACACAGTGGAAAAATAACCACGTGCCATCTCTTCTGTAATATGTAATAGTTTACTTTGCCTTACACCACTGACATTCACAGGAAAAATATTGCGTGCTGTGTCTTCATCTGCAAGGTAAAAAATACTGTTCGATTCCCTAGCTCAACTCCACTTGAACATGAAGGAAAAACTATGTTTATCTTCATAACACAGCTTTGTCGCTTTCATGATTATCCCTACCGATGCTCACTTTTAACTTAACCCAAATTACAAGCTTATAGCAAACCATTTATCACATATCCGTAAGCACATTGTGTAACATTAGGCCAATTCTACTATGCTTTATGCGATTTTATATTTTCTCTCAAGTGTAAGCTTTTTTTTCTTTTTATCGTAAGTTTAATTTAAATACTATCTTATACATTTTTTAAAATATCTATATTTTGTTGTATACTTATGTATGTTTGTTTATCAAAATTTTACAGTTTCAATATTCTATTTTCGATTTTAGGTTTCTTAAATATAATAAGATGCTTTATCATTTTACGAGAATTGTGTTATGATCATTAATAATATGTTAAACTCTTTCGATAGATCAATTTGATAGTCTTATATATTTATTTTAATATTTTTTGATAGTTTTATTTATTTACTTGATATTTTTTATCATTATATATTTATAAATATATATATGCGATAACTAAGTGTTTTTCATAATAAAGTTTGACACTAAAATCTTAGAATTTGAATAGTGTATTACATTTTCTCTCAAAATAGATTTTAAATTATCTCTCAATTTCAAGATCATTACTGTAGAAACTACGTACTCAAGACACTCTACAAGAAAAGGAAAAAAACATGCAATCCCGTTAAAAATATAACATAAACATAATATTTACCATAAAACAGCTAAACTTAAGACCTGATAGATTTGAATAATTTATTAAGAATGCAAAAAAAAAAATCATAGGACTGCAATCAAAGAAGGAGGATAAAGTCCTGCTCCCGCAATCTCGCAAAAGGGGGCCTAAGGACCAGAGAGACCGAAATTAAATTTATATAAGGAGGGTTATCTCATAATTTAGTTTATGAACTTAATAGTTAGAAAACTTATCGTAAACATATCACAGTTATAGCATTCATGGTCTCTTGATTACTGTATAAATTAAATATGCATTTAACATTATATATTTAAGTATATTTATAATTAAAACTTAATTTTAATACATTTAAAAAGATTTTTATATAGTGATCTAATTATTAATTATTATATTATTAAAAATATTTTATTATTTCAATAACTATATAAAAAATTGTATATATAATAATACTTAATTATTATAATTATTATTATTTTTGCAAAAACAGAAAGAGAATAAATAAGAGTTGAATATATAATATTTCAGATTTTATAACATATATAAAAAATAATTATTAAACTGTAAGTTTAATTAGGATAATATTTAATTAATTAATAATATAAAATATTTTATACTATTAATATATTAACGTTAATTTCTTATAACAAAATAAATATATAGAATACAAAAATAAATAAATTTATCTTAAATAAAGTTATTATAAGTCAACTTTATTATTAATATATTTCCTTCAAAAGAAAACTGTTATTAATATATTTAAATATAAAGTGTTAGGTAAATATCGCGACAAATATCTCTCAATCACAGAAACTGTGACTGTGACTCGACAACATCTGTACATTTCCAATAACTGATTGCGAAGTAATAATAAGTAGCACTATCGCCCCTATGGCTAACCGAGTTATTATTCAACGCCTTGGTAAGTACGCTAATCAAAACTGTCTCGCCAAGTTTTGTAGGTTTTGCGTGCGGAAAAACTCTTCCATATTCCATATTTTTGGGGGAAATTAATTCCTCCTCCACAATAACATAACAATTCTTAATTTTCTTTTCTTATTTGCCCCAAAAAAAATTAAAGATTCACATAATTCATATTTTTTTTTTTATTTAGCCAAGGTCCCTCTGCTAAAAACTAATAAAACCAAGATAAATGAGTGAGTGTGATGGAGACGAGCGAGCGGCGCATTAAATTAGAATGGATGGAAATTGGCAAGCCGTCGCCTTCTCCTTCACGTGGGGAAAGCATATGCATTAGTGCCTGCTCTGTTTCTTGTTTGTAATAGCAACGAAAAGGCTCAAAGCTCAATAATTCACGGGAAAATGGTCCCTTCTGCTTACTATTCAGCTCCAACTTGTTGGCGCAACTAGATATTTATGTTTTCTACATTATTAAGAGTGTATTGATGTAAATAATTTGGATAATTTATATAAAATTATAAATTTAAACGTCAGTAATACTAATATATATTTAAAAAATGGATGTTTATGCTTTTAGTACTTTTGTTTTACATTTTAACAAATAAAAAAAGAAAATTTTATCTTTAAAATATATTTTAATATTTAACATGTATATCATGTATTTTTAGTATTTAATTTTATTTTTGTAAATTTTATTATTAATTTTTATAAAATATAATATTGATATAAAAATATTACAACTATAAATATATTTTATTACTCAGCTACTTATTTAAATTTAAAATAGATAAAAAATGTAAATTACTATTTCAGAAAATTAGTAGATATATATATAAAAAGATAAATAATAAAAAAATATTTTATTTTTGATTTCTTATTATATAATTATATTACACTTATATCATAATGAGAATGAATTATTTTATATAAAAATTTTAAATAATCTTGTTATAGATAGATTTTTATTATTAATTAATTTTTTTTTTTATGGATCCACACTTAGCCCATTTTCTTGATTGACGGTAAAAGTCTACATAAGACAAAGTCATATAAAATTGTTATATAAAAGAATCTATTATCATATTATTATTATAACACTATACTAATATAAATGACGAGGATGCAAGACGTTTGGAATTTGGACATGGTAACATAATATTTTTATAAAACTCAACAAGATTTTATTCTCAAATAGGACCAGTAATTTGATTTTTATTATATTTTATTTCCATTTTATTAAAATGAGAAAAGAATTAACTCCAAAAAACCTAACTGTTGTTGCATGCGCAAACTGGAATTACCATAATAATCTCTTCGACTTCTCGCCGATATTTTAAGGAAGGCAAAAGATTAGGACCCACAATTATTATATTAATTAATAGATAATTATTATTTAATTTATGGTGGGAATAAAAAGATATGGATAAGAGCGTCGGATTTAGATGAGATATTAGGATCCATCCCTATCATGTTTGTGGCGTTTTACTGAAAATTTGGCCAGGGCCACCTGTGAGAGGCCGACATGCTTTAGTGGTTTGCTTTGCTTCGTTTCCTGTTTGTTGTGTAGCAACGAAAAGTCTTAGAGCTCAATTATTCGAGTTGTAATAATTCATGCGAAAATGGGTCCCTTCCGCTCTAGCTCCGGCTTGTTCGCGCAACTAGATATTTACTATAATTTATGCTTCTGGATTGTTTGTTTTACATTTGATAATTGAAAAAGGGAAAATTTATCCCCGGAAATACTTTTGTATGAAGTAACTTTTTTTTTTTTTTTTACCAA
The DNA here is from genome assembly GCA_031439595.1 of Pterocarpus santalinus. Classification (NCBI taxonomy): domain Eukaryota; kingdom Viridiplantae; phylum Streptophyta; class Magnoliopsida; order Fabales; family Fabaceae; genus Pterocarpus; species Pterocarpus santalinus. Next base: position 1,860,278 of record CM062529.1, read on the forward strand.
AAAATAATTTTGCAACTCTCAAACTGCAAACCAAACGGAAAGTCTGTTGTTCAAGATTCCTCTCTGGATTGTTAATGCCGGAGTTGGTCGATACAGCGATTGTATTTTGGGGAGATGATAACCTGCTTGGGTCTTTATCCTCTACTTCCTGCTTCTTTAACCACTACCCCCACCTCTCACATAATTCACTTATTTCAACTTTTGATTCACTTTAATTAATGCTTTCTTTTGGTTTTGATATTAACCAGCATTTCATTAGTCAATTTATCTAAACTTTAACTTTAAGGATATGTTTGATTAGAAAATAAAAATAAGCAGAAATTTTTTATGAATAAATTTCATATAAAAATTTATACATAAAATTTATTTATAATTTATTTTTATTTTTATCTCTTATTATACATGGAACTCATTAATAAATTTTTATTTTTATTTTTATCCTCTAATCAAACATGTCCCAAAGAAAAGTTGACTCATTAGCCCATTATGCCAAATATCAAATATCAAAAGTGTGGTTAAGTACCTGATTGTATTGAATTTTTGGCTCAAAATATTTAATTTAAATATATTAAAAACTTTCATAAAAAAAACTTTAAAAAATAATTTAATACAAAAATAAAAATATTTTTTTTCATAAATTAAATTTATATATAAAATTATATATAAATTTAATCTATAAAAATTTATTCCTAATTTTTATCCTTTTATCAAACTCACCCATTGAGAGCCTGTTTGGATTCCAGTTTGAGATTGCCAGAAGATCTTTTAGGAGAAGGAAAATGATTTTGTACAGTAAAGTGAGGTGTTTAGTTTAACTTTTTTCAATCCAGAAGGCCTTTTGGAAGAAATATCTTTGAAGTTACTTTTCATTCTAAAAAAAGACCTTTTGAAAAGTAATCTTACTATTACTCTCACATCAACAACCAAAAGTAATTTTACTTTATCCTATTCAAATAAAACTCATTCTCCTAAACTTACTTTTGATATATTCAAATCAAACAAAAATTATTTTTTTAAAAGTAATTCCTCTAAAAGGCCTTCTTTCAAAAGACCTTCTTTTAAAAAAATTTTTCTCAAAAGTTACACCACACAGACCCTGAAACTTCTTCACTCTACAGCAACTAGCATTACTTTCTCGTCTATAATGAGTAACTGCGGCTGCTGACTGAAACCACCTTTTTTGAAAAAAAAAAAAAAATCTTCCCTATTTATTGTAAGTAAGAGGTTCTAGAACTAATCTAAATTCAAAATCCGATATAATTGATGGCGTGCTCATGTTGGAAAACTTCGCGAGAGTTTAGCGAAACTCAAACACTGACTTCGTAATTAGATCTTCACAGCTACTTGCTGTTGCTCTCGCTACATCATCTTATCCAAAATTTCTTTATACGCAATTTCAAGCCTAGATTATATGTGTCGCATCGGGGATTGCAACAAGAGAAAAATTAAATCAATAGTCAATGAAATTCTTATCACCAATATTTTTTTAATTAAAAATATTAGATTTTTTTTATTCTATGGTCTTCAAAAGTCAAATTTGAGTTCCGCAATCAATTATAGAAAAAGACAATTTTAAATTTTGCAGCACCGTGATGCATCGATATTGATTCGGTTATATTAATTAATTATGTAAATTATTAATACTTCCTCTACCCACAGAAATTGTTAATTGAGGTAAAATTTTTTATTTCATAATAGTTATTATTCTCATATATTAATATAATATAAATTTAATTTAGATACATTAATAGTATAAAAAAATTTTATACTGTCATTCAATCAAAACCTTTTATTTGTATAGTCATTCAAGTAGTGCATAATTATGTCAAAGAGTTTTGTTGATATTGTAATTTATAATTGAATATCAGTATAAAATTTTTTTACACTTACAGTATATTCAAATTAAATCTATATAATATTTATTATTAATTTTTTAATTTTATCCTTTATTTTCATTAGTTAAAAGAAATAACTATTTTCTACTGCAAAATAAAGTCATGTTTTCCAGCATATAATAAAATTTAGGATGAATTACACTGACCTCTCCTGAGGTTCAATGTAATTACACTCGGCACCTCTCTATCTATATTATAATTATACATTAGAAGAGTGCCGAATGTAATTACATTGAACCTCAGGAGAAATCAATGTAATTCATCCTAAAATTTAATAAGAGAATTTTAACAAATTTATATTATAATTATACACTAATTTTAAATTTTTTAATCTATATAAATGATCAAATTGATAACTATTGTGAACTAAAAATAGTAACTTTGAAAATTTTTATCTTAGCAAATAAAGTATTTTAACTAATTTTTTAATCTAGAAAATATTTTTTTTACTAAATAAATTAAAAGGAATGGATAGCTTGTTAATTTTCAAAGAAATATTCAATTGAAAAATTTTAGAGCATTAATTTGACAATTTAGATGTTCTAAAAGTATAGAGTTAACAAGTCATCACCGGTTAACAACGAATTTGAAAAAAAAAAAACATATTCACATTATTTATTAACTAGACTAACATACAATTAATATATTTTAATTTTTTTAAGAAAAGAAAATTTGCAAATTTATTAGATTTTTTTAGGACAAAAAATACAGAATAAATATTGACAAATAAAATGAAGATATTGAGAAAAATTAATTTTGACTTGACTTATGCTCTTATGCATCTTCTAATATAATAAGGAGCTCAAAATTACGTAATTTTTTATGAAATGATTTAGGGTTGACTGATTTTAATTTGAAACAAGCCAACTTAAGATTTGTTCAAGAAAATCAAACAAGTATAAATCAAATGAATAATCAATTGAAAATGTTAAAACTCAATTGAGTCAATCTAAAAATATGACAAACTTATTATTTTTTAATTTTATATTAGCTGTTTTTTTGTGTTTTTTTTATATGTTTTTTTATACTTTTATAATTCTCCGACATAAACTTATAAACAAGTAGCTCACAATAGACACCAAAAAACTAGCTCACACAAACACATAACATTTCAGTTCCTCTTTTTTTTTTTTTTTTTTTTTTTTCCATTTTGTGCCCCAAGAGAAAGCTGAACAAAACAATTAAAATAATTTCATACCATCTTAAGAAAAAAAGAAGGACTTCCCACCAGACAAAAGAACAAGCCAGCCCACAAAGGGGCCCAACAAGAAAAATGAGTTTCACCGCCCCATCAACTAAAATGGGAACAAACCACCTAAATAAATCCTCATAGATTTTAACTTATATCAAATGAAAATGAAAGATAACAAAAGCAGGCAGGGCATGAAACAAAGAAAGATCAGGGACTGACTGAAGCTTTACTTTGGTCATGGGTTCCGTCACTGCTCGGTCGCCGGTTGATGAAGCTACGGTGGCTGTGGGACGAGCTCGCTGGCGGTGAGGAGTTGGAGGATTGTGCCCTACCCTGGGTTGCTCTTATGTTTCCTATTCTTTTGATATATTCTTTTCAATGCTTAGTGTGTTTCTTCTTCCTTCCTTCCTTCCTTTCTTTTATTTTGGGGTCGATGTTGCTGGTTTGGGGATTGGTTTTTATGTTGTGAGATGTTTTCTGAGTGATATTCTCGGCGATGTTCTATGTGTGGGTGTTTGGACAGTGAGGAAATTTTGGCGAAGACATATTTGGAAGCAGTCTATGGTTGTTGGAGATTTTTGGTATGATTTAAAGCGAGCTGTGTTGCGCAGAGGTCAAGGTGGTAGTGCTAAGGACAGAGGGTGGTTGATCAGGAATGGTTAATTTTTATTTTTGGGGTTCATGGCTGGGTCGGATGAAGGGAAGAGAGGCAGTGGTTTGGTATTAATTCATATTGATGGGAAATGGATGAGACTTGGCTTATGGGGTCTATGGAGGTTTTAGACAGCGCTGCTTTGTTTTTTGGGTTTAATATGATGAAGATGGTAATGATCAATCTTGGTGTCTCCTCCCCCTCCTCCTCCTCCTATTGCATCTGTCTATTTATTTGTTTTTCAGTTATCTTTAGCTAACAAAAGCTGCTGTACAAGGAGTTGCAGGGCATGCATTTCGGCTTTGTTTGCATGGAGCCTTATGCTTGTCTCCCTGCAACGTCCCCTCTGGTCTTGGAAAAACAGCATGCTCGACCTGCACCACAGAGCGCTCCTCTGCACATACATTTGTTGTTTCCTTTTTGTTCTTGTTATTTTTGGTCAACATTGTTATTTTGCTTACTCTTTTTGTGTCTATGATAGTCTTTTTAAATCATAAAAGGAAAGAAAGAAAAGAATAAATAAAAAATATAAGGGAAAAAAAGCATGTAAATAAGTGATTTAAGCCAAAAGATGATTAACACATGTTTTTAATCATAAAGATGAATTGAGATTGATAAATTGTAGTTGAGGAAATTATGCAATGTAATTTGGAAAATGAAGATAAGATGAAAATGCACAATAAAAGGAGAAATAAAGAGGTGTCATTCATTTATTTTTTTCATTTTTCAGAATTTTTAAATACTCTACTCAATTAATTAAATATATACTTTTTTGAACTCAACCAAAAATTGGATGCCGACAATATAAGTTTGATGCTATTATGTATCCTTTTTTCATTTTATCTAGACTGCTTTATAATTTCCCTTCTTTTTGTTTGGTTCCCTTTATGACAGACCTTGAGAAATAAGCAGCATCTTGCAAAGCAAGAGTCAATAGCTCTGACTTTTAGCTATCAGAGACCGTATGGATGTACTTGATGCAGTTTTGGATCAAGAAAATCAATATATGAGAGGGTATATTGGATTATGTTTGATGTCTATTGTTAAACAATTGGATCAAAATTTATTGATTTAGCCATCATACATAATATTCACATGGATTCTATATATAGTTTACGATTGGTTCGCTATATGTTTTGGTTATCAAACTTTTCCTGGAATTAACTTTGTTTTAAGGTAAAATATAATGTTCAGTGTGTTCGGCTCTGCGGTGGGCAGTTTTGGAGCCCAAGTTCTTGTTTGGGTGAACCATGTTTTAGGTTCAAAAAAGAACCTATTGAGATTTGAGGGTAAAAGCTAACTAAATTCATCGTGTTTTGTATTTGTGTTGAACTTCACTCATTTTACTAGCAACTTGTCTGCTCCCAGATAGTAGTGAATGATCAAAGGGAAGCAAATGGCATGAAACATTTGGACTCTAGCCTGACTAATTTTCTCTATGTTTAAAATAATTACAATAGTTCCTGACCAAATAATAATAATAATAATAATAATAATTACAATAGCTATTTCCAAAACAACACTTAGAGATTTGTGTATCTGTTACCGTTATCATCTTTTTGGTATATCAGAAAATACAGAAAAAAGAAAGACAAGATTGCAATCTATGGCAGTTCCACACGCATGGAGTCAGCAACTAAGAGGTGCGACATTCCCGTAAGTGGTTCATGCAGCTCCAGAAGACATTCCCCAGGCATGGTGGCTTCCCTCGGAGTATGTTGTATCTCTATCTTCCACTATTACTGTTATCTACATGTGTGAATGTGTTGCACGTAGATAAGAAATAATTCAAATACGGTTAAATGTGTTTTGCTTCGTTAATTTATTATATTAATTATATTTTTTACCTTAATTTTAAAAAATTAAACACGTTACACTCTTAATTTATGTGACTTATTGCAATGATTTTCTTTATGTTAAAAATAAATTTTATTTATGAATTATCAAAAATACCCTCTATTTGTAATTATAAAGAGAATGTGAATTCTCTTATTACTTTCATTTTAGGTGGTTGATTATTCTATCGAAGAGATTTCATTATTGTTTCTTAAAAATTTCTTCTTTATTCGAATGGATTTAATAACGTTTAATTGAACTTTAGTAAGTTTGACATTCAAGGAAAATTAGTGTGGAAAATCAATTTTCAGTTAATAAATCTAAACATTTATCATAATTGATTATAAAAAAATCAATTAAAACACACCCAAAATCAGTATAGGCACTCAATTAGCAAAAAGAAAAACCCATAAAGAATTCATTTTTGGGGTCTCTAGGAATAGAGGCTGAGATGCGAGACGTCCACTAAGATAAATACTTCGTCTGTAATATCGAATTAATTGGAATGATAAGGAATTTCTATCTGCTTACCACTTTGACTTCATGAGTTCAAATCTCAATACTTATGTGGTGTTAAAAGGAAAAACTTCAGCTTATAAGACCACAATCATAGGTTTTAAACTATAAATACTTAATGAGTTGTTTGGTAACTTAAAAATCCAATTTAACATAATACAAAATCGAACTGACTATATTAACCTGTATAAAAGAGAATTAATTTAAAATTAAATACTATTTGATTTCAAACTAACTTAAGAGTTAATTTAATTAATTTTTCGCATTAATGAGAAAAGAAATTAACCCAACTCAAAATTAATTTTTTTAAAATTAGTTTTTACCAAAAACTAGATTAACTAAAAATAGTTTTAAGCAATTTTATCAATTATCAAACAATATTTATCTAAAATATGACCATATTATACTTAGATATTTAATTTTCATACGTTGTCAAACAAGTTCTTGGTTTTTGTTTTTTTGGGCGATAAACTGAAAGTCATCGATGAGAAAAGGTCGCTTGACCATCTGGGCAGAGGAGACAGCCCAACTAATCAACAGGGCATGGGATAAACACTGAGCACTACGGTTTGGTTGGGAAGGGCTTAACAAAGCCAGCCCATTACTAACGAGGAATTGAGATATTGGCCCAAATCCTAGCCTTATCCAGAATCCTATCTAAAGACAACGGCCTTCAATGACAAAAAGACATTGGCCGTCCTCGACCCAAAAAAATTTGACACTAGCCTTCAATGATTTAAAAAAAAAAAAAAACCCATTGGCCTTATCACACTCCAGTGAGAAGATAGATTCCCGGCCAATCATATCTGTGCCACGTGGTGCGCAGCATCATCAACTTACCGGGGGGACCAGTTATGGCGTCATTTGTTTGTGCTGCTGCAAACAGAAGAAGTATGTTTTTCAATTTCTTTTAAAAAAAAACTTTTAAAATTTTTTGTGTTATTTATTTGTGCATCTAAAAAAAAAATATAAATAGAAAATAATTAATTTTTCTATTTTTGTCAAAAATAGGAAAAGAGAGAAAGAAAAATGATACCTAAATTTCGAATCAACTCCTTTTTCGTATTATTACCATTCTATCCTTAATTTTTTTTTTGAAATGTCACTTATCCATTAATATTATAATTTTACACTAAAAAAATATTTTTATATTTATTATATTCAAATAATTTAATAATTTTTTATTCTAATTAAAAGTATTTCTACAAATACATCACACAATATTTTTTACTTTTACTTTTGCTTCTATTTTCATTTCTGATTTTGCTTTTAAAAAAGTGTTTCTATCAAAATCTTAATCAAACAAGCTCCAAATCACACTTCTGAAAGCTCTCCCTCGTTCTCATAATACAGAGATAATGAATAAAGGACTTTGGAAATGTCGTGAAAAATAAGTTCATTTCTTCCCTTGCGACTTGTCCTTAGTGTGTTTGCAGTTAATGCCACCCCCTGCTTAAAAAAAATCTCTTTTTTTCTCTTAATTCCTCAAATCTGTTAGCTAACCACTCATCAATTCTGGTGATACTGTTGGCTGTAGTGTAGGCGTGTGTTGGAGTTGTGAGATATACCAAACCAGGGTCGTCCAAGGGCATAACACGAGCGCGGATTCCACCGACTCCGAAAGGCTATTACAGATTGGACAGAGAGGAGAGGTAACCACTCCTGGAACAAATTTTCTCTGATTGCAACTGCTTTATTACATTTTCCATAGGATCAATTACGAGCTTTTGAGGGATCAGTGCCTCCCATATGTGCCCCCCAAATAGAAGAAGGATAAGAAGTCTGAGAACAAGTTCTAAAACCATAAATATGGTTTTCTGTTTGGTCTTCCATAAACATGGTGGCTAAATAACTCAAATCAATACGGACGGTCCGACAGCTACGAAACGATGACCTTTTTTTTCAATTTTTTTTTGGGTCTCGACGAAGCGATGACTTGAAGCAACCTAGCTACGAATAACGTCGGCCATAACCATTCGGCAGCCCCCACTCTCTCACCCAAAACCAAAAGAAAGGAGTAAAGAGTTGTAACCAATTTGTACAACATAAGCATCACGACTCTTAACGAAGCCCCCCAGCACTGACTTTACATAAGGCAGCTTCGTTGGACCTCTAAGGACCAATTGGGCTTCTATGAAAAACTTCAAGACCACCACGAATTCACGATAGAATATGACCAATTATTACATCCAACAAGCCAAATTATTAGGGAACATGAAAGGCTATTAGATATTTAGATGTAGGCTAAGAATTACAATTTTTGAATTATTTTGTAGAATGGCATGCATAAGAAAGTATACCACAGAGAAACGAGCTCAAGAAGCTAGATAAGTAACTGACACATACAAACGACGCTTATTGAGACAGCTAAAGGAGTTGCATAGACGGCTTTTAGGAATATTGGTACGCAACATAATATTGCAATACAAGGATTAATCAATCCTTAAGAATGATCCAGACTCACATCCCTATCATACTCTTCCCACATCAGCAAGTCTTGCAATCATTCCTAGGTTGGCAACAGCCTTAGATGCTCGGCCTCACGTTCAGATGAGATGCTATCTTTTGACCAAGAGAACGGTCAGCCTGTGTAACAATATGAAAAAGAACATAACAATGAGCAACCAATGCCGATTCATTTGACACTCACGAAAATATAGTTCCTACAGTGATAAATTAGCATTTCCAAGTCTCACCTGAGACCAGTATGAGATCCAGATGCTGCGGATTTCATGAGTGACACGTGGCTCAGACAAAGCCTCAACCCATCGGCGGATAAATCTATCTTGCCTGTAAAAGACAGCAGAGAGAATCCAATGTTAGATATCAGCAAACAAATTTCATATTAACCGTATCAGTAGTTTAAGACAGGAACCTGTCAGGTGCCCAGGAACGGTATCTCTCTCCGGGTTGCTTGAAGTTGTTCTCCTTCTCAATTATGCACTGCATTATGAAGTGGAGTCGTCTACACATTATTGCCCAGTAAAGGTGACATTTAAACAGTTTCATGAGTGCTATTCAAAAAAAAATCTTATCATTTGTTTTATGAAAGCATTTATCACAATCCCTTCTATCCAAAACTAATACTGACACATTTAAGCCTAACTTGATTTGCAACAAAGAAATATAACCAATGTCATGTTCAGAGACATTCTAAATTCTAAGTCATCACATTAAGCAATCGATCAGAACTAACCCTTTCACGCCTTCCAGTGCAAATAGCAGGAGGAGTGGGGAACCTTTCTGCATGACGAACAGGATCATACCTTGAAGGGAAGTAATTGACCTATAAATTAAAAGCACCCAGTCAATAGGAAAAAAAATGTATACAACTAAAGAACAAGTGGCAATATCACAATATGAGTTAAGACCCAATCATATGTGTATGAACAAGGTAACGGCACTAGTTATTTAAAATGGCAACCAGCTTCCTATCCAGAATTTCAATAAGAAAATATAATGATTCACCTCTTCATCCCTGTGCATGAAGTTCATAAAACCGTCATGGTGATTGTTGTGGTGAGCACACTTGGGAGCATTAGCAGGAAGCTGCAGGTAGTTTGGTCCAAGCCTGTGCCTCTGTGTGTCAGAATAAGAGAATATCCTAGTTTGAAGCAACTTATCATCTGAATAGTATACACCAGGTACCACAATTCCAGGGCAAAATGCAAGTTGTTCATTCTCAGCAAAGAAATTATCTATGTTCCTATTCAAGACCAAGCGACCAACAGGCTGCAGGGGCAAAATGTCCTCAGGCCAAATCTTAGTTACATCAAGTGGATCAAAGTCAAATTTGTCTTCATGGTCAGGATCAATTGTTTGAATGTACAGTTTCCACTCAGGATAGTTGCCAGCAGCAATTGAATCATAAAGATCTTGAGTGGCATGGCTGTGGTTGGATCCTCCCACCTTAATGGCCTCTTCCTCCAAAAGAGACTTAACCCCACATGTGGGCCTCCAGTGAAACTTCACATAGTGTGCTTTCCCAGCCTTGTTGATCAGAGTATATGTGTTAACTCCAGAACCGTCCATATGCCTGTAATCTTGTGGGACACCCACATCATCAAATAAAAAGGTGAACATGTGAAGGCTTTCTGGGTGGTGGGAGAAGAAGTCGAGAATCCTCCAATTCTCCTGGATGTGGGACTTGGGATTGGGTTTAAGAGCATGGACCATATCTGGAAACTTCATCCCATCACGTACGAAGAAGACAGGAAAGTTGTTTCCAACAAGGTCAAAGTTACCCTGTGTTCACAAAGTAAAAACAGGAATCACGAAATTGCATCAAAAGATAAAGACAGATTTAAACTTATACGATAATTGTTAATCTTGTCACTGGAAGATCATTTTAAATTATGCTATATACTCCTAAATCTTTACCTCTCTGGTGTAAAACTTCACAGCAAAACCTCGAGGATCCCTCAAGGTTTCAGGGCTACCACGCTCATGAATAACAGTAGAGAAACGGACAATTACAGGTGTCTGAACTCCAGGGGCTCGAAGGAAATCTGCACATGTCAGCTGAGAAATGTCATGTGTGACTTCAAAGAAACCCTTTGCACTAGCTCCCCTCGCATGGACAACACGTTCTGGGATCCGTTCCCTATCGAAGTTTGCAAGCTTTTCCACAAGATGATAATCCTCTAGGAGAATTGGACCTGCCAAAAGGGTAAAATAAAACAAATTTTCAGTTAAATAATATTTAGCCAGATTCACCATCCAAGCTTTACAACAACAGGCAGATACATAAGCACCCTCCCCAACAACACTAAAAAAAATCCAGAAAAGAACAGAAGGGAAAAGAAATTAACAAAGATATTCCTCCACTAACAATAATTTAGAAAAGGGTCAGAACTATTTTCCTGCGTAAGATAAGAATAATATGCTTCAACATAGATAAATGAAAGAGGAGATTAAACTATGCATGGCATATATAATTTCTATGATATGAATAATTTGGGGTTGCACTCTGAATACTCAGCAATAATTACCAGGGGTAATACCTGAATATAAAAATCACAGTGCTATACTCAACCACATACAGTCAGTGTTTTGCTTAAACATGGGACCACATCCTGGACGAATAGCACTCACTACTCCACACCACAACGTTAAACTTCACAATAAGATACCCTTGAAATTAGATTATAATTATCACCATCCACTTCACCAGCATGGAATCAACTTATGTTGAAAAGCAAGTTTCTTCCAAAAGAAAGTTTAAAATTTTCAGCAAATAAGAAGCCATTCAAACGAGTTCGGACATCAAGTTATGCTATCCCAAGACCAATTTGTTCATGGCCTCCCAATACACAGAGATGGTTAATCACCCAAAAGGGTAAAAGATGATACCTCTAGTTCCAACGGTTAGGGATGAGTTATTGTTCCAAACAGGAGCACCCGAGTTTGTAGTCCAGAAGGGAGAGTTGAAGGCGCTGGATGGCCGGTGCTGCGTGAAACGAAACAACGCAATGATATCAGTCACCAAACACGGTCTTACAATTGAATCGATACACAGTAGTAACTCGATTAGACACACACAGTCATAGTAAAAAAAGAAAAAGAGGAAAAAGAGTTTCCCATGTTTTCCAATGTTAATTTTTCATCATAAACCCAGCTAATAGCCTAACACAGACACATGGTACAACAAGACTTGAAGAAGCATATCTAAAATTCGTTTTGTGAAGAACCAAAGATAAGCCCCACAAAAAAAAAAAAAAAGAAATGAAACGATTAAAGCAGAAACAAAGAAAAGATAGAGTTTTTTCCTCAAGTCAAAATTAATCAAACACACCAGAAATCAAGGGAAAAGCAGAAAGAGATTAGTGAATTGACGAAATACAGAGTCGAAGACAAAGATAATTGAGATGAATGAGTATGTGTACCTTGTAGGGATCCATGGACTTGGAATGGAAGAGACTGAGAAATGAAGAAAACGAAACGGTGAGATTGAGAGAACCGAACACAGAGCTTCCTTGGGGAAATCGCGAGTCTTAGCGCTTTATAAAGGCTCCCTATTTTTTCTCTTATTTTCTATTTTCGTGATTCCCATCGCTGTCCTTTTTTACTGAACCAAAAAAAAACTTGTATCTTCTTCTTCTTCTTCTTTTTTGTTTTTTTTTTTTTATTTAATCAAATGAAAAATCTCGTTTCCGACCGATAATAGGAAGTCCAGGCTAGGATTAATTCATCATGCCAAAAAAGGATTTAAATCATGATTTTTTTGTGTTAAGAAACTATTAAATTATAGATTACATTCTTTCTTCATTTATGCATTAATTTTTTATTTATACATTAATTATATTTTTTATATCAATAATAATAAAATTTGAACCTATATAATTTTATGCAACTTATCTAAATCATTTGCCATTATCTCGCTTGTAAGGGCTTATGCACTAATGATTTTACACAACTGAAATAGATAATCATTCATTTATTTTTTTATAAATAAATAAATCATTTCTATAAGATAAATAAGTTAAATGATAAAATTTGTAACTAATGAGCATTGGATATAATAATACGTACATTTTTCTTTAAATAGATTCAAATTTATAAACATGTTTAATTTATTTGAAAAGTAACTTAATAACTTGGTTGTCATACTAATTACTAGAAAAACTAAAAGGACAATGCATTTGGTTAAATAAGTCAATTTATTGAATTATTTTTCAAAATAATAGTTTTCTAAATTTTATTCTTTATTTTATAAAAAATTGGGTATTATAATAAGGCATTTTTAATGAGAAATATAGAAAAGATAAGCCCCATATTTTAATATTTAATCTATATCTATAATATCATATCATTCTGGTGTGTAATTTGAATTTTTGTAAATTATTATTGTTGGTTAATTTGTTAAAAATCATAGAATAAATATAAAAATTGTACGATTATAAATATATTTCATTACTCGACTACTTATTTAAAGATTTAAAAGTAAACATATTAATAAAAAATACAATGTTACTATGATAGATAAATTAATAGATAAATATAAAAAGATAAATCATAAATATTTATTTTTAATTAAAATTGTTTATTAGTATTTTAAATTTCTTATTGTATAATTATATGAACAAGTACATATTTCTTATTTTAATATGATGGACATAAAATATATTCTCTTTAGTTTATTTTACTTGTCATTTTAAGTAAAAAAGTTTGGTTCGCTTTAATTTTATTTGTAATTCTCACGTATCATTAAAAAGTTTATACTTGTTTTTTAAATTTATCTTTCTCACAATTTTAAACCTAATAAATAATGAGAATAGTCTTTCTTGTTTTCCTTACTCATATTTTATAGTCAAATCTTAAGCTTTGTGCATATAACTAAAATGATAGATAAAATGAAAATAATAAAAATCAAAATACATATGGTGTTATTTGCGAATTTAATATTATTGAATTTTACACAAGCTAATAATATTTTTTATTTATAATATCTGCCACTTTATTTATTTATAAAAGTATTATAGAATCTAAAATTAAGGATTGATTATAAAAATATTTATCAAATTATCTTTATTTAATAATTAATTTATTATTTATAGTATTTAAATTTATATAGAGGATATAATTAAAAATTTTATAATAATTTTGTTTATAAAAAATATAAAAATAACAAATAAATTGAACTATAAGAAATTTTCTAAAATCCAAGATAGTGTGAACCGGAGGGATTCTTGCCATTTATACCTAATAACTCCAACAAACCCAAAGGTTGACGCATACACGCAACTGGAATTAAAATGATAAACTCTTCAACCTCTCGCTGATATTTCATGGCGTGTAAAAAATTAGGACCCACAATTATTATATTAATTAATAATATAATACGTATTTTATGGTGGGAATAAAAGGATGCAGATAAGGGAGTCGGATCGAGCACGACCAAAAAAATAAAGAGAGAGACAGTTGGATCAAGATGAGAAAAAGATTAAAATATTTGAGAACGTCATGCACTCATGGTTCCTTATCTTGTTTGTGGCGTTTTCTTCAAAAATTGGCCGGAGCCACTCGTGAGAACGGCGACATGGACCATTACTACCATGACACGTATGCTAAAGTCCTTGAAACGTGTGTTTTCACCAGAATTTTTTTTGTTAATTTGCTTGGGGCTTGGCCGTGGATGTGCTCAAGGAGCCATTTTAATTTGGGGAAGCTATCAAGCAATGATGGAGATTGGAGCTTACAAATGCTGCGTCATTTTTAATGGAATATCCACAATTCACACTTGTAACTGTTAAGGATTTGAGGTCACTTCTTGTAAGCCCGCGAGAAAAAGCTAAACAACGCGAATACGACATACGACACCCCCATGCAAAGAATAATAATAAGTGGGGTTAATTCACGGCCTTGTGTGTCTGGGTTTTTTTTTTTTTTTTTTTTTTAACACGATTGGTTGGGATCATATTTATTATTAAAAATTCAATTAATCTGACTCAATTTATAAAAATTTCAAAGGAGATTTTAGATCTTTTAATAAGAATATTTTAATATTTATGCTAAGATGAGTTGTGTTTCATTATGAATTTGATTTATTATGATATGTGAGATTTATTTTATAAATGGCACTAAAATTAAACTTATATTAAAAATGTTGTCTTTTTATATTTTATTGATTTGTTGATGTCTAGCAAATGTGAAGATTTTTCCTCAAAGATTTCATTGTTTCAACGATTTTCTAGATTTTTTTTTTTAGCGCATTTTATAGATTTCTTTAACAACTCACTTATGTGTTTTCGTCGGAACCACGATATGGTAAAAGACAGATTTTAAAGGGAAGATAAGTGGATGTAATAACATCATGTCCGTTGCTATGTCACCATGAATTGTCTTTCTCACCGTACTCCATCCTATCCCACGAGCATACGGAACAGTATGTTAAGACTGCGAAGAGAAAGGCACGACTTGTCCAATGAGGCAATGGTAGAAAGATTATTTTTTGTAGCATTTGGTCTGTAAATATTAAGTTAACTGAGGCCGAGTATTGTCTGAGGCCCAATCATCTACCCAAAAAATTGTCCGAGGCCCAATTAATGATACGAGCTAGGGTCCCAAGGTCAAACTTATCTTGGGCTGCTTTTGCCTCCGCAGGTCCAGTAGGCGTTTGCATCTACAAATGGTCTAACCCCCTCCACTACCCTATATCCATATGTTTTGAGTAAATGTTGATTTTGGACTTGCGGTAAATCGGTAATGCATGTGTTTCATTTTAATCTCTAAAATTAAAAAATTAATAACTTAATTTCTAAAATTATAAAATATGACTTAAGATAGTTTTTAGGGTGATTTAAGTTAGTCCTAATACTTTGAATTTTGATGCCAATTTAATCCTAAAAAAATTTTGATACTAATTTAGTTTTGATCCTTTAATTTTTGGTATCAATTTCATCATTTAAATTTATTTATCTTCTAATATTTTTGTTATTTTCAAGTTAATATAGTAGAAATTATCTCCTTTCATTAGTCAAAGAAGATAAATAGATAACATAATAATGCATTAATGTGTTAACTAGGATGAACCATAATGGAAATTACTGATAATTTGATGGAAAGATGAAACTAATATCAAAATTTGAAGTGTCAAAATTAAATTGATGCAAAAAAAATTTTCAAGACCAAATTGATATCAATTTCAAAATATTAGAATTAAAAAATTTATTTACTCTATTTTTATTTTTGATGTGAAATGTAGTTTATAACTTAAAACGACTAACTCAAATTTTTGTAAATAGGTCCATCTGATATCATTTTAAACTAGTTTTTGAAGGTTGTCAAGCATGAAATTTTCTTCAAGCATATCATATCAAAAGGTTAGATGCGATAAAAATAAAATTGACATGCGGGGCATCCATAAAAAGAGCCTTCTATAACTAATCAATGAAGTCTTCATAAACAATTTCTATTGAAATTCCTTTCTTCCATAAAAAGAGTCTTCTACAAGAAGTCTAAATATCACGTCCAACAGACAAGGCAAAATAGAGGCTATGCAAATGGTGATCAGCTCCGTTGTACACCCCTTCCAGGCGCAGCTCCATGACTAGCAGCTTTAGCCTTTACAAGACCTTATACAAGCAAAATTTGCAGTTATATCCGATATATTCATAAGCAATTTTTTTAGGGCTAGATCTCTACTAATGAACCAAGAGTTTCTTATTATTATTATTATTATTATTATTATTATTAATTACTTTTTCTCAAAAAAGGTGATGCCTTTGCTTTTCTCTCAACCGACGCCAAGTGATGCACCCTTGCTCGTCAAGAGATTCAGAAAGCATAAAAAAAACAAAAACACATGTATAGAATAACAAACATGAAGTACACAATCACTTGAAAATAAAAAGAAGTACCATGTTGTAAAGAAAAAGTACCTTGATTCTTGCATCTAATCTAAACTGGGGAGCGTTTTTCAGGGTGTCTGCTATGGGTGGCTTTTAACATGGTCTCCGAAAAAATTAAGGACCATGGTAATCTTTAACAACGATCATTGACTTTATGAAGAAATTTACAGATCAACGGTACACAATTAAAGAGGGCCCAAGATCCAAAGAAATGACAACTAAATTTACAAAAAGAGGGCTATCTCATAGTTAGTAAATTTATTATAAAAATATCATATTTCTAGCATTGATGCCCTCCTTGAATTATAGAGACTCTGGCTGTGACCAGACAAAGAGATACTAGACAACATCTATATCTATACATATATAAGAAAATTGTTTAAGATGTCATAAGAATTTTTATTAAAATGATAATGAAAATATATAATAATTAATATATTTAATATGTAAAAAAATTTTTTTAAAAGATCTTTTAAAATTTTAAAAAATTTTTTAAAAGAAATATTTTTGAGATTATCTTTTATCCTAAAAAAAGATATTTTGAAAAAGAATAGTATTATTATTCTCACATCAACAATTAAAATTAATTTTACTTTATCCTATCTAAATAAAATTTATTTTTTTAAATTTATTTTTGATATATTCAAATCAAATAAAATTTATTTGTTTAAAAATAATTCTTCTAAAATATCTTCCTTAAAAAAATCTTTCCCTAAAAATTAAAACAAACGCAGTGATAGTAGGTTGTACTAATCAAAATTGTTAACAATGGTACTATTCAAACCATTATGAGTTTGACATGCGCTGATCAAAATTGTCTTGCAAGTTGCAACGGATAAGACAAGTACCATTAGTATGATCATAATCAACGGCGGAACTATAATGAAATCACGCAACTATGTATTTTCGAGAATATTATAAACAATAAACAAATGCATTTTAAAATTTAGACGGTCTTGGGAGCGAAGGCCACCTATGCTAGAAACAAGAAAAATGGGCGCGTCCTGAGGGAGAGGACGCATTAAATGGGGACATATGGAAAATCGTAGGCCGTTGCTTGCTTCTTCACGTGGGGAAAGCAGATGCTTTACTTTGCTTGGTTTCATGTTTGTACGGTAGCATTGAAAAGACTCAAAGGCTTAATAATTCATGCGAAAAATGCAAAATGGGTCCCTTCAGCTTCTGCTTTGGCTTCAGCTTGTTGGCGCAATTTAATATTTAACGCTTGCGCTTGTTCATGGTTCCTCTCTGGAAGCTGAACTTGGTCGAAGCAGAGTTCGCACTTTGTGGAGATGGTAACCTCTTTGGGTCTCTGTCCTCTACTTCCTGCCTCTTTAGCCACCGCTTCCACCTCTCACGTAATTCACTTATCTCATCTTTTGATTCACTTTCATTAATGCTTTCTTTTGGTTTCGATATCAACCAGCATTATGTAACCCTAGATGTGTAACACTTCCTTCGTTCTACAATAACTAGCGTTATTTTCTACTCTCTAGTAAAACTGAAACACTGGTTTTGTAATTTAGATCTTTACAACTACTTGCTTTTGCTCTTGCTACATCATCTTCTCTAATTTTTTTATTATTATTATTATTATTATTATTATTATTATTTTATATAAGCGATGGGAGTCTGGACTATATAGGCTCGTTGATACTACCTATTGATTGCATTTATCTGTAATGCTTTATAATATTCTCCTTTTCTTTATGGCAGACCTTGAGAAATAAGCAGCATCTTGCAAATGTAAAGCAAAAGTCAATAGGTTTGACTTTTGGCTATCAGAAACTGCATGGATGCACTGGATTCAGTTTTGGATCAAGAAGATCAATATATGAGCGGGTATATTTGATTATGTTTGATGTCTCTGTTGGACAAATTTACTGATTTGGCTGTCATGCCTGAGAAGCATGGATTCTAGATATAATTTAAGGTTGGTGTGTTGGGTGGCAAACTTTTCTTGGAAATAATTTTGTGTTTACCTTAAAATACGAGGTTCAGTGTGTTTGGCTCGGTGGTGGGCAGTTCCTACATGTGATTTTGGAGCCCAAGTTCTTGTTTAAGTTAACCACCTTCCATTTCAAGTTTTAAAAAGAATATATTGGTGGTAACAGCTAGCTAAGTTAATTGTGTTTTGTATTTGTGTTGAACTTTGCTCATTTTTCTACTCCCAGATGGTGGTGAGTGATCAAAAGGAAGCAAATGGCATGAACATTTGGACACCTGACTAATTTGTTATATGTTTAAAAGAATCACAATAGTTATTTCTGTCTCAACAATCTCCCTCACTAGAAAGAGACTTGTGTATCTGTTATCTACTTCTATAAATGTGCGGCACATAGATAAGTTCGGTGTGTTTTCCTTCAACCAGGTGAGGTCTGGTTTCAAAGGCATTGCTGTTATGACAGATGACAAGTCAACAATGTCATCCATTGGGGAAGACTTAGAAGATATTGGCATCTTGCATATTGATCCAGCCCTAGAACCATATAAAGATCACTTCAAATATAGACTGAAGAGATATGGAGATCAGAAAAAGCTTATCGAAGAATATGAAGGAGGTCTTGAGGAATTTGCAAAAGGTGATTCTAATTGTTTGCAATGTTCCACTTCTGTTTTCCTTTTCTGTACATCTATGCATACAAAATTCAGATAACTGCTAAGAGTCTATGTTGGATAAAATCAATTAATTATGTTGGATACATCAGCTTCTTGAAAACAAATTCATTTAAACAAATACAATCAATTGATTATGTTGGATGCATCTATGCTGGATTGATTTTCTTTTCCCTATATATTTAAATGCCTCACAATTTATTGGATTGGTTCTAGATACATCCTTGATATAATGTTTCCTTTGTTTTTTTCTCGCTCTCCCTTCTTTCTTTTAGGTTATTTGAAATTTGGATTTAACAGAGAAGAAGATGGCATTGTGTACCGTGAGTGGGCACCTGCTGCTCAGTAAGTTATCTCTATATACACATTAGTCATCTTTGTTTCTCATTATTTTATTTAGTTTTCTCATCGGATGTTATACTTGTTTCAATGCAGGGAAGCACAAGTTATTGGGGACTTTAATGGATGGGATGGTTCCAACCACCGAATGGAAAAAAACCAGTTTGGCGTTTGGAGTATTAAGATCCCTGATGCTGGTGGAAATCCAGCTATACCTCACAATTCGAGAGTGAAGTTTAGATTCAGACATGGTGATGGAGTCTGGGTTGACCGTATCCCTGCTTGGATTAAATATGCCACTGTTGATCCTACCAGATTTGCTGCGCCATATGATGGTGTCTACTGGGATCCGCCACTTTCAGAGAGGTCCCTTTATTCACATATCTATTGGCTTGTTAACTTCAATAAAGAATAGCATCACATCTGAAGGATCAATGCTAAAAGCAATGCCACGTGTTAACTGATTTTGAAATCTTGTGAACAATATCCTTGCCCTGAAAACTCAAATACTTTTATAGGAATGCATTGATCTCAATTCAAAAGAAATTAATTTAATTGAATTACAAATTAATTATAATAAAATATACATAATTATTTCAGTTGAATTATAAATATACTCTCATCTTTGAGACATATATGAAATGCAATACTTGAAATATGATTCATTACAAATGAATTGAATTCACTCGCTAATGAATTCTACCAAAATCCTATCAAATGTCATCATCTAAAATTGTCAATCCAAATAATGATTGATGAATGAATTAATGAAAGGGATTCCAAATTTTTTAAATTCTACACACTGGCATGCTTTGTTACTACTTTCTGCTTGATCATTTGAAAAAAAAAAGGTGTCTGTTGTACAGGGTTTAGTTTGCAAGAGAATGAGCAGAATATCAATTGCACTATATCTAATAGTTGTAAATTGCTTAACCATACAAAAAGATTCTACCATTTGGTAATCTATTTGGTACTGTGTTTTCCTCACTCCATTTCTGATGAAAGTATCTCAGCTGTTTGTTCACCCTCTTGTACGTTCTGCAGGTATCAGTTTAAATATCCTCGTCCACCGAAGCCCGATGCGCCACGGATATATGAAGCTCACGTGGGAATGAGTAGCTCTGAACCCCGCATAAACTCCTACAGGGAATTTGCAGATGATATTTTGCCCCGTATTAGGGAAAATAACTATACTACCGTCCAGTTGATGGCTGTGATGGAGCATTCCTATTATGCATCATTTGGGTATCATGTAACAAATTTTTTTGCTGTGAGCAGTAGATCTGGAACCCCTGAAGATCTTAAATATCTAATAGATAAAGCCCACAGCTTAGGTTTGCAAGTTTTGATGGATGTTGTCCATAGTCATGCTAGTAATAATGTTACCGATGGACTCCAGGGCTATGATGTTGGCCAAAGTTCACGAGATTCTTACTTCCACACTGGAGAAAGAGGCTATCATAAATTATGGGATAGTAGACTCTTTAACTATGCCAATTGGGAAGTTCTTCGTTTCCTTTTATCTAATTTAAGGTGGTGGCTTGAGGAGTTCAAATTTGATGGATTTCGATTTGATGGAGTAACATCAATGCTGTATCATCATCATGGGATCAACATTGCATTTACAGGGGATTATAATGAATATTTTAGTGAAGCAACAGATGTGGATGCTGTTGTCTATCTGATGCTGGCTAATTCTCTGATCCATAATATTTTGCCAGAAGCAACTGTCATTGCTGAAGATGTTTCTGGCATGCCTGGACTTGGTTGTCCAGTTTCTGAAGGGGGAATTGGTTTTGACTATCGTCTGGCGATGGCCATCCCTGACAAGTGGATCGACTACTTAAAGAACAAGAAAGACCATGAATGGTCAATGAAGGAAATCTCATTGAGTTTGACTAATAGGAGATACACTGAGAAATGTGTCTCTTATGCTGAAAGTCATGACCAGGTATGAGCTTTACCAATTTGTGTCAAACCTTTGTGATGGAAAATTGGAAGTACAAAGAATTTAGGCAAAGTTAAATTGTGAACAGCAAAATGATGGAAACTACTGGGGACAAATAATCAGGAATTTTATCTCTTTTCATTGGCTTTCTGATGTTTTTAACTTTTTGCCTTGGGCAGGCAATTGTTGGGGACAAGACTCTTGCATTTTTTCTAATGGATGAGGAAATGTATTCTGGCATGTCTTGTTTGACTGATGCTTCTCCTACTATTGAGCGAGGGATTGCTCTTCACAAGGTCGTTTATCCAATCATAAAAACTGCTGCAGTACAGCAGTCATATAGAAAATGAATTGCAAAGCAGCTAATACAATACATTATCATTGTCACTTTATAATTTCTGTGTAGCCATTGATATTTTAATCTTGTGCAGATGATACACTTCATAACCATGGCACTAGGTGGGGACGGCTACCTTAATTTCATGGGCAATGAGGTATGCATAGTGCTTCACTTTTCTGCCTGCAAAATTGCTGCTCTTTGTTAATAGTACAGTGCACCTGACATTAACCTTTTTTTTTTTTTTTTTTTTTAAATGCTAATTGTTTGTGAAAAAAGGATTCCCCAGAGGTGATGTTATTTTCTTTCACATGTGCCGAAATGAAATCAAATGTTTCTTCTTCTCCTTCTCCCCCCCCCTTTTGTTGGTTTTCTTTTTTTTTTTGGGGGGGGGTGGGGTGGGGGGGAGCTGGAAATGTTCTTGCATCTCACTCTTATTGCTATAATTTTGTACTATGTTTTATTATTTGTTAAATTGTATTCATGAGGCGATTTTTAGTTTGGCCATCCGGAGTGGATTGATTTCCCAAGAGAAGGCAATGGATGGAGTTATGAGAAGTGCAGGCGTCAGTGGAATCTGGTGGATACAGATCATTTGAGATATAAGGTAATAATATATATATTCTAGGGAATGATGGTTTTCAGGTTTTTTTTTTTTTGTGGTGGAGGGGGGGGGGGAGGCTGTAAATTCCATATTTATTCACTTTTACACAGAACATTGACATCTCATTAGTCACTTCAACCCTCAGTACGAACTCTTCAGAAAGTGCCCAAACCAAGTTTAATTAACACTGATTCCTCATTAAATTGGGATAAATCAATCAAGCAAATATAAATCTTTAAAGTATAATATGAAAATTTTCTTTTTTACAATTTTTCGTATATGATGTTAATATAGACAATGGAAAAATGGTATAAACAGAAACATGCTTTCAGATATTTGTTTTACCTGTTTTGCAGAAATCTGTTTATTCTCTTGTTCTTGCAGTTTGTTGGTTGTCAGATATATGTCATATTTTTGTTTTTGGGACTTGTGCAGTTCTTGAATGCATTTGACAGAGCAATGAACTTGCTTGATGATAAATTTTCATTCCTCGCATCAACAAAACAGATTGTGAGCAGCACAAACGAAGAAGACAAGGTGAATCCCTAACGGTTGTACGATACTCATTCATAATATGATATTATTTTCTAGGCAATTAAGAGATTTGTTTATACTAAGACTGATTAAAATAGGATTGCTTTCAAGAAAATATGCATAGGCATTGTGATCATAATGAAGAAGGTATTTCTGAAACACAAGTGACTAGAGAAGACAAAACCATCAACATGCCATTGGCTAATCTGAGTTAATTTCAAGTATGATTCAGTGCTATGTTATAATTAAATGCCTATTGGTTTTTTCTGTTATAGGTTATAGTCTTTGAGCGTGGAGATCTGGTGTTTGTGTTCAATTTCCATCCAGAGAATACTTATGAAGGGTATGTACTGTGTTCAATTTTCATTGTTTATTTTTGGGGAATTTATTTATGTCAGGTTGTTTTCTATAAATATTACTGTAATAATAACTACCCACCTTTGAGAAAAGGATTTGTTGGTGCTGTATTACTGTAATATTAAGTGTCAACCACAAATAATTTGGCTTAAACGTATGCAGGTATAAAGTTGGGTGTGACTTGCCTGGGAAATATAGAGTTGCATTGGATAGTGATGCTTGGGAATTTGGAGGACGTGGAAGAGTAAGAAGCCCTAATCTCTCTGGTGGAATACATAAGCATAAGCAGGGGTTTCTATCCAAAAAAAAAAAAAAAAAGCATAAGCAGGGGTTGACCTATGTTCAGCCCCCCACACACAAACGCACAAAATATAAAAAAATAAACAACTGTTTTGAAATTGCAAAGGCTTCCGTAATTTTTCTTTATTTAAATATAAACCTATTAAATTTCATTTTATCTCCCAAACCTTATATTCTTTCCAAGTATAATGATTTATTACATGCCAATTGATTCTCGGGAGCAGGGGTGAGATTGGATAACAGCAGGGGGAAAACGTGGCATGAATATAAAATCATTTAAACCTGTTCTGATTTTCCCCTGCAAGTGGTAGTGAGTGACAAAAGTGGCTGTAAGAGGTGAGGAGAAAGAAAAAGACTGGGAGGGGGGCTGTGATTTTTAAAGTTCAACTCAGTTGCTATTATTCTATGGCTCCTGAATATATGTACTTGTCATTTATTTTTCTTTTTCTGTTTTGCTGACAAGGTTGACCATTTCCCACTCCCAGGTTGGTCACGATGTACACCATTTCACATCCCCAGAAGGAATACCAGGAGTTCCTGAAACTAATTTTAATAATCGCCCCAATTCCTTCAAAATCCTCTCCCCCTCTCGCACCTGTGTGGTATGTTTATCGCGGCCCTTTAAAATCTCTCCTATTCTTTTTCAATTGCCCATGCTATTTAATCCTTGTTATTTGTATATTTTATGCCTCTTATTTTGGGCAATGGCACCATGAAGGTTTGAGCTACTTCCATCTCTTACCACTGCTCATTCAAAGGCTTTATGGCATTTGTTAATATGCAAGGGCACTTCGTAAGAAACAATTATTGGTGTGTCTTTGTAATGAATGCATTTTCTGTATTGGTTCACAAAAAGATTGTAAATATTAAAATTCAAAGTGATTCCTTATTTACTTTCGTGAGCACATTTTAATTTGAAATGATAGTATGATTTCAAACAGAAGATTTGCTTTTTAATCTATTCTTACTCAAGGCACAGCACAATGAATTTCAGCCGATAGGTTCACTTTTTATGTTGAAATTGTATTTGAGCTGCGAAGTGTTCTTCCCAACAATTTGAACTGCTTATTAGTTTGGCTGGAAAGATAAAAATAAAGTATGATTTCAAAAGGAAGAACCTCTACTCTGTCCTTACTGAAAGACAAGAATGGATTTCAGCCCATGGATGCTTGATTTGTCATGTCAAAATTATATTTGAGCTATTCAGTTGAAGCTTTTCTTTTGCTTTTCCCTGCAAAATGTGAGTTGCTAATTCAGTTTGAAAACTCCTAAAGGTATATTATAGAGTGGAAGAAAACCAAGAAGAAAACGGCAATGGCAATTTGGTTGTGGCAAAAGAGACTTTGGCTGCAGCAGATGTTGGCAAAATTGCTGATGAATCGGTTTCTACTGGCGAATCTGCATATGTTGCGGAAACTCTTCAGGAAGCAACTTCTGTAGAAAGTGAAGTTGTTGGGGACATACAAGAAGATGCAGACGACTGAGAATCTTTTTCCATTGTGTTCTTAGCAGATTTTACTTGGCAATATCCAGTGCATGGGATCGTAGGTTTTTTGAATCAATGAAGGGAATTCGTTTTGTAAATTTTGTGTATAGGTGTGTGTGTAAGAGAGTAAGAGACAACTTCTTATGTAACTAGAACTATGCTTCATATCTTTGATGAAAATTCTCCCGTTTTCCCTGAAAGATAAAACTTATTCGAGATCTGGCAAGTAAACAGAAGAAATCGAAGTCACATACCAACTTAACTCTTCGTTGTTGCTAACATTTGATTGAAAAGCCTTGACAAAATTGAAGAAAAGTCATTGGCTGGGATCATCGTCCTCTTTTGCGCTTTATTTGTACCATTACGGCCCATCAATTTGTACTATTTAGCTTATTGAAGATATTCACGAACAAGAAAGGAATAAATAAATCAATCATGTTCACCAAAAAAGTTTATCCATCAGTTTATGAATTTACATGCTTTCAGATCTAAGGTAGATTCATCATCTCAAAATAAAAGTCCTGGTTCATTCCACCGGTGAATGAGTAAAGACTAACAGAAACTTTAAAACAGAAACAGAGAACAAGATTCAACCCAAATATCCAATTAAACCAAGTTCTCCTAAATTCAGTCCGAAAAACAAAATAAAGTCCTACTGATTTCAAATTCTCCCTACTCTTCTCGTCCCCACCTTCTTTCCCCCAGCTATAGCAGATTTATCAGGCTTAGCAGCAAGAGGAGGCTTCTTGTTTTCCTTTTCCTTGGTCATGCTTCTGAGCATGTACCTTGGTGTTTCACTCACCTCCATGGAGTATGCCGCAGTAACAGACTTTCTGAGGCTTCCAAGTTTTCTTGAACTGTACTTCTTCGCAGATTCCATGGTAACACCGAGACCCACAGCATGTGCGGGCTTGCCTTCATCCACCGCCACTCCCTTCTTCCTCTTAAGCCTCTCATTCCTTCTTGCAGAGTATTCATCGTAGAACCTTCCCCTCTCGAACGCAAGACCCGATTTCACACCGCAAGCAGCTGCAACACTAACGTTGTTCTCTGCTTCTGCTTTCCCAAACTCTTCCTTAACCATCTTTGCCAGAGCTCGTATCTCACAAGAAATCGTGCGGTATTCCGGTCTCAGTGCAGATTCTTCAATATCTAGAGAGCGATTTGGTTTCTGGTATTTGTTCAAAGAACCTGTTTCAAATACACAAAGAGAAGGGGTAAATAAAATACAAAATTACTTGAACAAAAATCTAAGAACGAGGTGGGTAGTGAAGAAGAACAAAACAAGAACCTGGTGGGGTTTGAAGAGAGGTGGAGTTTGATGATTGAAGAGGGCGACGAGATCGAAGACGCATCGGTGATTTAGGGAGCGGAGGCTTGCGTTCCGATTTCATGTTGGAGAATGAGTACATGGCTGAAACAACAACAACAACAACAAGAAGCAATGGTAATGGCACCTTTTTAGGGATGTGTGTTTTTTACTGTGCGCGTTGCTATGTCTTTTATTTGAATTGGAGACGGACAGATATGGAAGGAGCGTCTGCAACGGTCATGTTTCGGATCGGACGGCTCAGAGGATTTCATTTCAAACGGTGGATCAGGCCTCATTATTGAATCGGATTTTTGTTCTATATTTGCCTTTAATCCCTTTCTTATTTGTGTGTCTGCCTTTGTTTTATTGACTTTGCATGTGTTTGGTAACCCGGTGGATGGGTCAAAATCGATTTTGAAGGTGTAAAATCGATTATATGCGATTTGTGTTATTTGATTATTTATTATTAGAATTAATTTTTATTTTTAGAATTAATTTTAAAAAAATAAAATTTTTTATTAGAATTATTTTTAAAAAAATTACTAAATATAAATTTTTTCACCTAAAAATTAATTTTAACAAAATTAATTTTATTTAAAATCAATTTTTCAAAAAGTTGAACCAAATATTCGGTTTGATGCCACACCCACCACGTTTAAATTAAACAAAAATAAAAATGTTTTTTTTCTTGGGTAGGTTTCCTTTGTCGTTTTGTCTCCGTCATTGTTGCTGATGTGTGAAGAAAAATTTGGGAAAGTGGTGTGCCAAACAAGAAACCGGTCGCCGGCAAAAGTCTTGTGTGGAAAATTCTTGCGTATCAAACCCATTGGGCAAAATTATTAACTTTGGCCGCACTTACCAAAGATCAACGGCTGAAATGCTCCTGGAGTAAGAATTTATTTTAGAATCATGTAATTTTTTTCATTTTAATTTTAGTTAAGAATTAAATTTTATAGTTAAATAATAATACAAAATAATATTTATTTAATGTAAACTCTTGGAGATTGGATAGGAACAAACAACCATACTATGTTTTTTGTCATTAAAAATTTAAGATAATAAAGTGGTTGTTCCAAACCGATTATTAGGTTTGACCAAAAAAAAAGGAAAAAAAAACTATTATTGTGATAGATTTTAGCAAACACTTATTGAAACCAAAAACTCTTGAATTGAAATTCATTAGACACTTTTAAGAGCACGATTAGAAGTAGCTTAAAGTTATATAAAAGAATAGCTTGAAATATTCTTTTCTCTTAAGTTATTATATTGACATTACATTTACCTCCCTTAAACTTAATGTTAAAAAAATACACAAAATTATTATAACATGCATTGCATATTATTTTTAGCGACAACAATGTAATTTTCTGAACATGCATTATCATCAAAATGACTATTATATACTTTGAATAATTTCAAGACTTCTGTAACGTTTACAGTAGAAAGGAAAAAAAAATTGTAAGAAACCTTGAAACTTTTATAAGGGTATAATATTTATTGAGTTTAGGTGGTACACTATCAGAAATAGAGAAAAGTGAGAAATCATAATGATTCCCTCATTATAATGGGTGGTTATTTATATGAGTTAATATTTTCTACTATTTCTATTAATTGATAGTGTAAAACTATTTTATACTATCAATGTATTTAAATTAAATTTATATTTATTTTCACTACAATAGGTGTATTTAAAAAATAATAATAATTACCCTTAAAAATTATGTATAACATATGTGAGATTAATTTAGTCTATTATTTTAATGGTCAGTTAACACCGAGGAAGGTCAATGTCATAGCAATATAAATTTCAAGGGGGCTTAACATAAATTTTCAAAAATGAAAGGTGTCAAGCGTAATCAATCAAACTTTAGAGAGGTAAAAATAATTTTATTCTAAATACAATGTAAAAACGAACACATGCTTAATCTATTCCTTTTCTTTAAATAAACATACCAGAACTATTGAAAATGAGTGAGTAAAAAGTATAATCTTTTTTCACTAAATTATTAGATTACAAAGTTAACCAATCAAGGAAGAATTTTTTGTTTACTGGAAAAAGATCGTGACGGCACAAATGTTTAAATTAATAACTTTTATAAAAAGTATGAAAAAACTAATACCTTATATAAAAGATTTATTTTTGACATTGAGGGTGGGCCGAGTTGGTAAGGAATAATCTTATATCTTCTAAAGGTATAAGTTTGATTCTCATTACAAGTATGAGGATCTCTTTTATAGGTGATCTTGTAAATTTTTTGTAAGTGCTCTCAACTATTAACTCTATTAGGATAATCAATAATGAATCCACCTAAATTTTGTTTAAAAGAATAAACGATTTATCCTTTGATATTAATTTTTGTATATTATTAGTGTGAAAAAATATTTTACATTGTACTCTAATCATACTATTATTTAATCACATATTACTATATATAAAGTTTTTAAAATAATAAATATGAGAATTAAATATTTTTATTAATATAATAATATATGACTGATTAAAACTTTTTTATATATAATTAAGGATTTAATTTGAATGTATTATCAATATAAAATTTTTTTATATAGATATCCAATCATAAATTATCATATCAGCAAAAAATTTTGATATAACCATCTAATACTTGAATGATCATATAAGTAGAAGGTTTTAATTAGATGATAGTATAAAAAAATTTTATATTATTAATGCACCTAAATTAAACTTTAAAATTAAATTCTTCCAAGAAATAATTTATCCTCCTAATAAATCTCTCTAAATATTCACCTAATTACTAAATAAAAAAATTAATTATTTTATAAGATTCCAAAATTGATTATATCTATTATTTATTTCATTTAATATTTAAAAAATATTTAGAAGCCTATATGATTACTCAATTCTTATTCTTTTTCTTTTTAGTATGGATATTAAATCAATATGTGAAGTGACATGCCAAGTTAACCACGTTCCATCCATCGAGACCGTTGAACGTGGAAAAAAACCACACATTCTCTGTCCACCCTCTTAGAAATGGTTCTATTTTTCAACGACCCATGTCATACACATCATGGATTGGATGGCGAACTCATGGACGCCGCAGAGTCAATAATAACAAACAAAAATCTCATCTCTAATAACACACAAAAAATGAAATGAAAAAGAAAAGAAGAAGAAGAAGAAGAAAGATAGAATCTGTGGGTGTGTGTTAGTTAGTTACCATGGCTTTGGCACTCGCATCTTCGCATTTGGTGTTGTCAATCTCAATCACCATCTGCTTCCTCGCTTCTTCGCAAGATGTCGTCGTCGTTGATGCCAAAGAAGACAATCTCACTGTTATGTCAATCAACTACGATCTCTACCATTCCAGGTGCGATATCTATTCTCTGATCTACCTTCCATAGGTTCCAATCATTTCATTTTTGAATTATCGGAATCGTTTCACTTTTCACTTTTATGTTTTCTTCTGCAATTGCAGATCGCGATTTTAAATCGAAGTTAGGATTTATTTTGTTGAACGAATCTAAAGGAAGCTTTCTCAAAAGTTTTCCTTTCCTTGTCTCTTATGTAGGAACTAGGAATTAATTATGTTGCGTATGCAGCTGACTTAGTTTCTCTGTTCTCACGCTAACTGAAATTCACTGAATTTTTTGTAGCTTACGATCTGATTTTTTTTTTTTTCTTGAAGCACTGGACTTGACGAAGCAATGTTTTTTAAGCTGTTTTTTTGTGCAGTGAGTGTTTTTTGTAAATCTGTTTATTCGTTTGTTGAACTGAACTCCTTTTGTGGATTCTGCAGTGGCAATTTGATGGAAGAGGTCGGGGCTTTGGTACATCGTCACCCGGATACACTCACTGTGGGTCATTTATCACGTTTCTGGATTGTTTATGTTGTGTGTGTTACTTATACTAATTCTTATATTTGATGTTTCTCAAATAGATGGAGACAGTTAAAGCTGGAAACAAAGGCTATGGTGCTGAGGTTGCGGTGGTTACTTATTCCAAGGGAAAGAGAGAGAATGATGAGAAGTCAAAGTTTCGGATACTTCTTGTAAGTTGGCTACATTATTGGTTTTAGTAGCAAACTTTCATGTGACAAGACA
Source organism: Pterocarpus santalinus (assembly GCA_031439595.1). Lineage (NCBI taxonomy): Eukaryota > Viridiplantae > Streptophyta > Magnoliopsida > Fabales > Fabaceae > Pterocarpus > Pterocarpus santalinus. Next base: position 1,890,634 of record CM062529.1, read on the forward strand.
TTACATACTGCAAAATGCAAATATTTGTTTTTAGGCCTTGGGTTTTCCTTCAAGTGTTGAATGCCCAAAAGGGGAAGAAATTGGGATAATATGATTATAATTTGGTGTTGTCTAAAAGGAAGCTATAAATTGACATGTAGTGGTTAGTTATCTCAAATTGGTTATTCTGTGTTTTTGACAGATGATTCCTTGTCTTCCAGAGTTTTGGGCAGCATGGAAGGGAGCTGATTACCACAGAACTTGCTTTAAGGATTTTGTCTATTCTAAGTGGAGAACAGTTACTACCCAGCATGGATCAAGCTACCTTAAACATTACACTTGACAAGCTTGTAATAAAGGTAAGTTAAATTTTCTGCCATAAGTATGTGATAATCGTGAAATCTAAGATGGAACTGGGCTCTGATCATCAAGATTCTAGTAAAGTGTCATAATCAATTTATATGAAGTATTTACATCTCTGTTCCAATTGTTACACTTTTTTCCATCCATAGATTAAAAGATTTAGACACATATTGCACACGTCTATCTGCTTGGCATGCTCAATCTTCTTTTGCCACTCAACTGAACTTTATAATTTCTTTAGTTGCATCTTGAAGTTAGTTAAAGAAGAAAACTTCGAAGAAAATTTAATTGAATTATCTTTTATATTGTGTTTGTAGGATACTAATTAAATTCACTGGAGAAATCTTCATAATGCTGATGCCTAATTATTTATCAGGTGGTTCCAATGGAAAACTTGAATGGCCGCAAACTTGTCGAAGCTGGAGATCTCTGTGAGAGAAGAAATGGTCTTGTATCTCTCCTTTATAATCTTCAGATGTAATAATTGGCTATCTTTAATATATCAAAAGCCTGAGTTTGTATTATGCTGCAGGCAGAGGAGTTGATCTCAACCGGAATTGGAGTGTGGATTGGGGCAAAAAGGAGAAGGTTCATAATGGGTCAATCTTTCTGTTTACTTAAAATTTTATTAATTTATGGTGCCTTCACCGTGTTCATTATCGACTTTCACCTTGTATGCCTGTCTGTAGTCATAGCTATTGCATATAGTGTGTGGCACTCAAGAGACTTTCACCAAGTGGATTTCTCATTCTTCTTGTCTGCCTGTCAATCTATACAATCACTTTTGCTTTTCTATCAAATTCAAATTGTTATCATTTTTTTATGCATCTGTTTTTCATTTTTATTACTGCTCAAATCCACAGGACTATGATCCATACGAGGAGAATCCTGGAATTGCTCCATTTAGTGAGCCTGAAGCTCAAATTATGCGGAAACTTGCCATATCATTTGAACCACATATATGGGTCAATGTGCACTCTGGAATGGAGGTAAGTTTAGTTCATTTTTTCACCCGTTCCTTAAAAGAAAATTGATTGTTCCCTTGGATTTCTTATCCATATATATTCCGAGCACGAAATAAATTTGGTAACTGAATTGTTGACAGTAACTCATTAGTGCTTTGATAGACTATTAGTATTATATGTTAATCGCTTTAGCCTCTTTCAAAGATATTTTATAATTTGATGGTTCAAATATATAAGCTAATTTTCCTAGTTCATGTGTTCGAAGAACTCTATTGGCTTAAAACCATCATGCTTTGCCAATATTTTGAAAATGCCACTAGAACTAGTATTAGTTGGAATTTTGGGAGCCTGAAATACAATATCAGTGGTAGTTAAACCGATTAATGTGCTCAATTTTTTTTTTTTTGATATTACAATTGCATCTTTCTAAAGAATGAGTTTGTTTCAAGAAATAACCTGTTTGAGCTGACTTGGTAAAGTGGCTTATAGGCAGATGAAGCTAGTCTCTGGCTCAGAAAATGACAACTGAAATCCATGTGACTTAATTCTGGTTCTGAATTTTTATTTTTTATTTTTTATATAAAAAATTGAATATTTGAGCTTCAGCCATGTGCACCAGTGTTCTTGTACTGTTCCTCTTCCTTAGCAAACTATTTTCGTGAAAACCTTATTCTTGCATAATTCTGAACCAGCTCTATCAACTGGAAGAAAAATGGGCTAAAGAAGAGCTGAGGGAGTCACACTTAGGAGAAACTAGTTAGTTTTATTCTCTTTAGTTTTCTTTAGCTCTTGCTCTGATACTAGTTGATAGAACTGGTTTAGAAGTATGCAAGAAAACTAAAGAGTATGTGTATTATTTCCGAAGGAGAATACAATGGCTAGGGATATTCAAGAGATCCCTTGCTCTAGTCTCTCAACTTCAACTGATGATCTATTCATCTCTAACACCCTCTTTTATACCCCTTTCCTAACTAGCTAATTGATTATTATTTCTAACTACTGAGGCCCATTACACAGAGGAAGTGTCAGTTAATTGTTAGGATAGGTATAAACTGTTGACAGTACATTACTTGAGTGTTCTCTTCTGCTCTGTTTGTATCATTTGCTACTCCTATGGATCTTATTATCGCAGGCCTTACATTACTTGACAGCACATTTACTTTTACGTATATTAAGTCAAGACGGTGATTATGCGTCAATTATATCTTTTCTTCCCCCCCCCCCCCCCCGGCGGCTTTTTTTCTCTAATTCTTTCTCTCTTCTTTTATGTCAAGTTAGATTAGTATGCAATTTGGTGTTACATGCTATGGAGCCATTCATATATCACTTCGTACAACAATTTTTATTGTCTTTTTTCCTCCCCCTGCAGGCTCTTTTCATGCCATATGATCATAAAAATACAACACCTGATGGATTGCCGTTGCAACGGATGAAGTCATTGCTTGAAGAAGTAAACCGTCTTCATTGCCAAAAGCGTTGCGCTGTTGGGTCTGGAGGTGGTTCCGTGGGGTTAGTTGACTTTTTATATGAATCTGATGAGGATTGGCAAAAATTTTACTAGGCTAAATGCAAATCTCTGTCTTTCTTCTGTCGTCTATCTTCAGTTCTTAGTTGCCACAAACATGTATGGTTGGTTGTTGAGGTTGTTCTGCCGCGTTAGTTGATATATGGTGGAATGAAAAATGCTAAATCCTCCTAATTGATATGCCTAAAAATCCTCCTAATTTAACATTTCTGTCACATGTATTAAATAGCCCTTGAATGTTGTATAAATTACAATACATATGATTGTGAGTGGAAATTTGAATTAGGAGGATTTTTAGGTTGATTATTTGGAGGCTGTATCAACACTCATGGTGGAATATGATTAATGATTGCAATGATGTTCCTGTGGCTATATGTTTTCTTCTGCCTTCTACTCCAGGCTCTTGTCCATTTCAGTGAAAATCATAACAGGAAGAGAAAAACTGAACGTTGCAGTTTTCTTGGCCCATTTATTTTGAATTATTTTGCATGCATTGTAACATGTATGGAACATAACCAGAGCGTGTAAGATAGGAGAGAAGCGATCCCCTTGCTCAAAACATAGTCAATCTATAGTGACATTAAATTTTTGGTTTCTAAGCTGTACTCAAATAGCTCTTAATTGAGATCTGAAATTGACCTTTCAGGGCCTTAAATATTCTAATGTTTTTTGATAAGTTGAAGATGAAAGTGGTAGCTCACCACCATTCTTTTAGGAGCGAAAAGTTTAACACCGTAAATTTTTATAGTACATGATCTGCTTGAGTCCTCATATTCAATGGTCGGGGTAGTCAAATGCCTTTCTTTTGCTTTTCTATACGCCATTTTTTTTTTGCTTTTTCTATACGCCATTCCTTCCTCAACTTTAGAGCTTGCTAATCCAGGTATTTTGCACACGGGACAGCAACTGATTTCATGTTTGACATTGCGAGGGTTCCGATGGCTTTCACCTTTGAGGTTTGTATGCTGGACCCCTTCCTTCTTGTATTAGCAATTTTGATTTGGCGGTGTCCTAACGTCTTGTATTGACTACCAGATATACGGAGATGGAACAGCTTCATCAAGAGACTGTTTTAAAATGTTTAATCCCGCTGACATTTCTAGCTACAATGTATGTTACTTCAAAACTTCTCAGCAATGGTCACTCCATTCCTTCTGAGTTTATTTGAGACCCGTTTCCTGTTCCTTAAAAATGTGGAACACAATGATTCTAATGTTTTACATTGTCATTTTCAGAGAGTTCTCGACAACTGGTCTGCAGCATTCTTTACAATTTTTAAGTTGGGCCCACTCCGGCTTGGTGAGATCAATTCAAGAGCGCCTATCTCGAAGTTGGATAAGTTGGTATCAATAGATGAATATTTAGATGGGTATTTAATGGAGAGGAGAAATAGATATGGAAAGAAGATGGAGGTTCTTGAGCTTGGAATGCAAGAAATAAGAACATATTTTAGGCTCTTCTTATTATCTTCAGTATTGCTAATGTTCATGTTCTGTTCTAGAATTTCAAAAGGTAAGTGCAGTAGACCAATTGTTTCTGCTATGCCTCTCTAAAATTAGGCCTTCCGTGAAATTGTATATCCAATTTTGAGAAAAAATTGTAAGTTATATTGTTGTCTGTATTACTACATAACATACTTTTTCCCAGGCTATATAATCTGATTCTTTATTGTGCCCCAGCCCGGGCTGATCTGTTAAATGATATAAGCGAATGAATAAGAAACATTGAACTCACAATGTTACATGATTGCCGGTCAGGCACAACAAATTGTTCAACAACATATCGACGAGCTTTTGTCGTCTCTGATATATAAAATACTGAGGTAGCTATTTATTCATCTAATTTTCGATGAAGAAATAGCTGAGAGTACAGAACAAGAATGGGGATGTATATGAAATTCTTGTACACACACTCCTTTTAATTTTGCTAATGTACACAAACTCCCATTTATGACCACGGAAATGCATTTTAACATATAAATTTTACTTACATTGAGCTTATATAACACATTAATCCCGAAAATTGGTAGATGCATAGTACAGCATTACGGTAAGCCAATTATTTTCTATGCGTTTCTCCGAATGAAATTCTGTTCGGAGGAACAGATGAGGGGGAGAGTACCACGTCCCGATTATGCAATCTCATTTCTCATTCAGGCAATGTAGAAAGAATATATACTCCGGATGACATACCATGCAACTGCATCTATTACACCGTTATACTAGCCTACAACACGAGTCATAATATTGTTATATCAACCGGAGAATCAAAATGTTCATCATAATTCGAAATTTCCCCATAAATAATTGCAGCAAGGCAGACAAAATTGTCCATAAAAATTATCACACAACCACCACTCGTTACAGTAGCAGCAATATTAAACTGAGATAATCAGTTTCAAATTCTTATGTTAACGGAAAAATATCTCTGACTGGGTGTATGCTTCGAAATTAAAAAGGCAAAATAGAAGAAAACTTTACACATCTTATCTGTACTGACCAATTCCATGATTTGGCACAAAAATCATTATGCAGATGTGGAGAGAATCCTTATTTCAAAACTTAAGCCTGAGCATCAGTGTCACCACATTAAAAAGAGCTTAACTTAACTATCACTCTTGGCAAGCAATTGCTGAGACCAAAAAAAAGGGGCCTGACATACAATTGTAAGCAGATCGGCAGCGAGTTAGAACTAACCTCCAGAATTATAACAAGGTAGACCAGGTAAGCAAATTTGACTCTGTCCTGGCATTTTGAATGTGCTTGATTGATAAATTTAATTATGATTTCAGTGCCTGCTTCATGTACCTAAGAGCAGACCGCAGCATAGCTCTAGCTTTTCTGTCTGGAGTCAAACCAGACATAACCATTTCTTCATACACAGCTGGAACCTGAAACCAAAACAATATGAGCATAGTCTGTGCAATGAAGTTGACTGACCTTGAGGCACAAATAAACTAATAAACAGGGTATACGGTTTTCATTTTTTCTGGAAGTTTCTATTGTTTTTCTTCTGTGAAGGCATGGATAAAATTTAAACCCTCAAAAACATGGCAAAAGGCTAGAGCAAGACAATTGTCTAAGTTGAAAGTGGAAACTTGGTTATTTTCATCGATTTGTTTACTGCAAGGCACCATGGCTTCGGGATGCAAGACTTAAAAATCTTAAGAACATAAAAGACAAGCAGAATGTGACAATGTTATGTACCTTGTCGAACTTGTCAACACGAATTAAAGCTTTCATGAGTGTAGTATAAGTAATGACATCAGGTTCCAAGCCCTGCAGTTAATATGAACAAAGACATAGACTACTATATCACCAATGACAGCTTAAATAACATATAGCAGCATTTAGCCAGAAAAGGAGAAAGAAAAGGGGGGAAACATACATTTTCTTTCATGTACTGCAGTACTGTAAAGGCTTCAGCATCCCTTCTATCTTCACCAAATGCATTAACTAGTGAATTGAGAGCTAGAAGACTGGGTGTCAAACCCTCAGTTGTCATCATCCTGAATGCATTTACTGCTTGTTCAGACAAACCCTGCAGAATTTATACCAAATATTACCAAAATTATTACTTAACCAATCCACTCCATCAAATATGAGTTAAACATTCTGTTCAAAAATAGGGTGCATTTTTGACCTAGTCTCATAGCTTGTGCTTTTATGGTTTTCAATGAAGAAGAACAAAGAATGTTGTAGCATAACTACAAGTTTTTGTAGAAACTGCTCAATAGTTCTTGATTCCAATGCAGAATAAGTAAATACAGAGGAAGCTTTTGAGACTTCATGGTTGAATTGAATATTTTGAACTGTGCTCTTCACTCACAGAAAATGTAGACAAATAAAAGAAATATACTCATGCAAGTAGGTGTTTACTGGTAATGGAAATTTTCCTATGGACATGTTATGTAATATTATATCAGTTCATAAGTAAAACAATGCAATCAACATAGCAACGATTAGGTTAGCTAGCACTAAATTACATGTGGGACAGTTGTTGATAGAATCCACATTCCACAGAGAGCAGCATAAAGGTGATAACATTTACATACCCTTTGCGCATAGGCATTGATTAAGGCATTATACATAGTTGAAGTTGGCTTGAATCCCGTGGATTTCAAGACCTCCAAGCACTCTACAGCATCACCAAATCTTCCTGATTTTCCATAAATATCAACCAGAGTAGTGTATGTAACTGCATTGGGCAGCACTCCCTGGCTCTGCATTCTAGTTAACAAGTTAGTCACTTCATCCCATCTCTCCTGTTCCCCCATAGAATTAATCATAATGTTATATGTCATGACACAAGGTGAGTATCCTTTCTGCTGCATTTCCTGGAACAACTCGGTTGCCCTATCGTGGCGCCCCGACTTACAGTGACAATCAATCAGCGTATTCCATGTAACAGTGTCAGGCCTAATCCCCTCCGACAGCATTTGCTCAAACGTCGCCATCGCATGATCAAGACAGTTATACTTCCCAAAAGTATCAATCATCACATTGTAAAAATGCCTATCAGGTTGAACCCCACTATTCCTCATCTCCTTCAGCACCTGAAACGATTTCTGCCACTCCCCCTTGTCACGATAACTCGCCAAGATCCTACTATAAACATAGGAATTAGGCTGCAAATTGCTTGCCTCCATCTCTTTCAACACAATCCTAGCACTCTCCCACCTTCCAGCATGCGCATACGCATCAACCAAGAGACTATAAGTTTGCTCATCAGGCAAAACACCACTTTTCTCCATCTCGGACACAATGAACTCAGCATCCTTCAAAGACCCCGTTTTGACATACCCTTTAAGCAAAGCATTATAAGCCTTGGTCCTAGGTTCCAACCCATTATCCTTAATCTCCTCAAACAGTGCTTCAGCTTCCACAGTCCTACCCAAATTCCCCAAAGCCAAAATAACAGCAACCAAAGTCCCCGACTTTGGGCTCAACCCATTCCCCTGAGCCATACCCAGAAACTGCAAAGCGTGCGTGGCATCACCAGCTTTCGAAAACCCCAAAATGATATCATTCATAAGGTGCGCATCAAGCTCAATCTTATCACTCTCAATCTCCCTATAAAGCTTCTGCAATATCGGAGAATCGATTCTGTTAGAGCGCGTGAGGGACTGAATAATCGAACTGTAGTTCACGAAATCAGGTTGGAACCCATCGCGTCGCATTCGTGACATCAAGTTAAGGGCCTTCTCGAGGTCGCCATTTCTGGCACACGCGCCGATGAGCGCGTTGTAGGTTAGGGGAGTGAGGACCTGTTTCTGAGAGAGCAAGAAGGCCTCGTAGAGCTTCTCGTTGCGCCCGAGCGCGTGGATCAGGATGGAGTAGAGGAGCTCGTAGGAGAAGCAGAGGTTGTGTTTTTGGAGCCACGAAACGACGGCGTATGCGAGGCCGATAGAGGAAGAGGAGGAGCAGAGGGATTTTAGGAGCGCGTGCCAGAGTGGTGCGGGTACGGCTCGGTATGACTCGGCGAGTTCGAACTCGGTGGGGTCTAGTTGTGTTGGGGAAGTTGGTGAGTTGAGGTCCGAGTTGGAATCGGCGGTGGAGGAGAGGAAGCTGAGGAGTGGGGTGAAGTCATAGCGGCGGTTCTGGAAGGGGAGGATGTCGCTGGGGCCCTCGTCGGAAATGAGTGGGGTGGCGGTGGCGGCGGAAGAGGAGGAGGGTTGGGGGTTGGCGGCGGAAGGAAGTGGTGGTTGGTGGCGGGTGGCGGTGGTGGGAAAGTAGTTGGTGCGGGTTGACGGGAAGGGAGTGGCAAGGTGTGGTGGCAAAACGAACATGTTATCCGCTAAGCATAAAGATAAGAGACCAGCCACTTACACACACACACACACACACACACTCTGAGAGAGAGAGAGAGAGAGAGAGAGAGCAGTGCTATGCCAACGATGAGATGAAGCTTGCCGTTCTTTTATCACTGAGGTAGAAAAAGGAATTTTTTTTTTTTTCACTTTTAAAATTCTTTGGCTGTTGTTGTTCCAAGACATTATTATATTAGATTTCAAGGTCGTTAAGGTCGTTAATGAAGAACAGGGCCCGAGCACGACCATTTTTGCATCGCTCACATGAGAAAGATATTTTTTCCGGGAAAATGTTCAATTTTTTAATAACAACAAAAGCTAGGACTTTTCTATGTTAAATAATCTTTTTTCTCCAAAGTGCAAATTTTCTATAAATTCAAATTGCTTAATATACTTTAATTAAGTATACTTTAATATATATTAAAATCAATCAACCAAGTATGATGTATGTCTAAAATATATAAAAATAAGAATTATTTAATTATATTTTGTTAATGTTTAATGTTATAATATTTAACACAAATAAAATATATACCAGATAATTGTAATTTAATAATTAAATTAATAAAAATTATGTTTTATACAAAATTGTTAAGTAGCATAAGAATATTAAATATTATTTAAGCCTTCAGGGCGTGGAGTTGAAGCCTTCAGTGCGTGTGAAGTTTAAGCCTTCACCATAAAATAAGGACTATAATTTCACCGCCCGGTGCAACTTATAAATACACCTCACTTTGACGCATGTCAGACTGTCGTAGTAGTTTTCATTTTTCATTTCATGCTCGTCCTTAGAGTCACTCGTAGTCGTAGAGCGAGTCCAAGATTCAAGTAAAGAATTAAGGTTGTACTTGTAGGAACTCTTGAAAAAGGTGTAGTTCAAAGGAGCGGAGCGTTCAGAGAAAGCGTGTGAGAGAGAGAGAGAGAGAGGAGTCTTTGCACAATAATGGCGTTAGTCTCATCATCATCTTTAACATTTTGGTGATTTAATTCAATCTGTATACAGCAGGATCAAGAGTTGCCCCAAGATTCAAGAAAAAGGACAGAGTAAGCAAGATTCAAGGGAAGATTTAAGGTCGAAGGAAAGGAACTCTTGAAGAGGTGTAGTTCAAAGGAGTACTGAAAAACAGCGAAAGGAGAGGAATCTTTGTCTTGTTCAGAGGTAAACAAGAGCAAATGGCGAAAGAGGAGAAGTCCTGAATGCGAATAAGGAATCATGGTGATGACAAATTCGAAATCTTTCTCATTTTGATATATGGATAGTATGCTTCATTTTATCTGTCAAACTAGAATGTTAACAGTTGGATATTTTTAATATTATAATTTATTTCCAGTTTGTTATAATCAAGTTGTTCTGTTCTACAATCAGTCAGTACGTAGGAGGAAGTGGTCGGATGGAGTTAATAGGTAATAAAAGTTATCAGATGTTAAGGCACAGCTTCAAACGATTGAGGAAGCTTGGTGTACTTAGAAAGTTTTATATGCATTCTATGGACAGTGATTATCTGTTAAATTTGTATGACATATTGGGAAATTCCTTGGTTGATATTCAGTGTCTGAAAGGCAGTTTTTGTCAATCCGAAGACACCACACCCTTGCCACTCCTAAATTTGATTTACTGAAATATTAATATCTGCTGTTTTTGTAACCCTCTAAACCTTTTTATATTTACTTGTTTACCTTCTCCCCTGCTTTTCCTCCTTTTTAATTTGTTATAGGTCTCATTGGTTCTCTTGCTTCAGATCCTCAAAAACGGGAAGCTTTAGTTGTTGAGAATAAACCTGATCCTCTTGCTGTAGAGCTGGTAGATAATGAAATTTCATTTCTACTATTATTTGTAAATTGCAACATTTTATTTGCACGTTTTTTTCTTTTTCTTTTTTGGATGTTTTGGTTACGACATCATTCCATATTACTAGACATGGCCAACAGAGGCTGAAATTGCTGAGGCTGATGAAGATCTAAAGCAAAGAAGATACGAAAGAGGACTGTTCCTCGACGCACTTCAGAATATCAGGTCTGAACTTATTTCAAATATGGTCATATTGTTGCTTAACAAATATCTGGTACAGAAATAATAGATATCTCTGGCTTTTATTTTAATTGCTAGGCTGCATGGATTGTTGATGATTCTGATACAGAGGAGTCAGATTGTGCCAATGAGGATGATGATGGTATGGTGCTGGATGAAACGGAAGATGGGTTTCCTGGTCAAGAGGGAAACGAGTATTTGGAATTTGATGGTGGTGAAGCCTCGCTTAGATTTGGAGAATCTGAGGAAGAAACTGACAATGATTCGGGGATGATGGTGAGCTTCTAAAATACACACATTACTAAAATGTTTGTCATAGCGTGTTTGGTCTCATTTGGAAAATCTCTGGTCCTTTATTTTTTCCAGGATTTGAACATTTCATGCATTGGACGATGCTTCCATGTCCATCAATTTTGTCTATGGAGAGTAAACAATGTAATATACTTGGATTAATATTAAATTTTATGAGCATGATGTGCATCATACAAACTTGCAACCCAACGGCGAATTTTGCGAGAGTTTCTCCCCGTAAGATTAATATTGATTTACATGATGTCAATGGCTCCTAATCTATACCAGCAATCCATAATTACTTTCCTGTTGTATTACAGGAAGCAGATAACTTGACTAGAGAGAAGATACAAGATGAACTTGAGGAACTTAAAGAAGCACATGCTGCAGATGAGGGTGCTTTTCTTTTCTTTCTTTTCAGTATTTATTGGTCACGCTTGCCTTTTGAAGACAAAGGGATTAATGTTTGGTCCGCCTGTGTCTGAAATTGTATATATATATATGGAGTGGCTTATAATTGATTTGTATTCTTGCAGAATTTCCAGATGAAGTGGATACACCATGGGATGTTGTTTGCAAAATATAGGGGACTCATGTCCTTTAGGGCTTCTTCATGGGATCCGAAAGTATGGGTGTGTATTGGAGATTCTTTATAGTGAGTCATTGTCCCAGACAAAGAGTCTAACCTGTCTAATGATATCAGGAACCTCTACCCCAAGATTATGCCAGAAATTTTCAATTTGACGACTTTAAAAGGACACAAAAACACGTTTTTGCTAAAGCTTTAGAAAATGGAGCGAGAAAACAAAGATGATTGTATTGTAGGCTCATATGCTAGGCCGCTTATTGTGGAAGTGCCCGGTTCTGTTGCCTCAAAATTATGTGTGCTTGGAAAGACAACCCCAATTAACGCATGTGGTCTGTTTGAGCATGAGTCAAAAGTATCTGTCCTTCATTTCAGGTATTTTTGTGCTTTATCATTTTACTGTTTTAGCTGTCAGTGCTTTTTTTGTGCCCTACTATAAGGTTGATCCTTCCTGAAAATTCAAATGATTAGTGATCAATTCGACATCACTTGTGTTGTGTAGTGTGAAGAAGCACGAATCATATGATTCGCCATCAAATCCATGGAGGAGTTAATATGTCATGTTGGGCTTTGGCAATTTGTTGGCAGGTATGGCCTTCAATTTGAACAACCGTGGCATTTAACATATCTCTTAATAAAATAATAGAGGTAATTGTGAATTTTTTGCTGGCCAATTTTCTCTAGTGAGTTCATATATTCTGACAAGAACAAGATAGAGAGGTTTCTCCATGCTGAGTGCTTTTCAGTTGCTTCAATTTATGCACCAATTTCATTTTCACCTCTTCCCTCTATCATCCTAAAGAGAGCTGGAGAGGATGCAGCACCTGCTGTGGTTGCTGTTGGCTCACTGAAATCCATTGATCCAGATAGGATAATCCTTAATCAGGCTATTTTGACGGGGTATGTTAGTTGATTTGGCCAAGACCAACCTTAACCTTGCAATATTATTCACTTCATGGGTTCTAGGGACTACGGTCTCTCGATTGATGTCTCTTCTGTAATGATTTTATTGTCATTTCACAGTGGTGAAGTGGTGATAGAATTTATGTTTTGCTTATCTGAAGAAATTAAACATTTTGTGGTGTAGTTACCCCAAAAGAGTATCAAAACGTAAAGCTTCTGTGAAACACATGTTCTGTAATCCAGAGGATGTTAGACGGTTTAAGGTGAGAAAATGTGTTATCCAGTTCCTGGAATATTAAGATTTTGCTTGGATGGTAGTATGTTTTGAAAGAGTCTGCTATCTGAAAATTTTTCTTTATTGAATTGTCACCGTAACGAGATTTCTTAATGTGGGTGGTGATTGCAGCCTGTAGAACTTTATATCAAATGTGGTCTTCGTGGGCGGATTAAAGAACCTGTTGGTACACATGGTATGTCGGTTATGTTTGAAACCTTTAACATCAATTGTACTATAAACCATCTGGCAGCTAGTAGTTTTAGGGAGGAAACAGGTTTTTATGTTCCACTATAGTGTTCTGGTATGGCGCCAAGTTGAATTCAGCCCCACCTCCATGATCTTCGTGTTCTTGGATGAATAGTACATAAGGACACTACAGGAAAAAGCTTAACTAGTCAGATAAAATACAATTAAGATTATTCAGATCTGCCCCACCATTGATTGCAATGTTTTAAGTTTGAAATTACAACTGTATACAATTCTCAAGTGGATCCTTGCAAATTTTTTAATGTTGAATTCAGACTATTGCAGGTATGCATTCTTGTTTTGGAATTCTGCAGGAAGTACTATCGATCATTGTTATTTTGTGAATTGAAGTTTGCACTTTAGAGCTTGTTTTCTGGTGTTTTTATTTTTTGTTTTTCATTTCATATTTCGTCCTGGGCAATCAGCATTCAACTATATGGAATATGGCATCAATCATTATTCCCTTTTTTTTTGTTGCTCAGGACCAATGAAATGCCTAGTTCTTGTGATACTAATTGTATGAGTTTGTACAAACGTGCATATCCAAAGTGGCCCAACCATCATTTTCGTCTGTCGGACCTTGAATTCTGTTACTGATCAAGGATTTCAGAAGCCTCTAATTGGAAATATTGCGAGGGAGTGTGTGTTTTCCTATGTGGTCGGGTACATCATAAGGTAATTCCTCATGATTATCCAAATGGTAAAATGAAATTTATAATAATAAAAAAAAACACTTGTTTATTTTGTTTTTAAGAAGAAAGCCAATTGTATATTGATTGGGAATGAAGGTCTGGTTCAGATTGACTTCCCTGCATGAGGATGCAGTTTAGTGACCCATGATTTGCTCTTTCATATATTTATTTGTTTGTTTATATTTGGCTCAGATTGACCCATTGTTTGTGTGCAAACAGGTGTGTCTGAGAGCAGATAAATTAACAGACATCTGAGATTTGTTTTAGTTTAGAATTTAATTCAACTTTGTATTTGCATACAAAAATGCTGAGCTGTAGTCAATGCTGACATTAATTTTCATATCTTTCTATACGTGAAAGGGAGCCTGCCTAAATTTGTTAACAATTGTGTCAATGTCTAAATCTATCGTTCCATTCTACAGTGAAGTTCATTTTCATGTGATATAGTGATATACAGGCATGTTTATAGATATTATTAATCTAATAATCTTCCTCCATCATAATTTAAATGATCAAAAGGGAGGGTTTAAGATTGGAGTCGCAACTTTAAATATTGTGCTTTGGTATTTTATCAAGGTTTAATGATAATGTTATTTATTTTGATATGTGTAATTGATAATATGTCGGCTACATTTGACATGATCTCACATTAATCATTATTTACTGAGAAAGTAGTAGCACATTGTACACTAAGGGAGAAAAGCAGCACTGATTTGAAACCGCTGAGGCTAAAATTAAAATAACAGTTATTGATAAACAGCAAAGTGTTAAGTTCTGTTAAGAAATTATAACTAATCTAAATTATTTTATCTAAGTGATTAGGTGCACTAAAAGCAAATTAATTATATAAGCAAATTTTATCTATCATTTTAAGAATTTGGATTTTAGAGTCGCTACTTTAGAGAGATTCACAAATCACAACAACTGAGCAAAATGGCCTTTATCAATTGGAGGCGTGATTGAAGATGGAATTTGGATTATTCAAGAAAAAAAATATTTAAAAGTAGTTTAAGACATTAGAATCAAACCTAAAAGTAAATTAAAAACAATGTCTAAAACTAAATGAAATCATTGTTTTGCACGTACTTGCTGATCCAGCCAACTGTCAAAATTTGTGTATTCCTAACAACTAGAAACAAACCAATACAAGGAGGATCATAGATACCTACTCACGGCATCTTCACGGCATATCAACATTTTTGCAATCGAATCTCATTTTTGATACTTTTATAAAAGTGAGGTGGGTATGGGTGCTTTGGGCGTGTCTGAGTGAGAATGATCTACAAAGTTCCCAAAGATTTAACAAGCAACTTTCAGGGGCCTCACTTGGACACTGAATTGAAGTGAAACTAGTAAGGCTACACCCATAACTGATATATAGAATATACTTTTTCACAGGAATGTATCATATAAAAGCACTATAAAATGAACCAGCTGTATTTAAAATGTTCTCCGCAGTTCAGGCTGTCAAAGAAGTTAAATAACAAAATCAAATATAGCACATCTTCAGGATATCAATCAACCTTGACATCTTGTCAGTATAACTGTCAATAGAAAGTTTAATCAGATATAATGACTATTTGGACGCCAATCATTTAGGGCCTCTGAAAAATGTAGCCTTCTCCTTTAGTTCATGACTGGTCCCTCAGCCAATCAACTAAAAACTGCAAAATCGAATCAGGGCATTTGGCTGCAACTTGGGAATGACAGAATTTTGATGACTGACTTTATCAAGACTACTTAAACATTTTCAGCTGGCGGCAATTCAGCTAGCTTTGGAGGAGTGCCAAGTACTCTTTCCATGTCATAACGAACTTCAATATTGCGAACGCTGTACCCAACCACCATCAACCAATAAAGCAGTTTTGCAAGTTCAGGTGCACTAGTCTCAGTCATGCTAGTCTAAAAAACCATAATTGAAGCAGGTTACACAAAAGTCTCAAATGATACTACTTGTGAAGTAATCATAGCAAGCAGAGAAGGTTGTTCACCCCCGTGCAATAATCACGCACATGTGGCTAGGATCACAGGACCAAATTATTATTGTCAGGTAAGGAGTTACTGTCAAATCAGCATTCTTGAACAGTTTTTCATTCAAGTAAAAAGAGATTGATCTTATTTACCCAAAAAAGAGTTCCATTTTCCATGTTAACACTAACACATACACACCAGTAAAAGTGAAAAAAGACAACTCTGATAGATGACAAGGGTTAGGTGTAATGTTCCTTTGATGGGATGCAGAAAATGACATAAGGGGTGAAAAAAAGCAAGATTGAGATAACAGCAGAGGCAAACCTTCATCTGGCCAGGATCTGAAACAGCTAGTAGCCGCTTGATAAATGTATTCATTGCAAGCACAACATCCTCCCCAGCACTACTAGTCAACTCCTACACAATAGAATGAAGGGTTATTACGGCAGATTATTCACATAACTGAACAGATGATGCTTCTTAAATCTAACTGCAGAGATTGAGAGGAAAATTCTGAACAGTAATGCAATTCCAGAATGTCCAATACTGATTCAACAATTGCAGAAATCAATATCCAATGGACAATAAATTCTGCCTTAGCCTATATGGCTCAGAATTAATCCCAATAAAAGCTACAGTAATGATCAACATTTAGAAATTTATACCACAAATACAGCACTCATCAGCTGGATAAAGGCAACAGAAGTATTTTATATTGATAAAAGAAAAGTAGAATTAACCTTCAAATTACGAGGCTCAAGAGATTTTAGGTATTCCAACAGTTCATTTTGTGCATTGCTAGATTGTCTCCCAACTTGATGATTCAGCTCCTCTATCTCTGCTTCAAGTAACTCAATGTACTTTTTAGCATCTATTCTCTCAGGCCCTGATACATTGTTCCAACGAATGACATCACCTGAAATATTCTTCTTCTGTGTACCAGGTGCATAGTCTGGCATATCCTGCAACATTTCAAGAGTATAATTTAAAGAATGTACATTTATGCTTACTCTGAATTTACTTGGTACCATAATGAGGTAGCCTCTAAAGGGAAATTAAATTAGCCATCAAAGAAATTTTTTGAACACCAAATTCCCAAGACTTAATCCTCTTCATTCTTAGGCCTGAAGCTAACCTACCAAATAACAAGATTATATCTTTTTAGCTAGCCCACACCAGACCAGACCAAAGAAAGACCCTCATAATTTTTTCTTTACTCTGAGCAACTCAAGCTGGAATTCTAAATAGGGAAGGGTAGCAAAGAATACGAATCTACTAGACCAATTGGAGTCATCTGACCACCCAAAGGAGTAAAAGCACCCTTCTAATAATCCAAGCACTTAAATGTACCTTAAAATAGAAAATCTCGAAAAGATAAGGAAGAGAAATAATGTTACCTTTTTATCTTGCACATCTGGAAGAGCAACCTGTTGCAAACTTTCCTGCAACTCCAAACGGTATTGTGCATTCCTGAACATGTATCCAGTCATCATGACACTGTACATGAGCTGTGCAAGGTTTTCAGCTACCTAAATAAAAGCCAA
This sequence comes from Pterocarpus santalinus, assembly GCA_031439595.1. Lineage (NCBI taxonomy): Eukaryota > Viridiplantae > Streptophyta > Magnoliopsida > Fabales > Fabaceae > Pterocarpus > Pterocarpus santalinus. The sequence goes on from CM062529.1 coordinate 1,907,814, forward strand.
ATGATTCCACTGAAATAAGTAAGATGCACGGAGCTAGACAAAACAAAAAAGAAAAGCAACAATTCAACCCCATTTCATGGCTCAATATTGCTTTGCCAATTGAGGCATGTGGTAAAACAAATATTATTCTTCCACCACCAGAATAGTCATTTAGTAACAATAATATTTCTCACTAAATTCAGGCCAGTACTGTAAGGGGGAGAAACATTTTGTCGAAGCAATCAAGAGAATAGCTATCCACCAAAATATAACCACCATAGCTGAAGCTCACAGAAACTGCCTATCATCAAGCAGGGAAAAAGATAAGAAACTCATATAAATCTTACAGTGGTAATTGTTACAGCGAAAAATTGAGGGGGCAGTGTTCCAATCATATTTGTCACTGTCTGTCGCATTGCATCCACAACCTAATCACCAACAGAAGTTACATTCACTAATAGTGTATGGTATGAAAAATCAATAGCCACTTTTAGGGGGCAATCAAGCAAGATAACACCATACCTGTTGAGGTGCTCTTTTCACAAACAATTCCATAAATTCTGGCTGCACGTTCTTAACATATTCCAGTAAAATTTCTCTCCTGCTCTTTGACTGGTGATTTCAAAAACGTATAATCACTAATCAGGAAACAATCACATAACTACCTAGACAGAAGTAGATAGTTCTTTTTTTTTTTTTTTTTATCCCCTTCAAATTGAGGCACAGAACCCATCAGCACCAAGCAATAGGGATAAAAACATGATTTTGTCAGAAACAATTTTAAAGATTAGATTTAGTCAGTCAGGGTCACACTACACTACCACAAGGCTTTCCAATCCCATATCCAAAAAGAAAAAAAAATTATATCAAAATAATAATAACAATAATAAGATATGCAGTAATATAATAATATTAAAATGTAGAATAATAGTTTCTCAATAACAATGATAATAATAATTAATATTAAAAAAATGAAAAATGTCTTTGGGATAGGGTTGCACTAAAGGGAAAGATTGAAAGGTTAAGAAGAGGAGTTACGAGAGTGCCATTGGGAGGCTTGGAGTCGCCGGAAGCGTTGGAGCTGGAATTGCCATTCTTGGAGGAATCATAAGCTTCGACTCTGAAAGCAAATCTCTGGTTATGCGTGGAGATTCTGGGGAAGCTAATTGATGAGGGCGAACGAGTTGGAAAGGATACAAGAGTGGTTGAAGTACAAGTGGAAGATGTCCACGAAGAAGAAGAAGAAGAAGAAACCAGTTGAGGAGTGAAGGAAGGTTTCACTGTCAACGAATACATGGCAGCGAGTTGAGTTGATACCAATCAATGAAAGCCCTAACCTAATATTGGAATTGCAGTGGCAGCGCTTCCATTGTAAATGTAAATGAAGAAGCGGAGGCAGAGAGGTACAACAGACTGAGGTTCCCCGCTTCCCTGGGATGAGGTTAACACAAGCCTTGCACGTGCCACCTAAGGATTAACACAGAAAATAAATAAAAAAAACTTATGATGCGTTTGGTTTATAAAAATATTTCTTATTTTTATTTTTTATTTTTATTTTTTAAAAAGGATTTTTATTTTTAGATTTGTTGAATTTAAAAAATACGTTTGGTTTATAAAATATATTCTGTTTCCAAAAAGTGAAAACAATAAAAATATGTTTGATTTATCTGTTTTTAAAATATATTTTTAAAATTAAGTTTGAGATAATAAATTTATATTTATTATTATATAATAAAAATTATATATATTTGATTTGCATATTTTGTTCATCTACTAAAAGTATTTATTAAAATAAATTAACTATAAAATTTTAAAATTAAAAATAAAATAAATTGCTTACTTTTAAGTAATTTTAGTATTATTATTAAATATTATATAATTAAATACTATAAAAAAATTTTAATTGCAAAAATTACTTATAATTACAAAATATGTTCAAAATATATTTGATTTGTGAATAAATTATAGTCATATTAAAAAGAGATAAAATTGAACAAAATAACTAGTATTATTTATAATTATCTTTGTTATACTTCAACTTATCAACTAGCCAAAAAATACAAAAGAAAAAGAAAAGAGAAATATATCATCCTATAATAAAATACAAAAAGTCATTATCATCAATCATCGATGATAATTATTCCATATTTGATTCGTAATGGCGTTCGGTTGTCTATTTTCAAAATGTAATTTTTAAAATCAAATTTAAAATAATAAAATTATATTTATTATTAAATAAAAAATAGTTATTAATATAATAAATAATTCTATAAAATAAGGTATTTTTAATAAGACTGAATATGAGTTACAAATAATTTTAATATTATATAATTTTAATTTAATTATATTTTTCATTAAATCTTAAATCCAAGATGACAACATGAAAAATTTCTTCATATAATTATGAATAGTGAAAAGAATGACTCAATAATAAGTTTTTAATTACTCATTAGATCAAGTTTTTATATAATCAAGCCAAGTTTTTAATCCATCGCAATTTCTTCATTTAAAATGTAACGTAACAACTCGATCATGTGGGTAGATGTGGTTCAGTGGCAATGCTCTCTTGCAGTATATGGCTGGTCGTGTCCCGGAATGGATGGATCTCATTTTTCAAAAAGGCACGTAAAGCATTGGAAGAGGAAAAAAAATTAAGAGGAATTTCCATCCGTGAATTCGAACCCGGTACACTGGAGCGAAAAAGAGGACATTTACTCTAATTTACCATTGTGCCACCGCGTTTCCAAATGAAAATATTTCCAACGAATATGTATAAAATTTTGAAAACATGAAAATGGCATTTCCAAATTTCATGAAGATTTCTGAAAATATTTCCATAAAATATTTTTAACAAAATGTACCCAAATACATTTTCATGACTATTTTTCATTTTTACTGAAAATGAAAATAAGAAATGGGCAAACCAAACACCCCCTTAATTTCTCTCATTTCGAGTTTTTTATTATTAATTTAAAAGTCATAATTAAATGGAATTTAACTCTAACCATTTGAATAAGACCCAAAAAAAAAAACAAAAATAAAAACAAAACAAAACTTCAACCATTTGAAACTTATGAGTTTGGATCAAAATTGGATTCACAATTAATTAATAAAATTAACTCTGAAATAATGTTAAGTCTAACAAATATATTAATTGACAAATCGATATTTTGAGATAAAATGTCATTTATCATTTCAATTTTATATGTTGAAAAGACATCTATTTGATATAATTAAATTGAATATTTAATTAAAAGTTGAATAGTTTTTTGTCTTTTAATATATAAGGATAAAAAAATTAATAAAAATTTGTTGCCAAACAGTTATGATTAATGGTTTTATTAACAAAAATATAATTGAGAGTTTCATCTTTAATTATTCTAACATTATATTTGGATGATGGGTAATAAAGAGAATAAAACAAAAAATTTTGAGAAAAGAATAAGTTCTCCGATTTGAAAGTTCTAATACAAAAACGGAAAAGGAAAAAAAATATAGGGATTTATTTGTCTTCCTTTCTCCTCAAAGGTTGATTTTTTGTTTCCCTCAAAATTTGGATGAAATGGGAAAACAAAAATTACAGCTTTCAAATATTATAGTTGCTTTATTTTATTTATTCATAATATAATATAACTTTCAAATAAAATTAATAAAAGTATATTTTATTCTCTTATTAATATCCTAAATAAGTGGGAAGGAAATTTTATTTCATTCTTTCCTTTTTTTGTTTAGCTAGCCCATCCTTATGAAAGAACATGTGAAGGAACATGTGAACGTAGTGTAAAATAGGAGTGTTTATTAAATTAAATTAATTCAATGATCCTAAAATTTCAAAATAAATTGATTCAAATTAATTCAAGTAATCAATTCATTTAAAGCCAGAAATAAATAAGACCAATTATTATCTCTTTAAATTGTTGGATTTATGATTTTTCAATTCAAAATTCAAATATCCAACTGGCCACTCAATCAATTATAATTTTTTAAGAATAAATATACTTTTTAGTCTTAATATTTTAAAATTGATACCAATTTGATCTTGAAAAAATTTTTTAAATCAATTTAGTTCTAATATTTTAAATTTATTTTGACATTAATTTAGTCCTATACTAATAACTTGATAGAAAATTTGATTTTATAAAAAATTGTTAGAACAAAATTGATATCAAAATTTGAAATATTAAAACTAAATTGATGATAAAATTTAAAGTATTAAGATTAAATTAATGTCAAAATTATTTTCAAGATTAAATTGGTATTAAAAAATTTTTTTAGAATTAAATTGATGTCAACTTAAAAATATTATATGATTATTTACTCATTTTTTAATTTATTTTTAAGCTTTCCTGGCTTTGCACTCAAGCTTTCGGCAATAATAAAGTCATTTTTATCTCCTTTATTTATATTTTTTAAGACATTTATTTATTCATACTATTGCAAAGTGTGTTATGAGTTATGACCATGACATACACTGTTATCAACTATTACAAAAATAAAAACTAAAATATATATATATATATATATATATATATATATATATAATTTTTTTTTTTATTACAACCGGACAACCCAAGTCAAATCAAAGTTGGATTGAGTTAATTTGGATTTGTTGAAAAATTTTCAAAAACTAAATTAAACAAACTCAATTAAATTTCATTAGTTTTAACTTTTTCTTTAAATTCAAATTAAATTAATCCGCTTACATCCAGGGTGTATTAGGTGTGAGATTTAAATAGCAAGTAAATTTTTATGAAATAACTTTATATATAATTTTACTTATAATGCTACTTTATAAAAATTTATTCCCTATTTTTATCTGATGCATAACACACCCCATTTTGTAAAATAAGTTTGCATAGCAATCCATAATTAAATGCGATTATAGAAAGCTGCAATAGGCAGCAACTTTTAATTTTGAAGAAAATTTTATATGATCTGATATTAAAAAATTTCTCTTACTTTGTTTTACTTATCACTTCATAAATTAGTATTATGATAGTCTTTTAAAAAGAAGTAAATAAATTTTTTTTGTCAGAATAGTAAATAGTTTTTTTTTCGTCGTGATAATAGTAAATAACTTAAAAATTAAAGATGACCCCCCAATTTTGAACCTCGCTGCTAGGTTTGTGCCAAAGTGGCAATAAATCCCGCTCTCATGGCCGGGGTAACTCCTGAAGCCTGAAGGTTTACTCTCCCTGCCAAAGTGGCCAAATCCCAAAACCGGTCAGAACCTATCTAGCAAATTAACGCATTGCTACCTCAAGGACGGCTTTGGCTGACAAAAAACCACGACAGCATTTTTTTTTTTTTTTCCTTCTTTGGAGATTAAAAGTGTAGAACATATCCATGTCAAGTTAAGAACATGTCATAAATTTTAAACAAAAAAAGGCAATAAAAAACCCAAAAAAAGACAGTTATAATTATAAATTACCTGCTAAAAAATGCCATCACCCGTGATCCCACCTAAATATTTCATGCAAAATGTTTGTCTTTTTTTAATGAAAATAATAAAATTAGGAATTATATTTATAGGATATTTTTAGGAGGAGGGGGATAAAAATCAAATATAAAATATTCTAAACTCAAAATAAAATAATTATTAAATTATGAACTCAACTGCATATAAAATAATTAATAATTATCCAACTAATTTTTTAATTATATACATAAATTTTCTATTCATTTGCATACAAATTTTCACTATGTAATAACTACTCATTTACACATAATTTTCTAGTATTGATCTAACATCCAAAAAAGTTATGTCCAAATATCATTAATCTAAGGATTAACCAAGCCACCGACATAGCCTCAATCTTGATAGCTAGGAAGAGAGCGTTGAATGCGCGTTTGTTAGACATTAGAGAGTAAAGGTCCACGATGGAAAATTGAAATTCAAAGTAAAACAACAGAGTGCGGCAAAACCAAAGAAAACCCTCGTGCTAGCGAGGCACTGCCACTGAGAAACACAGAGAAGATGCAGGCAGCCAGCACTGTCCCACTCGTACTGCCCTTTTTATAGCACTCTTTGTCTTATCCCCCACGCCAGCCAGGCCCAGCCAGCCCCAGGCGGCATCATATCTCACATCACATTCATATAATCATGTCATGTCAAATTGGCCATAGCCGAATATCTGTCTCAAAATAACGGATCTATTAATATTTATTTATTCGCGTAACGCATTCATTCATTCCCTTGCTGCTGCGTCTTCCTTTGCTCCTCGATGCTAATGCCGTACTCAATTCCTTCGTGGCCCAGCGTTAAATGATATATATATATATATATATAATGAAATGATATTCTAACTTTATCCAATTCCCATTTTGCTCGGAAGAACGGGGAAATGGCCTATCAGCGGCGACGCCACCACTATTACCAGCGCTTCCGCCCATTGATTCCGGTCATCTCCACCGTCGCCGCCGCCCTACTCTTTCTCTTCGCCCTCCTCTCCTTTTTAGCTCCTTCTCCCAACGACACCAATCACATCCACCGCACACACCAACAGTCCTCGGTACTCTCTCTCTCTGTCTCTCTCTCTATATTCCGTGATCAACATAATCCGTCGTTGATTCCTCACATTTTTTTTTTTAACCTTTTGTGTGGAATTGTTGTATAGATTAACGTTGAACCGGATAGTTTGATTGGAAATCCTGTGTTCCGCGTTCCGGTTAGGGCTTTCTGGCTTGTATTTTCTATCTGGCTTTAGTTCCACGTTTCTTCTTTGGATCTTAATCATTATACTTGTGCTTTTGATTTCACGTAATAATAACCAGAAAGTTATAGGGAAGTTGAATCATGATGTGTGGAGTTCTAGAAATGCCGAGCACTTCTACGGATGCAGCAATGCCAGCGACAAGTTTCCAAGTGCGTATCTCATTGGTTCAGTAATAAACTAATGCATGCCATCTAAAACTTTCTAGTTTAAAGCTTAGATTCCATTGTGTGTGTATATACATATGATACAATGTGAGAACTGTGCTTTTCGCATGGCAGAAGCTCAAGCAGTTACTCATCCAAATCGATATTTGCTAATTGCAACAAGTGGAGGCTTGAATCAACAAAGAACTGGGGTAATTTTTCTGAACTCTTGGTTCTATTATAGTCGAGCAAGGATTTGATATCTGGCTTTTGTTTCTATAAAGAAAATTGCTGTTCTAACGTTTATTAAATGAAATGTGAAATTGAACTCAAAAGGGAAAAAAAATTGCCTGTAGAGTGAGCAAAATAAACTCGTTCTTGTAGGAGTAATTTGCGTAGCATTTAATGAGAAAGGAACTAATTAAACTTACTGCAGTTGGAGCTACATATTAATAAAAAAATCATGGAGCACTTAGAGCTTTGCATGGTTTTATCCAGTCCGTTGCTCTTGGATGCCTTAACACTTTGTCTTCATAGAAGGACTTGTTTTCATATGTAAGACTTGGAATTTGGACGATTAGAGAACTGTGACTACATAAATACCTTTTGCTTTCAATTTTCTCTCTCTTATGTTGTACTAAAATTTTCTTGATAATGTTATTGCCTGCATTTCTGGAAGAAACATATCCCTTATTTTTTGAAGGTTGTACATGCTGGCTTGAAATAAACATCTTCAGTAAATTGTTTGCTGCTAGGCCTGGAGTACAGAAACCAGTAAAACTTTTTATTTAGTTACAATGCAAACCTCGATAATTTAGTGCAGTATGTGATAATTGTTGTTGGCGTTTATTGGCTGCGAACTATCTGCATACTCAGCTGTCAATGCGAATCTTTACGTTTCTGCAACTGGCAGATTACAGATGCTGTTATTGCTGCGCGAATTTTGAATGCTACTCTTGTTATTCCGAAACTGGATCAACGATCTTTCTGGAAAGATTCTAGGTCAGTTACAGAAGGGACATATATTCTCTGGGCTGTGTCTGCAGTTGTACTATTGCAATTTTAGTTGGCTATCCGAGTATCGACACGTACCATTCTCACTTTCTTTGTGATGTACCTTAGATTGTGAAATGATGTCATACTTTGCCTGTTGCAGTAATTTCTCAGAGATCTTTGATGTTGATTGGTTTATATCCTATCTGTCAAAAGATGTCAAAATTATCAAGCAACTCGCAGGAAAGGGTGGCAAAGCATTGCCTACATACTCCATGCGTGTTCCAAGGAAGTGTAGTGAAAGATGTTACATAAGTCGTATATTACCTGTACTCCTGAAAAAGCATGTAAGATTTCTATTTCCTGAACTACTGCTGGTGATAAAATGCTGTACAACTTATTAGATGGCTAGATGCTCTCTGTTAACTAGAGGGAAGTCCCTTCATCTCCCAGGCTGATTGTTAGTTGTTGTTTGGAAGATGTTATTAAGTGATAATAGTAGGATATTTTGAAAGCCTTTTAGATTAAGGGCTAGAATTCAAATACTTATGGGTTGGATATTATAGTAAGTCTAATTAGATTGATTATATGCTTTTGTTTTAATATGAATATATGATCAGCTCTTCAGTTTCCTTCACTGGGTTAAATCTCTTGGTTATCTGACGAATTTAAACCCCGTGTCTGCGATGCCTAAAGTACTTATGAGTCAAATTAAGCTATATCTCTTCCTTTACTTCAATTTAAAGCCTTATCTAAATCCTTTCCATCAGCCAACCAATCCTATAATAACACTATTTGTAAGATCCAGATTCGTTCTTTCTTTAATTTGCCTCAAAGATATTTCAGATGGTCAAGATACTCTTCGCTGTAACTAAACAGCCCTAGATTTTATCTTTGTTAGTCATCCTCTATTCCTATGGCAGAGAAAGTTTAATGTATATCCATTAAATCTTCAAAATACTTGTTTCTATGTACTACACATTTTTTAAAGTCCCCCCCCCCCCCAACCCCCTCCGGGGGATTTTGGTTAACAAAAATGGGACATTTTGTGTGCCTGAAACTGCAGAGATTTTGGGGAAATTTAGGGAATGCACGAGAGCTCAGTTAGCTCTAACTGTTGTCTATTTTAGCTTTAATAGTACTTGTTCTTTTGGATAGAGAACATCTATATATTTGTTAGATTTTTATTTGCTGTTTCAAATATCTCTATCATTTATATCTCTTCACCATGTCATAATCAAGGGCGCGTTTTAAGTGTATCCTTGAGTTTGGGTCTGCTCATATTTATGGAAACTAAGTTAAAATATGTTTACACTTTTGCAAGTAATTGACGCCTTAAGTTCTGATAACAATAATACATGGATACCTACTTTCATATTTGATTATCCAGTAAATATATTAAATATATTAGCTTCATTTTGTGGCAGGCTGTTCAGCTCAACAAGTTTGACTACAGGCTTGCAAACAGGTTGGATACAGAGTATCAGAAGTTGAGATGTAGAGTTAACTACCATGCTTTAAGATTTACCAACCCAATACTTGAAATGGGTGAAAAATTGGTACGTCGGATGAGGATGAGAAGCAAGCATTATATTGCACTGCACCTGAGGTAGTCTGATTGGTTTTTGGTCCTTTATTATCTCTTTCTATCCTATATATTTCACATGATCAGGCCATTTTCTCACTTGGATTCATCAATGTGATAACCAATAAAACTCTAGTGAGTGTGAGCTTTAAAGTTAATTTTGGATGGCTACACTGGGGAAGCTTTTGTTGATTCTATTTGGACAACGAGCAATGTTTTTTCACATTTAAGATGCTGTGATCTTAGCACAGCTGGTGGGCATACGGTGTTCTTATGTGCTTGATAGGAGAGGTCTCATCCCCTCCCGATGCACTCCCCTCGCCCACTCCTCTAGGTCCATGGGGCCTTATACCAAAAATGAAAAAAAAAAAAAAGAAAAGAAAAGCAAAGCAGGTAACTCCTTAATAGTTTCTAATTCTGATCGGCTTTTCTTGCTTCAGATTTGAACGCGATATGCTTGCATTTTCTGGATGCGATTATGGTGGAGGAGAGAAGCAGCAGAAGGAACTGGGTGCAATAAGGAGAAGGTGGAAGACACTACATGTAAGGCTCGCAAGTTAATTTTATTATTGACTCTGATTTATGTATTATTTTTGTATAATAGAGACCACATTATTTTCTTTTCTGTTATAATGACACAGGACATGTAAACCTAATAGGATGTTTTCGTACAATGAATGTAATCAGTGGCTTTTAACTTGTGAACAATATTTCACCCTGTTAGTAGCAAGATGCTAAGGAAATAGGCCGCTTTTTTTTTCTTTTTTTTTTTGAGAATGATTTTGCCTGTGTTGTATACTATATCATAGCTGATTTAAAAATGAGTATATGGACTAGTGAATAATGTGTAATATTGATATGCAGAGAAGCAATCCTGATAGGCAAAGAAGGCAGGGAAAATGCCCATTAACCCCAGAAGAAGTTGGTCTCATGCTAAGAGCATTGGGGTATGGTTTTGATGTTCATATTTATGTTGCATCAGGTGAAGTATATGGAGGGGAAGAAACATTGGCACCTCTGAAAGCATTATTTCCTAATTTCCATTCAAAAGAGACCATTGCTGCCAAGGAAGAATTGGAACCATTTTCTTCCTTTTCCTCTCGCATGGCTGCACTTGACTTCATTGTTTGTGATGAAAGTGATGTATTTGTGACCAATAACAATGGGAATATGGCTAAAATATTAGCCGGGCGAAGGTATGTTGACTCCATTTGAATTTTCTTCTCTTTTCTGTTGGATGCTGATATCTATACCAGCTGATTAGCTTTCTGTGCACTTTCTTGTAGGAGGTACTTCGGGCACAAACCAACCATTCGTCCAAATGCTAAAAAACTCTATCGATTGTTCTCGAGCAGAAGTAATTTGACGTGGGAAGCTTTTGCTTCCAGTGTACGTACTTTCCAGAGAGGCTTCATGGGGGAGCCAAAGGAGGTTAGACCAGGTAGAGGTGGGTTTCATGAGAATCCATCTACCTGCATTTGTGAAGATTCTGTGGCTGCCAAAGTGGACAAAAATTCTGGACATAGAAAACATGGGAAGGATACTGCAGCCAATGAAAATGTACAAAATGATGACATGGATGTTGACGATGAGTCTGAATTGCAAGAAATGGATGTTGATGATGATGACGATGATGATCAGAGTGATCAAGTAGAGAAGGGTGTTTACAATGAAACAATTTCGGACTATGACACTTTGAACTCTGAGGATCCTGAGTTGGAGGAAATTCTATCAGATTAGTGAAGCTGCAATATTCAGCGCTGATGTACCTGTTGACTCTCTTTATGATTCGTTGGTCTCAATTACATCCCCTTGAGCAGCTGCTACTCTATTGAAAGTAGGTTACAAAATTCGAACTCTGGAGCAGAAAAAAGCACGTCTCTCTGAGAAGACATGCTGAAAATTCAATCACGGGATAATCTTGTGCATTTCTAGGGATATAATAATGGCCTCGGTTTGATGCAAGGGGTTGACATGATTGAATCTGTCGAGAGGTGAATGAAAGGGAGCAATGGGAGTGGAGTTGGAGGAGAGGCATTCGAGTTATAGCTGCATGAAAACTTGACTTTGCTAGTGCTGTATAGAAGTAGGTAAAATCCGTACAGTTGTAAGCGGTGTATATCTTCGATCAGGAAAATTCTCATGGTTGATACTGTACATCGTCGCTTCTGTCTTCCTACGGCATCGATGCGGTCAACTGATTTTTCACTTCTAAAAGGAGCAAAATGGCAGCTTAAAGTTTCTGTGCCTAAAGATGAGATAGAATAGTAAGCTGGTCCGGTAAACGTGGGCAAATCTTTAGCCGTCAGAGAAAGGAGCTATTATGATAGGGAGAGATTTACCTATTTTCGACTCTGTACGGACCTTGTCCTTGAGTGAGGAAAAGAAAAATATAAAATATAATAAGGGACCATCGAACGGAAAGCGAAGGCGGTTTGGTAGTTTAATTTTGAATTTTTTTTGGTTTACAATCCCCCCCCTCTCTCTCTCTCTCTCTCTCTCTCTCTCTCTCTTGGTGACAAGTTTGATGTCTCCTTAATTTTTTTTTTGAGACCACAACTGTAAAGGTATTTTTATAAATTTTGTTTATTTAAATTATTTATGAAACTAATTTCGAATTATAAAAATACGAAGGTTGTAGATTCCTAAAACTTTTAAGTCGTGTTTCTGAGGTTAGGACTGCTTATACCCCTATTCTTTTTTTGCGCAGGGTCATTTTAAATGAGTTTTTTTCAAAAAAAAAAAGTGCTTTCTTAAAAATAAAATAAGCAGAATATAAAGTTATTTTATATTTAAATATAAGTATAATAGCACATTACATTTGATCGTAATCAAAAGTTAAGATATTTAGATGTAATAGATATAAAATATTTTTTTTATGAAGTTACAATTGATAGTATGAATAATTACTTTTTAAAAAATATCTGTAAATGAAAAAAAACTTTTTACACAGATTTTTTTCCTAAAAATTTATAATTATTTTACAGTCTTTTTATTTTGCTTATAAATAAAATTAAATGTAATTAATAAAAAATTAACATAATTTTTTTTCATTCGAGAAAAACACAAGCATAAGTTGTCATTTTCAAAAAATAAGAATATTTTTTAAAAATAAATTTACTCGTGTTTTGCTTATATTTTTCTCTTTTTATTATTATTTCTGCGAAATTATAAGCACTTCTTATATATTCAGCATTGAGCAGGATCCAAGGGAAACGCTTTGTCATGTGGCACTAATTTTGGCTATACAGGCATACCTATCTGAGGATTGGAATGTCAAGGCTTATTCCTGTATTGATAAATTAGCCAAAAGGGGTCATAGGTTGCCACTCGGTATTTCCTCCTTGATAATTTGCCTCTTGTATCTCACTTCAATTTCTGGCAAATGAGGCGGGCATATCTTGTAGCACATGGTGGCTGTGCAATTTTTTTGGGCCTTCGACCCCGATATGTACCAAAAAAAAATTGATTATTTTTCTTTAGATAAAATATTTATTTTGGTTAATTTTGAAAAATAAATTAATCTCTTAAAATTTAAAAATATATAGATAATTACTTAACATATAAAAAGGAGAACATATTAATCTTTTCGTACAAAAATTTTAAAATTTTTTTTGTAATATAAATCTATACAGATAGATTAATATATCCTCTTTTTAAAAGATAAAAAACTACCAATAAATTTTTAAATTTTGATAGACTAATTTATCCTATAAAATTTTCACCAAAAACAAAAATAAATATTTTTTTTTCTAAAACAAAACCACACAAGTACAACAATTTTCAGAAGTATCTTGCTATAAACAAAAAACGCCATCTACAACACCTTGTTAGTTAAAGAATATGATGCACTTTACAATCTGATGATGAATCATAAGATATATCGATATATCAATCATCCATAATGTAATGTAGTAATATCTAATTTTAAAAAAATTAAAAAAAATATGATTAAATCTAATTTAAAAATTAATTATTATACCTTAATAGTATAAAATTATATTGATAATATAAAATAATTTTACAATCAATATAATCAAAAAAATTTATCAATATAATTTTATACTATTTACACTGATAATATAAAATTATTTTATATTATTAATATAATTTTATATTATCAATATATAAAAATTAATTTTTAAAATATATTTAATCATATTTTTAAATTTTTTTAAAATTAATATATTACTACAAGACATTGTAAATTATTAATATATCAATATATCTCACAAATCTAAACTATCATATACACTACAATCACAAAGTGCACTATCATCTTAGACGGCAAGGCGTAGAATACGTCGCCTAAAAAAAAAAAAAAAAAATAGTTTCGGTAAAAAATAAAATAAAATAAGTACAATCAAACGATCTCCACACCTTTTCCATGCCGAAGATTTAAACTGGAAATCTCGAGCTCAAACCATTTTAGAATCTTCCTATACGTGGTGATCTCAGCACAAAAGTATCAAATAATTTCATGAACAAATAATATGAATATCGTATCGATTGAGTTTAAAGAGAAATGCAGAAAAGAAAAAAATAAACATTAAGATATGGAAAGAATGAATGAAATGATTGATCCACATCTTTTACAAATGGAGTCTCCCGCGTTACGGTGGGATTACTCTGAAAAACTGACTAAAATAGACAATTGGGCTTGCAAGTGAGCCGCTTCATTGCGAGGGGGGCAAGTCATCCGGTGAGTCATCGGCTTCGGGTGACGGCGGTGAACCAAAGTCCAAATTGGGGAAGACGCCGGGTGGCCTGTCCCGGGGCTCTATTGAAAGTAACTGGCTTGAATCACCCACGACATCCGCCCATCCATAATGAGGTTCAGCCCTTCATAGTAAGACATTCTCAAATTCAAATTGACAACATACAATATGGCTGGTCAATATATTTTGGTAAGTACTCCTACCATTTTAAATAAATGCAAAACATGTCAGTGTATTTTATTTGGGTAAATTAAACTTATGTGGGTGAACATTATTTACACTACAGCATTCAAAATTCACTAGGAGAAAACTTTTTTACAGAGTTATTCAATCATACATAGTTACGTTATTAAAACTGATTAACTCTTTATCATGATTATTTCAAAAATTATATAAATATATAAATATATGATATGCTTGGTTGACATTATAAAATACTTTATACAGACAATACATCAAAATTAATTGCTCTATATATAAGGATTGATTGGTTGTTGAGGAGAACATTCTTACTCATAATAAGTTTCCTCGTCGACCACTATATCCCAGCTTTCACCCGTAGTGCTATTTCCATACTTATGGACTTTCCTGTTACAGGCAAAAGCCGAATCAGGTAGAGATATTGCATGCAGAAGTAAGGTGTGGTGCGTGTGGTTTTCAACTTTTCAGTTTTCATTTTCATATGTTATATAATCACGAATAATCATAAAAATAATATCTCTGTTTCCTAATTTTAAAACTTTCGTAAAGATTTATATCATTTCTTTTCAACATGACAAAAGTTTGAAAACAAGAAATAAAATAAAAATATTTATAATTACTAGTAAGAACAAAGTTACTGAAAATGAAAATATAAAACAAACCAAACACTCCTAAACATCTCAGGAAAGCATTTTGAGGAAGAAGTACATTAAAAATTGAGACACTGATGCGTAAAACTTCAAATCATTCGATACAGATCTATTCAATAATTCAAGTCACAATAAGCTATAGTCATGAGCAAATATATCCAAACAATCAGCTCTATGACAGCCTTTGGTTCCATACCCGTTTCCAAAGTGCTCTTCTCCCCAAGTTCTTGACCAACCTGGTGAAAGGATGAAAATGCATCAAATTCAAAAAACAAAATAAACCAAATATGGTTATGTTGAAGAGTGAAACCCCATGGCAAGCGCATAAAACACGAGAGAGAGAGAGAGAGAGAGAGAGAGAGAGAGAGAGAGAGAGAGAGAGCAAGGTGGCCTTTCCAGCTGCTAACCCTTTGATCATGAACTTAAGAGAAAATTAAGAAAGCAGGAGAGCAGAATAAACACGAGAAGTCCCATTTTCGGTCCCAGGCAGTCTAACTCTTCAGTGTCATAAGATACATGATTAATACTTCAAGATTTAGATTGCCAATGCATTCTATATGCAGACAATGATCCAAGCTTCAAACGGAATGCAACTCCAAGACTACATTTATGAGAGCAGTGCACTATGAAAAGCAGCAAATGGAATGAAAAGACATGGCATTTGGTTACTGAATGGGAACTACCAAGTATGAAATGAATGTGAGAGTGGACTACATGTGGAAACTAAAATTACAGCATAACATACGTTCACTGCTTGGAGATACATGCCATGTTTCCCCATGACGGGAACCTATGCCTTTAAAGAACCTGTCCTCCCACTTGTCTCCCCATTTTGTTCCAAGCTCGGTTTCAGCCCACTTATCTGTCCTGAGGAAGTGTAAACAAGGAGTAGGAAGCACGAAGAAGACAAAATTCAGAACTAGGATAACATGAACTCTTTTTAGCCAGAAATCTAGAAAAACTCGTATCCCCTAGATCAACAGGAAAATTACAACAACATAGGAGACTAAAAAAAAAAAAAATGAAAACAGAAGAGCAAGTGAGGCAAACTAAAAATTGAAAAAGAAAATAGTGCTGAGGTCCTGGAAAAAAATATCATAACCCGAAACTTGTAAGCATAGTATCCATTGACATTAGCATAAATAAAAAATCAATGTTAAACTAATGAATAACATTTTATAGGAAGAAAATTTCACAAAATCCACTGTTGGACATTGTCTGAAAGTACATCATGCATGTCATGCCCATAAAATTCCACGTTCATTCACATCCATCAATATCTTCCCCCCCCCCCCTCTGGATAGAAATGTCCATCAATATCTTAAAACAAATTTATAATATAATCTCACAACAAATGTTATCTTGTCAAAATTTTGTTCACATGATCAATACAATGGTTACATGCAATTCCACAGTTAGAAACATTATCTACAATGAGTTATTTAGATGATATAAGTGTTACCAAATTTTACACACAAGTCAACAAATCCCCACTCACGGTTACAGACACACACACACACACACACACACACATACACACACACAAAATATATATAGCTGCACAGAAACGTTGCTACAAGAAACAATTAAGCTATTTCAATGAAATATAGCACATCAGCAAGTAATGGAAATACAGATGATAATAAAGCAACTCTTTAGATAGGAAAAGCAGAACACAAACCATTTGAGAACAGATCCTCTTCCATCATAATGCTCTCCCCACTTTTCCCACCATGATTGCTCATTCAGTCTACCATACTTATGTGCCCCTTTCTCAGTCCAGCCTTTAGCATCATATTTTTCCCACCTAACCGAATTGAAAACAGTCAGATATTCTAAATTCAATTCAGTCCTAAATAATGCATATAAAATGCCAATTTTTAATGTAAAATATACATCAACTTACCATTTCTCATACCATCCTGCATTTTCAGTTCCTGATTTAGCTTGTTTTTGTGCACTCCTTTCTATTCTTGCTATGTTACTGCAAATTAAACATGCAAGACTTCCGGTTAAGAATGCATGAGGTTCACTCATTCACAATAAGCAGAGAAATAAAGTAATGACCTCCATTCATCTTGATGAAGATTCTCTTGCCATGTTTCCCACCAAGAATCCCCTTCAGAATTTCTACCAGATTTCTCCACACCTGCAAGAGCATATAAAACTAGTCGTTGCACACATGAAATCTAGAATTCTTAAAAAGTATGAAAAATAATGATGCAACAGCCCTGGAACTAGGAACTCTTAAAAGTTTCTAGTAATTTCAGGCTATAAAATCAAACACAAAGGAAGTAACATACCTAGCTCTTTATATCCAGTCCAGTCACTCTTCTCCCACCACTGTCAATTAGATCAATAAAGCCAATTAAATGAATCCACCTGGGGTGTGATACTGATAGGGTTATGAATATTTTCAACGCAACACATAAAAAATGAATCCACCTAGGAAGACACTTGATGTGGTTATTAAAAAAATACCAACCTACCATACTTCAAATAAATTCATCGCGAAATCATTTACTTGATTCAGCTACAGGAAAAATGTCAATGTAGTGTACTCAAAACGTATGAACAAATATCAGATGTCAACGGAATTATGCAGCTCCTTGGTTTACCCAAAACTAACTTGAGTGACATGACACTCATAACATTGCAATAACTAAACAGAATGAATCATAAAAATTGAAAGAAACCCTAAGACTTCCAAAAAGTAATATTTCTTTATGATTAAACTCCAAATTAACATTTAATTACGTGCAGATTTTCGGCAAATAGTTCAAAAATAAGGGCAAGGATAAAAACCAAAAGCAAATGAAAAAAATTACAAAAAAAGATGATTTTTTTTGTTTCGCAAAAAAAAAAAAAAAATTGAAGGACGACAATTGTAGATAATCAGGTTTTAAAAACTCCGATGGTAGGACAATTCTAGGTGATGAGTTGAAGATTTTAAGATCTTTTCCAAATTATGATTGATTTCACTTGTACGGGCAAGGATTGGTTCATTGTGATGATGATCCAAGGATAAATAGAAATTACTTCAGCACTAATTTCATGAATATTAATAATAACAGATTAACTTTCAAATTACAAGAGCTGCTCCAAGAGTAAAACCCAAATTCCTAGAAATATTTGAACGCAGATCTATGCTCAATACTTCCAAGTTATATGAAGTGCTGCTTACACACCAAGATCCTCTTCTCATTACATACTTGGCTAAAAATATATTGATCTAGGCTACCATAGTATTCAGTTGAACAGATGTGACATTACTCCAGTTCTCTGTCTTTGAAAGCAAAAGTGTGAAATATTCAGTAATGTTTCTATCATTGTTGCTTTTAATTTTACTATAAAAAGTCAGCACGGAAATCTTTCTGATCTGTAGCTTGGAAATAAGATCGCTCCTTTATTATAGTCTAATGGTCTCTTGAAGCAAACGAAGATAATTTGCAGGTATTGAACAAGACTTTATTTTGATAACTAGGCATAGAAGAGAGAAGAGATAACAAAGCTTGCATTCAAAAATTTACTTGAACATAATCTGCTTCTGTAGATTTACTCCCACATTAAAATAAAAAAGTACTATGACAATCAAATATTAAAATTACAAATACCGTTTCTTTCCATTCTGAGGAACCATCATGGGATTGACCACCCATTCTTGTCCATCTACATCTATATCCATTTTCACCCAGTTCTTCCCCACTTTCTCTGTACCAGGTACTCCCATCTTCATTAGTGCCGGACTCATTAACATTTTCATTTAACAAGCTGATACCCCAGTCCTTCTCATTTGCTATACCAGTGTCTGTGTAGGAACCGGTGAACACAAACAGACATAATATTCAACACTCCATGATTGACCATTGGAAATATCTAAAATGGCCTTCGTTAATATTCAGAGCAGATATAAAGTGATAAATATAGCAATCATAAACTACCTCTTTTTGGTGGCGTATCACGCGACTGTGGACCAGAACTTCTAGGGGTGCAACGAGGAAAGAATTTTTCCTGCTTCGGAAAGGATCTGTGGCCATCATAAAGCAGCAAAATCATTGAGAAAAATGTTTCAGCCACCACAGGTTATATAAAAGCATAAACAACAACCAATTAACATTCACTGTTATAATTCCTTCCCCAAAGAAAGCATCATTCATTTTCTCAAGAAAACAATGAAGAAGACCAGAAAGAATAAACAGAGAAGACAAATGAAAAGTGTGGTTCATCCCTTCTTGCTCTTACATGTAGGTCAGAACATTTCAGTGCAAAGACATTACTAAGACCTAAATAATTTCAATTTCAAACCAGTATATACAATTAAGCTATCTAAGTAGATATAACGACATCAACATTCAACTCGAATTATTAAAATTCATTTTATCCTCATTGGTCATGCTTTTTAAACATTTGTTTAAATCCCCCTATAAGGTTGATGCATATTACTTGTTACATACTGAGCTGATGCATATAAGACCACTTTCATCTATTACAAACCAGAACATCGCCATCACCAGCATCTTCCAACGAAGTTAGAAAACAGTGAAGAGAATCAACTATCGCAACGACTCTTTGCATTGATGTTCGCCGCATACACTCAAATTAAGCCAGAACGAAAGGCTTTTAGTAGGTTACCACAGACGGAGGAAGTTTTATATCATAATCCGAGAACTGATGTTACATTTGAAGAGGAAATGAACGAAAAAGAAATTACCAAGTGCGTAGTGCATTCTACAGATCCAATATCATATGAAATCAATACATGGATTTCAGACAAGATGCAAATTTCAGATACCTAGTTATACGAATGAATTTAATGTCACACAAGGAATAGAAAACAACGATTCTAATTATAGAAGACGTACGGTGGAGAAGCGAAAGGCATTGCGGCAGGAGAGGCCTGAACCCTGACTCTGTGAGAGTGAGAGTGAGCGTTTTTCTTCGGATCGAAGCGCCATTCGTCGTTCTTGTCCCCGCTGTTGCCGCCAGGCCCACTCGTTCTGCGAATCGGAGTGACTGAGTCGGAACAGCAGCACCGTAGCCGGCAACTGCCAAGCCGAACTCGGTCGGCGTCGGAGCACACCTTTCTGCGCTTCCTGGAGCCGAAATTCAGCACGTGAGTGTTTGGCAGCAGAGCAACATTGAGTCGCCTAACCCGTAGCTTGAAATCGAAGTGCGTGGTGGAGAAGCCTCTAGAACTTGCCGCCATTAATGCCAAATGACATTGACACATAAATTTAGGTTAAAATGCAGTGGCAGTGTGTAACTAACTAACTGTTTACTTGCCTCTTCTTGTGTGTCTCTGAGTAGGTAGGTAGCTACAAAATAATAATAATAATAATAATAATAATAATAATGAAAACGAAATTGGAGTGGGAGGGATAATTGTTAAATGAGAAATGAAAGGAGTGTGAGAGTGAGGAAGAGGAATGTTTGTTTTGAAGCATTTGATTTGAGAGTGAAAGTGTGAGCGAGCTTGAATGCGAGTATTTGAAGGGAAGAGCGAAGAGAGAGGAAGAAAAGGGAAGGGAAGCAGTGGTAGAGAAGGAGAAGCAAAGAGGGAGCGATTTGATTGTGATTGTGATGAGATCAGATCCGGGCTGGGCTGGGCTGGGCTGGGCTTCGACCATGGCTGCGTATCCCGAGATTTACTCAAATATACGTAGACACGTGAGCACGTGGTTCCCACCACCATTTGTGTCCCCTAATTCCACTTTCCTTACGCCACGTGTCATCTCTTCAACCGCCATCTGTATCTTTGTTGGATGAGGAGCACCACCTCACTCTAATTTTTTAATTTCTTTTCATTCACAACTTTTTAATATGAAAGTGAAACACTGAAACGTGTTTACATTTGATTAACATAAAATACAGTTTACACTTTTTCATTTTTATTTTTTTATACAGGTAATAATGAGATTTGGATTATTGACTTCATATATATTATTTAAATCCTTTATGATTAAACCATTTCTTGTGACTTCAATACAAGTTTTACTAAGAAATAAAGATATGTAAATTTATTTATTAAAATTAAAATTTTCAAAATTTTAAAATTAAATTCTTCATATAAATATTTATATAAAATATTATATATGTATAATGGTATTTTTTTTACTTTTTTTTATTAATAATTAAAACTATACACTTTATTTTTAAAATACAACTTATATTTCAAATTATTCATACTTAATATATTTACATAAATTAAATTAAAAGTAAAAACATTTATCAATGTAATAATTATTAATAAATTAAAATATATTCTGTGTATATTAATTTACTTTTATATTTTGATTTTATTAAAACAGAAATATATAATATTTGAAATAAATTATAACTATAAGAAAAATTATCTAGGTGTGAGTTGGCTAATGAAAGTTGGCACAATTAATAAGAAAATTAGCTAACTGTGAGTTAGTCAATAAAAGTTGGCACAGTTGATAAGAAAGTATCTTATATTGATATAAATTCAATTTTTATTGTCAATATGAGAACTTCTAAATAATCTTGCAAGTTCTTTGAAAATACTCTATGAACCTGGAATATGTCTTAAAATTGGTGGAATAACATGTACCGACCCACCTAAATTTTATACCCCAAAAAAGAAAAATGGTGTGAGGCTAATCTATTTTACCTGATTAAAACGGTCGGGTCATCAACGATTATATTTTTTATTTAATTATTTTAAGTACAACTATAAAGTGATTTATAAATTTAACTAGTTAAATTAATTAAATCTTAAATTAAAGTTTCACCAAATTATTTTTCAATTTTGTTGACGGGAAAATCAATTTTCCTTAGGTGGAATCCTTCATCTTAACAGGAAAAAAAAAATGGTCCTCTCGTAAACCTGGAAACAGAATCTCCACTTTATTTTTGGGGTAGGTTTAGTAGAAGAGTAAAAATAGAGTGATGAAGTTTTATGGAGTAATTTTATCTATAAAAATTTACCTCCATTTTTATTCTTTATTTATTGTGAAAAAAAAAAGATTAAATCGATAATGTCTTATTTTTATCTATCATCAACTTTTGAATTAATAATGCTTGGCAGCACGGAAATTTCTTGCCTGGATTTAACTGGAAAAGTCTAGATGAAATTTTGAGGATGCGAGTGGGATCCATTCCTTTATTTGTGTCTGAACTTATGTTTCACCCCGTCTAATATTTTAGTTTGAAAGCAACTACCAGCGAGGTAATAATGAAAGTTTTGAGTAATTTACTGCGATTATAAGTTTGAATCTTGTCACTAATATATTAAAAACATTTTTGTTTGAATTTTGAATTTTCAAATTTTTAAAATGCTGCCAAGGAATATTCTGTGTAAAGTTTGTTTAAATCCAAGTTTTGGGAACAATAAATAATAAATGAAGTTATAGTTTTCATCAATGTTCTAAATTTGGAACGAAACTGGTTATATTTCTAGTTTAAAAATACTTTTAATTCAATCATGGTTCAAACATACTTAGTTGAAACCATTAACCATAGATCATAAATTTTATTAATTAATCTCTGATTTTATTTTTTAAACATTAACAATCTTACATTGAACAAAATGATTTTAACTTAACAGTTTTGAAATTACTTTTAGTTTGTCGACCCTTTTCAAGTTCCGAAGCTTATAAATGTAAGAAAATTTCAAACAAAAACATCTTATTAAATTAGAATTTAATTTGAATATGCTAATATTATAAAAATATTTTATATTATCATTTAATTATATCTTAATAATAAATATGGTTAAGTTTTACACCCACTATATAAATATCATACAAATCGAAGAATATAACTAATTAATTATATAAAAGTCTTTTGTACTGTCAATATATAAAAATTAAACTCAAAAAATTAAAGTCCTTGAACTTTCGAAATATTTGTTCTTTTGGCATCATAATTTAAATTAAGGAAAACCAAGCATTATCAATATTTAGTAGATCTAAATTATTTATATTAAAAATTGAGAAAACTAGGTATAAGACAAAAAAATAAAATATGTTTGGGCTAAAAATGTATATCATTTCCACCTACAAATACACAAATTTTCTATTTTTACTAAGCAGTATCCTTACTAATATTAGAAATATGTTAAAAAAAATAAGTCAAAATATTTTTTGTTTTTAATGCTGAAATTTTGTTTTCCTGAAATTTCTTTTATGATTAATTTTTTTAAAAGACTTAAATATATATATTTGTTCCCTATAAATATATATTGTTTTGATTTTAATCCCCTTAAAATTTTTTCTTAGCTTTTGATCCTTCTTTTTTTGTTTTGTAGCATTAAGGTTTTGGTCCTTGGTACATTAACTCAGTAGTTAAGTGATGATATTTACAAGAATTAGAAGAAAAATTTAAAAATATTTATATATAAGAATCAAAATTAAAATTTTTAATATTTATAAGTATTAAATACATATCCTTAAATATTTATAGAGGTAAAAATTTAAAATAATAAGATCCAAAAGTAGAACTTGAGAAAAAAAAATAGATATTAAAATCCATGAATAAATTTAAAATAATTAAAATTAAAATAATCTATATTTATAGGAATTAAAAATATATTTAAATCTTTTAAAATATCTCTATATATATTATTATGGCATTAATTTCTTGAATACTATTACAATTAACACATCTTTCAAACAATTATCATTTTAAGATTTAAATATTAATCCTAGTTTTAGAGTATAAAAATAATTTGTTTCCTATTGCATCTAGCTGTTGATGATGTACCTTAAAGATTAATTGTTAACACAAAATTTAATACGACAATTTTTCAGTCATTTTGTGTGATATTCATATGAACCTTTCAAAAGAAAAATATTTACATAATTCGAGAATATTATATAACTGTAATTTCAGTCAAAATTAAATATACTTATATAGCTAACTTAAAAATATAATTATATGATATTTTTAAATTACGTAAGTATTTCTCCTTCCAAAACACTTCACAAGCGCGAAAATCCACAAATCAGATATTCCTTGGATAACGTGGCCACAGGTAGAAGCCGACACGACGGAGATCGAAAGTGGACTAAAATCCCCGTTGGAAAAGCAAAAGTCCTCTCCCTTATCCACACCCAACCCCAGGTCCAGTCACTGGGAGATGCTCATCTCCCCTCCGACAAAGTGCAACGCCACGTGTCATTCAATTTAACAGGAGCACACGTCAAAGCACCTGTTGACCATGAGACCGAGAAATTCTGGATAAGAAGCTGACTCAGAATGAGTGCGCGCTTGCGTGTTACGAAAAAGGTAGCAGAGAATTCATGGTGATTAGCCCTTCACGTGGCAACGAAAAACAAGTCAGCTAGTTAGTGAGAACACTCCCATTGCTTGTCAACGAGGCAACCAAACGATCCTATCTCCGTTTACTATATCCAACTCGGAGCGAGAATGAAGGAGACGTGTTATGGACGGTTAACGGGGCAATGTAATGCAACACAGCCTTTCTACATTCTCCCTCTTCCTTGAGACCACAATTTAGCATTAGCTGATCCCAAACATAGGACACTGGCTTTGAGGTGATGTCCAGGTTGTGCAAATCCAATTTAATAGGAAGAAGAGGTCCCACGAATGGAATTTATTGAATACGGAAAAGAAAAGTAATGTTTTCAACAATCACTAACTTTCTGAAATTACCGAACTCTGTTGTCGGAATTCCCTTTGCTAATACAGGACACGATTCCTGCGGCTACGACTTCGGACAGTAGAATCCAAGTGCTAATAGCACCCAAAAAATAAAATTCAAATACACAAATCTCCACATCCGCACGCCAAAGCCATTTTAAGTAGGAATTTAACCAAACAATATTTTGTTCGGAGCTAGCACTTGCCCATGCTCACATTTGCATAGGTCTCGATTACAAAGCCAAGGGCACGGAATATGTAGTTGTCTGCAGAGAGCTTAGATCAAACTAGTTACACAGCGCTTAATAAAACTTGACATCAACAACATTACACCGTCGTTGTCACAAATCTGGCCAGCACAAGAGAACGTTTTGCGGCTCAGCCTTGCCTACATAAACTGGGAGGGGGCAGCACAATTAAAATATCAACACTCGGTCCATTTCATCTAGCATTTCTCATGGTTTCCCAATAACAATCGATTTATAATAAAAGGAAGCCAATATGGAAAGAAGTTATTACCTTTCCACTAAGTCACACATATTGTACATCAGACAAATTCAGGGTATACAGGAAGGAATTTGTTTAACCATGAGTTACATAAGATGAATGTTTAACCAAGGAACAGGCTAGAAACATAACCCAACCTCAAAAAATTTCCAAAGTTGAAAGATAAAAATATAAACAAAAAATAGCTGCTTTTTGGGCTATCAATGATTGCTGGTCAAGGATGCTATGCACATGTAACATTAAACCTGGTCAGCCACATCAAACCCGCCAACGGTGACATGATGTAATGAACTTTTGGGTCTTCTACTCATCTGTTTATCTCTATAGCCGAGGGGCAGGAAATTACTGACATACACAAGACAAATGGCAACAACTAAGCAATGGACAGTTGAACCTTATTTTTTGGAGATGAACGGCTTAACTGATTCTACAACAACCTGTTTAAAATAAGAAATGTCAAATTAATAAGATGATTATTGGTTAATGTAAACACGCAAATTGCACGAGAAAGGCATAGCATATTGAGAAAACCCCTGATTTAGATTGTTATACCCAAGTCCCAATCACAGGACAGATAATAAACAGGCAATAATACTTTTGTTTATAACTAAGTGTTTAATTAAGAAGTCTAATCTTAGAACACTTATATGCCATTGGCACCCATGTTAAGGCAAATTTATTACCCAACTGGAGATTGCAACAGTAAGACATTAGAAATTTA
Source organism: Pterocarpus santalinus (assembly GCA_031439595.1). Lineage (NCBI taxonomy): Eukaryota > Viridiplantae > Streptophyta > Magnoliopsida > Fabales > Fabaceae > Pterocarpus > Pterocarpus santalinus. The sequence goes on from CM062529.1 coordinate 1,933,654, forward strand.
GATCAGACACTTGAACCTTAGTACAATAGTACTGATGCTTACAATGTTATTGACTCATCAGGAGGAGCAGATCTAATTGTCTTGTGGTCATAGCATACTGGAAATTGGGCAAACCAGCCAAGACCATCCACACAAAGCATAATGTAAAAGATTAAGCTAGGTAATGCAGGCATTGTGAACTTTATCTTTTGTTTATATTTTCATGAAGAGAATTTATCGATTAAGACTGAGAATTAGCCAAAAGCTTTGCTTGTGATCTTACCCTGCCATCATAGGATAGCGATGCAAAAATCCATGGTTCACGAGAACTCCAGGTAAGCCCTGTAACATGAATAAAAAATGGGAAAGTAGAAGTCAATAAAGATCATGGATTTAAACAAAAGAAGTAGAAGAAGAAGAAGACGAAGTTCTTACCATAAATGCTGTCTTCATAATCACTGTATGTATTGAGTAAAGGATCAACCCAACGGGTTGGTGAATCAGCTTGGCTGCTAAAATGCAAGCATAGACGAATCAACAAAATAACATAAGCAGTCATCAAAAAATGTTTAATAATATTTAAGATCGGATAATGACCTTTCAGTTAACTCATCATTGCTTAAAGTGGCAAGCCACAGGTTGACTGTTGAATCCGTACCAGCACTCTGTAATATCCACATTCCATGACAAATAATTAAATAACCCCACAATTTGATATAAGCAAATGAACACTAGCGAGAGATTTGTAACTCATTAAGTATTCTAATGTTTGTTTTTGTGTGTGTGTGTGTGTGTGTGAGAGAGAGAGAGAGAGAGAGAGAACCAAGATCATTCCATTATACTCAGGGTTACACTTGACAATCCAAGTCCTGGCAACACAAGTAACACAGATTGCCAATCAGATGTCTGTAAAAACAATATCAAATAGTTTATTTTCATAAAAGAAAAAGTTTTTAATGAAATAAGAAGATAAGGTTATTTGTGCATTACAAGCATGATTATAATATGTGGGAAGCACAGAATACAGTGCACATGTTTCTCTATATGCTTTCTTATTTCTTCTTTGTTTTCTTTCCTTTTTTCAACCATGGGTTAAGAGGATATAGGAATATAGTAGGGTTCTAGGACTGGCAATATAGCTAAGAAACAAAACCAACTTTGCTACCGGTGATAGGTACCAATGTGTATGTCCTGGAAGCTCTTGGATGGGAATTTTTGGTTTTCTTAGATCCCAGATATGTATCCCAGACTCATGTTCTGCAGTAACCTGTACAAAGCATAGCAATTCAATTTGGCCAAGATGAAAAAAACGTGGTAGAATACTACCATCTCAGAAGGCTGCTGCTATGTAAGCGTGAAAAATCATGTAATGCAAATTTAAGTGTTTTAATACTTCGGGAAAGAAAAAGCAAAATAATCTGTGACATATATATCTGAATCTGTAATTGAATGTCAGCAATAACAAATGCTGATAATTCATCTAAAATCATGGGCGAATTTCAGAAGAAGTGTAAAACATATGCTATGTCAGATGCAGATTTTGTAACCACTTTCGAGGGAAGGTATAAACACGCATATCACTATAATGAGGATCACAAAGTTCAACTCTTACAAGTATGTGCTTCCTTTTAGGATGATAATCAACACTGCGTACATGGGAGCATTCAATTGAAACGGTCTTCCTGAAATTCAAAGAATCCTATTATTAGACAGCAATGCCAAGGGATACCAATTCATACTAAAACTAGCTGATTGCGGAGGAATATATAAACCTCTCCCAGCACCCACAATAGCGAACTTCAAACGAAACAAGTAGTTTACTTAAACAAAAGGAATTGCAGATACATTGACTTTCAAAATTAAATAACACTAAATGATGTTTCAGGATGCCTAAAATCATTTTACAACATAACCCAAAGTTCAAATGAAACTAAACTTAGTCCTTTCCTCATTGAAAAAAAAAAAAAAATGCAATCATAAAATCACAATTGTGTTCACTGTTCACCATGGTGGGAGATTGTCATGTCACCAATAAAATAAATCAGTACAAGAATGAATGATGTTATCTGAACATTACATACTCCATTGCTCGGACATCCCAAAGTTGGAGAGATGATTCACAAGTAGCAGCAATGGAATTCACATCATGTGGATCCCATGCCCCGCCAGATAACTTGTGCAGCATACCAGCTGAATCTTGTGATTGTACCTGGATTTTTTTTTTTTTTCAGTGCATTACACAGCATTTCAAATGTAAGAGACAGTAATCACACATTACAATCTAAAGGGGATCTGTAAGGTATTAAAACCAAGATCCCAACCCCTATGCAGAAATTTATATTCAATATAACCTAACACCAATTTCCATTATAACTTTGAGGTATTTGACTTGCATTCAGATAGGCAATTAATATGAATGATGAATTTTCCAGCCCAAATAATTAAACCTTATAAGAAGACAAAATAAGACCCACTAAGCACGACATGTAAACTCCACTTCTTAGTCATTTAGTGTTGCAGATCACAGTTGTTTGGGGAGATCCTTTTACCCATATCTTCAGTCATCTTCAACCCTTCATTTTCTATAACGCCTCTTGTTCAAAACTTCAAAAGAATCACTTGCAGCAAAACAATTTATAAAAATCATCTTCATAAAGTTTATGTGGAAAGCCCAAAAAATAAAAAAGAACTGATTTATTGTTCAAATATAACACTTCAAGCAACATAGAAAACTTTCCCTTTGCTTTTGAATTTTAAAAACCTAGAGGCTAGAGAGGAACTATCTGTTTCATGTTTGCACACGACTAAATGATCTTGCATTGTTTTACTCTCCCCAGCTCACCATGTGTTCAAGAGTTGAATCATTAATTTATTATAACAAATGATGGTAACTTGGATAATGATGACATATGTTTCTGTGCCAATATGAGTTTCATATGCATGCATGTGTGTGCCTATGCATGTGTCACAAACTGCATATACTACGTCATAAACTTCATACCTGTGCGGTTTTCTTGGAAACATCTAAACTCCACAAGTACAGGTTTTCCTCATCGATGCTGATCAATTTATCATGCCTTCCAGATGGCCACCAAAGAATACTGTTTGGTTGCGAATATTAAGTAAGGATTAGGAAGACAAAATAAATCAATGTATCAAATTCAAGGAGTGTAATGAGCATATAGTAAACAAGAAGGATATTAAATAATACAAGCAAATCTTCCAGGACATAGCAAGAAGGGTGGTCCACTACTGTAAACTAGAGAAATCATATCTTGCTTAAAAACAATAGTTAAGTATTTTGTCCACATAAATTTCTTCACATCTTCTGATAATAACCTAAACCTCTAGCAATGACATAGCATATAACATAACCACTGGAAGTGCAAAAGATTAAACTGAAATATCACTCCCGAGCAAATAAATCTGCATATGGGAATTGCAAACTCACCATTTAATCTTACCAGCATGAGCGTCGAGGGAGGTAATTCTCTCTAACTGAGGGGAATTCAACTCACCATATAACTCGGGGATCTGCCATATTGCTGCTCCATAAGTCTCACCTTTATGAACACAATAAAAGTCATCAATCGTAAGTCTGTCTACTATGAGTGTTAACATGATGCACAAGCTATCCCAATTCTCAACTCTCAAGCTCTCAACATACGCAAAAACGCACACATGTCGAACATGCTTTCAATGTGAACAAATTCTCAAACACGGTTGCACAAACACACACAAAAATGTAAAAAGAAGAGGTTGATTACCGTTAGAGTAGACGGTTGAGAAGATCCGCTGATCAAAAGGACAGGAAACAAGGTCCCAGATCTCGTTCGGATGCGAGAACAATCCCTCGCAGAACAATTCAGTTCCACTCGACGAAAGCCGAATCAGATGCACCTGCGAAAAAAACAATTCACTTCAATGTCTAAAATGTAACAAGCTGAAATTGGAGCATATGCCAATGAGAAACACGAAAATTCATCACATACCTCATTTTCTTCTTTAAGGCTCAGAGTACCAGCTAGGAAACTAGTGTGATCTGTATCTGCCTTTACATCCGATATGCATCTAGCCTATATCATGTAATATGAGAAGGGAACAATAAGATCAATGGAGATTGGGAACGATAATCGGTTAGGGCTTTTGTGAAGTTGACCTGGTATTTTAGACCGTAACCGATGCCTGATGATGCAGCTTGCATTGCTCTTGCTTGCTGCTCCGCCCGATGCTTAATCTACCACTGTTACTCTACGCTGCCTCAATGCAGAGTTCCAGGCACAGTTCACAACAGTTGAACCCAAAAATGGCAATTATGCCTTTGCGGTGTTTTTATTTTTTATATTTTACTCTTGTTTGTCAGAACCGGACTGGGGCTTATATGGGCCTTTGATTAGAGCACTGCTTATTATCTTAGGAACACTGCCGCTTTGTTTGTTGTGGGGGCTCTAGGCAGAGTCTTTGAACAGGCTTTGGGCCATTGTGAGGTTTGTTGATATTTGGAATTTCATACCTTCACGGGCCCAAAAAAAAAAAAAAGGATATTTCATACCTTCAGACCGAAATACAAATCAGCTCTTTACTTTCCAAATTAAAAAAAAAAAAAAAGAGAGAGAGGCGCATTTATATACCAATTTTAATTTTAACATATTGTAGAAATCCGTTGATTCATTCAAAACATTTTTATGAATGTTTCTTTTCATCATTTTCAATATAGTAGTTTATAGTGTGTTTGGTTCAAATTACAATTTTTCAACAACTTTGGGTGTTGACCTAAAATGTCCTTGTTCAGTTCTAACCAAAAAAAATTTTGCACTCCAGGAGTCGCATAGACTGTTTAAATTATTGTATTTACATGTAACACAATCTTACTTTGATGAAAATTATACCGATAGTAACATATATTTACATAATTTATTAAAATAAAAATATCAATTTTGATATACTATGTGTGTAAAGTATTTTATGCTCTTAGTTTATCATATCTTATTTTTTATATGATTTTTAAAGTAATTATAATAAAAATTAAATACTTTCAATGATTTAGAATATATGATTGAATTATCATATAAAAAATTTAATTTAATTTAAATACACTAATAGTATAAAATAATTTATACTATCAGCCAATAAAAATAATGAAAAGTATCAACTTATACAAATAACTATCCATTATAATGAGGGACCCATCATGATTTCTCACTTTTCTCTATTTCTATTGATTGACAGGGTAAAATAATTTTACACTGTCAAAATGCATATCAATTAAACTCAAAAAAATTTATACTAATAATATATTAAAATTAAAATTTTAAAATAATCTCAAACTTCTCATATAAAACGTTTTTTTATAATGTAAAAGTATTAATTAATATACGTTGTCCAGAGTAAATGTACCATCCGAACATGTCCCAAATATCAGCTGAAAAAAAAAAGAAAGAAAAAACAGGAGAGAGAGAGAGAGAGAGAGAGAGAGAGAGAGAGAGAGAAGACGGCGTTTTTTTTTTGTTTTTTTTTTTTTGGTGGGGGGGGGGGGGCAACTATGCGTGAACTTCAAAGATGGTTGGTACTTGGCAGTAGTTGCTTGTTAGACTGTTCCGATGGAGAAGTACAATGTCAGCTTTGACATGTTTATTTTATCTTTGGGTTTACGCTTACACGAAAGTTGCCGTTTTTTTTTTTTGGGAAAAAAAATGTTATTATTATTATTATTATTATTATTATTATCTCGTAAACAAAGAGCAAGCACATACTTCTGACTAGTTTTTATGCGGTCCGGCTCAAGTTCCTGTCTAACTATTAGCTGGATGTGAGGAGAGGGGCAAAGGAAGGGTGTATAGATGGAAGAGGTAATTTTGGTAGATGAGAAATGGAACACTCATCCGTAATAAAGTTAATGTGACAAATTATATAGAAAGTTTAGAGTTGAATATTAGCATACATAAATATATCTCAGTGTCACTTACTATAGATTACGTATTTTTAAGTCAGTTAAATAAACTATAATTTATTTAATACAATTCTATAGTTCCTATCAATTAGAGAAGTTTGTTATCTTATGTGATGTTACTTGACTAATATGAAACCATCATAGATAAAGTGAGAATAAAAATTTTCAATAGAAAATGAGTAATTCTAAAATATTTGAATTATAGTAGTTTTAACCATGTATTAGAACGAAAAATTGCACAACTATCATGTCATATTTAGAATTTCATACAATCACATATCAAGACATAATATCATAAGTAATAAAAATATATCATTCTGATGCAACCTTAATTTACATGTAACATTATAAGTCAATATTATAATATCTTTGCTTTAGTTCCATTGTTTCTTTGGTCTGCTTGTCTCACACATAGTCAAAGGCCTTCTCCTAAGGAATTCTCTTTATTTAGTGTTACTCATATCATTCTGACAATAAAGCAAGACTATTATATCATACTAATCAAAACAGGTAACAAAAAAAATCTTATATTTATCCCTCTACCTTCTTTACGATTAGCTACAAATCCTAAATGTTAAATATCTTTTTTTAATTCATATGCTTGCCTTTCATGCATAAATTCTTGACATCTATAAGAATGCATAATCTAGGTAAATTTATTCTTTAATATAGATCCCATAAAGAAATTCTACATAATTAATACTTTAAATAAACAGTTGAAATAATAAACTATAAGAAAAAAATAACTCATAATAAATTTTAAGTAGTATAAAGGAATAATAAATAAAATTAATTACAATAAAAATAACATCTTTAATATAAATCTATAAATAAAATAACTTACAATAAATAGTGAGTAACATAAATATAAGGGAATAATAAATAAAGTACAATAATAAATAATAATGAGTAATTTTAATATAAAAGAGCAGTAATTAAATTAATAATAGTTTAACAAGAATAAATAAATAATTATAACCATAATTTTATTTTACAAATAACTACGTTTTCTAGCTTAAAATAATATGTACTTGCCAAACTCTTTTACTCTCTCAGGTATGCTTTTCTAATCGTCTCTCTCTCTCTTCTTTTACTTCTCTCTTTATTCTTATACTTTCATAATCACACCTTTCTAACTTACTCTTCATTTTTTGTTTCACTCTTTCTCTCTTTTTTTCCTTCCAACATATTATTAATCATTTACTCCTTTTTTTTTTGTGTTTACCGTGACTTACCTCTCATCTCTTTATAAAGAAATTTTCAAATTTGTCACTCATACTCAAACATTACTAGTGACAATTCTCTCTCTATTTTTATTGTTTGTTATTTATTACTCTGCCTATTTTTTCTACAAAGACTTGGTGCCAAGTCTTCATGTTAGTTAACATGATTTTTTTTCAATTATTACAATATTATTATTATTATTATTATTATTATTATTATTATTATTTAAATAGAATCTAGTAAAATACTTAACTAGTTTGTGAATTATTATTAAAACCAAATCAATAAAATATCTAAATTATTTAAAAGAATCAAAGTTACTTTACACAAAGTATTTTATGAAAAAGAGGATATTGCAATTCTCCCCTCCTTTTAGGAATTTTGTCCTCAAAATCCACTAACATATTGCGATTAACCATGGATAAGACTTCTTGACTCATTCTCTAGTTCCCATATTGCCTCCTCATGCAACAATCCTTAGCAATATGTAATACGATCTCAGGAGGGCAAATTGTACATTCCAGCATTAGAGGGCAAGATAGAAATTTTAACATGCCCGTGAAACCTATCACAAGGGTGAGAACAAAGATGCTAAAAGAAAGTTTTAGGAACTTAGCCAAGTCATTTGTGGAAGAGATGCATCAAGAATGGGTTAAGAAAGAGAAAACAAAGTTAAATGAGCTAAACGTGGAAAGTGGGCAGCCCAAAACTCTAATTGTGGTATAATGGCACTAAAATGTATTACGTCCATATTGGGTCAAGTTTTATTTATTGACTCTGTTAGTTTTTATTTAAAGACATGTAGCTATTTTGAGGTGTTTATTCAGTCCAATTGTTAATTTAGTAAGTTGAGCCTTTTTCTAGTGGGCTTAGGTTTATTTTAGCCTAATATAAGAGGTATAAATACCTCATAAACAATTGCAGCTGCAAATTTTGGTTGAATGAATTTTATATTTTCTGGTTTCTTCTATCTTTACTTGTTGCATCAAGAAATTGAATAGGCTATTACAAAGGTAAATTCTCTTGTGATATTTATTCAATTTCATCTTCTTTTGTCCCAATTATTTACGTTTCTAAGAATGGGTTTCTTAGAGATTTAGTAAGAAGGGTGTTTATCCTATTATTTGTTTACTATCAAAGTATGTGCTTGAGGTTTCGGGATCGTTATATCCTTGGGGTTCCGCATCAATATGTCTTAACTTTCCACATCGATAACACACCATTCTGCTTCTCACTTTCTTTTAAAAAAATTTTGTCTTTCTCTATCAAATTCTATATCTAGATAACTCCCCTCTGCTATCCTACATTTATTCACCACAGTGGTATAATCTTTAACTTCTAAGGTGAATACATTTTCCCTTATCTCAAGCCTGAATCCCTATTCAAATTTGGTAGCCTTCTAAAGATTATCATGGTTACTTTTCAAATAATAAGAAAATTTTGATAGTTCTTCAAATTTAGCTACATATTGGCCTATGGTCTTACTTTCCTACTTAAGCTGCATAAACTCGGCCTCTTTATTATTTTTAACACTATCAAGTAAATACTTGTCAAAGAATGTGGCTAGGAATACTTCCCAAGTAATCTCAATTTTTTCTAGATTCTAATAAACTCCTATCATCTCTCCCCTAGTGCTCTGCCTCCCCTTCTAAACCTTTTATGCATCTGTACATCCCATCACCTTAAAAATCTTTTCTAACTACATAACTCGTATTTTAGCTAAATTTGGGTCATAATCTCCATGGAATGAAGGCGGTGTGACTCTTCTAAACTCTGAGAATCCTTGATAAGAAAGGTTAGCCATAGGAGCTTCCCCAACAGAGTTTCCATTTCTTTCACCATGGATATTGCTGTTTTGATTCTAAGTCTCCTGCATGTGCTCTAAAATCATTTTGGTTGATTATACCTGGACCATGACAACTTCAGCCAAATCCTTAATGGCTCTCAAAATCCCTAACAGAGTATCATCCGGTATATTCTGTGCTTATGGGATTTATTCTCCTTTTGATGCTATATAGTCCTACAAGCATATAGACAACCCAATATTGAGTTGATCGTACTTAATATTGTATAATTAGTACATTGAGAATACTATACGGTACGCAAAGAGAAACTAAAGCCACATTAAGCAAATAATAGAGACTCAGCTTATACTTGACTCCTATTTATGCCTAGAACGGGGTTTTGATACCAAAAATATAACACATATTCAATGACACAAATTACATAGGAGGATTAGGGTTGAACATAAATATATATAAATACATCAAAGTGTTATTGGCTATAGATTATGCATTTCTAAGCCAGTTAAAGAAACTACAATTTATTTAATACAACTCTATAGTTCCTATCAGCTAAAGGAATATGTCTTCCTCTGTGGTGTTACTTGATTAATCTGAAACCACCAAAAATAAAGTGAGAATGAAAATTCTTAGTAGAAAATGAGTAGTTCTAAAATATTTGAACTATAGTAGTTCTAGTCGTATAATAGCATGAAAAATCGCATAGCTACCACGTCATATTCAACATATCATACAATCACATATCAAGACATAACATCATGGGTAATAAAAATAGATCATTCTGATGCAACTTTACACGCAACATTATAAGCCAATATTATAATATTTTTGTATTAGTTTCACCGTTCATTTGGTTTGCTTGTCTCAAACATAGTCAAAGGTCTTCTTCTAGGGAATTCATTTTCTCTGGTGTTACTTATATCATCGTAATAACAAAGTAGGGCAATTACATCACACTAACTAAGGGAAGTAACATAAAAGACCTTACATCTATCACTTAACCTTCTTTGCGATTAGCTGCAAGTCTTAAATGTCTTTTCTTCAATTCACATGCTTGCCTTTCGTGCATAAATTCTCCACATACATAAGAATACATAATTCAAGTAAATTTATTTTTTAATCTCATAAAAAAAGTCTACATAATTAATATTTTATATAAACAGTCAGAATAATAAACTATAGAAAAAAATCAACTCACAATAATTTTTAAGTAATATAAAGGAACAATAAATTAAATTAATTACAATAAAAATGAACAGCTTTAATATAAACGAATTATAAATAAGATAGCTTGCAATGAATAGTGAGTAACATAAATATAAGGGAATAATAAATAAATAGCAATAACAAATAGTAATGAGTAACTTTGATATAAAAGAGCAGTAATTGTAGCCATAATTTTATTTCACAAACAATTACAATTTCTACCTTAAAATTGTGTGTACTTGTCAAGCTCGTTTACTCTCTCACACATGCTTCTCTATTCCTCTCTCTCTCTCTCTCTCTCTCTCTCTCTCTCTTCTTTTACTTCTCTCTTTATTCTTATACTTTCATAATCTCATCTTTCTAACTTACTCTTTACTTCTTGTATCATTCTTTCTCTCCTTTTTTCTTCCAACATATATACTATTAATCACTTACTTTTTTTTTTCATGTTTACCATGACTTTCCCCCTCATCTCTTTATATAGAGATTTTCAAACTTGTCACTCATGTTCAAAATGTCACTAGTGACAATTCTCTTCCTCTTTTTTTTTTTTTTTTCCTTTGTTTGTTATTTATTATTATGCCTATTTTTTTACAAAGACTTGGTGCCAAGTCTTCACGTCAATGGACGTGATTTTTTTTCCAATTATTTTATTATTACAATTATATTCAAAGTGTTATTATTATTATTATTATTATTACTACTACTACTATTATGATTATTATTTTAAATAGAATCTAGTAAAATACTTAACTAGTTTATAAATTATTATTAAACCTAAATCAATAAAATATCTAAATTATTTAAAAAAATCAAAGTTACTCTACACAAAGTATTTATGAAAAAGAGGATGTTATAAGGAAAATATAGAAACTTCAAATATGCATCTGAGGTTGTGGGTACATGAATTATCACAACTGGGCTTGGATCATAATTGTGCTAAATTTTTATTTCAATTTGTGCCATTCAAAAAGAAATAAATTTTGATATAACATCAGTATAAAATATGTTATATTATTAATTAATTATATATGTGATTTTGTAAGTACTTTACATATTGTAAAAGACAAATAATATAATTTTGAAAATGTGTTAATATATGCTTGGATTATTGTATTAAAAAAAACTTTCATACTAAAAGCACTTTAAAATTAAATCATTTAAAAAGGGTATTATAGTCAAATCAAGTAAATTAATTTATGAATGTAATTGCGTGCAAGTTAACCAATTTGGATATAAGAATAATGTTCATAAATCAGAAGGGAAAGTTTCCCAACCATACACTTATAAAAGTCAATCAATTTGGTGTAGGCTAATGGATATTTTAATGTATCGGATAATTTTTTTTGTTTATTTGGTACTATTTGTCGTGTAATTGTGCATATATATTTGACAATGACACTTCAAACATTAAAATTAATCAAACTGGAGAAGACTATAATGGTGATTATTTTTAAATAATTTTGACGTATCTAAAATAGCGGTACACCCACCGGAAAAAAAAAAGGAAAAGAAAAATCGAGAATCCACCAATTACAAAAGCCTTCAACAGTTAATGTGCTAAGGAGAACCCGTTTATTGTTTCAACGAAACTAATATTTAATGAATCGGTTGCAAAATTTAACTAGAATATAATATAATTTAAACAGTCGTTGCTAAAACCACGGAATTTACCGCGGTCCGACTACAGTAATCCTATGGTTTGTCTTGAATCTCCAACGATGTACCAAACACAGTAATGCCCAAAATAAAACATTGTCATGACACGTATCATTTTCTGTCGTCATCTTTGGTTTAAAAAAAGCTTTGGAAAGGAGGATGGAATCACCCAAAAAGATCGAGGGGGGGAAAGGCACAAAAAAAAAAAAAAAAGAGAGAAATAAATAAATTAAAGGTGACATTCATTCTAAGGATTCAGGAAGTAGTCTTTTTCATTCACGAAGTATCTATCACCTCTCCCTCCTAACAAATCTCCTGCCCCACAAACCAAAAGGAAATAAGAGAGTATTGATTCTGTATATATTATCATGTTCTTCGTAATCCTGATCATTGCACGTGGTTTTCTTCTAACCGCTGCATATTGATAACTCCAAACTAAACAAAGAACATAGCACAGTGTAGCCTGTGATAAATTTACATCAATTCATTCGTAACCGGTCGAGCGTTATCTCACCAATACGTTGCTAAATGTACAGCAGAGCCTAATGTGGCCTTCATTAAGCGATTGATTGATTAGAGTTCATTGGTGATTTGCTATTGTTGGGATGGATACATCCCGTGGTACCCACATACACCTCCGAGCAGTTTACGCGTGGCTTTAACGACAAAAACTTTTTTGAAATAATTGAGGTAGATTTTGGTGCAAGATTAATATAAAAATAATTTAAATATTTTTATTAATTTAATAATATATTTAAATACTTATAAAAAATATTTTTATATTAATAATATATTTTATATAAATATTTAATTATATATTATTATATCAGTCTCATAAATATAATTATATTATCAGCATATATCAATTAAATTTAATTTTTTTATAAAATTTTTAAAATAATAAATAATTGAATCAAATATTTTTTTTGATATAATAATATATAATTAAATATCTATAAAAAAATTTTATATTATTAATATATCAAAATTTAATCATTTAACTTACGCATAATTATCGGATAACTCGGTTTTAATGTTTTTCTCCTTTCCAATTTCTTTCAATTTTTTCAAACAAATTTCTCTTATTGCTCATATGAGGGCCCGTGATGAAGTCTATAATTATTGAAATAGCAATAGAGGAGGCCAGAAAGGCGTAAACGCTTCCTAAAGAAACTATAAGATGCGAACTGAATTTATTATTTACTTTAAAAAAATAAACAAAATTAATATGCAAGTAATTAGGGTACTTAAATCGGCATATGATTTTCAATGCCTGGCCAGGGGGGGAAGCTCAGCGGTGACTATTCAAAATTCAATAATCTTCTGAGTATCATTCTTGCCAGCCAAATAGGCGTGTGGTACCAGCCATGTTCATATGCAGCCAAATACCAATTCTCACCCAAGCATAACATGCTCCTTCCAATTTATCACCCGTCCCTTCATGTGTATCATATTGGTCTCCCTCTTATCATCATATACCTCGTGATGAAAGATTACCCACTGGGATAACCTCCTCCATGACCCTCTCTCAGGGTTTTTCGTCAGGAAAAAACCAAAGAAGGTGGCTTAGATAAAATTACAGAAAAAAAGAAAGGAAAAAAGAAAAACACTAAGAAAAGTACAAGAGAGGCAGGAAGATGCTAAGGAGCCCCAGAAAGATGAGCGTGCCCTTTACCTTTACCAAATGGGCTTCGAATCTTGATTGGCGGTTCCTTGTGCTGATAATCCCACCCCTTTCTTTATTCATGTTCTTCTCTCTCCCAACCTCAACCACTTTAACCAACTTTTCCCACTTTTACCCCGTTCGCCACTTTATTCTGAACCTTCCTTTGCGAACGGCCATGGATTCTTCTCCGAGATCGAAGGACGAGTTGGTGCGGTCGAGAATGGCGGTGTGTTTGGTGGGTGGTGCGAGGAGGTTCGAACTCACTGGACCCTCCATATTGGAGATGATACTCAAGGAGTACCCAAATTCCGATCTCTTCTTGCATAGTCCCTTGGACTCAGACGCATACAAGTTCTCGCTGTTGAAGTCTGCGCCGAAGATCGCCGCCGTTCGAATCTTCCGCCCTCAGCCGTTGCCGGAGAACGAGTCTTATGTCAGAGTCCTTACCGCGCAGAATTCGCCCAACGGTGTCCAGGTTTCATGCCTATTCTTTTTCTTTTTTTAATTTTTTTCTACATTTTCTTTCTCCTTTCTGGATTTCTGAAATATGCTGTCAGTGCGTACTGTGTTTGTTTATCCTTTTTCCTTGGTTTCTTTAGAGGAATATGATTGGCAGTGTTTTCTAGGTAGAATTTTTGTGAGTTTCTGCAGATTTTCTTTTGCAGTGTTGAATTCTTTTCTCTTCATTTACCCTTCCAAGAGTCCATTTTTTTCTTTTTTAAAAAAAAATCAATTCTTTTCTTCTGCATATCATCTTCCAAAGTCCATTACGGATGCTAGACTGAAAAGCTTTCAACGTAATTCGTCATATTTGAAGAGGGCAGTATATATTAAAATAAAAGGAAAGAAAATCCTATGTAAAGTAGTTTTAGGAAAGTTAGAATCACACGTATCTTTAAAAAATTACATATTCATACACTTATATTCATACATATCGTAATATAAAAGTTTTGAACTTAAAATAAATGAAGTTTTAACTCATACAAAAGTTAATGTTTTTATCATGGCCAAAAAAAAAAATTAATATTTTATAAATACCATTGGATATATTATTGAGATTAACTTTTATGTATTGAATATGTAAAATTAATAAAATTAAAAAAAAATATCAAATTATGATAAGTTATCCACTATTTAATATTTTTTTGTAATTTTACTTATTGACAGAATAATTTTATATTATTAATATATAATAATTATATTTTTTATTATTTCTCTTTCTTCATTATAATTATAATATACTGTCTCTATTTTTTCATTACGTTTTATCCGTTCAAACTGCAAAGTAAAATAAAATTTATGGTTAGATATTCGGGGAAGAGAAAAACTCTTAGATTAGTGTCATTTAATCTTGCCTCATATATTAAATTTGATACAATCTGTCTTAATTTTTTTTAAAAATATATTTTAGTATTGTTGCTTTTTTTAGTTTGAAAATTCAAGTAATTTTACGGCTTAAATGTTATAAATAAGAATTTAATTTTTTGTAAAGTCAGTGTGAAAAATATTTTATATAAATATTGTATTATATATTGGTATATTAATAAAAATTATTCTTAAAAACTTATAAATAAGAGTACGAAATTGAAGGGTAGTATAAAAAAATTTTAAATTTCTTTCATATATACGTACGTATATAACTTTTTATTTATTTACTTTTTACTGGTACTCATTTAGGAGTCGAAATTTTGAGAGTTTGGGACAGTGGGCTGGGTTGGCGTGCGTGACCGCAACTTCCTTATGTCGGAGAGATATTATTTCATCCCATGATTTTTTGATTAATTATTTCATCCTATGATGTAGACATAATTTTGGACACTTCGAATTAATATGTAAATAATTAAAATTTTCAATTATATTTATGATAAATATGATAAGAAAAATTATAATACCTGTGATATTCTTTTTTATAAGTGAAATTTTGAATTATTAATATATGATTTTTCAAATTTCTCTGTAAGTAGTTGAAATTTTCAATCATTTGTACCTAATTTTTTAAATATTATAATAATATCTAAAAAACTAGTGAACCATGTTTGTTTCGTGTCAAAAAGAAAAAAAAAAAAAAAAGACACCATGTTTGGTCCGTTGGTCCTCTCTTTTCTGATTTGGTCCTTATAAATGAGTCTTAAAGTAAAAATATGGGAGATTAACTATTTTTAGATGGTTAAAAAAATCCCTTTAATTAATAATTTTCATTATCGATTTCTGAGTAGTTAACTCCTCATTTACAAAAATACTCACTAGGATCCGAATCCTTCCTTTTCACATTCCTTAAAAAAAGTTTATTAACTTAAATGCTAGAGCAGTGAAGCTAAAACGCGAAACTACACCCCTCTTCCTTAGAACAAAAATGGATCATGCCTTCAGAAACAAAATGTGTTTTTTATTATGTTTTAATCAATTGTAATGCTAAGATTGACCATAATGGGATGGTTACTTTTTGTATACTTTTGAAAAGGCGGTATGTGGATCTAAATCTGGCTTCTTTTCTGAGTTAGTTAAGACTGTAATGATTATAAGGTAAATATATCGTTCCTGAGTTGGCTTAATGAGATCAAGGCCCCAGTACTAGTTCCTCTGAATTTTCAAATATTATTAATAATCTTTTTTAATAATTTAAAAATAATGTGCATTTAATATATTTTAAGAATTTATAATCTCTTGCAAGTTTTCTCCGTAACATGTTTTCACTAGTTTTGTTATCAATAGTGTGGGAGAGTTTTGCGAATGTTGATGTTTTACTAATGTTATTCTGTCCAGCTAGTCAACTTATCATCATATCATAATAAATTCAACTGAAAAAAAAAAAATGCTAATTATGCTTGAATTTAACTCTCTGTTTGGCAGGGGCTTCTTCAATATTTCAACTTGGTGGAAGGATGCTTAACGATGATAAAATCATATCAAGCGAAGAACAATTTCACCTACGACTGGATAATCCGAACACGAGTAGACGGCTACTGGAACGCACCCCTCAACCCAGAAAACTTTGTTCCAGGCAAGTACCTCGTTCCACCCGGTTCCTCGTACGGCGGCCTCAACGACCGTTTTGGCATCGGAGACCTCAAAACCTCAACGGTTGCATTGTCCAGGCTCTCCCTCGTTCCAAAGCTCGATTCCGCTGGGTTCGCCAATCTCAACTCAGAATCGGCCTTCAAAGCCCAACTCACGACCCAAAGGGTGGCCCACGTCACGAAGCGCCTCCCTTTCTGCATCGTTTCAGACCGCCGGTACGATTTTCCACCGGCCCGGTACGGCGTGCCCGTGGCTGCGCTGTCGAGCCCGGGCCCGCTGAGCGGGGCAAAGTGCAGGCCGTGCAGGCCCGTTTGCCAGGGAAAGTGCGTGGAGGCCGTGATGGGTTCCGTTGACAAGTATTGGAGTTGGACCGATTGGTCCGACGGGTCCCTTGAGCTGTGCGATGCGCATGAGAGTTGGGAGAAGGGTTGGGAGAAGATTTTTGATGGGGTTGTTGGGAAGAAACTTGCTGCGTCTAGGAAGCGCGTTCGATCCATGGATTTGGATGAGTGCATTAAGGATTTCACTAAATTGAAAAAAAAGACCGCAATTTGGGATGCACCTCCGATCGAGGACATTTGTAAATTGCGCTTGAGTCAGTCTTAAAATAGCTTCTTCTTTTTTTCTTTTTTTCATTTCTAGTTAGTCTCATACACAATTTAGTACAGTCATTAGTTGTTATCATTTTTGGATATTTTTGTTTTTTAAATTTAAATATACTAGAAGGAACGAAATAGAGGATGTGATATACACTGAATGGATACAAAATGTTAATAATAAAAAGAATCTCATTTACACACATAATAAATAGTTAGTTGAGATAAGCATACCTTTAACTTTTTAAGATGAGAATATTAATTTAAATGCCGAAAAAATAATTTTTGCGTGAAATTTATGTAACTCTTATGTTCTTGGTATAATGGTTTAAATGAATATAACCTATAAAAATATTTATAATTAAAGAAATTAAAA
Organism: Pterocarpus santalinus; assembly: GCA_031439595.1. Taxonomy (NCBI): domain Eukaryota; kingdom Viridiplantae; phylum Streptophyta; class Magnoliopsida; order Fabales; family Fabaceae; genus Pterocarpus; species Pterocarpus santalinus. The sequence continues at coordinate 1,951,130 of CM062529.1, forward strand.
AATAGGTAAATTTACATTAGCAAGCACGGGAGCAAAAAAGTCGTGTTACAATCACTTGCCATTTTGGACTAGGGTATAAATTTTGAATCACATTAATTATTGAGAAAATTGAACAGCTAGAGCGCTTGTTAGACAAATTATATATATTTTTTCATTTTGCATTGATATTGATAGCTACATGTACATTTTTGTAGACAAGGATGAAAACTCACAAACATTGACGGAAATGCTTTCATTTCGAATCAGACGTCAAACTTTTGTTAGGTTATGTGAGGTAATGACATTGATCGGCACCTATAACTTTCCTTTAAGTGACTTTTTTCTCGAAGTTTCTTTCAAAAGATTAGTTGTGATATGTATGAATATAAATGTTTGTAACAACTTGGTGGTTGACTGACTTGAGCATGTACGCAAGAAATAGTTTAATTTGAATGTTCTTCTTGAGATTATTATTATTATTATAAATTTCAAAGCTTCACGCTGATGAAATGGACCTCCTCTGACCTCCTTTTATTTTTGTCATGTCATGAGGTGCTGTTATATTATTTGGGCATTGAATAATCTTTGTTTTGGTGTCAACTTGATTTTATTTATAAAATATTTTAATAAATTTCGAATTACTATATGTCTATATTATAAACAACCTTTTCATTTAGATTAGCTTTGAATTTTACAGTATCTCAAAGTCATAATTGGCTAATTATACATCTTATATAAGTCAAATATAATTTGAGGAACTAATTTTTTTAACATAAATCAATTTAGAAAATTTAATTTTCATTGTCACTAATAAAAGACCTCAATTTATTAAAAGAAATTTTTATTGTTAAAGTATTCAGCAAAAAAAAATTTTAATTCAATAAATAAAAATAATTTATCATATAAAAAAGTATAAGACATCTATGTCTTAATTATTTTTAATGAATTTAATTCTAATGTACTAACAACTATACTTTTATTATATTGTCATTTAATTATTGCTATGTTATTAAAAATGTTTGACTTTGAGATATTATAAAATCAAAACTAATCTAAATGATATATATCACTAAAACACTTTTTAATAAATATTAAATGCATAATTAAAAACTAAAAAATTTTCTTATTTAACAATTTTTTTAAGATCACTATATTTATTGAGTTTAATTTTGATGTACTATTAATATACAAAAGTTTTATGCTATCATTTAGTCATATGCTTCTATTTATAAAATTTTTAGGTTAATGGATAATTAAGTAAAATATTTTTGTTAATGTGACAATACATGATTGGATGCATGTGTAAAACTTTTTTATATTAATAGCACATTAAAATTAAATTCATATTTATTATATTAATTTTTAAAATTTTCTTAAATTAATTTGTATACTTCTACATTATTTTGAAATAATTAAAAATAATCCTTATATTCTAAAATTTTACAATTTACTCCTATAATTTAAAATTTATTCAAATAAGTCTCTACCATTATAATTATTTTATTTAAAAATGACTAAATTTAGAGACCATAATTTTTTTTAAAATATATGTGAATTAAAAACTTTTGAAATTATATAAACTAAATTATATGCTTTTTAAAAAATTATATGCTTTTAAAATTCCTATAATTTACCTAAAAGTACTTAACTATAGTGGAAGAAGAATTTGACTCTAAGCAAATTTCACCTCTATTTATAAAGATTCAACTGCCGCTTCTCAAGATTCTTTATCTAATCAATATTTTTTTATTTAAATTATGCAAGCATTTGTTAAAATAAGAAATATAATTTCTAAAAATTTACAATTGAATTACTGAATCCAGCTTATCATAAGAATCTTCTAATGATAGAAACTAACAGTCTTTGAAATTATAAAGGCACCAATTTTAAAATTTTAAAATATAGAGATGTTTGAATTTTTCAAAGCTGACCTGTTAGTTTTATAAATTAAAAAAATTCAAATTATATTAAATACAAAATTTTAATTTCTACTGAATTCGTTATATTAAATACATTTTAAGTAGTATTTTATTTGATTTAAACATTTTTTAACTAATTAAAATTGATTTTCGCTATAAACATCGTTAATAACAGCCAAAATGACGGGTGAAAAAAATAGGAAAACAGTAAAATGCTCCGAGTACCCGTTACAGCCACCAATATTATTGATGTGTCTTTATGTTGATGATAATTCAAACCCATAAAAACTCGCAATAAAGACAAAGTCTCAATCCCTAAAACAGACTTAGCCAAATGGTTATACACTATAGTCAGTACATAAAAATTTATACACAATGCATACCAAAATGTTTCAAAGCCATCTAGAATTTGAATGTACAGTGCGACTACGCTTATTGTCTAATATTGGCAGCTGGAACGTTTTGACCGACTAAATTTAATTCTTACATACAATTAAAACATGGACGTGAGAACACGTCAAAAAAATTTAAAAATAAAAAACATTGACGTGAGAATATGACCCTTACATTATTTTTAAACAATTTAATCATTACGTTGGTCGACAGATATAGCTGCCAACGTAATGTAATTGACAATTTGCCTGTAATACAATCAACTTGTTTACTTTAACAAAAATAAAAAAGAAATAATATATTAAATTCATACTTGTCTGTAATAAAAAGTGTGGAATAATATGTAAAATTAAAGTGAGCTTAATTTCATACTTTATGAGCATAGTTTTTTTTTTTGTTATTTAATTCTCTGATAACAACCTTTTGTAATAACTTAATTATATATATATATATATATATATATATATATATATCAAAATCAAATTCAATTAAACGTGTAGTTGAAAATTAAATTATGTGTAATCAACGAGTCAAATTAAAATTAAAAGAATGTTACATAATTATATTTTTTTAATCATAATGTATGTCATGTTAAGCTTGAGTATTTATTGACTCTTCAAATACATAAACAATTTCATTTGTAAAATAAATAAATAAACAATTATCATCATTTTATTTTATCGAATAACTATTGTTACTTTTTTTTCTTTGGTTGAATGTAACTATTGGTTTGAATAAATTATATCAGAAATTTGGTTAACTATTTTTACTATTACAAACAAATAACTCATCTTAACTCATGAGAGAGATCAGAGCAGGCCAAAAAAAAAAAAAAATCACTCGACACTTTAATTCGTGTATAGAATTGTACTGGTGAATCACTTTTCTCCCTTTTTTAAGTATCTAATTTTTCAGATTTATTCACATATTATAAATTAATAAATTATTTTAATAATAACAATAAGAAGTAAGTTAATTTTACAAAGTTATCTTTATATTAAAATTATAATCTTTTTTTATAATTTTCTATTTCCTCTGTTTCATAATATCTATTCAATTTTGATATTTTAGGATTTCAGAATATCTATCTATTTCTAATATTAAGATAATATTAATTTATTTTAAAATTATATTTTTAATTTAATTGTCATCCATTATCATCATAGTTAAAGTTAAAGAATGTGCTAGACCAACCCACTATATTTAAACAAGGATAATTTTTTCTATTTATATAATTTTATACCACTATCAAGATTATTTTTTTTCCTTAATCTATGTATTTTTTGGTTTTGGATAGATATTTTAAAACAGAGGAAATATTTGCCTCACAAATATTATTGTTCTATCATTAAAAAATAAGGATAAAATTTAAAAATTATTAATAGGAGCATTTTGTTAATATTTAATATAATAAATAATTTAAAATATAAAAAAAACCTTAGAATAACACATATTTAAAAACAAGGAAATGAAGCGTTAAATAAGTAGGATGGCAAATCACTATCAATCTGCTGAAATATTTTTATTTTTTTGTGTGTTTTGGGCAATCTTGAGTGCCTATGTTTAGTTGGAAGCATTAAATTTTAATGGTACCGCCGATTGGCGGTTCGAAATTGCAGCCTCGTGAAGTCCGAATCGATTTCTTCTAATTACTCATCACCGGTTGAATTTTAAGTCGCTACGACGTCCTTTTTAATCATTTCATGCAAGTGACTTGTACTATGTCCCAACTACATTTTTTCGATTCGTCCAATTGCAGCTTGCGATATTTATAATTTCATAGATATGTAATTTTTCGATTAATTTTTTTATTAAGGAGCATTTTTTAGATATATTCTTTAAATAGCCTGTTTGCTTTTTGAAATAGCCTGTTTACATATATAGTTATCATTAATTAAACTATACGGCTAAGGGAGGAGGAAGAGCGTGTTAGGGATTATTATCAAGATTCTTACTAATGTCATGAGCGTGCTTTTCAAGTAGGTTCTTCAATTTTTGTTACCATATTCAATCTGTCTTTCTATTTTATTTCATCAAGTTCCATATCGTTTACTTTCCTTCCGAAAAACACACGTTGAGATATAATTCAAAAAATAGTACGATATTGATGAGTCTTTACTTGTATAATAAGCTGTTGTTCAATTGTTTTTATGCCTAATTGTTTTAATTTGACAAAAAACTATGAAAAATAAAGTTTCATAAATTCTATAGATTTCGTATAACATATATTTTTATAAAATAATAAATTAACTACTTCAACTTGCCCCAAAATATTGTTACTACCCCCCCCCCTTTTTGTAAACCACTGATATTTAAAATTTGTTAAATTTTAACTAATTTAATTTTAGACAAATTGGCCTACAATAAAAATAAAACTCTTCTAATATTTATTATTTTTCCCCCACCTACACGAATCAAATACTTTATTTAAAAGAAATAACTGCTGAATTATTTAAATAAATTAGATATTAATATTTATTCTCACTAATATTTAATTAATGTTATTTTAGACATATTCAATTTTTCATATTACATCTTATTTTAAAATTTTAACATTTTTTTTTTCGTCTGGAGATAAACAGAAAAATCTTTTAAAAAGAACAAAGGTTTGCGTCATTGGCCAGAAAGTTGAGAGACATGCAATGTAACTTCGTTAACCATCCACATCTATGATAGGCTTCGAGCACCAAAATGATGCGAGAACTGGATAAGTACCCACCACCGTATTGCACTAGGGGGAATAAAAGAAAACCAACATAAAAGGGGGATATGCCCACTATATATAAATTAAAAAAGGGATGACGTAACGCCCTTATTATAAAATAATATAGTAGTAATTTTGATTATATCCTGTTACTGGATATAAGATTGGCCAGTGATATCTATGTCTCGGTCCCCGGATGAAGGAGGATTGTGCTTGAACTTGACGGCATCTTTATCAACAGGGCCATCAGCACTCTGGCTCTCACTTGCTGGTGGCTTTGTTTGTTTTTCCTGTTGCCCCTTTTCAGTGCCGTATATTCCACCACCATAGGCACCATGTGTGACAGGCTCCATCTTTGAGATTTGGGGTCCTTCCCCCAGTTTTTGCTTTCCGTCCTCTTTTTCCATTGAACACTGTTTCACCGCCTCACTTATTCACTTGTTTCTCTCACAGTTGCTAGTTGCTAACCCAACATATGAGGCCACCTCTCTTTGCCCTTGTGTTATATACATTTTCATTTCACCTTGTAAGTTAGACGAGTGTCTCTTTGGATTTGCGTGGCATAACATGTCCATGCCACGTAAACGATTATATTCTTCGGTCACTTTAATCCATATCCATTCTCCTCCATTATTTATTTATTTATTTTTTTATGAAAATCGCTTCATGATACCGTGTTTTCAAGCAAGCCAACTTGTTTTAATGTCATCTTTCTTTTCTTTTTTTTGGTCTGACATCTTTCTTTTCTTTGTCTCAGATTAATTAATGTCACCTGTGGCTGTTGCAATGGATGATGCTCGTACAGGGCCGGGCCCAAACCAATGTTTCTACATTAATGGAAGCTCCTGTGACCAAACACTGTTTGTCTCAATTTAAAAACAACTGTTGTCCGTTGAGAGTGATCATCTCGTCAATTGTTATTGATAATAATTGGGCTGGACAGAGGGCAGGGAGGGGCCCAGGAGACGATGGATCGATAAATCTGATCCATTAGTACTTGCTGTCAGGTCACTAATTTCTCCCAGGACACAAGGTCCATGGTGAAGTTCCCGAATAATTCTGATGTTGACCCAATTTTTTTTTAAAAAAAAAACATCTTGTTGAATTACACTTAAAATTGTCCCAGAAAGAGAGTTATCGGACCGGGTTACAATTTCTTATTTGAATCTTGTTAATCTATTCCAAAGACGCATTGATGAAAAAAAAATTATTTTTATTATGTATCTTATTTATTTAAAGAAAAATTTAAATATTTTTTAGCATCTTAAAGTAATAAATATTTGATTTTTATTAATAATTATACTTTTTATTGAAAAAACAGACTCAACTCGATATTTTACAGTATAGTCTAGGTATATATTTTCCAATTATAAAAATAGTCTACATATATTTAAATTTACTTTCCAATTATAAAAATAGTCTACATATATTTAAATTTACCACTAACACTTAGATATTTAAATAATTTAATACTTATTCTCTCTAAGTAATATTTTGAATTTGAGTTTTATAAATAAAGAAATAATTTAATTTAAATATACTGACAGTGTCAACCAATAGAAATAGTAAAAAGTATCAACTCATACAAATAATTATCCATTATAATGAGGGATCCACCATGATTTCTTATTTTCTTATGTTTTTATTGGTTAATAGTATAAAACTATTTTACATTGTCAGTGTATATCAATTAAACTCATAAAGAAATTATGTTGAGAAAATTTTATTTCTATAATAAGTTAATTTTGTTTAAACTCAATTAGTCAAGCTTTACCAATAGAAATTGGGTTTAACAAAAGGGACTAGTTCCCTATAATGTGATGAATCAAGTCTTAATTAGAAGAAATGTCTATATTTAATATTTGACTGTACTTCAAATAAAATTGCCTTTAGTAAATAATAGATGTGAGAGGGAAAAAGAAATGGCCGAGTTCTAACTAATACATAAAAGAGGTTTTGGGCAAAAAAAATTTAAAAAAAAACGTTTCTACCGTAGCTGCTCTGCTCTGCCCCACCTTACCCCAATAACACATGGCCTTCCGGTAGCGGAATGCAAATTGACCTGAAATCACTTCTATGATTTCAACAGCCCACGTATCTTGAACACCTACTCTGATTTACCGACCATCTTCAAACTCAAATTACCATTTGGACCAAACAAATTTAAAAAAAAAAAAAAAACTCAAATTACCATCTTTCTAATACTCTAATTGAATACCTACTCTAATTTAATTAATAGCACTAGTTTTCAAAAGTGAAGACCAGCTTGTTAAACATGCCTATCTGTCATGTCTATAGACTATACTCCAATCATGCAATATCTAGTTCTAATTTTCCAAGAACTAGGGAGTTCTCTTAATTGTTATTCTTTGTCAGTTATAACTGCAGTCTGAAGGTCAGCAATGGCTCACAGGTGATTGACTAGTGTGAATGACAAGATCAAATTCAGAATATAATTGTCATATACATACAGATCGATGTAGGTTTTAGCTTACAGTCACAGGCTTGGCTTCGGGGTGGCCTGTTATTTTTTCCTTGTTTTTGTTAAAAAAACAATCCTTTCAAGAGTAGGTGGGGGAATAACATATACAAGGGCATTTGAACAATTAGTTTTCACTCTTCAGTTCAGTACAAGGTTTTTAAGGATCCCATTAGTTGCATATAACAGTACCTTTCTTAATTTGTTTGATGTAACCGTGCCACGACTAGTTCTCAATGACCGATTTGTGATAGCTAACTATACTTATGGCCTCGATGAGTGACAACTAGATCTAAGTGTCGCTGGCAGCGTGGCATACGCGCCGCATCTAGTTCCAATGAGTTCTGAGAAGTGATAATTCCAACCGAAGAAAAAAAATTAGATTCTCCTAACTATTCTCTTAATTATTTAACATAAAATATTGAATGCTTTGTATATTTAAAATATATTAAATATATATACTTTGTATTTAATATTAACAAAAGCGTTTAAAAGATTTATTACTAAAAGAATATACCGTTAATGCTCTAGCTATCTTTGACTACTCCGCATTGTGTCTTATTACGACAGCCGAATTGGTATTAGGATTAATAAATGAACTTAGGCACATAAAAACAGCAATTATATTGCTCTGGAATGAAAATGATTCGAGTTTAATTAAGGCTAAAAGATTGCAGCCAGCAATTTCTAAAAATGCTTATGCTTGGTTGTTTTGTCTTGGCCTAACAGCAATTTAGTCGTTGCAAGGAGCCTTTTATAATTTATATGCAGCAGCAAAAGCATATCAGCTCGATTACTGACGCTACCGTCTCTCAGGTTTGAAATATTTAAAAATAAAACTGATTAGATGTCATTTAAATTGAATTAAGTTGATTTAATATAAAAATTGAATTTTATGTTTAAATATATTATAAAAAAAATTAATTTAAATACACTGACAGTGTGAAATATTTTTATATTGCCACCCAATAGAAATAATAAAAAGTGTCAACTCATACAAATAACCACCCATTACAATGAGGAACCCACCATGATTTCTTATTTTTCTCTATTTCTATTGATTGACAGTATAAAATTATTTTACACTGTCAATACATACCAATTAAACCCTTATAAAAATACGTTTAAATCAATTTAGTAATTAATCTTATGTTTTACTTTTGGCACCCAACTTGGCCAGCCCATTGGTGCACCCATTACCTCCCTGAAGGTATGCTTAATTTCAACTACCCAGTCTTGCTTCAACAGAAGTTTAATCCCCTCAATGATACAAGCGTACCTATGGAAATTGTTCATGGGTTGATTCACAAGTTCAATGGCCACATGGGAATCAGATTCACATATTAGGACCCGAATATCCATCCCCCAGGCTAACTCCAGGCGTAAAGATAAAAAAGTTACTAAAAAATAAAATTATTTTCCAGTTTTAACATTTTAAAACAAGATTTGTTTTACAAATTCAAAAAAACATACTTTTTAACAATCTAAATACAGTTTTATAGGACTTGGAAAACTTTATTTCTACAATTCCTGCCGAAATGATGCATGGTCATTTCAATTTTAATGAAAAAATACTACTTCTAATTGAATTTCAAAATAACCTCCAATGTCATCAAACCCAACATCTTGAGTGAATCGCATAATACTCCCTTTTGACAAATATCGTATACGGTTGTTTTAAGCTCTGCCGCTTGGCTAAAGAGACCCTTCTATACGCCGCACAATAAAGGCTCGCTGACTCTGTTTATTCAAATCTAATTAGCTGTTTGCACTTTACGAAGATTGTCACAATATTTTGTGGGATTCTTGATTTTAAGATAATCTTGTTTAAAAAGTATATAAATCAGGCGTATAATCAATTGACTTCTGTATAATCTTCTTGGACTGCCCATCATCAAATTAAGCTTCGAGTTCCAAGAGATCATGGCAATATCCGTGTAATTACAACCCACATGCGGAGAACTTAAGCTTCCATTTTCAGACATTACAGGAGAACCAACGATCCATGCACGCGGTTGTTTACTTGATCCAGCACCAAGCTCGCTGTATTAGGGACACCTAAAGCTAATAAAAAGGGATTAGAAATGTTGCAATATTAGCGAAGGGGTTAAAAATGTCGCCAAAACAAAAAACAAAAAAAACAAAAATGACAGCACGTGGCATCCGCAGTTGTTCTTGTCCTAGGAGCTCCACTTGCAAGTTGTAACAAGTTGGTCCCATCCTTTTTTCCCATTATACGAACCACTTCGAGTTATGTGTTGATAAGATCGTAAGAGAGTTTAGCTGCAGAGGCATTTATTGGTCGCAACGAATTGCAATATTTTCCCCTTCACAAGTACCTCGAATTAAATCTGTTGAGGCTGCGGGTGGGCGTCTTGATCGTCCTGCATATATATGTGTAGTAATATATAATTATATACGATAATACGACTACTAGAACCACTTCTGCAAGCATAGTCACTATATATCTGCATTTCATCGTGACAACGCTGAAATGCAATCTATCATAATTCGTAAACATGAAAATATCTTACAGTCACCGCCATAGTTCATAGTCTGAAATGATTAGAATATTCACATGTCAGTCTATTATTGAAGGGAAGTTAAGGGATCATATCTTTATAAATAATACTAATAATAATAATAATAATAATAAAGTTTTTAAAATTGTAACGGTGTTTGAGAAATTGGTTTTATGATAACACTGACGGATATGGCTTGATTAGGGAAAACAAACCAATAATATATAAAATATGTGTGAGTGACAAGAGTATTACTTAAATTCATAATTTTTCCTCGAAGAAAAATTTGCAAGTCAAATATGTACAAAAAGCTTTTCTAAAATAAACTTATTTTTAAAGTAAGAATTTAAGACACTATTTATACTTAATTAATTTAGTGAAATTTGCACATAATTATATTATTCTAAAAATAAATAATTTTTTTACCCTTTTAATTTAAAGATAAATTCATTTTAAAAGTATATAATCCAAGGCTGCATGATTTACCAGCTCTACGCTGTAATTTTTTGTCATTTTATAAAAAGTAATGCTGTATATAATTAGAATCATTTGTCAAAATTATTATCAAAATTTATTAAAATTCAATAAAAATAGTTAAACAAGTTAAATGAGTGAAAACCATCAACTGATCTAAAGGTGTGGAGTAGTCCGTAGAAAATTATTCTTCCCCGTTATCATATAAATAAAACACAAATAGTAATAGACACCAGTTTGTCACCCCACGTGACGTCCCCGTCTCCACAGGAAAAGGAGCCAAGAGCGTCTCCGTTATCAACATGTTCCATTCAACAGCTGGAATTGGATATATTCGCCGATCCACAGCTCAACTCTTTCGCTTTTACTACCTCCCAGGTCCCAACCCCCGTTCGTGCGTCTTCACTCTTTCCTACCTCTTCTCATTACTATCCCATTTTTCACGTTAATTTCAATTAATTTTCAAATTCAAATTACACATTATTTCTGACAACAACCTTGATATACAATTTTTCAGACACTTATTATTTTTTTAATTAGTAGCTAGAGTGGCGTACATGTCATTGTTCGTGTGGCTGTGCATGTGCATGTGCATGTAGGTATATAAATACTTTCAACGTAATCCCTTCATTCTCGCCAAGGAACAAGAGCACTCTCTCTATAGATACACATTCTTCCTCCCCTCACCGGAACAAAACAAATCGAATATGGTAGGGGTTTTCCGGCGCTCCCTTTCATTCCCAAACAAAAATCCTAACCGTCCATCACTGAAGCCACCCATATCCCACCACATCAGGTCCATCAGTCTCCCCTGCAGATCTCACCCTCTGATTCCGCAGATCAAGGACGAGATCAACGGCCTCACAACCTGGGCCTCCACTTCCAAGTTCCACCCTCAAACATACGCAAGCCTTTCCCGTGGACTGACCCTTCTCAAGGGCACACACGAAACCCTTCAGGACATTCTCCAGCTCCCGCAAACTCGAGAGTCCCTCCGATCCCAGCCTCTCTGGGTCGAGAAGCTTCTAGAAGATTCCCTCCGCTTCGTCGAAGTTTACGGAATGTTCCAGACATCCATCATGGCTTTAAAAGAAGAAAACGCCGCAGCACAAATGGCCATAAGAAAACGAGATGAGTCAAAGGTTGCTCTTTACGCGAAGGCTAAGAAGAAAATGGCGAAGGAAATGGAGAAGCTCGTGTGTGGGATCCGATGTGTCACGCAACTGCAGGTTCCCGCGTCCTCGCCAGAATTGGCGACCGTTGAGGATGCTGAGCTGGCACGTGCCGTTTCGGACGTTATCAGTTTAACGGTGTCGGTTTCTGTTGCTCTGTTCAACGGGATCGCGATGTCGTTTGCGTCGAGGAGGTTGTCGTGGACGCAAATGGTGAAGTTGTCCAGAAAAGGAAGGAGAGTAAACAAGGAGCATGAAGGGATTGAAGAGCTTCTGCAAGGGGATGGTGTGGAGAGCCTGGGGAATCTGAGAAAGAAGGGTGATGAGGAGGTGAGGTTGGTATTGAAGACAATGCGGGATTTGGAGGGATGCATCTGCGGGATCGAAAGGGTTAGCGAGAAAGTGTTTTGGGCTTTGATCAATTCGCGGGTTGCACTGCTCAATACTCTTATCCTTACGGAGTAAACAGTTAAAAGAACAGAAGGGGCAAAAATAACAGAAGTCATTTTTTTTCTTTTTTTTCTTTTTTTTTTTATTTTGATGTACCTTTTTTTTTTTTTTTAACAACATACAGGCATACGGAATATGAGAAAAAGAGTCCATCATGTAAACATAGATATTGAATCGATTAGCGTACAAATTAATTCGTATTTTCGTCCCTCTCTCTAAAATATTAGTTGTCTTCATCAACTTCTGAATATATTCATCTTTAACTTCATAATTCACATTATAAAAAATATTAGAGTAAGGATTTAAAGTTATTTTGCCGGAATTTGCGAGGATTGAATAGCTGAGTAAACAGTAGGGGATCGATGGTGACTCATACATAATATTTGCAAAACGGGAAAACTTCACTATGATTCTATGAATAACATATAGTTATAGCATTACATTAAGATCATCATTAAATTTAACCACATGGAAAAAACTCGTATGTCAATAACAACAAGTGCCATTTCTTTTAATCAAGTCAGTCAAAAAATAAATAAATAAAACACCATCCTCAGGTGCTAAGTGTCATTTTTTTTTTTCTAGAATAATATAATTTTGTTTGTTTTTCAACTTTACTATGCAAAGACACTAGTTTCATTATTTGGAACCAAAAAAAGAAAGAAAGAAAAATAAGATTCTCCCTCCTCGCCCCCCTTCCCTTCTTTTTTGTCCTTTTTGTTTTTTGAATAAAAAGAGAAAAAAGAGGGCGGTTTGGGGTTGGGGGGTTGGGCGAGGGGCACTTAGTGATGCACATGGCATGTTCACAGTGCTTAAATACGAAGAGGAACGTGAAGCTTGATGACAACCAAACAATATCATTAGCCAAATGCCTTAACATCCTTTAGGATAAAAGGTTAGCACGTTAGACCTATCATTACCTACTGAAAATGATTAGAGCACATGATTTGTTAATTAAGCATAACTGAACGCTGATGAGAGGCCGGGGGTTCTGTTGTTGTTATTATGATTATTTAAAGGAAGTTTCTTCGGAGGAAAACACCATATGATTGTACGTTCTCAATCATTCCTTCATTATTTTATTTTGACTATTGCACAAGAAAATGAACCTTTCTAGCTAGAGATATTAGCTAACTGAAGAAATGGCGTGAACCCAATAATGCTTCCAATCATTGGTCCTCTTTCCTCTTCCTACTCAACTTGTGTAATGAAAACCGAATTATACACCGGCACAGACAGCCGATCTTCGCTCATGTATGACGGTATGGGCTCCTTTGCACGCCCAATTCCCCCAGTCACAATGTGGTGTGGTCCCTATAATGTTAGTTGCAACTTGCAACTGTCGTACGGTAGTTTTTTTTTTTTTAATCCATTGGTTAAATATTGTGGGATACCACGACTTGTAATATTGGTATTGTTAAGTGTATATTACTGTAGGAGTTAATTTTTTTTTCTTATTTGTATCTCTTTCTTCACGTATCTCATTTTAGTGTCTGTTTAATTTTTAAAAAATGAGACTCATGCTATAAATGTGATTATATTTAATTTGAAAGATTTTTTTTTTTTAACATAAAAAGGAACATATCAAATGCGACATATTAAAATAATTGAAGTTCTCTCTCTCTCTCTCTCTCTCTCTCTATTTGTTTTTCGAATTTCACAACATTAAAGCAGGTTCAGTGCCATTGAATTATATACAGAAATGTCGTTTATACATTATCTTTGGATATCTTTTTAAACATCCATCCTATGTGTTACGTATGAAGTAGATATAATAAAAAAAAAAAAAAGAAGAACTTTGAGTGTTTTCTAACTTGTATTCCATAAGGTATCCCTAATTAATGTTGAATAGGCATGTTCAGATAACCTACAAAGAATTAGTTAAGATAATAAGTAACCTTAACATTTTAAAAGGAAGATGCAAGTTTAAATTTTAAAAAAATAATAGAAAATTGTATAATTCTTATTCTCCTAAAGTGAAATACTTTTACCATGATTAATCTTACAAACAATTCAAATTGGTTGAATTTATAAAAAAATACCTTATACTCTTAAAAATAAGAAAAAAGGAATGTTCAAATAAATTGCCTCAATTCTATGTCTACTTTTAAATTAGGTGTCTTATTTAATGTAATAAAAATGGGGACAAATATTGATACTGTACTTTAAAAGTGGCACAAAAGAAGAGTCAAAATAGACGATCTTGTCCATCAAAATTGTCTATATATTTTTTATTACATGATTTCACTTCCTCTGCATATCTATTTTTTCCCCCCTACAAAAACTCACATGTCTCTGGTATTCCTTCACGAGATCCAAACTTTGTACAAGAAAATAGTATAACAAAATTATAATGTTATTTGTATTCAAATAATGTTATCGCCATCTGACTATACGTGTGAATGTGAAGACATCACATTCTAAATCACCCTACCACAAACTAAAACAACTGAATTGGCTCAACAAAAATGGTTGATAGGTGGGTTTCATGAATCATATAGTAAGTTCTAATATAGTCTTTGATGAGTTATGGATTAAGACGATTCTTAAATTATATCTATAGAAAAAATTTATTAGTGATTATTTATTATATAAAAAATATTATATAAAAAATTCAATTGACAGAATTCAATAATTATCTTAATTTAAGGATTATTTTAACAACATCATGAGCCACATATATCCAGCAGCATGTTGCTACTTCCGTTTCCGTGCGGTGGACTACCACCGGCCAAATGGCACTTCGTTATTTTCGCTTATGCAACACGTCTTAAGAAAAAAAAAAAGCCAAATTATGAACGTTTTTCACAAAGCCTTTTATGAGAAGGAATCTCCTTCTATCATCTGTTTCACTGTTTTTTTTTTTTTTTTTTTTAAATCTATTTCTTCTTTTTACTTTCCTTATCTATTTGCTGGCACGTCATTTGGTAGTCGAACACACCTTCCACAGCTCATTTCTTGATGCATTAGTACATCTACAGTTCACTTCATTTGACTTTTTATTTTAAAATTTTTATTTTGTTATTTTTACCAAAGCCAATGACTATGGGAAAGTGTGTCGGAAGGTTACGAGTATAAAAAATATTTCTCATTTATAAATCATAATTTTTACAACAATGAATTAATTATTATCTTATTAATGAATAAAGCACAAATTTACTCCTAAGTTTGACAAAAATGGTTCTCAAAAAGATTAATTTCTTTTAAAATAGTATTTTTGGTGAATAAAAATTGAGTTTAATTGGTATGTATTAATAGTGTAAAATAGTTTTATACTATTAACCAATAGAAATAGGAAAAAAATGAGAAATTATGGTGGATCCCTCATTATAATGAGTGGTTATTTGTATGAGTTGACACTTTTTATTATTTTTATTGGTTGATAGTATAAAAGTATTTTATAATATTAGTGTATTTAAATTAAATTAATAAAAAAATGGGGTGAGAAGATGGTCTACTTTTTTTAAAGTGGTTGAATTCAGTAATCAAATTGTATGTAATTTTATAATTGGGGGATGAATTTATTAT
This sequence comes from Pterocarpus santalinus, assembly GCA_031439595.1. Taxonomy (NCBI): domain Eukaryota; kingdom Viridiplantae; phylum Streptophyta; class Magnoliopsida; order Fabales; family Fabaceae; genus Pterocarpus; species Pterocarpus santalinus. The sequence continues at coordinate 1,966,750 of CM062529.1, forward strand.
ACCTCATATTTAAGAGACAAAAATGTGATTTTTCTCTTGACTAAATTTAAAAGGATTCAAGCGATACACAGAATGGTTACTATTTCATTTAGTGACTAATGAGACAGAATGAGTCACATGAATGTATATAAGTTTACAAGAGAGAAAGAAAAAAGAAAAAAGAAAAAAGAAGGGGGGAGGTGAGGGAGAGGAGAGACAGAGAACTAAAATTGATTTTGATCTTATTTTTGATCTGATTTTGATTGTGATCTTAAAGTTTTTGCTGAAATGAATGATAACCGTTTTTCTCATTCTTTCCTTTATTTATTTATTTTGGTCTTGATTATTTATTTATCTATTTTTTTGGTCGAAAATATTTATCAATTTTTGTCTGAGCCGTTGTTTTTCCAGTGTCGGATAGCTAGAGCTGATTGGAAGCCACCCTGGGCTGGTGGAATTGCCTTTTGGTTAACGGGCTTGCGGATTTTTGATAGCGTAAAGATTGTGCTCAATTTTGGGTTCCATAATATTATTTACGAGATTATAATCGATCCGCGAGCTGTTAATTCGTAGCAGCCCACTAACCACAGCGTTCGACGAGAGAAGTTCAAAGATAACGAGCCCAAACGAGCGCCCCCAAATATCCCCCTCGCCCTATCCCAAAAAAAAAAAAACTCAGATTTTCACAAAATTTCGACGCCGACAAAAATGAAAAAACAAGGACGGTGTCTAGGCTTCATTTAGCGCAGTCCATCAGCCATGTTCACAACTTTTTCTTTTTTTTAAATAAATATCTATTTTGATCACTGATAAAAGATTTTGAAAGAACCATTAAAAAAAGTGGATATATTAATCCATTCGTATAGATTCATACTGCCAAAAAATCAGTACGAATTCTGTGTGAAAGGACTAATATGTTCCTTTTTTTAAATAATAAAAACTAATTATGAACTTTTAAATTTTAAAGGATTAATTTATCCTCCAAAATTTTTATCAGAGATTCAAATGGTATATATTCTGTTTTTTTTTTTCGAAAGAAAGAAAGTAGTCTTTCGAGTTTTGTTATTCTGGTAGACAATATTTTTGTAAATGATAATAAATAATTAAAGAAAAAAGGTTATCCAATATCTTGATATGGCAATATTTATTACTGTTTATTAAAAAATCACAGTCGTATACTCGGGTTAGTTTGTTGGCTAAGGCAGTCCTCCATATGTGTTTGTGCAACGTTCGAGTTCGCCCTCTCGTCCCACACATAAATATTTCTTCTACACTACGTCCAAAGCAAATATGATGCTGTTTGCATTTTTTTAATAAGTATTGTTTTAGAAATTTTATTTATATTACATGTTATTTTATAATTTTAATAAATAATTAATTATTATATACTCCCTCTGTTTTAATTAATTAATTTATTTAAATAACTTGATATATTCTTAAATTAATATATTTAGATATAATAAGAATGTATTGAGTTGTCCAAATGGACGGCTAAATTAAAATGAATAGAGTATATCAATAATCAATGTGCTATTGGATGAATAATAAGCAACTTGATATTCCATGAAAATGAGAACACCAATTCAAATCTCGAAAAATACATTTGTTAAGAGAGAAAATAACTATAAATATTCCATCCCAAAATTGTGAGCGCAATATCTTTCATAATTTTTTTTAAAAAATTATTATACATCAATTTTATTCCTGCTCACTATTACTCTATTAATAGTTTAACCTTTTCAATTTTCTCAATATTTATCCGTGTAGTTTTTCTTTGTATTTTTTTATTAGCTTATTATAATATTTTTCATGAGTAAAAAATAATTCATTTTTTATAATTATTTTCTATTAATATGCCAGTGCTATTTCTTTAAACAACACTTATAAAGAAGCGGAAAGAATATAAACAAAAGGATGTTAAAAAAAAAAAATTACACCTGACGTTTCGTCAAGATAATTTTAAAAGGGAATTGTCACCGGCAATTAACTTAGAAGGCATTTAGTATGAGATAATCTATCAAAATTATTAGTAATATAATTTTAAATTATTTAGGTTCACCATATTACTTGTTTAGTTAGGCCGTATTATTGACAATCTAAATTTTTAAAATAATCTATATTGATATTTTCAAAGTGGTAATATAGATTGCTCCCATAGGGTGTTTAAGTAGATTATCATTTATGTGATTATTATTATTATTATTATTATTATTAGTAGTAGTAGTAGTAGTTGTAGTAATATATATATATATAACAAAATAATGTAAATTATCAATTAGATTATTTGTACATATCTACTATATTATAGCATTGCTAGTAATTTAAAAAGTAACAATTTTTCTAATTGATAATTTATATTACCAATAATCTTGTTAGACAATGTGCCTAATACCAAAACGGATCTTTGTGATTAAAAATTTCAAATAATAAAGTTATGTGTTAATTTTTATCATTAATTAAGAATATGTGATCAAATATAAGATCCATAAAAATATCTAATCAATAATAAAAATTAACATATAATCTTATTATGTAAAATTTTTAATTGAGCGAATCCATTCCCACCTAACACCACCTTAATTGGTAGTTAAAATCAACCTTCATTGCCTAACACCACCTTAATTGGTAGTTAAAATCAACCCCGATAATAAGATATTGGATTCCGTTGGAGCATATGAACTTTGACTGGTAAGTTATACATTGATATTGGAAAGAAGTAGCTTTCTCTTTTAAACTTTTATGTAAAGAAAAAGTTTAAAAGAGATTTGTAAAAAGTTTGTTTTTCACTTTTTCTTGTAAATTAGTTTTTTTTAAAATAATTTTGTCCTATTAATTTAACATTGGATATATTGTAGGATTCCAAACGGACTGGTAATTAACTTCATAGGATATAAATAAAACGTTAAATTTTAATAAAAATTTTCTATTTAACATAGACTCTAACATGAATATGAATTTAATACTTCATATTTAAGGAGATTCCAATAAAATTGTACTTTAATAACTTCATTTATGATATACTCACCTATTTTTAGGTTTTTACCAACTTTATTGTAACAATATCTAAGTATTAAATTTATAATTATACAAGAAATCTTGTCTGTTTAATTAATGGATGATTGGGATTCCTTTCTTTTCCTGATGTACTATCTATCAAAACTTGCCTGGGAGCAAAAGAACAGTTGCATGATGTAAGACTTTAACCCATTAATTAATTGTCACTGACCCACCATCCGCTCTGCGTCACACAAATTAACATGACCAAATTAAAATCAGCATTTTGTTTTAAAACTGCTTGATTTTTGGACTTGAAAAACAAGCGACTAAAAGAGGGAAAAGATTTTTTGGCTGAAAAAGAAACAACGAATATATGAACTGCACGTAATAGTCTGTTACATATGAGCATATTTGATCTATTAGAAAGTATGAACAAATTTAGGCGTAGACTTTTATTTTAAAGTAAATTACGATAATATTATATATTATGGTCTGAAGTTATAGTTTTCTGTAAAAACGCCTTATGAAAAATAGAACTTTAACGACTTTATCTACTAACAATGACCCACCAAAAGAGCAACACATGTCTTCCCCTTCTGCAAACAAATTACAATTTCCGATTAACGTTTATGCCTTTATATTATAGGTATTCGTATATATCAATGCTATTTAGTCATGGAATTCTGCTATATTTTTGTGGGTCGGGGTGTTTGGTGTTTCCTAGATGTAGATGACATAGCTCTGCGTCTGTGTGCGTATTATTTATAGTTTTTGATCCCATAAGGAAGCAGACTTTTCTTAGAAATAGAACATGGCACGAAAACAAGGACATTGCTGTTATAAATTTGGTCCTTAAAATACGTCTCACTCTCATCTCAGAAAAGAACTATAGGCTACTATAAAAGATGGAACTAGATACTAGATAGAGAGAAGGCGTAAACAGAATGCAGTGAGTTGGAATTCCACTCAATGCCTTCTTTTAAGGTAAAGACAGAGACTTAATTTCCCATCAGGATAAAAGGATGTGTACCTGCAACTTTTTTCTCTATGTAATAGCTTTGTTCCCATTCCCTTTCTCCTTTCTTAATCATCTTTATGATATTGCCTCGATAGTAACCCATAAAATTCCCCATGCATCATTATAAATCACTTTGAACCTAATGAAATGAAATGATGACAATTGGATTGTTTCATTGATCTTCCTTATTATAATCGATCAAAAGTCTTCGCCTTCACCTTTGGCGAACAATCATTGGTATTAATGATCAAGTTGAAAATTAAACACAATAAACGGATTTCTACTCCGGTTGCATGTGCAATTGATGGTTAGCATGTTTTTTCCAAATGTCATGATTAGATATCAAATGCCTTTGCAATGGCATAAGCATAAATAATGAACATTTTTTATTCAATTAAAATTTTTAGATGTTAGCTTCTAAATGATATTTTACTGGTTTAAGTATTTTTTTCCTGGAAATTTAGCTAACAATTAAAATTAGAGTTTAATTGGTATGCATTAACAGTGTAAAATAGTTTTACACTATTAATCAATAAAAATAGGGGAAAGTAAGAAATCATAGTGAGTCCCTCATTATAATGGGTGGTTATTTGTATAAATTCACACTTTCTACTATTTCTATTGGTTGACAATGTAAAATTATTTTACATTATTAATATATTTAAATTAAATTCTTAAAATTAACAAGGTTAAATTTGTGCTTGACTTTTATAATGCATAAACTATGATTGAAGTCGCATAACATATGGGATTGGATTCATTTTCCTTTTTAAAAGAATGAAATTACATACGATTAATAATTCTGTACTTATTGCTATGAAGCTCATAAAATTTCATAGGCAAGTATTTGATATATAAGCTAAACTATTAGTCATAATTAATGTGTGGTTGAATTGGTGAATTGAATTTATTATAAAACATTTCTTATCAGTTACAGACAGATTCGAGATCTACTAAAATTAAAGGTCAAATCAGATCTCTAAAACATGAACCAATCTCTTCTCGCTCTCTATATAGTTTTAGAAATTAGAAACTCTGTTAATATCGATCATGATTGAGCTCTTTTAACAATAATGTAATAATGATCGAAAAGAAAAAAACCTGGTGCACACAGCAATAGCACGACAAGCGGCACGTTACAATGATTTACTGAAAAAGCTTGCGTGTCCCTTTCATGGTGCTCTTCAAATGCTGTGTAAATTATGTTTATAATTAATAATAAAATAATTTTTAAAATTAAAATATATTTTTTTAAATAAGAAAAAAATATAAGTTAATAGTCAATTTTATTTAAAAATATCATTCTATTATAAATTATAAATAATATTTCTATTAATATGTATACAGTAATAACTTCGACCATGAGTTGCATAACTTGAATTTAGTGTGGGTTGGATTTTATAAAATTAATTTTTTTAAGCTTTATTTTTCCTAAAAGTAAGTTTTATTGTGAAGTATTCTATGTCTAAAAATTCTAACTTACAACTAATTTTAATGAATAAATGTCATCAAAGTTTATCATAAAATCTTCAATCTAATTTTACATTTTGCCCCTTCTTGTCAAACTGGAGTTTAGGAGCAAAAGTAATTTTAGTTAAATACAATCAAACATAAATTTTTTAAAATCACATTAATTATTTGCAAACGGCGGTTTGTAAATGAATCGTAAATCCAACCCCGCAATTACTATACACACATGCAACAAAAATAATAAATAACAAATATAGAACCATGAGTGCAAAATAACAACCCCCCCCCCCAAAAAAAACAAAAAAAAAAAAAGGACTGTTAAGAGACGTTATATGGCAGTGGTACCCGCCACTATGTGGTCACAGAGTTGCACTTAGCGGTCCAGTCCTCTCCTTGCACAATGATTCTCCTTCAATAATACCACAATAAAAAATCCACCAACAAACACAAGCGTATATCAAGCTTCCCAAAACGCTCAACACTTTAACTGAACTGAAACGTCACAGAGCACACTGATTTGAAGAAAAAAGAAGTAATATTTTGGCGTTAGCAGCTTGTGGAATCAAATGGGCTGCAACACCTCAAAACTCGACCGGCTACCCGCGGTGGCTCTGTGCCGTGACCGTTGCAAGTTCGTTGACGAGGCACTCCGCCAAAGCTACGCCCTCGCCGATGCACACGTGGCACACATGCACTCCCTCAAAGCATTTGCCTCTGCCCTCCTCTCTTTCTTCCATCAGTTCCAAGATTACGCTGAAACTAATAATCCCCAGATCAACGGCCACGATGATGCCACCACCAGCGACCGCAAAAAATCACCACAGTCCCACTCCCCTTCCTCTTCCTTCAGTTCCGACGACTCAGAAGCATGCGTCCTTTTGCATTCTGAGTCAGAACCCGAAGATACAGACAAAGAAATCCAATTATTCACTGAGACCCGTTATGATGATTATGTCAACCACGATGCTGTGTCCTCAGCTCCTGATAACGTGGCTTTCATGCATTACGTGCAGCCTCTTTACGCTCCCTTTTCTCCGCCGCACTACTACGGCGGCTATTCGGGTTCGCCGCCGCCACCGCCGCCGCCGCCTCCTCCGAGGAACTCAGCCTGGGAAATCTTGAACTTCTTCGAACCGTACGACAAGTACCAAGTGCCGTACAGTCCGAATCGTGATGCTGACGTGGCAACACAAGAAGAGGAGAAGGACAAGGGTAAGGTCGTAATGAGTGATGAGCCTCAGAATGAAGCTAAGAAGAAAGGCGATGGTGGAGGAGGTAATAAGGTGAATGAGGCAAAAGATGGAGGAGTGGAAAATAAGGAAGCTGGTTCGAAGGAGAAGAAGGATTTAGTTTCGAAGAAGAAAGAAGCGACAGCGTCAGAGGAATGCAGCAACTCGGCGAAGGTGAAACCAGCGAAAGGTTTATGCGAGACAGTGAATGAGATTCAGATTCTATTCGAGAGAGCATCGGATTCGGGCAACCCTGTTTTGGAAATGCTGGACGTTGGGAAACTCCGTTACCATCGAAAATTTGCCTTTAATCCATCATACCCAGGTAAGCATGTGTTAGCCCCAAGCTTTCCCACTTCTAATTTATTTAATTTTTTTTAAAAAAATTGATGTTATTTTATTTACTATTGATCAAATTAATCAACATAAGTGAGATTTTAATTTTGGGATGAGCAGGTTCGTGCAAGATGAAGAATGTGTTTACTCCGTCAAGTCATTCAAATCCGCTGGCGGTTAAATGCATGGAGGAGTCATTGCTTGGAAGGAGAACGGGATCTGGGTATCAAGGAGTTGATAAAGACAAGGGCCATGGATACGGGAATCTTTGCTCTACTCTCAAGAGGCTATATGTGTGGGAGAAGAAGCTATATCATGAAGTCAAGGTATAGGGCTATAAGCTTCTCCTCTTCTCTGTTTATGACTTCCTTCTTAGACAGAGCAAGTTGGCGTATAGGTGATACAAAAATTGAAGGAAAATCATGACATTGAGGCACTACGTCCAGTATGTATGTAAAGCATTAAGCAATTCCTTTGCTAAATTGTTATGCTTTGTGAATCTGTTACTAAGATTAACATGAAGGGGAGCTGGGATTAGAAGCCATTGTCCTTGATGTACATCTGCCTATTTGTTATGAACCTATTAAGTAAGAGAAATGATATTTTGATATTGTCCACTTTGTATTTCGGGGCTGACATACCACCCATCCACTATTGAATGGGTATGTGGCCCTCACTTAGATTGGTTCTTAGATGGGTGGTATATTGAACCGAAGTACGAGATAGACTATGTATAAATAATACATCTCATTAAGTAATTAACTCAAAATGATTAATTTTGTCAAAGCTTCAATTTAACTTGGGTTTGTTTCTTTGACTATAAGCAATTTCAAATAAATTGCACGAGGATCGTGGTTCTTTTCTAGAATTCTTTCTCTCGATGAATTTGATATTTTATACAAGTTGTTAGTTTATCTTTTAAAATTTAGCTAATTATATATATATATATATATATTTCACAATTGAAGATCTCTACTTCCAATTTTTTTTTTTTTCAGGCTGAGGAGAAACTGCGCATCCTTCATCAGAAGAAGTGTAGGCAGTTGAGACGTATGAATAAAAAGCGTGCCGATGCACAAAAAGTTGATTCCCTGAAAACTTTCACTGGGATCTTGGCTACAAAAATGAAAATTTCTATCCAAGTAGTTGACAAGATATCTAATACGATATGTAAGTTGAGGGAAGAGGAGTTATGGCCGCAGATCAGCACGTTTATTCTCATGTAAGTCATAACTAGAGTATCCTACAACTAAATCCATGCCAAATTGTTTGAACCTCTGTAGTTGGTAGGTATGGCCATGAGCCATGACCATAATCATAATTGTGTTGCTGTGACTCAAGTTTTGTTAGGTGGGAAAATGAATACCTAAGAATTAGTACTTTGAATATGAGATGTGATACTTTACACAAATCTTATTCAGACAAAATGAGGAGCGTTGATGGGAAGGGAAAATGTAGAGGAAAGAAAACAAGAAAGAAAAATGAACGAATATGATGAGATTGTGTGTAGCCTATAAGAAGTATGCTGGGTGTATCTATCATTACACCTTTGATGGGATGCTGCTATCGTTTTTCAGTCTACAGTATAGGGTACTAGTTATACTATGCCAACAACCTTGGCCAATCTAGTAATTAATCAAGAGGAAGTCATGTGCATAACCGTAGGAATGACCAGTATGCAAGCGTACGAAAACAATAATGCTCTGTTGACTATTGCATAAGAAGTATATCATGTATAATGTGTCAAACTAAAAATATAAGGCTATCCTAATTTCTAAGTGAAAGAAAATATAAGCGAATGTACGTTCTCGATCAAAATAATTGAGGGAACCTCCTGGGTGCTTCCAAGTTCATTTGTTTTCTTCTTAAGGTTGTATTGAGTATTAATGCATGTATATTTTTTTCCCCTTTATGGAATCTAATAGATTGTGCATTTCTCTGGATATTTCTCCTTATTCCCCAAAGGTTTCTTGGAATGTGGAAGGAGATGCTAGAGTGTTACCGTTGCCAGTATCAGGAAATTGCCGAAGCCAAAACTTTAGATGCCTCTACGTTCAACAAGAAGCTTGGTGGGGGTCATATTGATGCAGCAATAAAGCTCAAGTCTGAATTACAGAACTGGAATTTGAGCTTCTCAGATTGGATTCACGCCCAAAAGTGCCATGTGAAAGCCTTGAATGGTTGGCTAGTAAGATGTCTATTATATGAGCCTGAGGATTTACCTGATGATACAACTCCCTTCTCTCCTAGCAAGATTGGTGCACCACCTGTGTTTGTGATCTGTAACAAATGGTCGCGGGCAGTGGATAATCTCTCAGAGAAGAATGTAACTGAAGCCGTAAATGGGTTTATGCTCAGATTGAATGAGCTCTTGGAAAAGCATATTTTGGACCTTCAACAAAGATTAGCATTGGACAAGGAACTTGAGAGAAAAGTGAAAATTTTGGAGAAGCAGGAGCAAAAGATGAACAAAATAGTGCAGGCTCGAGAAAGAAAGATGTTTCCAATTGCAAGAGAAGAAACTGACGCCCTGTTAAGAGGGGATCATGCTGTGCATCATGGTAATCTTGTTGATACTAGTGATAGCCTTCAATCAAGTCTGAAACGTATCTTTGCTGCCATGGAGAGGTTCACCGCCACCACTGCTGGATTGTATCAAGATCTTTGCCAACAAATTAACCAGGACAATCATGTTTTGGGAGAATCCTACAAAATCCGCTAGTTGTATACTTGTGGATTCGATAGCCGTCTTAGAATTGAAGTTATCTCTTAAAGTTTTCTGACATTAATTTATGTCTTGGGCACAATTTATGAACTTAATTTTGTGTATACAGAATATCAGATGTCTCACTTAGTAATAAAACATTTACATGCTGGAATATATCTGTTGATCCTTGTTGAGTCCCAAATGAATGCTGTCGTAACAAACAAACACGTTGTCGTTAGAGATGCGAAATATAGTGGGCCAAGCGTGCAGCAATGCATGCCATGTAAAGAAGATAAAAAGAAGGATGAGAAAAAAATTAAAAAAAAAGAAGAAGAAAGAAAGGAAAGGGAGGAGAGAGAGAAGTCAAGTCAATTAGTTAAAGGAAGGCAGCTTTCCATTCATTGGAAAAAAATTAAAGAGTATTTATTAGGCATTTAAAAGAATTAATAATATGTACCAAAAAAAAAGAATTAATAATATTGATAAAAAATAATTAATAACAACTTTCGGCCCAGTGTGAGCTTATTTTTTATTTTTAAAATTTAAATTTAGTGCAACCCAATCTGGAATAATTGGGTCGGGCCAGGTTGAGGAGCTGGAGTGTTGTAGTCCTGTAATTGTCATGAGCGTACGGCGCACGAAATAAAATAAATAAAGAATTCACGACAAAAAATAGATAAATAAATAAAGAATTGTTCAGACCAAACGAAACAGAAGAAATAAAGAATTGAGGAAAATTAAAACACAAGGTGACAAGAGTAATTAAACCAAGTGTGAACTGATTCGAGGTGGGGAATGGGAGTTTGGCGTGGTGAAAAGACAAAAGTAGGGCTTGGGAGTATATAACGGACAAATGGTGTAATGTAAGAGTAAGAGAGAAAGAGAAGAGAGAGCGACAGGGAGGTTTTGTCAGTGCAGACAGAGAGAGGACGAATGAGAGAGAGTGAAAGAGAAAGAGAGACAACAACTCAATGTAGAAGAAAAGAAAGCTGCGCCTCTTTTCATTATTATTTTTTTTAAAAAAATAAATACAAACTCTTTCGATCTCTCTCTCTATACTCTCTCTCTCTCTCTCTCTCTCTCTCTCTCTCTCTTCACAAGTACGCACACGGGTGGTGGTGCTGTCAAGCCCATCTTGGCTACTTGTGCCGTTCCTTGTCTTCGCATTCGTGTTCGCCCCTCCCTCTCTCTCTCTCTCTCTCTCTCTCTCTCTCTGTGTTTGTGTATGAAGCTGCTTCAAGCTATTCGCTAGCGCCGTTGTTGCCATCTCACACTCACACTAACAGAAAACTCTACCTGGTTATCATCCAGCTCCAACTAATGGGTTGTTGCCAATCTAACGAATCCAAAAATTCCAATCGCCAAAACAACCCTCATTCTAACCACGCCGTTGCTTCCTCCTCTAACGGCGCCGATAACCCCGTTACTGGCGCCGCCGTGGACGTCCCTCCCTTCTCGGAGTTCTTGCTTTCCGACCTCAAATCCGCCACCAACGGCTTCAGCTCCGATCACATCGTCTCGGAGAGCGGCGACAAAGCCCCCAATGTCGTCTACAAGGGTCGCCTCCACAACCACAACCGCCGTTTGATTGCCGTTAAGAGATTCTCCAAATTGGCATGGCCCGACCCCAAGCAGTTCGCTGTACGGACGAATTTTACAAACCAATTCTTTTTTCTTTTTTCTTTTTCCCCTTCTGATTCATTTGATTGTGTTGTGGCGTTTTAATTTTTTGTGTTTGTGTTTGTGGCAGGATGAGGCTTGGAGTGTTGGGAAATTGAGGCACCCTGGGCTTGCCAATTTGATTGGGTATTGCTGTGAAGGGGATGAGAGGCTTCTCGTTGCAGAGTACATGCCCAACGACACCCTCGCCAAACATCTTTTTCACTGTATGTATCTTTTTTTTTTATTTTTGTGGGCTTCTAAATTGTAATTGCTAGCAACTTCAGTAATTATTAGTATTTTCTGTGCTGTTTTCCAATTCCTGTGTTTGAACAACTCCTTACTCTACTCACTTAGGCGTGAAACATGATTGTTCCCGTGTGATCTGCACCTATGCTTAGGACCTGGGTTTTTGGAGAGAATTGGGCTTGCCCTAAGGACCTCCTTACTAAATTCATAGACTTTAGGATTCATAAACTAGCTAAGATTCTGTGGCAATGTTCACATTTTGCTATTTTAAAGTGTCTTTAGTTTAAAGGAATACTAGAATATTCCAGGGAACTTCTTCATCTTTAGACAGCATTTGGGATAGGGATAGGGTTACCTTCTTGGCTTCTATGTGGAGTCCTGCAAATGGTAATTTTAAAGCTGTTTCTTTGGTGAATGTGCAGAGGGATTGATATGACCTGTTAGATGACCCAATCTCTTAGGACCTACATATTTTCTTTTGCTTTTTTCTTGTGAGGACCTTATCCTCTCTTCTCATCAACAAATTTCTTTTTCTATAAGGGAAAAAAAAAAAAAGAAGAAAAAGATCAACACCTATGCTTTTTTGATGAAAATTATTCTTGGCTTCGCGGCAATGGGAAGTAATATTTGATCCTCGGGTTGAATTTTATGTGCATTCTGAGTGTATCCTGAACCAGATTTTGGTTGGAACAATAACAATAACTCTGGCATGGACTCCTCTTGTTCTATACTTTCTCCTTTTAGCTCTGATGCATAAATATTTGACCTAAGCTAATTGATAGCACTTACACTTGTATTTCTCAACCACTTAGATGCATTACCAATGATTCGTCTACCCTAATCCTTTCTTTTCTATTGTTGTATATGACTTATGATATTTCTTTGTCTCTCTCATGCCTATTTTATTCCTCTTTACTTGAATTGCTCAAACAAGATAACAAAGCATCTGTTTCTCTGCAAATTAGATGTTGAAGCCATATTGACCAATTTTCCTTATTGAACCTATGATCTGTCTTTATTTTATGAGCAATTATGTTCAGTTATCATCCTATATTAGTTTGCTTAAGGAACTTAAGGTAAAACTATGGCTTATGAAATGTTATTTGTCCAAGGCTCCAACTTATGCGTGATTGGCTATTCATGATATCTTTCTTAATATTATGATCCCCTTCAAAATTGAAACTGGATTATTATTATGCTTTTATTTTGTGCTGCTCTTCTGCATTAATTCATTGAAACAGCAACCGTCTATCACTTTAGGTTAACCCTTCAATTTTTGCCCCATCTATGATAGGGGAAAATCAGACAATTGAGTGGAGCATGCGGTTAAGAGTTGCCCTATCCATCACTGAAGCATTAGATTATTGCAGTAACAAAGGTCATCCAGTGTACCATGACCTGAATGCCTACAGAGTTGTATTTGATGAGGTATTATGAGACAATTCTTTCTTCCTGCTCTTCCGAGGTTGATTGTTATTATGCTATGGCATATATGTAATTGATATATGGATCAATATCTTGAGTCACATTCTTTGTAAGTCCTTGATTATCCAACATCTGTGTTTGGAATCTCCCATGTCATGTGAAGTAGCCATCTATATTCTGAAACAAAATTTGACAAGTTGTTGATGTCTTTGCAGAATGGTGATCCCCGGCTTTCATGTTTTGGGTTGATTAAGAACAGCAGGGATGGGAAAAGTTATAGCACGAATCTTGCTTATACACCTCCTGAGTACCTGAGAAATGGTGGGTGCATGTTTTCTGTAATGTTGTATCACATAATATGTTATGTTGCAATACTGTAACAACATTAATTGAATTTTGGATAATACCAATATGATCATAGATAACATCTACTGAACTCAAGTCTATATGCATAGATAAATAGATTGATTACTTAAAGAGTTATCAATAATATTTGTTGAACTCAATTCAATTTTACTATCTATAATAATAATAATAATAATAATAATAATAATAATAATATAGATTATATGCTGGTTGTTTTATAGCTTATGGTGACAGCTGTATGTGTTTTTTCAGGGAGGGTGACTCCAGAAAGTGTTATCTTCAGCTTTGGAACTGTGTTATTGGATCTTCTAAGCGGCAAGCATATCCCTCCAAGTCATGTAAGTATTCTCTAAAGCTTTAATTAACTCTAGAGTATCAATTTTGGAATGATTTGGTAGCTCAACCGATTATGAATGGCAGAATTATGGTAAGTGACTTTTTGTTTTTTTTTTTTTGGTGTATGTATGTCCAGTTCATTGGTTGCTGCTGGAAAATAGTTTTTTGGTTCTTGACATAATATTTGGGCATCATGACTGAGGGGTCAGCAGTTAAATCCTTGCCATCCCAAATCTTTGTTAATCAAATTAAAATTTCAGCACAGGTAAATTTGGGCGAGTGCATCACACTTTAAGCCCAAAAAGCTCTTGCTTATTGGAGGTGCTTGTAAAACCATTCATGGGTCTTTACATAACATCTTAAGCTCTTCAACTGGTTTCGTTCTTGACAATGTGAATATTATTTAAATTAATAAAGGAAAATGGTATGCGGTGTTTTGGACATAGTAGTTTCTATCTTTCTATGCCAAAAGCCCAAAAGTGATTAGGCTGCAAAACTTTTGGATGAAAAAGTTAGCACAAGGACAGGGATAGAATTTTCTTCTGCGAAATTTAATGTGACAGGATTTTTCATTCTGCAATTTTTTTTGTAGTTATTGCATATACTTTACATAATATTTATTTTCCATATAATTTGCCAGATTATTATTCTTTGTCCATGCAGGCTCTTGACATGATAAGGGGTAAAAATATTCTACTTCTCATGGATTCACATTTGGAGGGAAACTTTTCCACTGATGAGGCAACTGTGGTTTTTGATCTTGCGTCTCAATGTTTGCAGTATGAACCTCGGGAGCGGCCCAAGATCAAGGACCTTGTTACAACACTGTCTAAACTACAGAATAAACCTGATGTGAGCTTAATGATTTTTTTTAATGGAAAAAACTTATAAAAAGTTGTTGCCTCCCTCGTTATTTTATGCGAGATCAGCATATGCATTATCATCTGAAGTACGTTTATTGCAAAAGCACAATTCTCTTCCAACCATAAGTAATGCTATTGAGCAATTACTTAGATGCAATGGCTCTGCTCGATGCGTTCTTTGTTGTGTGATTGGCATTTTTCTAGTAGATATCTTTGTGTTGCTCTAAGAAGGGAAAGTATGGGCTTCGGCTTACTTAAAATCTAACTACAACTAATTGATTACACTGCTAGGGGTGTTAGGCTAATAATTAATAATGGTCTCTGTTGCTCTCAGGTTCCATCATATGTCATGCTTGGTATTCCAAAGCATGAGGAAGCACCTCCTACCCCGCAGCATCCTCTATCTCCCATGGGTGATGCTTGTTCTCGTATGGACCTTACAGCTATTCATCAGATTTTGTTGATGACGCATTACAAAGATGATGAAGGGACTAATGAGGTACTTATTTGAAGAGATAGAAGTTGTCTAATGTTTGTATTACAAATGTTAATTTAAGGCTGTCCTCGTTCACGTGTTTAGTTATCTTTCCAAGAGTGGACCCAGCAAATGAGGGACATGTTGGAGGCAAGAAAGCGTGGTGACCTGGCATTTCGTGACAAGGATTTTAAAACTTCAATTGAGTGTTACTCCCAGGTATGTGTTCTGCATAACAAAATAACCTATGTCCAAACAACATGTAATCTTTCCATCAATGTGTCCTAGTAAGAAAGGTTACTATTTGAAAATTCAAAGACAGGAGAAAATGAATGCACATGACTTGCTCGTATATTATTAATACGATTTAATTATGCAGTTCATTGATGTCGGAACCATGGTGTCGCCAACTGTCTATGCACGGAGAAGTCTTTGCTATCTCTTTTGCGATCAACCAGATGCTGCTCTGCGAGATGCAATGCAAGCTCAATTGGTCTATCCCGACTGGTCCACAGCATTTTACATGCAGGCAGTTGCTCTTTCCAAATTAAACATGGATAAGGATGCAGCTGACATGTTGAACGAGGCCGCTGCCCTAGAAGAGAAAAAGCAAAGAGGAGGGAAAGGGCCTTAGCTTCATAACCCTTCATTGTATTAGCAACAAAACGTGTGTATACTTTTCAAGTTGGAAGTGGATTTCATTTAAGGGAGGAAGAACGAAATTTCTTTTCGCATGAGCTGTTGCGCTGGTTTTTTCCCCCGCAATTTGATATAATATTTAATTGATTCTTACAGTGTACGTGTCTGTGCGTATCTTATAGTACAAATTTGACTCTCTGGCTTAAGTATAAAATTAAGCAACATGCAATTCGGCTTTTCCATCAATGAATGGACTCATGAACCCTTCACCATCGACAGTTTCTTTCTCTATCAGAAGTTGAGCAAGCTTGCGAAGGATGTCAATGTGAGTAGTGATAATTTGCTTTGCCCCAGAAAAGCTTTCTCTACCAGCTCCCTGACTTCCCCATCCACTTCGTCGGCAGTTGCGTTGACATCTGCAAGGGTTTTTTTTTTTTTTGGGTCGAGCAAAGAACGTTTTTTGAGTGAGATAATGTGAACAACTGTATCTATGTTTTTGGGTTCAAAGAACTACGGCATCAAAGCATGCCTGTACTACCTGTTGGTCCAAGAAAGGGTACCCGCCAGGTACGTGCCTCTTCAGCAACCCTGCATTGGCATTGGCATGGATATACAGACAAGGAATTTGTAGTAGTAATATTCAAAAGTTGAAATGTACGTGTTTCCTTTCCGTGGAGTGCATGGTTAAAGGCCATCTGATTTTCCAAGCAGCTTCTACTGTACAATCCAGATTCAAGCCTCTCTTCGCTGTGAGCGAAAAACGTGAGACTGAGACCACCAGCTTGCCAGCGAGGAATAATTGATATCTTGGCTACAGGGTCATACTCAGGCATCAAAGCACCTACTTGAGCATTGCATGGCCAGCCTCATTGCATGGCCAGCCTCTGAACATTGATAATACTATTAAGACAAAAAGAAGGGATTAAAGACCCAAAGATGAAGGAAAACTCTGAAACTTTGGTGTTTAACCTACAAAAACAGGTACCATGATAGGCTACTAATTTGTTTTTCTCATCGGAGACCACAGCAATCTTCTTTTTAGGTCCCGCAATGGTCCTTTCAAGTGCATCAGATACCTCAACTTTGTTGATTTCCTTCAGATCAACCCCTGTGATTGTGAATCCCGGAGTCCCCCTGGCAGATTTTTCAAAGTTAACATCCTATGAAAGTGCAAAAAGCTGATTAATCAAACATTCAAATGTCTAAATAATTAAAGATTAATTATGCACCAACTAATGGCAATCTCTGCCATTCTTGGATGAACAACGTACTAGCATGTATAATCAAATACTTTCAACATTATAATTTTGTTCGATTAAGCAAAGGTTGTCTTGTCTAATGTCTCACTTACCAGAAGGGTTTTAACTGTACCCGCAACATCAGGTCAGTCCACAGTAACTTGCCTATCGAACCGACCAGGGCTTAGCAAGGCCGAATCAAGAATATTGGGGGTTGGTTTTTGGGGAATTTTATTGGGAGCAGTGGCACTTTACTCCCAGGAAAGTTTGAAGAAAGCAAAGTATTGGCGGGCAAGGCCACTTGGTAATAAAATGATTGAATGAGAGACGATGACGGTGCGGGTGACTTGGAGATTCGTAGGTGGAGATATATATGAAAATATCTATAGATGGGGACCTAAATATGGAGATTTTTTTTTTTTTGTGGAGATGGGAATGGGGATTATGTTCCCCGCATTATGGAAACATCCGTCCTAGTATATATTGATAATTTTATATATAAAATTAATATTTATTGTCATTTTATTACAAAATAAAGAAAACACAATCTAACTTATTTATCCTCTTATATTCTGACATATTCATTGTTATTTATTATGGTGTTCTTATGATAGACTAATAGTTGTAATATAATTTAAAATTTAAAAATTTGATGGTAATGATGTAAAATTATAAGTTTAAGACTTTGATCAACTTTATATTATTATTTTTAAATTTTTTTTTTCAAAATTTTTAGGCTAATTAAAATGCTTAAACAAATTTTCTTAATTTTTTAAACATTTTTTTGGGATCCTCCTAGGTGGGAGGTCCACGGGAAATGAAGATGAGGGGAATTTCCCCCTATTGCGGATAATCAAAATAGGAATAGGGGGGAACTCTGAAAGTGTAGGGGCAAGGAGGGGTGACTACTCTTTGCCCCATTATCATCCCTTACTGCACTTGAGTCTCATGTCTGTCCACGAATCCATAATGAGTGCATAAAAACTGCAAAAGAAAAAAAAGGTGCATAAAAGCTCTATCACAAAAGGGAAGGGAAAAAGGAAGGAAAAAAAAAAAGAAAAGGGGGGGAAGGGAGTGCATAAAAAAATTGAACAAAAAATGGAAAAAAAAGTGCATAAAAACATTAACATAACCATAAAAACAGAAAGAAGTGCATAAAAATGTTGACTTTGCATAGCAAAAAGAGCTAGTTTCTTAGGCGAAATATAGTTTGAATCTCAATTAGGAGAGGTACTAATATTTAATACTTAATCATATTTTGAACACAATTGTCTCAAGTAGAGGATTAGAAGTGCATAAAAAGAAAAAAAAAAACACTTGACTACCCAAAAAAAAATTGACTTGACTAAAAAAAAGAAAAAAGAAAAAAGCGCATATAAAAGCATTAACCAAAAAAAAAAAAAAAAACATCAATGATTAGAAGTTGAGAACACAAAGCGATCTCATCGAGGGCTCTATGGAAGGTTTAGACATGTCCAATGTATAAAAATATCTCTTTGTCTCTGTAAAATAAATTAGTTGCATAGATATAGTTTACCTTTTGTCATCGGGGTCAAATAATATGCACATTAATGTTGATCTTAGAGATTATATTGCAAACCAAAACATCTTTTTTCCTCTCTTATTCAAGTGCTTGGTCGCCAATAGAAAAATATTACCAACAATTTCATGTTAAAATATATCACACAAAATATATCTAAATCCTCAAATTTATAAAATCAATACTAAAAAAGAAAACACTTATCTACAACCGCACATGATTTTAAAAAGCTCGTAAATTAACAAACTGTTGAATAAGTGGTAAGCAATTTTATTCTCGGTAAAGATGAGAATATAAATTCAACTCTCGAAAAATGCACTTGTTTTGGGAAAAGTAATCTTAAATGCTCAATTTCTAAAAATTACAAGAGTACTATATCCCACAATTTTATGTATCCAAAAATATATGATAATGTACCAAAACTATGAACAATTCGTGTTGACAACTAGACAATCGATTATCTATTGTTAATAATTACATAATTAAACGATGAATAGTGAATAACATGGCAAACAAGATAAAGATGACAAGCAAGTCAATAATTATTTTATTCTCTATTTTTTTCGTTCCAAAACATATGATCATAGATACATAGGTGGAGCATGACAACTTTATTATATAATTTTTTTCATAAACGTTTAGTTTTATCAATCTAATCTTCAAATTGAAAGTTTCCATCAAGTAGATGAAATCTATTAAATTTTATACAATTTAAAAATGATTTGATACACTGTCATCTCATTTTATTTTAATTTATAAGATTTTTTTAAATAAAAACAAATATCAACTTTTATATTACATATCTATTATTGTTCTTTTTTTTTATCTGAAATTTGGTATGTTTGATTATCAAAATAATATTATATGATTCAATGGTCAAATTTATTAAATTCAATGTTTATAAAATGATATTGAATAGAATAAGTAGATTCAATGTTTACCAACAAGTATTGAGTCTAATGGATAGAGCTAATTCTCCATATGTGACAAACCACAGATTGAATTCCAATTATAAGAAGTGCTCATATTTAGTATCTAATCTTACATTGAATAAAATTACCCTTGATGAAAAGTACGAAAAATCAAAAAGATTCAATGTTGATAAAAAGTTACTGGATTTAGTCAGTATACAAACCTTACTTTTTGGCATAAATGGATCCATTTCATAATTATATATGGTGTTTAAGTTAATCCTTATCTTCTTTAATGAGAAAAATAAAACCAACTTTATCTTGAGCAAAAGATAAGGAAACAAAAGCGACGACAAGAAAGCTTTGTCAAGGAAATTAAAGAAAGTCCCAAAGCAACTTTCGCAAAAGATGGTGCCATCTCAAACATATGCTTGCGACTACAAGACTCAACTACCTGGTTGCACTGTTGGTGGCATGGCATTGAAAAGTATCAGTGGTGCGCGTACCTTCAAAAGCCCTAAAGTTTTGTTTCGGTGGGTTCCTTGAGCCTTCTTGATTGTCGAAAACAATTTATCTGGCCACTTGTTTCATGCACTGAAAGCTGATGGCAAAAAAGAAGCTATTATTCAAACAAAGCAATGTTGACTTTGTGACAGAGATTCAGAGGAGAAACAACAATGAACAAGCACAGTTTGTGACCCTTTCGAAGAAAATTGATAATGAAGATCTACGTGGTAGCATAATGTTGCATAACTAATGGAAATAATTGTTTTGCTGCCGTCACCTGTAATCCTTTAGGGCCCTAGGCTTTAACCTTTAAATGAATTTAACAGCCTGTCAAAATATATGAATTTCCGAAATAAAGAAAGAAATAACATGTGATATAGAACTATTCTGAACGAGTAATGTTAATTGTGCATAATGCATAATATTTACATAATTTATGTTAGGAAATGTGGACCACTGATAGCGTATGAAAACAGAGAGAAAAAAAAGGGAAAAAAAAATAACGATGATAATTGTAAAGTTTGATTTTAATATATTGTTGACATAAAATTTTTTATAATCGTGATCAATTATATTATATGTATGACTTTAAAAATAATTATCATAAAAATTAAATATTTTTAATATTTAGATAATATATAATTAAATATCACTGCCTGAGAAAGTCCAAAGTTTGCTAATGGTTGATTCTGTTGGAGCGTTGTATTTGCGTAACTAGCAGTTTTGTTTTCTTTCCTTTTTAATTTGTTTACTTTGTACACCAATACAGGGGAAACACATTTACTTCCTGAGCGGTAGATTATGTATATTTTAATTTTTATATTTTAAAATATATAAATTAATTTATTATTATTTTTTTATCAATTATTAATAAAAATAATATATATTCCAAAAAATTTAGAATATCTAATTACATATTTAAAAAAATTCAGGGAATTAATTTATATATAATTCAAAATTCAATAAAATGGATAAAATACATTTTTTTAAAAAAATAATGAGACCACATTAATTTAAAATCAAATCCATAATAAAATATGAATTATGTGGAAAAAAATATTATGTATAAAGTAACCTTTTTCCATCCTAAATTCAAAATGGTAACGATGACAGGAATTTTGGATGTATGTGCGTGTATTTTGCATGGAAATTTCGGTCCATATGTGGTGGGCATTTTATAGTTTTAAACATGTGCTCCACTGTCTCACCAATAAAAGTTGGGGAACAAACTAAAATACATGCATGCATGGAATTTCGGTCTGTGGTGGCAATTTTAGTTCTAAACATGTTCACTGTCCCACCAATAAAAGATTCGGTCCGTATTTGAATATTAAATATGGACATCAACAAATAACACTAAGAAAAAATAAAGATAAGAGAAAAATTGGGCTTCACACTAATAAATACGTATCACTATTTATGTTACAAATTATAATATCTTCATAATGATGTCCAAAAAGTGGGTATAAAAAATAGAGGTTAATTCGATATATTATCAATATAAACAAAATTTATATTATTATTTAATTATATATTAATATATTAATAAAAATAATTAATTTTTACTTTTATTATTTCAAAAATTTCATATACAGTCACATATAATATAATTAGATAATAATATAAAATATTTTTTTATACTAACATTAGATTAAAATTAAATTCTAAAAGATATTTCTTTAAAAGCGTGGGGAATAAAAATAAAGCGGTAAACTTTGAAGTCTGTTGGATCCAATTAACTCTTTTTTTTTTTTTTTTTTTTTTATGTACAAGACTAGAATTAAAAACCTTGCAAACCAACCAAGCATTGGTTCAAATAGCTAATCACAAACACTTTTAATTTTTTAAATAATTGTTTCTAGTACCTTAGTTTCTTTTGTGCCACTATAATCTTTTTTCTTTAATTGGCCTTTTTTTGGCGCATAAATGGTACAAGACATTTTTCCTATATGTTTTTTTTAAGGAATAATAATAATAATAATAATAATAATAATAATAAAATTTTACACAAATATCCAATTATATATTATCATATTAATAAAAATATTTGATTTTTATATCTACTATCTTAAAAGTTATAGAATAGTAACATGTGATTGGATGATAATATAAATTTTTTTATATTGATAATAATAATAATAATAATAATAATAATAATAAAGTATACAATCGGATACTCTATTTCATACGAATACTTTTTACGAAAACAAATTAGGAAGGCATCGTTTTGGTTGTTACCTTGGTAACCTAGTAAAAATGGAACAAGTTAAAAAGAAAAAATTAATAACCTTCGATTAAAGCTGGCATACAATTCAGTTGTTTTATTGTCATCCATGTGTCGTTCTACTAAATACGTTTAGTAGGTTTCAGCATTTTTCATTGGCTTTTCATATATTCATCGTTATCATCTAGTAGGTAGTAGCGACCTTGGTGACTTGCTAGAAGACCGCAGCCACTTCAAGTCTTCAACCTGAGTGGAGTTGGTCAAAGATTCACCCATGTGCAACAACCAAAAAAATAAGTAATATCAACCGCATGATTAAATTATAGATGATGGAGTGAAAAGGAGCATGTGACATGGATCACTCCCTTCATCTAATTAATTATATAGAGTACTGATACATATACACACTTTTTTGATTTACTATCCGAC
Organism: Pterocarpus santalinus; assembly: GCA_031439595.1. NCBI lineage: Eukaryota > Viridiplantae > Streptophyta > Magnoliopsida > Fabales > Fabaceae > Pterocarpus > Pterocarpus santalinus. The sequence continues at coordinate 1,989,347 of CM062529.1, forward strand.
ATATTCACAAAAAGTTGTGGAATTTATCTTCGGGTAATGTATTATACATTTTTATCCAATAACACCACATTATTGAATAAATCGGATAATGAGTCAAGCAGTTAAAAATATGCATGAACATCATTCCTGAATTATATATAAGAAAGGACGCGAACATTAAACTCCAACACCTTGGTGACTAGTGACTCACCTTAAGACACAAAGCGAAAACTTTGGCAATCATTATGGAGGAGGGAGTGGTGGAAGTGAAGAGAAGTAGTAGACCGAAAGAGACACAGTACTCTCCAGCGATCTCTACTCCACCGCTCCATCATCAAGTTCTACATTCTCCATCCATGGATTCGGTCCCCAGAACTCCTAAAAGCCCCTTTGCATCTCGTTTTATGAGCACTCCCTTAGCCAGCCCCATGAAGAAGGCCTTTGAAAACATGCAAGGCTACCTCGAAGAAGTTGGCCGCTTCACCAAGCTTGACCCGCAAGACGCTTGGCTTCCGATCACCGAATCGAGGAAGGGAAACGCTTATTACGCTGCGTTTCACATGCTTAGTTCAGGGATCGGATTTCAGGCCCTTGTTCTTCCCTTGGCCTTCACCAGTCTAGGATGGTGAGTTATAATTTCATGTCACTTATCTACTAAACTAAAATTGGATTTAGCGATTAATGCCTAAAGTTATATTTCAAGTTGGTGTTTTGGTGCAGGACTTGGGGAATCCTATGTTTATGTGTGGCTTTCGTGTGGCAGCTCTACACCTTATGGTTACTAATTCAGCTTCACGAACCGGGGAATGGGGTGCGCCATAGCAGGTACCTCAAACTTGCTATGGCAGCATTTGGTAAGCACAATTAATTTTATGCATAGTTGCATACTATGTGCCAAGTCGCCAACTCATGAGTGCACTGAAGGCATGAATTTTATTTTATTTTTTCATGTTTATTTATTTAAATAGCTATTTGTTAAGTAACAAAGTAACTGTGATAACCCTAAATTGACAATTAAAATATTTTCAAAACAAGTATTAACTTTTTTAAGTTTTATTTTTTTATCAGTCATATGAAACTTTTGCTTTAAGAAAATAATTTTATTATAATCTCTTTATACATACAAACCTCTACATTTATTTATGAATTTAATTTTAATATACTGTCATCAATGTAAAAAAATTTATACTAATATTTAATTATATATGCTACATTAACAAAAATATTATAAATAAAAATTTATAATTAAATAACACTGTGAGATTCTTTTATACTGACAGTATATCAAAATTAATTTTTTTATGTATGCAGTTATATTCATTTCTAAAAGGTTAGAATATTACATTTAATATGTTATGTATGAAACCGTTGTCGCTTTTAACACACTATTAGTGTATTTGCGCGTGAGCCGATACATGTTATCAGCTTAATTAGTGCATTTTTAAATTTTTTTGAAAATAATTTACTTTTATAACAAATAATTTCATGGAAATTTTTAATATAAGATATTATGAATATAAAATAACCGACTCTAAGAACGTCCTTAATCCAATTCTTTTAGGTTGTGTTTGGTTGTAAGGATTTTGGAAGAAAGGAGAGGGAGGGGAAAAAAAATAGGAGAAAAAGAGTTCGATTTCAAGTTGGATTTATCTTGTTTGATTGCAAGGAACAATGAAGAAGAAAAAGTTAAATAATATAAAGTAGATGGTGAAATCCACCAAAACAGTATAAAATTTTTCCCCCTCAACCGAGCGAAAAACTGATGGGGAGGGGGGCTTTAAATTTTTTTTTTTCCGTTTCTACCCTTGAGAGCAACGAGAGAGCGAGAGAGCCACCAGAATGAAAGGAGAAAAAAGGGGAGGGTTTATGGTATGCAACATCATTTAAGGTGTTGTGTGGTCCCTTTCCTTTTTTTTTATAATTAATATTTTTTAAAATTCTATCTAAAATGATTTTAATTTTTTATCATTATATTATTAAAAATAAATATAAAAAATTACTCAAAACACAAGCAATATAAAATTTCAAAATTATTCGGTTACTATTATTTTATTTTAAATAGAATATTATATTAATTTTAATTTTCTTTTGTGTTATATTAAGAGTTAATATAATAGTTAAATAATATTTTTGGTATTATTTAGTTGATAAAATATATTTTTAAGTTATATTTTTGAAATATTAGATTAACTAAAATTATTAATTCTATTTTAAATATTTTTGAATAGTTTTTTTATTAATATTAGATTGATTTAATAGGTATATTATTTTAGACTATAAGATTAAAAATAGTAAAAAAATTATTTAATATTAATTAATATAGTTAAAATATCTTTTTAAATCATATAAGAGTAAAATTATTATTTAATAGCATTAACTATTTCTTTTCTTTCACTTTTCCATATAAACAAACAGGGAAAAATTATTTTCCTTCCCTTTCATTTTCCTTTCATTCAAACATACCTATAAAAAATATCAATCCACTCTATTTCTTTTCACTCAACTTCTTTCCTCTCAACTTCCTTCCTTCCAATTTCTTCCCTCTATCCAAACATACCATTAGCCAATGGAAAGGAGAAATGCTCTAATTAATAGTTGTTTATTCATGGACGACAACCTTACTTCGTACCATGCATCTGTCCCTGGGAACATCAAAGCAGATTGTCCCACCTTTAATTAGTCTGAAAGCTTCTTACGTGCAAGACCACCGTATTAACCAGCATCATTTAAACTTTAAAGTTGAGAAGTGACAATTACACTATGTTTGAATAATAGGCAACCAGGAAAAGAGAAAGTAAATGATGAAAAAGAAAATAAGTTACCTTATTTAAAAATTTAAATATAGATAAGAAAGAAAAGAAACTTTTTTTTTCCTTGCCCCAAAGACCATTTTTACATACTCCAAATTTAGCGTGGAATGCAAGGAACTAAAAATTATAATTTATAAATAAATAATTGTTTTGTTTCATCCTTTTATAATATAACTTTGTTAATAAAGTTCTATTCTATTCCTGTATTAGTCACTCAAACAAAGGATAAGGTAAATTTGTTTTATTACTTCAATTCTGTTTATTAGTTAATTCCAACTAATTCATTCCATTTAATTAATAAACAAAATCCAAATATAATGTCAAGCAAGCCTCATAATTAAAAACTAAACAATCATTTAAGGTTGACTCATTCGAACTATCTGAGAAAAGTTACAGTAGGATCGATACATTGTTTAATGGCTTGTACGCGTGTGTAAATTTTTATGGTGATAAAATCTTTATAAGTAGTTATTTTTAAAATTAATTTTGATATTCTGTTAACTAATTCCATCTCGTTTTATTTGCAGATTTTGGGGGTAGTTATTATAAAAAACAAACATTCATAATAATCTTGATTGAATGACTATATAAAAATATTTTACATGTTGAATCCTTTATTTTCTTCTTGAAGATTTAAAATAATAACTCACTAATCAACGTAACACATGTTAAATGCAGTGGTGCAAACTGTAAAAAGTTGTCTTTCATCAATTAATTAGATGTTAATTATGTATTGGCTGAAAGAAAAACCATGCGATTAACAAGAAGAAAAGGTAAACGAAATTGCAGGAGAGAAGCTTGGAAAACTACTGGCACTCTTCCCAATCATGTACCTATCGGGCGGAACGTGTGTCACCCTGATCATGATCGGAGGTGGCACAATGAAGATATTCTTTCAGATTGCGTGCGGAGAGGCATGCACCCGAAGCCCACTCACAACCATAGAGTGGTATTTGGTGTTTACTGGCACAGCCATTTTGCTTGCTCAGCTTCCGAACCTTAATTCAATCGCAGGGGTTTCCCTTATAGGAGCCATCACGGCTGTAGGTTATTGTGCTCTTATGTGGATAGTATCTGTGGTCAAAGGCAGACTTGCTCATGTATCTTATGAGCCACCAAGTGGACAATCAGAGGTCACCAGGATTTTTTGCGTGTGGAATGCACTTGGCATCATAGCCTTTGCTTTCAGGGGTCACAATCTTGTGCTCGAAATACAGGTAATGTGAAAAAAACATGCCTTTGTTTATTGTGGATGGAACATTTGATTTTTATTTCAGGAGAAACTTTTACTTATTACTTATTCCCAAAACAAGAAAAGAAAAATCTTATTAGGTTGCATTCACCATTTGAAACCTTAACTATGTGGATTACTGTTATTTTCCGATTTTACTATATTTATTTTTAATGAAATGATTAAGATGTTAAAGTAAATGGAACAGAGCAAAGCTCTCCTCTTGCTGAATCTCCATGAATTCAAATGCCGTTGTTGCAGGGAACCGTGCGTTCAGATGCCCAGCGACCTTCACGGTTGGCCATGTGGAGAGGCTGCAGGTTTGCTTATCTAGTCATCGCCTTGTGTTTGTTTCCTCTTGCCATCGGAGGTTATTGGGCCTATGGAAATTCAGTAAGTGCCATATCAGTCATGGCTTATGTTTTCAACTATTGGCTAAACAATAGACCACATAGCTAAATAATAGAGCGTTGACCCGAAAAAAGTTAAAAAAAAAAAAAAAAAAAAAAACTAACGGCGTGCTCTTTGACACCAGATACCTTCCAACGGAGGGATGTTAAGTGCCTTGCACAATTACCACGCACATGATACATCAAAGTTTATCATCGCTTTGACAAGCTTGCTAGTCGTCATAAATAGCCTCAGTTCCTTCCAAATATATGCAATGCCAGTGTTTGACAATCTGGAATCAAGGTACACGATCAAGAAGAACAGGCCTTGCCCAAGGTGGCTGCGGATAGCCCTGAGGGGATTCTTTGGATGCCTAGCCTTTTTTATTGCCGTGGCTTTACCATTCTTGCCAAGTTTAGCAGGTCTTATTGGAGGCGTTGCTCTACCAATAACTTTAGCTTACCCCTGCTTCATGTGGATAGAGATTAGGAAACCAAAGATGTATAGCATAAATTGGTACCTAAACTGGACACTCGGAGCCCTTGGCATTCTTCTTAGTGTACTGGTTGTCACGGGAGCCATTTGGGGCATAGTAGAACTGGGCATAAAGATCCACTTCTTCAATCCACAGTAAGAACTTGAAGCTATACTATTCTCAATCGCAACCCAGGAAGTTGTTTTGCTTGCATTTCGAGGATTTCATGGTGTCATGGACAAGCATGCAGAGCAAATATTTGGATGAGACTGGTTCACTTACAACCAAAATTCAAATTGTTGATATCATTAAACAATCATGGGAAAACTTCATGTCAGATGTATGGAAATAAAATAAAGTTGATATGAGGTAGCGCCCAACAAATATTCCATTACAAAATCACGAATCTGCCAGGTCTTGAGACGAATGAGTTAATACAAGGCCACTAAAACTAGCGAGGCCAAGATATTTTGATATTTTAATATTTTCACTTCCATTCTTCATTCAGGGCCAAGATATCAGGAGTTATACCCAAACCAAAATCTAGCAAAGCTCCATCGTTTGGCACCTATCATTTAAGCACCTTATGAATAATAACACACCACTAAAACTAAACTATCTAGCACATATGTCGTCATTACACAATAATTCATCTGATGGTATTTGAACTTTCAAATGTAACACCATAAAGGGGGTCAAAAACTCAAATAGTAACTTGCATCAGTTGCACTAAGTATACAGAAACGTGAACAGCAAAAAGAAATGCGAAATATATAGGTACGTGACAAGACCCTAGCACTACTAAGTTACACCACCTCCCATAATGATCTACATCAGCAAGTTGGATAAGCTTGTGTTGACGTAAAAACATCAATTATATACTTATTTAACTTGCTATAGGCTGAATCAGGAATTACACAATCCAGTGATGAATAAGAAGCCGGACCAATGGAAATGGTCAAGAATGGCCATGCCCCCGCTATTCCAGTAAAAGGAGGGAATGAGAAAAGGGAAACAAGCCAAAGATCAAGACTTGATACCATTTTACATTGACAATGGAAGAAGCATCCTTCGTTTCTTTTTCCTTGCCAGTCTTACTTGCTTTGTAATTTTCATGCATAGAAGCAATAGCACTGTGACGCAGACTAACATAAAAGCAAGCCGGATGTGCTTAAAGTACAAAGAGACTACTGAAAAAACCAGGAAAGCTAAAATGACTAGTTCCCATATTACAAACACCACAACATCCACCCTGCACCATGATAAAGAAGAAACAAAAGGCATCAATATCATCATATTATGTTATCAAAAAAGCATTGGTAAACAAACAGCAACTAATCCAACTAAAACTACTCCAAACTGCAAGTATTTTGTAACCATTTTAAGGGCAAATACAAAATCAATAGTCAGAATGCAACTGCACAAAACGGTAATCAATTCCAGCAAACAAAGACATTTTAAGCCAAGTATACACCATTATCCAGCTGCAAATTATCAACAAGATATTTGTGAGAACTTCATACAATTAGGATATCCAACTTTGGCAGAAAAAAACTTGAGCACGTGAAGACAACATGGGTAATCAGTCAACATTCCTACACCCTCCTTATGCAAACTTTCTCAAATGCATAGGTAAAACGTTATTGTATGTTTGCAATTTGCAACACCTCATAAAGTTTTTTAAAATTGTGCTTACTGATGATTATACATGATTCTGCTACAAGAGCCTCAGAAAATATATATATATATATAATCAGCAAATATACATCCCATCAATGGAAGAATAATGATTTATCAGTATAAAGATGGAAATATTTTAGACTTTTGTGAGCCACCTTAACGTTAAACAAGCAATTTCTTTTCCCCCAAAGAGGCAGGACATCTGAGATCATAAAATTGTCAAGGCACTATACACAGTAAAAATAGGGGAAAAAAGAATGGAGGAAATTGAAAAAAAAAAAAAAAGAATAACAATAATAGGTTGAATAATCATCATTGGTGATTCCTGAGGAACTATTTTGTTGGCGAAATCACGCTACACCTGCTATCCTAACTAACTATGCTAAATTAACCTAACTCTAGAGTCTAGACACCCTATATATAATCTTCCAGATCAAATTCAATAACATATCACAATCTTCCAAAGTAACTATGCCCTTACTTTGCTTTTGAACCCGATGAATCTTATACCTACTTGAAGCCACTTTTCACCGCTTTCAACCCTAAATATTATGCCCAGCAGCCCAATGAATGACATAGAATAGAAGTCATCTTGTAAAGATTACCAAACAGTATGAAAATTCGAATCAGAACCATGTTTTCTTTCTGTATTCGTTACCTATCCCATATTCTGGTTACTAAACTGCACCATATTTTGGTGAAAGCCCATTTTCAGGATTAGGCACAGCCAACACGATACCCAAATCGAAGTGTCAAATTGAGAAGAAGAGGAGCGCGTGCCTGTGAACAATTTGAATACTAATTCAAACAAACAAGCCCAATTGAATCGCCCTTCATCTGCCTACTAATTTATTGATAATAATACTTTCTTCCTATCCTAAACATATTAACAACAATTTTCAGCTTAATCCCCCCCCCCCCAAAAAAAAGCAACGTGAAATAAGAAAAACAAAAAGCTGCGAAAAAAAATTGGAACTAAAAGAATAATAATAAAAAATATCCGACTTTGCGATTCAAATAAGAAAATGACAATTCGAATTGTGTTATGCCATATGTGCAATTATTGCGAGACAAAAACAATAAAAGGGGGGAAAACAAAAGGGAGTTTTGATTAATAACAGGGCAAAATTTCATAATTGAATTTTCGTTTTTTTTTAAAAAAAGAAGATTAAAAAAAAAAAAAAAAAAAGAATGTTTGGCGTTGGCATACCTGGAAGAGGCGATATTTGAAGAAGTGGAGGAGAAGAACGAGACAGAGGCCCAGTCATGCTTGGATCGAATCTGATACTCTCTCAGCTGCTCCGCCAGATTCGATCGTGTAATCATGGTACCCTCTCTCTCGCTCTCTCTCTCCCTCTCTCTCAGCTCTGATTCTGTCTCTAAAACAAGAACGAACGTCGACTATGGCGAGCCCTTTTTTTCCTTCAGAGCCAGAAAACTGATGGAATTTGATTTGTGGACGAACCAACCACCAAGCAACCTCTTTTTGTAATTTTAGCTCTCAAACGGGCCCACACAGGCCCACTCACTCCGACCCATAATTAAGCCCAACAAGCAAGACCAAAAAGAGCCCAACAAATTAAAGATAACCGGATTGATCGCTTGAAAGAGAGCAGCAGCGTGAGATTGGGCGAGTGTAGCGTGACTTGGTTGTCGATGGCTTCCTCTTCATCCTCCTCGTCGTCATCGTCCGCCTCCTCCTCAGCTGGCAGCACCGCCAAGAGTTTTGTGAGGAACGCGATGAAACGAAAGGACAGCTTCATTCAGTTATTCGCGATGACGGGGATTCTGCTGTTGAGCATGAGATCTTTGGGTCAGAAGTACCGAATCCATGGCCTCGAGGAGGACAACTATGCCCTTCAGGAGGAGCACGACTCCCTCTCCGACCGCATGAAGAGCATCAAGGGCGCACTCATTCACGAAGCTTCCCAAGACTCCACCGGCATCTTCGCTTCTCGCCTTCGCCTTCTCTTCACTGATGATCCCTAGGTTTCTTTTTTCCTTTCTTTCTTTTTCTTTTTTACTTCCTATTTCAGAACATAAACCCTGTGACTTTTAGAAACGATGCGAGCATTTTTGCTATGATAAGTGATAATGAATTTTAGACGCATGAATGGATTAGCGTGTCTGCCACTACTATTGGTTCATGTTGACGATGTTGAACGTTTCTTATTCAATCGCACCAAATTCGTATTAAATGTGATTTCAATTGAGAATGAATGGAATTGTGCCGTTAGAAGTCTCTCTAACTATGAATATTTGCCAGTGCCGGTAAACCGTGCATTATTGTGGACTTATTTTGGTTGCTACTTATTTTATAAAGGAGTCAGTTTGAATTATGTTGTATGTTCTGCTGTGGATTTGGACCATTTGTAGAAGTCACCATAAAAATTCATGTTTAAGCTTTTATTGTGCCACCCCATGCTACTATAGATCCCCTCCTTCTATACAAATTATAATTTGGACGGAATTATGACTCCTAAACGGAAAAGTTATTATCATCATATTTTTAGAATGACCTATTAGACAGTAAGCTACGTGAGGAATAAAGGAGAAATAGAAGGGATAGAAGCATTTTTTGTATCTTCATAATCATATCTAGTGGTTTCATGACTCTGTGCATTTAGAAATTAAAACCTTTTATAAACTAACTTTGTTAGGGAAACCGGGGGCTTCGAATCATTTTTGTTGAAGTGTTTGAATACCTTGACGAATTGTGCATATAGCATGAGTGGCACATTCAAGAACAGAAGCATGACACATAGAAAGATGCAGAGTGGTAGTGTGGTACCATGAGGCCATAAGCAAAGACTTGGATGCCAGTGTTTCCAAGGGAAGCAGCAGCAAGCTCCAGGTTACCAAGGTGGCCTGAGAAGATTTGGGTGGACATAGACATCACATAGTTGATGAGATACACTATGAATGCAGGAGCAGCAAGGTATAATAGAGGGATCATTTAGTCTCGAACCCTGAAATCAAGATTCAGTACTGTTCACCATTCTTTAAGCCATTAGATCAAAAAAGATTTTAGTTTTAAATACTTCTTTTTTTAATCTATTGATCAAAAAGTCCAAGATCAGTACTGGACCTTTGTCACAGGGTCTAGGATAAATAAACGCAGCTTGAGCTCGATCAATGTAGCTGGTCCAAGGCGGATTAGGAGAGGAACTCGCGTGTGTGACAGTATTCTCTCAAGCTCACCATCTAATTCTGAGCTGAATGATAATGATGGTGGTGGTGGTGTGTTGGAAAGGGCTAGCAAAGGATGATCAACATCATGGTGCATGGAAGTAGAACCCATGTTTGAACTTGTTTGTCAATTATGAATTGTGAAACTTTCTGGACAAAGCCTTTTCCTCTGCGGAAGGAGGCTGAGGCCTTGTGGCTGAGCCACAAACAAATGAAAGGGTGTTTTGAACTTTTGAGACGGGATGGGGTTGTGTATGTATCATAGGTAGTAAGGCATAGAGATGCAGCGTAGGGGTAGGACACAGCTTGGCGACTGGGACTACCATATGCTTGATTTTTGCAATTTATATGCAAAGTTGGGGGCTGGCGATTATGACATGCAGTTTGGACGTAAATATTAAAAAAAAGGAAGAAAGAGATTGAATATTGAAAGAGTTAGCATGTGTGGCTGTTGAATGGAATAAATTAATAGGACCTATTTACCCGTCCAAGAGCCAACATATAGTGCATATAAATTGATTTGGACTAAAGTTTTGGCTCTCTTTAACATTTTTCATATTGAAAAGTGTTTCTACTGTTTTATTAATAAAACAAGTAATGTCAGAAAACTAATGTTCAAATAAATTATAGTAAAAAATGAAGAATTGAGTAAACTTAGTTGTCCTTCACATTTTCTGAGTCCAATGCATGGAGAGAAGATACACCCGACCATCGATCACTCATGGTCTGATCTAAAGGTGCTCATGACCGAAAATGATTAGCTTGTGCTAGCGAAGTACTCTTAACTTTGGTATCATTGTATGCCGCTACCATAATCTGATAAGCATTCTATTTCTATTACAGAATTTATTTTCCATCTATAATTATTGTTCTTGCTTTCTATTATCTATTTATCATCTGGATGTTAATTTTTATTTTAATCTATGTATTATCTTGTGTTTCCAATTAATTTTTTCCATCAAAAGTTCTGATGCCAAAGCCCAAATCAGTGCTCCTTCCAGCACGCATCAAATCAACCGCGAAAAGTTTCTTCAGTATACAATGATTCAATGGATATTCGTGTTTGTTTGATTTTGCCCCGAGGTGGTACGTAAACTTCAATAGTGGGAACTTTATTTGGCAAACATCCAAGTTTCCATCCACATCTGTGAACAATTGACTTTGATTGATAATTGGAAACATTTAGTGGATCTGACTTTGAGTGAAAATCACAAAATAGCTGAATCAATGATACATCAGTTGACTATCAGCGCGATAGGTGGCCTGTAAATTTCTCTCGTTCCGTGTTATATCCGGAGGTATAGAAAACCTGCATTTCGATATACTTGGAAGTGGAATGGTATATTTGTTAAATGGATGATAGACATGTCCTGGCCCCTGTTGGCGTTGAATTAGGATGAAAGTGAGTAGTATGAATGAGACAACCAATTCATCAGACTTAACAATAAAAAGTGGAAGATGCTGGTGGTGCCATCGTTATTGTAAAGCCCTATTGTAGTCTATGTATTGTCCTCTTCGGTATGATCGAATGGCAGATTTGATTCCTGAAATGTGACAATGAGTCAGCGATGCATACATACTAGTTATTTTTACATACATAATGCGACGCTAAAGTTGACAGCAACATGGTATTTGATTAAATATGATACTACTAGTATTCATACCCGTGTTTTCACGGGTTCATTTTTTGACCTTTTTATTTTTTATTTGATAGTTTTTATTATTTGTTTTTCATTATTTATTTTTTCAACGAAGCAAATGTTATTTTGTTTATTATGAAACTAAAATAGATATCTTGCATTGAGATGTATTATGGTATTTTTATAGCAACTTCAAAATTAAATTAGTCATTTAATGATTTGTTAAAAAGGATTGAAAAGTAGTAGAATTGTGTATGATTTGAGGAAGAATTTTGATTTGGAAGACTCCATACCTTTAATTGCATAAATTAAAGTGATAGAAGAAGATTTTTCTTAGTTATAACTATGACTAAAAATATTTTCTAAAATGAGTTAATCTTATTAAACATGTAAACCGTCAAATTGAAACACTATACACTTTAAAAATTAACTTGAGTTTGTAGAAGAAATAATAGTTTAATAATATCTTATGTTAATCATTATGATAAGCAAAAAATGCAAGTCTAATACAATATATCAAGAAGTGTAAACACTATACACTTTTTAAAATCAATTTAAGTTTGTGGATGATGCAGTAGATAATCATCTATTATAAGCAAACTAATTAGGATAAAAGCAAAAAAGAAAAAAAAGATTGCTGTAAAACTTCTGTTATTGTCACGTGAATCCCGCAAAAATATGATTTTATTTGTAAATTACAAAAATTATAAAAATAATAATTAATAAGTAATAAATAGAATTAACATATCAACCAATAAAACTGAATTAACAATGAATAAATTAATGATCAATACAAAAATGGCTATAGCACTACAATAATTCTTTAATAATGACGCACCACATCATTAAAACTACAAATTCGTAAAAATAATTCTTTATAGCTTGGGGTAAATAAAGAGTGGAAAGTTTTTTATTAAACAATAAAAATTTTCAATTTTCAATATATTAAAAACTTCAAAAACTTTTCATTTTTTTTTTATTTTTCAATGTCCTAACTATGAAGCAATGCCCTATCTATTAAGCTTAAATCATGTTTTTATTTCTTTTATTGTTTAGGCAAAATTATATATTATGCTATCTTTGAAAAAATGATTTTTTAAAAACCTAATCAATAATAATAACAGTAACAAAATTTTCACATTAACATAATAATAATATAATAATAAAATGTTGAATTTGTGGAAAACAAACACAACGCAGGCATTGCCTCGTTCAAGACCAAACAAAAGCAAAACGAGGCAAAAAGCAAAGATTGATGAGTAAATTTACATTTTACTCCTTGAAAGATTTTTATTTTGATATTTTAATTCTTAAAAGATTAAATATATATATTTTGATCTCTGAAATATTTTTATTTTAACACTTTAATTTTTAAAAGATTAAATCTTTTGGAGACTAAGATATATATGTTTTGATCTTTAAGGACTAAAGTGTTAAAATTAAAATTTTTTAAAGACTAAAGTGTATGAATTAAAAGATCAAAGTGTTGAAATAAAAATCTTTTAGGAACTAAAGTATGTAAATTTGATTTTTGAAAAATTAAAATATTAAAATAAAAGTTTTTCAAGGATTAAAGTATAATTTTACCCTATAAAATAGAAGCAAAAATGAAGCGCGATATCACGAAAGAAGAGGTAATTGAAAAGAGAAGGGAGAATGGTGGTGGTGGAGCTTGAGACGGAGTGACGAGTGACTGTATATGTGTCTGAATAGGTGGGAAGTGAGAAGTAGAGGAGTTGTTAAAGAGGAAAAGAGTGAATTTTCAGCGGGAAAGATTAATATTCAATTGTAATTAGAAAATAGCAAGTGATATTTAGAGGTAGTCAATTTAATTAGATATAATAGATATATGTCTTAATACTTTAGTCTATCTAGATAGGTCTTTTCTTCGCTCTATTTGGATTGAGATCCTCCCCATTGTATGGTTAACTTAGGGACTTATGATGCTTACGATGAATCAAGTTATTTTTTCAGATAAAAACAAAACCTTTTAAATCAAGTTACAAGACATAAATTTATTGCCTATAAGTGATTAATTAAAATAAATTTATGTTATTGAGAACAATACGAGCAAATTAATTACATCTGAATGTGCCTTATGGCATGTTCTTTTTTGATGCCCATAAGCGTTAATAAATTAATTTTCAAATAATAATTGGACATTGTTTAATTTATTTATTCTTTTTGCAAAAAAAATGATATATACCTTCCAAGGGGGATTCTGTCTCAATAAAACTAGATAAAAATTGACAAAAAGTAAAATACACCGGTGAGCTACAAAATGTAGTCCGCAATCTATGCGCTTTTATTTTTAGGAAAATTCTCTCAACAAAGTGATTCAACCAAACACAACTTTTATAGTTTTATTACAACAATTATTGCGGGTTTGTTTAGCAGAAATCTTTTTCTTTTTTTTTTTTGGGGATAAAGTTTAGCACTAATCTTAAAAATTTGAATATATATGATCGGCCTCCGGCATAAAAAGCCAGCAGTGTGTGAACCGCATTTGATTTTTTTGACTGCCAAGAACATCACGTGAACCTTTACTAGCTGTATGCTTATTTTCCATAACACGACTGACTCCTAAAAGCAACACCTTTAACTACTGAATAATTTCTGATGGCATATGACAGTTGTCTTTGTAATGTTAGGCTCACACGAACCAGAAATGCGCAATTTTAGGAGATTCTTGTGTTAATACAATTTTGATATTTTACATTTAGGTATATTTACAGTAAACATTGAATTTCACCAATTTTATTTATAATATACTTACTTACTCTTGAGTCAATTAACTTTATTGAGAATATGTTTAAATATAAGAGGTTAAATTTGTATTTATAAAAGAACTTTTCAATTTCAAGATGCAAGAGTACATGAGAAAGAGTAAGAAATATAATGTAGTCAAATTAATGTCTGGGAAAGAGTAAGACGTATAATGTAGTAAAATTAATGTTCCTTTTCTTCCTCTTTTGGTGCCCTGAGTAGTCAATGACTCTGGACTGGTATCATCCCTGTCTGTAAGATAGTAACCATCTTAGTAGAAAAGGGGAGGACAAATGCTAACCACTCGGAAGGATATTAAAGCTGGTGACTGGGGAGACATCATAAAACACGTACTGGGGGCATTTGGTCATTGGTGTGACAATATAATTTCGCATTTCAACGTCACGTACAATATCCTCTTCACGTAAATATATACAAATTCACATATATTTCGATACTTCACACTCAGATTGATATACAAAATTTATGATAGGAGTTCAAGAATCGTTTCCCTTTCAAGTATTCAAGGTGTCTTATCGTTTTAGATAACATAAGCATGTAAGAATAAGAATATCCTTAACGACTTGGCCAATCTCTTTGGTTGGAAGTAACTCTTGCTAAATGGGTATGGCCATGCATGTCTAGTATATTATGCTAACATACAATTCAAATACTGCTGGAAACAGCACGGCAACTATGATGAGATATCTATATTTCTATCTGTAGCTACAAACAAGAGTTAAGTTGGATTTGGATGACAGGAAATAAGAAGAAAAACACAGTGATGGTAATGGGTATCCATAGGGTGAGAACATGCCCCTATCCTCTGTCTCCGTTTAGAATTGACTCCTGTTCTTATACTCGTTTCCGTCGTGGGTTCCCATTCCCCATTTTTCGTGAAGATTTGCGGAGATTAAAATCTTGGCGAATATATGTGGATTTATATAAAAAAATTAAAAAAAAGAGAAAAATATAACTAAAATACTCTTAAATCTAAATAAAATATTTATAAATATTCATAACTCATTATAATATTATCTAACACAAAACAAGTTAAATTAAAAACAAAATATATGATACAAATTTATTAAAAAATAATTAGAAATATCTAAACCACAAAACACTGATATTATGACTAGTTTTTAAAAATTATGTATTTATATATTTGAGGATATTTAAGTAAATTTATTTTAATAGGAATTTAACTGGTTCTTATGAGACGGGATCCTCATTCTCTGGTTCGACCCATTTATTAAATGGGGACTTTTTCTTCATTTTTATGGAGACTAAACTTATTTCTGTCTCTCTCACTGTCGTAGATAATCCCTACGAGTACCTACTTCAACGAGTTTTTTTTGCCACCCCTAAAAGCATGAGAATGAGAGAAAGAAAAATAATCTTTCTTATTTTGAAGTTAAAAAATTGATAAGGAGGGAAAGAAACTGAGAAAAATAATTAATTCCTCTATCTTTTCTTCAATATTCAAAGTTTGTTCCTTAAACACAAGAAATTAAGAGAAGGAAAATAATTTAACTTGTTTGAAATTAAAAAATTGATGAGAAAAAAAAAAACCGATGGATAAATATGTAGCCAAATATATTCTCTTAAAATTAATATAGAATGGGATCGAATAAGTTTTTGTTTCATTTTCTCTATTTCATTTCAACCCATATCCATTTACCATATTCTATTTTGTTAGAAAAAAATTTCGAATACATGAAGTTCAAAGTAGAAGTTCTGCAGATTTCTAAAGCGGCAAACATATTAATATATGATTTTCCTTACTAATTGATTGGCACAGGTAAGTTGTGACTTGACCAAGCGTTCAAAGACAACCAAACATAATAACAAACCTCTACCAATCTACATTGGGTTACCCATGAAGGGCCGCAATTAGAATTGTTAAGTGCGTAGAGTGTGACTTCATCCAGCTTTACTGAACTACTACTGAGTTTAGAAAATTCAAGAGGCAGGCAGGGCCCTCTGCTCTTTCCCTGCGTTTAAACAGGTCACATGTGTGGGCGTGGCCCTGTAAGCTGTAAGCATGAAAAACAAAACTCTACCACCCACCACATTTCTAAGCATAAAAACGAACCCATGTGGGAGACAAACTCACACAGTTCAAAGTTCTAATTAAGCTCGTTCGAGGACCCCACGACCGACACTCATTTCATTCCTATTCTTTGGAGGAAAAAAAAAAAAAATCACTATTTTCGTCTATTATAAGTTGAAGTTCCTTAGATTTTCCCTCTCTTTTATTTTAACATTTTAAACTCGGCTATATTACACATGGTACATCACTTCCTTCTCTGTACCGCACTTAAATGTGTGTGCCATCCCTAATCATTTTACGACTTCTCTCCTTTACCCTTTTAAAGTCTCCCTCTCTCCCTTTACCACAACAATAGAGTAAGTACAAAGCAGCATTACGTTCACTTCACGCGGAGAGAGAGGGAGGCAGAGTGTTGTTAATTAAGTGCGGTGAAAATGCCGCCCAAGTTAGCGGGAGGAGCTGCTGTTGGTGCCCTGCTTCTATGTGTTGCTATTTCTCTCTTTGCCATTACCGTTGCTGAAGATCCGTACAGGTTCTTCAACTGGAATGTTACTTATGGGGATATTTACCCACTTGGAGTTCGCCAAAGGGTGCGTCTCAAATTTTATGCTGTTTTTGTTTCTTTTGTTGCTGTAGTATATATGGCTTTCATCTTTTGCTTTGTTGCTATGCTATGTATATATATATATATATATGAGTTTCAATTTCGCCACCACCGGATCTAAATCAATGTGAATAGTTCATAAACTATAAAATATGTTTGTTTTTTGCAGGGAATACTTATCAATGGGCAATTCCCGGGTCCAGATATTCATTCTGTTACTAATGACAACCTCATCATCAATGTCTTCAACAGCTTGGATGAGCCCTTTCTCCTTTCCTGGTACTTTTTCCCTTCCTTCACTTACTCTCTCTTCAAACATCTGCGACTTTGATCACCCTCCGATCTGCCATTTTTGTTGATTTACACTATAACAATCATTGAACTCTAGGCATAATAATAATAATTCTTCAGAGATTTGCGTTGTGTTGACCCACTGGCCAGTAAGGAGTATGTCTTATGCTCCTGTCGGTTACACATTTCTCAGGACACTTCTATATGCTATGATATTTGTGGAGCCATATGACTGGAAACACCGAAATTTCACTGTGGTGGGCCATTTGTTTGGACACGGATCCAGATCTGGCGCACTGGTCCTGTATATCAATATATAATATAATACTGAAAAGAAAAAGCAATACGTATTTCCATTTATCAAAAGTATGAATTATTTTATTTTATTTATTTGTTCTGAAAAGGCAAAGATACATGATACAAGGACACCACAGTAATATTGGAAGTGGTGAATGATGACGCGATCTATGCCATAGACATGGAAGCCGTTGTTATCACAAACCTCAGATTCATGATTTGGACTAATAAGAAAGCAACCAATGTAATAAAAGGGAAAACGAAGAAAAGGAAAGTTTCTAGGATTGGTGTTTGAATTTCTGTTATGCAAAGTCACGTAGACAATAATTAATGTTATGGCCCATTTCCCTTTCTTGCTGGGCTGTTGTCCGCTGGAAGCAAGGATGGCCTATCAACTATAACGTCGAGATCACGAGCGCTAGCTTCTTCTTATCATTAAAAGACATCGACCTTCGCAGTGATAGAGAATTCGTAGATTTCCACCTGCAAAATTGTTATTAGGCTACGAAATCATATTTTTTCCCCTGTTTGAAGTCTGTTAAATAAAATGTGGAGTATCTAATCCATCTAATCAAGTATAAATATATTTCGTATAAATTTACATAAACGTTATTTAGTAGAAGAGTTGAGCGACATAATTGAAGTTTATACTAGTTTGATCAAAGTATGAAATAAATTTAATATGGTTTAGTTTGATTACATAATTAATAACTGAAATATCAATTTCTGCTAGAATGAAGAAGTTTGACATTACTAGCTTTTCCATCTTGAGTGCCTCATGGAATTAGCTGGGAAAAAGCATAAGCCATTGCAATGTACTAGTACTTGTCACGAACAATCATACTAATAGAATTAGTTTGCATGATAATTTCAAAGCATATATGTGACCAATTGACCATCCCTTTCTGTGTTTTGGAAAATACAGGAATGGGATCCAGCAGAGAAGGAACTCATTCGAAGACGGCGTGTTTGGAACAACATGCCCCATCCCGCCAGGGAGGAACTTCACTTACATGCTTCAAGTGAAGGACCAGATCGGGAGCTTTTACTACTTCCCATCTCTTGCATTCCACAAAGCCGCTGGTGGTTTTGGAGGCATTAGAATCCTCAGCAGGCCAAGAATTCCTGTCCCCTTCCCTGATCCCGCTGGTGATTACACTGTTCTCATTGGAGATTGGTACAAGTCCAACCACACGGTAACTAACAATTCTTTTCCTTCTTACACTACTGTTTCGTTTTCCTTCATTAGTAGGTTACATACTTACATATGTTTATCCATTTGCGTTTAATTAAAAAACACTGGGAAATAGTGAATTCTTTTTTTTTTTTTTTTTCAAAATGAAAAACACTGGGATGAATAACAAACATTTGACTTTGTGGTGGGGGTTTCGTGGCTGCGAAGTGATTCATATCCCAACTAATAATTCGCCGCAGACATAGCTCAAAAGCAAGGAATAAATGATCCGACCTAATATAAAAGACGCCCTAGCGCACTTTACCTTTTCTGATGTAGCCTATTCCCCACCCCACGTTTTTTTAGTGAACAGCACATTCAATATTGGAAAATGTTATGCAATCAGAATTGCAAGTGGGCTACGCTTTGGAGTTGCACAGCAGTAACTGCAGTGCAGATGCAGCATGATAAGAGAGACAGGGAAGTAAATTTCACTTTGATTCCCCCATACCCCGAATTAAGGGTTACACACAAAGGCATCGCTATTTTTTCTTTGAAAAGAAATCTTCCTGACCATGTAGAAACGTTTTCATGGCAAAAGATTTTTAAACAAAAAGAAGGTTTTCAAGAAAAGCAGGAAAATTTTCATTTTGTTATTTATTAAGATTTTTAATAAAATATTTTAAAGCTACTGTTAAAAAAAGAAAAGGAAAACTTTGAATGAAAATAATTTTTTTAAAAAAAAAAATTTAACATTCAATATGTCAAGAACTTAAAAGAAATTTTCCATTAAATTGTTGAACGAATACTCTTGAAACAATCCTTACTACTCTTACTACAACTGTTTTCATTATAATGTTAAATTGAGTGGGTAGAAATTTTCGTTTGTGTTAGCAGTCAACAGTATTGACTTTGGCGGCAACCGCCTATGCGTCCAATAATGCATTCCCAAGTTATGGATCGGTGAATAAATGGAAGTTTGGAATTGCAAATTTTGATCCATGTGCCACGAGATAACTTTCTCCATTGGCGGCCACGTATTCAATTACATTTTCTCCGGCAGATTGGCAAGCGGTGATCTGGCTCTTTTCGGCTATATCTACGTCTTATGCAAATTATAATATAGAAATTTCTGAAGACAAGATCAATTTTTGATAGAGTTAATGCAAGTATGTTTGAAAAAGGTTAAAATATTATAGCCGTCTGTTACGAAACATTAAACTTTATAACATACGATATGTTTAGCTGATGTATTAACAGTATTAAATGTTTTACATTATTGATAAGTTATATGATGTCATTCTTTTTAAAATTGTTTAACAATTTTATTATAATGAAAATACCTTAGTTATTACAATATGACACTTTCTTGTTTATTGATAATATATATATAAAAAAATTCCCCGTCAAAAAAAGATAATATATAAAAAAAAATTAATACTTAAAATTACACTTTTTTTAAACAAATAAATCAAGCACTTTGTTCCAAGAAAGATTAGCTTGTACCCAAAAAAAAAAAAAAAGAACTTAAATCTTTTATTAATAGAAATTTTACTGCTAAATCTCCAGTTCCTAATTTTCTAGTTTCCTCAAATAAACTTTCAATTTTAGTATCTAATCGAGTTGAAGTAAATATTCTGTACGATAATTTGGTGATAAAAATGCTAAATGAGTACGTTTTACAAAACTACTTACGAAAGATAAATCGCAACACAAATTGTTTGCATTTTGATGGTTAATGGTTTTTGTCTCTCCTCGCTTTACATTCAAACTGACTTCTGATTGGTTATAGGTCACTTTGTATCATTTTGACGAAAACTCATTTCTAATCCATAGCATTACTGTTTGTGATTAAACTCTAATTATCTTATTTGATAGATTACAACGGATTTATTTCCTCTAAATAAAAGGTGTGTGTTATATGCAGACCTTGAAAGCTCATCTTGATAGGGGTAAGAAGTTACCATTCCCTGATGGAATCCTCATCAATGGTCGTGGGCCAAACGGAGCATATTTCAACGTGGAACAGGGTATGCACCACATCTAATAATTGTTTATCGAATAAAAGGAAAGAAAAAATTGTATACATAGAAACGAGGAGTAATTTTAATTAGGACGTGAAATCCTGTCTCAATCTTGCTTATCGTTTGTTCAACAGGAAAGACTTACAGGCTTAGAATATCAAATGTGGGTTTGCAACATTCACTTAACTTTCGCATCCAGAACCATAAAATGAAGCTGGTAGAAGTGGAAGGAACACACACCCTCCAAACGACATACTCCTCTCTTGACGTCCATGTGGGCCAATCTTACTCAGTTCTAGTAACTGCCGATCAACCAGCTCAGGACTATTACATTGTGGTTTCCACTCGATTCAGCTATAAGGTCCTCACCACCACCGGTGTTCTTCACTATAGCAACTCTGCAGGCCAAGTTTCAGGCCCACCCCCTGGTGGACCTACCATCCAAATTGATTGGTCTTTGAACCAGGCCCGATCCATCAGGTATTTTTCATCTTTTCCTACTTTGAACTCCAAGGCACCCCAGTCAAAAGAAAAAAAAAAAAATACCGCAATACGAGCTCAAGTTTTACTAAAACCTATTTTGTTTTTGGATTTAATTTTGATATATTGTTAATGTAATAAATTTTTACATAATTATCTAGTCATATATTATTATATTAGTAAAATTATAATTTTTATAATAATTATTTCAAAAATTATATATATATAATGTTTTCTAGTTGATTAATTGTATAAAATATTTTATACTAAAAATATATCAAAATTGACCTTTTTGAATTTCAAAGGATACATTAGTCTTGCCCTCTAATTTAAGAGTTATGTTATTTATAGTAAGTTTTTTTTGGAACATTTTTCAAAGGATATTCTCAGATTTTTTGGTCGAGAGAAAAATTATTCTTAATCAATATTTATGTAACATCTTAGATATCCTTTAAAAGATGTGAAAAAATTTGTATAAATAACATTTTTATATATTTAATTACACATAACATTATTCACCTGAGGTACATAATTTCAGGACTAACCTTACAGCAAGTGGACCGCGGCCAAACCCGCAAGGGTCATACCATTACGGTCTGATAAACACGACCAAGACCATAATACTGGCGAGTTCAGCTGGTCAAGTGAATCGCAAGCAAAGATACGCAATCAACAGCGTGTCTTATGTTGCCCCAGACACCCCTCTCAAGCTCGCCGACTACTTCCAAATCTCGGGCGTTTTCCGTGTGGGAAGCATATCTGAGAGACCCACTGGTGGTGGCATATACCTTGACACCTCTGTGATGCAAGCTGACTACAGATCTTTTGTCGAGATTGTCTTCCAAAACAACGAGAACATCGTTCAGAGCTATCATCTTGATGGCTACTCTTTCTTTGTGGTTGGGTGAGTGTACACATATATAACCTTGAATGAATGCTTAAAGTGCTTATATGATTGATTGAGTTATCACTCATCATATATGTAAATAGTTTTTCTTTGGTCTCCTGAATTTGGTCAATGATTTGTTGGCCTAAAATATTTCAATTGTATATGTAGTATGGATGGAGGACAATGGACAACTGCTAGCAGGAACGCTTACAATCTCCGAGATGCGATTGCACGTTGCACTACTCAGGTGAGCGAATAATTAAGCTATGGTCCTTGCCTTGGCGAATTTGTTTTGTCGCCTAATTAACCAAATATAGCAGCCATTGATTTTATTTTTTATTTTGTTCAGGTATATCCTAAGTCATGGACTGCTATCTATGTTGCGCTTGACAATGTGGGAATGTGGAACTTGAGGACTGAGTTTTGGGCACGACAATACCTTGGTCAACAGCTTTATTTGCGCGTTTACACAACATCAACCTCAATTAGAGATGAATTTCCTGTTCCAAAGAATGCACTTCTTTGTGGTAAGGCAAGCGGGAGACACACGCGACCCCTTTGAGCTAGCAAGGATTTGAATGATCCATTCACACTTGGGGAGGCATTCTAGCTTTAGAATATGAAGAGTAGTTAACTTATCTGCTGCTAATTTTATTGTTGAGTGCTTTCACTTATTTATGCTATGCTCTGGTGAATGACCCCAGCTCGAGGTCACATTCTTTCCCAAGAAAAAAAATATATTCCCTTTGTATTATCTCGAATTTTACTAGTATTATAAAGTGAGGTTGTGCGGATTGCGATAGTTGACATTTGGCATTTGACATATCAGTGTCTATGATTGAAATTTCTTTTGTTATTTCTTTAGCAATTTCTGATCTCTAATCGATTTTCCAATGAGATTTAAATCCAGATGTATTTCTGACTATCTGTCAAAAAAAAAAAAGAGAATGATTGGCTCTATATTAGTGAAATCTCATCATCCATACATAACAAATTAGTGTGATATATTCAAATCATAACACATGAACAATAAAAGTTGATATTCTTACTGAGTTTAGAACTCATAGAGACGAAAATATATTTAACCCAAAACTAGAAAAGGAAGATAGTAACTTATATGAAAAAACACTAAACCAAACACCTTATATCTATTTTCAACTTGGACTGTATATAAGGTTTAATAATATTGTATTAGCCTGGTATTCAAAGGAACCCCTTAACTATATCTCTCGAATCATCCCTTGAGTTTACAAATGGTGTAAAATACTCATTTAAGTTTTTCATATTGTGTTAATTACTCACTCTCTTAACATTTCGAGTGGGATGCACTGGTGTTTTGCTGGCATATTTTTGCGGTCGAGTATATGGTATTTGGGTGATTCGTAGGAATGATATATAGTTTGACATGATTTGGAAATTTTGTTCAGTAACTAACTTTATCTTCTGTTATTTTAGTTACTATTAGCTTTTAGGTGCTTTCTTTGATGTATGATACTTTGTCATGCACCTGGGATGTACCTGGACCTGTGGTTTAATGTGAAGCGTTGGTTTGGGTTATGTAAAATGGGATGACTGTGAATGTTGCTAGAAACAAACACAGCATAGCACCCTTTTTCTTTCTCTCTCTCTAACAAAATAACATTGCAGGAAGTTCCATCGAAAACACCCACACCACCTCTCCTCCAATGCTATCCACCACTTCCCCTTGCCCTGCCAACCACACCCTGAACTACTCTTTAAAAAATAAATTAAACCAAAAAACACAAACAAAAGGAAACCCACACAAAAACCAAAACAGAGCCATTCCCGTCACCTATTAAAACAGCATCGACAATCCCACCACTATGCTCCCCCATCATCCTCCTCAACCACCATGAAAACACTATCTAAGCCTACAATTTAGACCTAGAACCACCCACTTGCAGGTTCAAAATCCACCATTAGCTTCACGAATGGAAATGCTAAACAATAGCCATTAACAGAAAAATTGAGCCCATAATCTATCTTCACAAAGAAATTGAAAAAAAAATGTGATCAATGATAGAAAGCTTCAATTTTTGGCATGGAAATAATGGCATGATTTCTCATATGGCAGTTTTGATCGTGGGTCTCACTTCGTTTTTGGCATAGCCTTTTTTTTTTGGTATCATGTGAATGGTGCCTATATTAAAAGACACATATGCTAGCACTTACCTTGAGTGGCAATCATTTGCCTCTAACAGGAGCCACACCCGAGTTTGGTCCAGAGGATCAACCCTTCCCCCTCCCTAGTGTGTGTGAGTGTGTTATGACAAAAAAAAAAAAGTGTGTGCAGTAGGTTGATTTAAATATAGAGAGGATGCCAAACACTTCCCCACTCTTATTGCCTTGGCTGGGTTGGCAACAATGCAGCGGTGGGCTGTTGGCGATGGTGTGGTGGTGGTGGCCCTAGTGAAGGGTGGGGCAAATGGCGGAGTGGGGGAGGATGGCTAAGGGTTTGTTTCAATTAGTGATAAGTAATGAAATGAAGTGGAATGGAGTTTAAAAGAGTGGAGCATAATAGAGTAAAGCAAAATAATTATTTCACTCCATTGTTTGAATAGAATGAGATTCTATCCCAAATCTCCCAAATTAGGAGGAACAAATAATGGGAATTTTAATGGAATAGGATGGAATCTATTCTCTCACTAATTCCTCCATTCCATTATAAATTTATCAATCCAAATAATAGAATCCAAAATAATATAATGGGTTTCTATTCCACTCCGCCTCAAACTACCAATCTAAATATACTCTTAGGGTGAACATGAAAGGATTTTAATTTTATAAATTTTTATAATTTAAATAAATTGTTAATATTTTTATTAATTATTAATCTCAACCCTTCATCTTAACTCTTTTTTGGATCTAACGATTAAAAGAGTGGCTCATTTGCATGGTGAACTTTTGAGTTCTCCTCTGTGACCAAAGCTCAAAAAAATATTAAAAATACAAAAAATATTAAAAATACAAAGGATCCGGCTCTTGGATATAACCCTCTAATTACTAGTTGTAGACCACGTTGAGTGCACGGTAATAAATAGTGCATCAAACTTTGTAAGGTGCATGAGAGCATGTTTAAGTTTCAACTTTCAAGTATAGAATCTTTTGGTTGATGATAAGATAAGACAATTAGGAACACAGAAATTTTCTTGAGTATTCCTTACTTTTGTTTTTTCTTCAATTCTCTCATTTAGAAATGCTTTTATTCTCTCTGTAGTCTTAAAACCAATTCATTATGTTAAGTTCAGGTCAAACTTGCATCGACACATTTGAAGCACTAATAGAAGAGTGTTGATATGAAAATTAACACAAGAAATTAAAAGAAGCCTGAAAAAATCAATAGAAATAGTAGGGTAAGAGAGCAATTAATATTTACCCGTTGTAATCTTAAAGCTATTTCGCTCAAAACAATTAATCTCTTTGCAGTAACGAATAAATTCTTTTTTGTTTCTTCAACAGATATGTCTGTCACTTGTTTTGGGAAAGGGATAAATTAATTCTTTAAAATTTGTAAATTTATAAATAATTTTTTATTATTTATAAAAAAGATATATTAATTTTTTTATACAGTATTTATATAAATTTATATTACCAAAAAAAGTGTATAAATTTTATATTAAAACATTAATATATTCTTTTTTTTTTAATAATAAGAAATTATTCGTCGAACAAAGTAAGTATTTTGTCTAAATATCGTCCAATAATATATGGGAAATGAAATTTGGACCCTTGAAAAAGGGTGTCCATAGACATCCTTAGAGACAAAAAAAAAGAGAGAAGTGGAGAGAGAAAAGAAAATGAAGGAATGATGATAGTGGGACCCACACTTTTTTGTCTCTTGGTGTTGGGTGTCCTATAATAAGGAGTGGTTCAAATAATAGATCTCATAATATATTGTTGGAGCGTCTAAGTACTTTTCGTCCAAGAATAGCTCGCTTGTTAGTGTCACTATCAGCAAGGGACACCAATTTTATATATTCCCAGTGTGTCGAGACTTTGAAGGAGCCTTATCAATCCAACCATCGAGCAAGCATCTGCGACTTCGAGGGCACACTCCAACGCCGAGCCGCAGATAACATTGTAACAATCAACTCTCTTCTCTCATGTTATGTAATTGAATCTGCATCTAATTCCGTCTAATAATACCAATTATCAATCAACTCTGATCTGAGCTTAATTAACTTTGTTTTTGTTGTTTTAATTTGCGTGATCTTTTCAGCAGTTGATACCAGCAAATTGAGGATTCCAGGGTAGATGGCGGGTAAATCAGAATTCGATCCTGCGCTTGCACTCTCTCGCAAGTTCCCCGATGTCTCTCTCTCTCTCTCTCTCCTCCTCCTCCTCCTTCTTCTTCTTCTTCTTCCTAATGTTCAGTACCGATGTTTGTATAAATGTCCTATTTATATTGACTCCAGTATTATTTAAAGATAATAAAGAAAAGGATGGTACCTTTCGTTTGGAATATTCGATATGCAGGATCTTTTCCCTTTGGTATTTTATTATGTTTTCCTTGAAACCCTATCGAATTCTAAACTTGTGTTCTCTTTTTGTTTGCACGGCATGGACTCCAGACCACGTACTCTTATACCGAAAGGTAAGCCAAACTATCAAATCAATTTGATGTTGGAATTGTTCAATTCAACTCAATTCACATGGAAAATGAACGAGTGAATATGCCTAAATTTGAAATAAATGTTGAACAGAGATGCAGTGCTTTATGCCTTAGGCGTAGGGGCATGTGCCTGGGATGCTGTGGATGCCGATGAGCTTAAATATGTTTACCATGAAAACGGACAGGAATTTGTTAAGGTATTCTTTATTATTAAGGTGTTCTTGGTTGATGTTTAATTTAACCTACTCCTATGCATATAACATATGCAAAGATATTGCTAAGAAGTAAGAATTCGTTTCTGTACGTTTTCCATGAAAACGGCCAGAAGTCTATTAGGATATTGTTAATTTTTAAGGTATTCTGACTTGTGCTTCATTTTCTGCTTTGTAGGTCTTACCTACATTTGCTGCCCTATTTGGACTTAGATCCTTTCCTAGTGGTTTTGATATCCCTGGCTTGCAGTAAGTGCTGCTCATTACTTTCAATATGCCTTGGCTTATATTTCCTGTATTGTTCATCTGCGTGCACTTGAAGCCATCTTTGTGTATGTTTAGGAAAACTGAAAGATTAAAATTATTCTGACAATCGCTTGTTTGTATAATCACTTTTTTATATAATCGCTTATATATGAGAATTAATTTATGTTTGGATACTTCAGTTGAAAAGTAGTTTTAAGATAATCTGGTTTGTTTGGGTTGTATGAAAAAAGTTATTTTTATATGGTAAAATTACAACAAATGGTATGAAATGATTGTTTATATTATATAATATTTGTTATTTACAGTCAATTTGGTAAAAAACATAACAATTCTGAAATAATCAGTTTCTGCTTATAATCATAAGCTCCCAAATTTTGCTTGTGCTTATAAGTTATTTTTCAACCTAAAATTATCAACTTTAGATTATAATCTATTTAGACAAATTTGCCAAACAAGATTAATTTTACCAAAACAGCTTTTTTGCTAAAAAAAAGCTGTTTTGGGAGCTTCCCAAACATGAATCTACACATAATCTCCATAGCATTTATTTTATTGGTGAATGTGTAATTTCTTCACTTTTCTACTCATCTTCTGTCATACTCATATTGATCTTGTCTTTTCCCCCTTCTGATAGTTAACAGAAAATATAACTTTATGTGTACCAGATACGATCCACGCCTTCTGCTGCATGGACAACAATACATAGAGTTGTACAAACCATTTCCTTCCAGCTGTCATGTAGGGTTTTCTATTGAAAATTTGGCATACTAGACATCTAATCAAAGTGTTAATGTGGGCACAGCACCATGTCAGATGAAAATTTTAGGAAAATCTAACTAAGGGTGGATATGAATGATATGCAGGCAATTCTTAGGGGGTGCCATCTTCAGGAAATGAGATATCCTTGATGAAATCAAAGCATTTGACATAACCTTGAATGCCTATGTGGAATAGCCATCTTTTCATCATGGCATTTTTACTCCACTGTGACCAACACTGAGAACAATAGCAGAAAACCAATTTACTTGAGAAGCATGAGCTGTTGATTTTGGTTTTAATTAACTGAGGATAGAAAAATCTGACATGTTTTAGACTTTTAATGATAAAGAATGAGTTTTACTTGATTAAAGCTAATATCTATCTAATTTGTGTCTGCTTTATTTTAACTTGAACCCCTCTAATTTCACCCCATCCCCCAAAGAACCAGTAAAATTATGATACTCTGAAATTTCGCATCAGCATGCTAACATTAATTTATAATTGCTATGATTTTATTAATTATTCTTTTTATATAGTCTCATGGTATATTATTGTTGTTACAGATACACAATAAAGTCAGTCTTGCCGGGTTACATGATAAAGGTTAAATTGCAAAAACAGTCTCTACCTAATGATCTGTTGTGCATGTTTGCTGTACAGTTTCACTTTCACATTTTGTTTGTACAATTTATGACTTATGTATGAAGCTTTAGAG
This sequence comes from Pterocarpus santalinus, assembly GCA_031439595.1. Taxonomy (NCBI): domain Eukaryota; kingdom Viridiplantae; phylum Streptophyta; class Magnoliopsida; order Fabales; family Fabaceae; genus Pterocarpus; species Pterocarpus santalinus. The sequence continues at coordinate 2,017,905 of CM062529.1, forward strand.
CCTATTTGGATTGGGAAAAAAGCACTTATTTAAAAAAAAAAATGCTTTTATAAGTTTTTATATGTATTTGGATACAACTTTTTAAAAAAGTGCTTCAATTAAAAAAAAAATGTTAGGAGTACCTAATTTCTAAAAAAAGCAGAAGTAGAAGTAATTTTTAATGAAATTATTTTCCAAAAATATCCTTTATCTTTATTCAAAATTCCAATACATATATTTCATTTCTTATCCCTTATCAAACCTTAGTTCTCTTTCCTTTTTTCAAATATTTTTTTTTTTTATAATTTGGCTATAAAAGAAGTACTTTTATTCTTTTGTATCCAAACATATTTATAAATATTTTTTACAATTTAAAGTACTTCTCAGATGATAGTTTATCCAAATACAAGATAACTTTTTCTAAAAATTAAAGTTCTATTAAAAAAAGTTGAGAGAAAAAAGTCTTTTTTTCGAAAGCTTATCCAAACGGAATCTTAATTTTTTATTCTTCTTGATCCTATATATTTGCTTCTGAAAGATGGGATCTCATTGCTTCAATTTCAGGTAAAGCAGCAATTTTGGAGATTGAAACAAAAAGTTATGAGAAAGAGTCGGGTGATTTATTATGCATGAACAGGTAAAACCTAGACCGTTCCTTTTATGATTTGTTGCTATCAAACTAAACTAGCAAGTTGCTTGCAGGACGACTGTTTATCTACGTGGTGCTGGTGGCTTCTCAAAGTCATCTAAACCATTTTCTTACTCAAATTACCCTCCCAACCAGGTTTCAGCTGTGAAATTTCCTGAGAGTAAGCCTTTTTCAGTGTTTGAGGACCATACCCAACCATCTCAGGCATGTATAACTATTATATATTGTTTGAAATAAATTGGTTTGTTCATTCACCTTACTGCAACTTGTTTTATTGTTTTTTGCTTGTTCTCATTTACTGCCTACTCTCTGTTATCCTCTTTGTAACATGTTTGAAAAAAACTAATTTTTTCCATTTTTGTGTTTACTGCCTGTGCTCCATTATCCTCTTTGTAACATATTTGGAAAGCCATTCATGATCCGTATCTTCAATGCTGTACCAGCATATAATATCATCTTAAACATAGATTACATGATATGTGCCCCCCCCCCCCCCAAAAAAAAAAAGGAAAAAAAATTAACCAAAAAAAAAAATTGCATGTTATCAATTCACCCTCATTTAGCCATGTACTTTACTTACCTAGGTATTGGTTGTCCACTGTCTGTCTTGGACTACAGTAGTCATTCATGAAATCTGTTTTTGTTTTCATATGGACTTGCAATATGCTCAAGTGCTTAATTTTATTGGTGATACAACTTCGTAAGAAGCAAGCCTTGATCTCTAATGACTGCATCAAAGCAATACAGGGAACCAGTTGGCTGAGTCTGTGGAGCAATGAGAAATATATTAAAGTAGTTCAACTTTTACTGAATGATTTTGGAAAATGAATTTCTTTGTTCACCATAGTTATAATGTTTAAAAAAGGATCAGTGTTTCATGAAGCTTTTGCTTAATGGGATTCTATTTCTTTGGTTATGTTAGTTTTTCTACTTAGTTCTTCCCATTTTGTGGTGTTGGTGCTTTATATCACTGCTATATCAGTTAAGGCAATTACATAAATGAATATATAGAAGAAATCATGCTTATTGGGTCTTTGCCTTAAATACTTTACAGCTCTTGTTTAGTTGATAGTTTAATGCACACTATTCTATCAGGCGTGTTATTATGCCTGTCTACAATTTTTATGCTTTTACACGTCTTTTTGCTCTTCATAAATTATGTTAAGTGATGTTTGCAATTTATTTTGTCTTACAAAACTTTAATATGCTTCTGTATGAATTTCTATACAGTTTCTGAATGTCTCTTCCTCTTGGCAGGCATTGCTATATAGGCTATCCGGTGACTACAACCCCTTGCATTCAGATCCCATGATTGCAAAGGTTGCTGGGTTAGTACTCTCCTCCTGTCTTTCGCATGCCAGCAGATAACTACATTCTTGAAACTCCAATTAGACTGTAATTTTCTCCTTTCCCCTTATGGTGTGCTTGTTCAATTAGGTGAATAAGAATTTTCCCTTTTTTTTCAGCGATGGAAATTTTGTAAGGAAGTTAAAAATTAAAAAAAAAAAAAAAAAAAAAAAAAAAAAAAAAAAAGAGATTGATCATATGAGTTAAAGCCACCAGTTGCTGACTATTATTCTCTTGTGGTTATTTTAATTCAATTATTCGGCTAATCTAATTTTGTTTTTTAACTGATTGCCAAAGATTCTCGCAGCCAATATTGCATGGCTTATGCACATTAGGATTTGCAGTTAGGGCAATCATCAAATGCATATGCAGAGGAGATCAAGACAAAATAAAAAGCATAGCAGGCCGTTTTCTCCTACATGTCTACCCCGGGGAAACTCTGGTTACTGAGATGTGGCTTGAAGGCTTGAGGTAGGTCACTTTCGTCACATTCATAATAATATCATCTTTTACTGGCCACTTCCAACATGTTTTTATTTTCTAAGGCATTAATTAATTGGCGGATGGTGTCCGATTCAAATGCTTGGAAATTTGAGATGGTGATTTTGTTGAAATTGCAGGGTTATATATCGGACTTTGGTGAAAGAGCGAAAGCGGACAGTCCTATCTGGCTACGTCGAACTGCATGGTTTGACATCGTCGCTGTAAAGGAATTCAATTCTTGCATGTAGCTCGATACATTAGCGTTTAGTTTCCCTTAAAAGTTAATTTAATTATGTATTCAATAAAGCACAAAGTTCAACGGAGCTGATTTTTAAATGTAATAAAATGCAAGCTAAATATTTAACTTTTGAAAATTGGTTTCCATCCACAAAAAGAAAAAGGTAAATATTGTTAACTTATAGTGGGCCCCTTTTTTTCCCCTAGCTTAACTTTATCCCGATTCTCTTTCATTCATGGTGAGGGATTTGTTAGTCCACTAGTCCCACCACATCTAATTAAAATATGACCATTAGATTGTGTTTACTTAAAATCTAACGGTTCAGATTTTGTGTGTGTTTATTTGTTAGCAAATTGTGAATAGGTGTCTTGATTATTCAATGTTTGAGATAAGTCCCATGAATTTGTGGACCAGAAACGTGATAGTTATGCCGTCGACATCTTGCGAATCCTAATCCCCCAAAATTGCAACACCCCAGTGATAGGATTAGCATAGCAAAGCATGGTTTCAATGATGCTGAACATGGATGGTCAGTAGTAGAATAGTGGTTTGTTTGCAGCATTTTTCCTTTGTTCAGTTCTTGGTTGCGATTTCTAGGTTCGTAGAAGATATGAAAATGGATTCTTTTATACCCGTTTTTGGTATGAATTGATATCAGAGATTCGATAAAATAACTTACAAATAGTTTTTTTTTAGCAGTCACACGGACACACAAGAGAAGATTTCTTTCTATTCCACTTATTAATTCACTTGATACATGATTGATAATAAGTACAGGCTTTTATAGGCTAAAATTTGTAATAAAATATTAAAGTAATACAAAACCCATAAGAAAAGTAACTTGCACGCAGCAAGCCGTGGTAGATAGGCTATAAACATAGAGCTAATAGGCTGTAAAAAATATTTGGGTGGATAGCTTGCAATGTGATGTAGCTCTTGGAGAGTGGGACAATTTAATGAGCCACAAACTTCTGAATTGCAGTGCTAATTATTGAGCACTTCTCACATAAAATAGGTAGTGAAAGAAGCCACGGACAAAGTAATTAGAGGATGGCCATGCTTGGTTCAATTTTTTTGACATGAACAACGCAGTGATATGGGGGCATCCAGAACCAGAAAGTCAACAGCCAGAACAAATGCCTATGCTCTTAGGACTTCTATGTTCGAAATGCATGGTGCAGGGCCACCACAACCACCGACGGTGCCATCACAAAGCCCTACTGCTCATTCAATCTACCAGGACAATACAAATACGCCATCACAGGAATTTCTCCGACAGAAAAATGGAAACAATTAGAGTAGGAATAGGTTTGCAAATAAAATCATAGGGAGCGCAACATAATAAACGCACGGAGGGGTTCTTTTGTTATTTTGTTCCCTTTATTCCTATGGTACTTTTTCAGTTTATATCTTATATAATAATTCATAATTCATAATTATTCAATAAAAATCAATTTTCAAGTAATTAGTTAAAATACGAATAATTTTTTTATAATGAAAATTGATGACAGTAAGGGTCTAATAAATTTAAATAAGTTTGAATAGTTCGAATAATTAGATCACTTTTAAGTTTACTTTAATTATCATATGAAGGAAAAAAAAAGGGCTAACTTTTATCCTAATTTATTATTATTGTTATTTAAATTTCACATTCTTAATTTTTAAAATTCAAAATTTAAACACCTAACATAATTATCTGATTAATTGTTATTTTTTTAATTCATTTTAAAGCAGTAAGAGTTACGTATTTAAATTTCAGTAATTATCCATTTTTTTTTAATCATCATTCAAGACTGTCAGCCTTGTAAATTATTATTGTGTTGTATCTAAACTTTACACCATTATCGACTGTCGTAAAAATAAAAGCTTACACAAAGATAAAGATTGATATTTCTTATTTTAATTTGATAACCTAAACTAAATCAACTCAATCTTGATTAATAATTTGAATGAGTTAAAATTTTTAAGAAATTAAATGTATCCAATCTGAGTAAAAACTAGCATGTGTTCGAATTTCTATTTACAATTTCAAAATCATAATTTAGGTGAAAATTATACGAAAAGAATTTATCCAAACAATGATTTAAAAATTTTGCAAACAAAAAACTAACATGTTATTAATGAAGTCATCTGATAATATCTCTCGGTCAAGACTTGGGATTCTCTCTACTATAGTTGAGCTGAGTTGAATTATAATTAAGCTACGCTCGGCAGGAGACGATATCATAAACAAGTTATCGTTTTTCAACATCAAATTAAAAATTAAATTATCCCAATGATTTAGCATGCCATTGCCTCTAATCACTTGAATGAACTCGACAAAATATCAGGTTCCAATAAGATGTAAAGTAAGCAACACGATCCGGAAATTTTAGGCAGTCGAACGCAGAAACAACTCACAAGCATAACAAAATTAACTATTATATCTATACATAAAAATGTTAATATAAAATGATTTAAAATGGACGAAACTTTTTATGCTCTATTTTGACCCCAAATCACGTGAGTTGCAACTGAAAAAATGATGCGAGATTGTGTTTTAATTTCTCTCATTATTATTTACTTATTATTGATGTATTATAACTATGAGGATAAAATTAAAATATGAAGAGAATAAAAATGATAAATGCCTACTATGATTGATAGAAAATTTCCAGTGTTAAGTGGGGGCATGCGTTTTTGTCCTGACACCCTTCCGAGTAGGTCCGTCCCACTGTAAGATTGATAGAGTAAATACATAGCAAGGAGGCAAAAATAAAACGAAATATTCAGACGGCAACTCAGTGGTGATCTACGACATCATGCCTTCATGTAGCTTGGCAGAATAAAAAGAAAAACTGGGTTTAATCCAATTACCGATGAAGTATGCTTAATGAGCTTTTATTCTTTTAAGCATTAATTGTAAATCAAATACCGAATAAATAATTGACAATACATATAATATAGGTAGCAAAGTAATTTTCTAAAAAATAAAAATGACGCTTTCCACTTCTTTGACTGTCAGACAGGTTCAATAATCAAATATATGTTCCTCGTTAAAAGTGAAGAACACTAATGTTACTCTACCTTACGACCGAGTGGGCTCTATTCAATCCAGTGCGCGTCTAACATTTTTGCCATGAAAGCGTACCGATCAACAGCTTCATCGATCTGAGGACATGTATATATATTCATCTTAAGACATGAGACATAATATTACAAAATGGAGAATGGAAAAATAACCTGATAGTGATACGAATTTGTTACCATTTTCTGCGTTGGACGACCGGCTCCGTGTCCAGCCTTGCAGTCAATGCGACCAATTATAGGGTTCGTCTGGGGACTTTTCTCCAAGCTCGTACAGAGGACATACTGCATGGTCTGATAAATGATAACAATGGGAAATGTGTTAAAGGAGAAAAAAGGAAAGTTGAAAATAAGTGGGCAACTAACGAGTTCTTCACCCCGAGTAGTCAAGTGAGTGTGAAAATCAAGCATGCATTTATTCTGTAGCTTGCAACATAATCCAATAAATAGAAGTTAAAAAACTTGTGTCCTCAATTATAATTAACAGAAGAAGACTAACCGCCAATAGCTTCAATGAGTGCAGTGGCACAACTCGATCATCATGATCAGCTGTCAACAGCATGGTTGATGGGTATTGAATTGACTGATCAGGATGCTGTTCCCATGGTCGCCGGACATTATGTAATGGTGAGTACCTAGGAACAGTGGACTTAAGAAACATCATATCTTCCACACACACACACACACACACACACACATATAGACATACATTTCCAAACATAAGAAATCACAGGAATCCATAAAGCAATTGGGTCACATAGAACACGATTGAAGAACCATAATGAAAGCAGAAAATACTATTTACTTTTTGCCAGATGAACCTTAAAAACCGCAGAAAATGAGGATGAGAATCCACAACTTTAAAACCAGGAACGAACTCTAGCTACCATGCTGCAGGCATATTAAAACTATAGCAACCAAGCAAAATGTATAGCTATGTGCACTATACCGATCAAGACAGTTTCAGTTTAAGGATTACACCATGATAAGCTGTACCTTGAGCATACCAAGTATACCCATTCAGATGTCCAGCCCCAATAAAAGAGGGAATAATAGACATGTATGACCTAATCACCCATTTCTAAGGTTTGTTGTCATCATTTTGATAATTATAGAATTATCATTTCCTTCACGTCGATAATTTATCAAACAGCACTGTATGACGAAGCCATACCATACTATATAAAGAAAATAACTTGGTCCAATGGCGCTATCTCTTCAGTAGAGAGCATAACTTGCTCCTCAAATCAGGTGGTGCACATGATGTGTAGCTTTATGAACTCTAGGCAGAGGAAACAAAACCAAATGGATTTGAAATCAAGGACTAGGGGTGGTGATTGTACGATAGTCCAACAAAGGGATTATTTTACGGGTATTTAAGATGATAGATGTGTTTGGGCTGGGTTGATATAAGTATTTACGTATTTCTCTGTCCATTATGCACCTAAAACATGAGCGATATATCCATGTCCACCAATTAAGTATTTATAAAATGCAGCCTTTCAAGTTCCATCCCATCAACCCAATTAAATTGCTGAAACCTGATCCTACCATCACACTTTCACCACCATCACTATCATTCACAACCCCAACAGCACCATCACTCACTAGTAATTCTAGAGAATCTGCCACTAATATAAATAAAACAAAATAAGGTAATTACATATATTACTTTTTGCATAAGATTTACAAAGTTATCCTAATATTCCAAGGTAGGATAAACATCACTCACTTGATTAGCCAATGAAACTCTTCCTCCTTGTCTGAACAGCCATAATCTGAGGTCCAAGCATGACCTGAATAACAACTTTAAATCAGTATGTGACACTCACATAAAAAAAACAATTAGGCATAACAAATCTAAACAAACCTATGGTAAATTTGTGGAACTGTAGCATGTCCATAACACCAACATGAGCCAGCGCGCAGCCAAAAAGATCAGGTCTCTGTACAGAGAGGTGGGGGAAAAAGCTAGCATAAATGAAGACTAATGGAATGGGAAAGTGTAGAGTAAAAATCGGAAGACAAGGCAAATGAATCAGACCTGATTTATACAAGCACCAATAAGAAGTCCACCATTACTTGCACCTTCAACGCATAATTTCCGGGGTTGGGTATAACCAGCAGACACAAGGTATTCAGCTGCAGAAATGAAGTCATCAAAGCAATTCTGCTTATTTGCAAGGGAGCCTGCTTTATGCCATTCCTCTCCGTATTCTCCACCACCACGAATATTTGCAATGCAGAAAACAGTACCCAAATGTCTTGTGAGTACAATGCGACTGACACTGAAAGATGGTGTAAGACTGATGTTAAAACCACCATATCCATATAACAAACAGGGGTGTGAACCATCCAAAGTAATATCCCTTCTGGCAACAATGAACATTGGGATCTTAGTGCCGTCTTTACTAGGCACAAAAACCTGAAATGTGGAAGTTATATCAAAGAATAGAACAGACAAGTCAAGTAACAGTGATACATATTCCAAGAAATATCATGTCTGTACTTGTAAACAATGGAATTTCAAAAAGCCTTAAGAATAATGTGGACCTACAAATAAGATAACTTCTCAGCATGAAAGAATACTATTTTTTACCTGCTTGACATGAAACTCAGAGCGATCAAACCCAGGGACCACAATTTCACGAAATATCTTCATATCAGGAATATTTGTTTCCAGGTTGCACTGATATATGATTCTAGGAGTTAGGAAGCTTGTAAAGCTTATGAAAACCACACTATCTTCACGCCTTGCAGAAACTTCATCAACAGTGCCAATGTCAATTGGTAATTGATGCAGCAAGGAACCTGTTTTCAAGTCTCTTACTTGTAGAACACACTTCACATCACTCAAGTAACTCACTATCATTTGGTTACCATTCACAGCACATGCTGACTCAAGTACATCTTTTTCAGACTCCGGGAGAACCTCAGTCCAAGCAGTTGGTTCTCTCAAATCTACTCGGACTAGTTTATATTTTGGAGCATCCTTATTAGTTAAAAATGTAAACACAGTGTCATCATTTGCAATGGCATGATACTGTGCATCAAAATTATCAATAAGTTTGACAAATGGCAGGAGGGTATTTTCATTTCGGAAACTTTCCAGTCCGTTGGGAAGTTCAGACATGTCAAAGTAGTAAAGTTTGTTAACTGGATCGCACCCTTCTCCAATATAGAGAAGGACATACTGCACAATCAACAAAAACGAAGAGTAAGATTCACTGGAAATTTAAAATCATATGCATAAAATTCTGTGTATGCTTTGTTACACTATTGTACTTGACAAAGAAAAATCAAACTACATAGATTGCTGTACCTTGGCTTACAAAGCCATGAATCTTACCATATTACTTTCAACCATCTTGAAATGTGATAAATATATCGTCTAACAGCAGATGGTACATTAAAATTATATAACAATGAGTCACTTACCTTTTTCTGACACTAAATAAGAATTTTGGTAAGCATGAGATAAAGCTCCAGGTTTTTATGGCAAGATGATCCAATAAAGACGGATTACTATTTAGCAAAAACATCTAAGTAATATGACATAGAAAACTCAGTTACTTACCATAATGCTGAAATGGAAATTTTGCCAAACACTACAGTTGAGATCCAGGTTTTCCAAGCAAAATAAATCAAGCAAGAACCATTTCAAATGCTAAGGCAGGAAGGGCTAAATATGTAACTTCCAAGAAATATGCATGATAGGGCATAAAAAAAGTGAGACATGAATGACAATATGACATTGACATCAGTAAAGTCTTGAAAAGAAAATAGATATTAGTTGCAAACTTTCTTATTTCATGCGCACATAGAAAGAACACAGATAATGTCACACAATTTTAAAGCAATCAATGACCAAAAGAAGTACCTTCCCATCATCAGTAACATCACCTCCAAACGAATATTTAGGGTTTTCAGGGTCTCTCCAGCACAAAATATCTTCTGATTGATCTGTACCCAGGAAATGATAATAGAGCTCATGGTAAAGGTTAGCATTCGTCTCAGTCCCAGCATCTACTACTTCTCCATCTCTACATCGTAGTAGCAACATACTTAGTTAAAATTTTAAATGAAAAACACATGAAACTGATCCTACCAGCATCACAATGAATGAATTATTAACAATATATCCATAGAAATAAATCAAATAACCCCAATTCAAATTATCTTCACCAGGACAAGCAAATCCATGGCAACACACTCCATGTTTATACTTTGCCGAACCAGTAGCCAAATTACAGTTGCAAATTAGAATAACAAACTTCGAATTCTATCTTTCTTTTTGATTAATAGCCAATAGACTAAATTCTCTCGCATTTTAACAAACACTCATGACAATTTAAAATTTCGAGCCCCTGAAGTCAGAATCCAAATTCCATACTTCCTGGTAAGAACTATGACAGAATAGGAGATTGCTTACTTGGGTGCCGGATAGCGACCATAGAAGAAACCTTTGCTATCATGTGTCCAACTAACGGCGGAAAACTTGACCTGAAACATAACATTTACAAGTTTACAACCATGAGTGGTTCTTTTCTATGCCGGTTTATGTTTCTAATAAGGCACAGAGTAACACTCACCCATGACAAAGTGTCGGGCTCAACATTCTTATCTGCAATACGCATTACTTTTATAGTCACCCAATCGCTACCGCTCGAACTAAGCCCATAAGCCAAGTACTTGGCATCTTCGTTCACCGACAGTGAGCTCAGCGAGACGGTTCCATCTTCACTGAGGGCATTGGGGTCAAGCAAAACCTCTGCTTCTCCCTCCAAGCTATCCTGCAAATAAACCAAAAATGAATGAATCCGCAAGAAACTTAAAAACCAATCAAAGCATTTAACAACTCATCTGAACACAAGATTAGCCACCAAAACCTGCACATAGAGGATGTCTTGTGCCTGAAGCCCTGTGTTGTGGAAGTAAAAGTACTTATTGGCTCGCCTAAAAGGAGCATGATAACGAGGATGATCAAAAAGCTTCGTAATCGTTTCACTAAGCTTGGATCTAGTTTCGCATTTCTGAATCACCGAATCCGTCAATTTAACCTGTTTCTCTACAAACTCCTTCACTTCTTCCGCATCAGGATCTTCCAGCCTAACAAAAGCATGTAAAATATACATTTCTAAGAGATTTGCCTTAACGATTTTCTAACACGAGCTTATTAGCTTAATCTCGCCATTCTATGATTGTTATTAAATTTTTGAAGCAAGTTGAAATGATAAAACAAACTCTATCCGAAACGACAATAAAATTGAGCAACGACAACAACTGAATCTGGTTTCGGTACCATCGATAAGGATCAGCAATCTTAACGCCGTGGTAGTCATCAACAACGGACTCGTCTCTGCGAGCAGTGGGATATTGGAGAGCTTGGCCTAGGGCACAAAGCGTAGCCATGCTTTTCCGACGAAGAAGCTGAGAAGAAGAGAGAGGACGAGACTTGAGTTTAGAGTAAACGCGGTGCGTTTGCCTAGAGCCAAATGATTGAAGAAGCGGCACCAACTTAGAAACTCGTATCATACTTCACGAAAAAGGGTGTGCCCAATCACAATATTGGGCCTGCGCGCGATACCTGAACATAGTTACAATATTGTTTTGACCGTTTGCCACCGGTGCTTGTTAGTCGCGTACGGATAAGGAAAATGTGAATCGAATTCGAGTATCGCTCATTACTCAGCGTAACGTGTTCCCGTATGCAATTACTGCTGAGTAAGTAATTCTAGTTCTAGTTAAGATCTAACTTTCTCTAATTTATTACTTAATCATCATTAATGAAGACACATTAATACTAACAAGATAAACATGTTTAACAAATGTTGTCAATAGTTTACACAAGAGTTTTTGGACCCGTGCAACATATAGGATAAAATTTTTTAACAAATATAAAAAAAAAAATTTATAAATTTTTTGGCAAATATAAAAATTTTATAAAAAAAATATAAAAATTACATAATTTGATTTGAAACTAATAAAATGATTGATAAACATAAAATTTAGTGTATAATTTCATTACAACCTTAATAAATCAAAAAATAAAGTCTAATATAAAAAATAATAACAAATAAAAATAAGAAAATAGTAAAATAAATTCTTTATATTGGACATTTCATTAAAAATTCAATCTACTTGTAAGACACTAAATCGTAATAAGTATAAAAATTATAACTTATATAATAATAAATGAATAAATAATCTACTTGCAATTTTTAAATGATTATTAAACAATTAAAAAAATTCCATTTTTTCTCCTTATCCATTTTTCAATATAGTAGTAAATTAATTTTAAAGATAAAATTATATAAAATTATTCTATATAACAATTAATTATTCACATAAAACAAATAATTAATTTTTAAAAGTATAATTTATTTTATCAAAATAGACATTTCTAATTTTTAAGAGATGATTTAAAATACTTAAAATCAATTTAGTAAATTTATAATTTATATAATTATTGTGTACTCTATTAAAAATAAAAAAGGTCGAGTTCTATATTTACTATAGCTTAGTGTTTTCATTTATTTTAAAGTTAAAATTTTGAATAAGTCTTATATTGGCATTGATTAATTCTTCAAAAATTAATCGCGTAAAAAAATGAAGGAATTATTTGAATATGCATTACAAGAATCATTTTGTCAAAACATAATTTCTAGAATAAAAAAATGCTTAATATGAAAATAAAAATCATATAAAAATTTATTTCAAATTAAAAAGAGAGAATTAACAAATACATATACTATTCTATTACTAATTGAGAGAAAATAAACAAATGGATTCTTTTAGAGAAAATATATTCTTGCAGAAATAAATTAAAGATAGACAATAAACAAATATAGATATCATTCCACTACTAACTGATATATATAATAAGCTCTACATTTTATTTTAGACAATAAATTCACTCCTTTGCAACTTTATTTTTGTTTTTTTTAATCAAGTAATAATTTTGAATAAATTTGTGGTCTTATCCTATCTACATTAATTACTCTTTTAACTTTTTCTTTTACCTAATTAATATTTTATTTCCCTTATTTTCTTGACTTAAATATTATTATTCTTTTTCTATTTTCCCGTTTTCTATACAAGGGATTAAAAATTCAAGCTAAATAATATTAATATATGATGGGTAAATATATTTAATATTATATTTCAATAAAATATCTTTTACTAAGTTTATTGTCACTTAATATCTCATTCTTTTTATTAATAGTAAAAATTTACACGTAAGAACTAATTTGATATCAGAATAAAAATGAAAAAAAATTGTATTAATTTTCTCTAATCCATAAAAAAAATTTCCCCATTTTTATTCATCCAAACTAACTCTAATTATTTAAAATTTTGACATAACATGAAGATCTATTTCCCATTCACTGTAGCAATTGCTCATCTGCAAAGGATGTGGGACAATCAATCCTCGGGAGTTGAGAGCTTACGTAGGGTTATAGAAAACTTGGCCATCAACTTAAGTTGGAACTCACCCTCACAATAAATGAATAGCGTATTGAATACTTACAACTTTTGCCCAAAAAAAGGAATTTGGCACGAATATGTGAATGGGAGTGAAAGTTCATAAAAAATTTCAGTTTGTTGACTAGGGAGAGGGAATCATCTCTCTTTACCATTTTTATATTTGGTGCTTTTTATCATTAGAGGCGTAGAATTTTCTCTTGCTTCAAATAAAAGCAGAGAGATAGTGAGTATTGTGTACCTAATCAATCCAGTAATATTCTCATAATTTTATATTTCATCCTCCAATAAGACAACCATATACAAAAGTAAGAGAAAGAATAAGTTCCGCATGCTTAGCGTGTATATTACAACTTCCATACAATTACATAGGGATTCCCACTGTTATGATATTCAAAACAAAGTTGTGAGTACCATGTATATTTTATGCATAAATTACGAGAGTGATAGACTTGTCCTTCAATTTATTGTCAAGCATGGATGATCTCCTATACGTAGTTGACGCCACCAAGCAACGGGTGTTAGCCTAATCAAAATATTTATTTGATCAACACAGGCTCGGTGGTGTTGTACAAATACAGACACGAAAGCACAACCTATGAAACAAATTTTGCTTCTCCATTTAAAGCATCAGCAGTGTCTTGTTCCATTCAGTTAGATGGATGCAGGAGCTCATGGTCATGCTCGGACAAATAATTTCGTAGAACGAATGGATAGGAACTTGAAGTAATGTTGAATATAGATAGATTATTACTTCGTGGCGAATTAATTTAGGCGTAAAGGCAACTTTAGAAACTAGCTAGATTCTCTGACATCTAGACGGCGTACACAAATCAGGAGTCAATATACAGAGGATTCTCTGATGGATTTGGCGATCAACGTTTCACCGTGAAGTTTTATTTATTATTTTTTGAAAATATTTGGTGAATGCACTGTAATGCATATGGAACGCATACGAAAAGAAAATGAGAAAAATGATAAAAATATTTAAATAATAAATTTTATATGACTATTATTATTTTTATTTAATTTTTTTTAATGTAAAAACTTATCAAATATATATACAAAATGTACCAGTGTTGCATTGTTTGTGCTAATAAATTTTTGGATTAAAAAAATTTAAACAAAAATAAAAATAATCATATGAAATTTATTATCCAAGCATTTTTACCGTTTTTCTCACTTTTTCGCATGCGTCCCATATATGTCGTGATTTTATGTGTTCACATATCATTACTCATTCTTAGGTCCTGTTTGGTTTATTGTTGGGTGGCCAAAAGGTCTTTTAATGACAAGAGAATGAAAATACATAATAATTAATATATTTTGGTATATAAAAATCTTTCTTTTTAAATTTACTTCTAAAATTTTAGTAAATCTTTTGAGATAAGTATCTTTGAAGATGTTTTTTATTTTACGAAAAAAGTCTTTTAAAAAAGAATTTTACTATTATTCTCATTCATTTTACTTTATCCTATCCAAACAAAAATTATTTTTTTAAAAATAATTATTTTAATAAACCTTCTTTCAAAAATAATTTTTCCAAAATTTAAACCGAACATATCCTTATATATTTGTAGCACACCAATCAATCAGGTGTGCGATGCAGCTCACCTGGTTGGAGTAATTGTCTCCATTGTATACTAATGTCGCCCTCTAATTTTATCGAAGACTTTCTTTATCTAATTTTATCATTAATTTAGAAAGTTAGAAAGATGCTTTTGGGAAAAAGAACCTGGGTATGTGTTAAAAGTTAAAACTGAGAGATTTATTTAATCATGGAAAGTTATGAAATTTGGAGCACTAGTTTTACAAGTATTTCCTTTTCTTCTTATTTGTTGACAATTTCTCACTGTAGTTTATGGTAGTCCAACAGCCTTTTCATATGCATTCCTATTGTCAAAGTTCCAGATCTATTAGGTATATGGCTTGGATAACTTTTAAAATTTACTTGGACAATCCTCCTTCTTTAAACTAGCTTTTAGAATAAAATTAATTAGATCCACAATTCTAAAATAATATCAGTCCATGTGTTAAGCACCTCCGATGTCCAGCAAACTTGACGATGGGGTGTGTTGAGACTTGAATCACTATGCACATTCGATGCATGCAAATCATCCATGTAAAGTACCACATGGTCGCGTGGAAATCTTGAATGACGAACGAGGTCCACTTGAAGAATATTGATGTGAGATTCAGCACGCGCATCGTTTCGTTTCGGATTACATTATATAAAACATATACTGATAGACATGAGAAATTATTTTACACGTTTCTTATATTGCTTTTCATGTTGTATAGGGATTGGTTCTTGCGCAGGATCCACACAGTCGATAATACGTTTAAGAGATTTGTTTAATTCAAGTAGCTCTCAACTACTGTATAAAAAAAAAAATATTCGGAGAAGAAAAAAACTACTTTAGTCGGATTTTTTCAAAAAAGAAAGGAAAAAAAAAGAGACTACTGTATTAAAACGTGCTAAACTACACTCCAACGTCTGTGGGTTCAAATGATCCTAAGTATCGTCCCTAGCTTGACATTTGTAATTCCTTCCCAAAAAGAAGAGCCTATATATAAAATCATGCATTATACTAAATATTAGCGAGAAGAAGACTATATTATCAGGTAGAAATGAGAAAAAGATAATTTGAAAAAATAAAAAATAAAAAAATGACCAACAAAAGGAGTATCAATTAAATACAAAATCATCGTCAGGAAAACACGCATTCATCCTTCTTTCCCCCTCAATGTTTCATTTCATGTCATAGGTTTGTGCGAAAAGGTTGTTTGACTGTAATGTGGAAGCTTCATCATTGCCACCAATGTCCAAAGCCAAGCCCTCAAGAAAAAGGCCCTTAGTAATGATAACATCAGGGTGGACCGAGAATGGACAGTATAACAACACACAGATATTCATGCTTTTCTTGGTCCACTTCGTTGGATGAATGCCTAGTCATTCGGGGTCTGCTCACAGACTCCAGACGGAGAGGCCTTCACATTTTTACTATGTATTTGGGTTCGGGTTTGGGTTTTGAATAAGTGTTTTTTCTTTTTAATTTTTTTTTTTTGGCTGTGCGATTTTAATTTGAATAAATGAGGTGGTTACGATTTTGCCAATTTTACTGTAAACAAACGGAAGTGAAGGTCTCCATTTTCAGAGTCAAAACAAACCTGTACTGTAGCCCTACGATAAAGAAGTGGTCCCCCATGATTAAGCCTAACTCCTAGCAGTCTGCTGAGTCGTACACTTGAACCAAATTCAAGATTTTGACTCGTACAATATAAACGCAAATGTTATGGACCGTGTCTACTACTAGCTGCTAGCTGTTCATCAGATTCAGATGCAAGTTAATCAGAGACTCAAACCTACCCCAGAAGTTTGAGGGGCCGCCACGCAAGTGTATATGGCGTGAGCACAAATCGTCCTGGTAGATGTTTTAAGTTCTATTTGCAGCTAATCATAGATTGAAACTCCACAAAATAAAAGATCAAACATGCTTTTAAACCCAAAGTATGGAAGAAAACTGAAAACAAAATGTGGAGAAAGAAAGAAACAGGAGAAGAAAACGATAAGCGTTTGGCAATGGCATGACTGTTACTTATTCCACATAGAAGTACTTGAGGTTTCCCCACGCGCCATGAAAGAGTGTGCATACTTGTCTTTGCATTGAATATAAGAGCGTAATGTCAGGTCCTCAATCATGAGCCTACCCTTACGTTCAGAGATACTCGTGGAGAGTAGAAACGTATTCGACAATAGGGAAGGGAAAGTCAGCCACAAATTAATGCTAAGTACCATCCATTCCCTGTAGTCCGTGCTATACGGTGCTAGCTGCTGAAATATGCAAATTAAAACTACTAATAACCAACGCAACCTGTTTTTTTAATTTCAAATTAAATTGGCAGCGAGAAAATCGGTGGCGATCATGCATGAAGGTTGAAGCTATGAGACACCGAAATCTCCTTTCGCAGCTGGCCATAAAATGGTTAAGAATAAAGATGTCCATGGCATAATAACACTTAAAACTGGGTAAACAAAAGGGAAGTTCTTTTCTGCGTATCCCCTTTTCTAAAAGTTATTCATCTTTGCAAAAACTGCAGATCTAAACCATGAAACTTTGGTTATCAAAGAGAGATAGAAAATCATTCAAGTTCCATCCTCCTCCAACAAATAGATGTAAACGAGACCACCCTCTTGAAACCCTAGACCCCAAATCATAGAACAAGTATGAACAACGTCCAGATGGAAAAAAACAAAAATGAAAGCTCTAACCACGTGTTACTGATAGACTGAAAAAAAAAAAAAGAGAATATAAGAAATAAAAACCAATTCCAGGATAGGGTTTCCAAAGGAGGGACGAGACTAGCAGATTACAAGGTTTTCCAATTCCAACAGCAGCGGCAGACAGCAAGTAAATCAAGGGGTGTTACCCTTTACATATGATCCCGTATCAAATAACTGAAGGATCCTGCAGAAACAAGGACATGAAGGGGGGAAAACACAATATCGTCGCTAAAAGTAACTTTAGGAGAAAATAATGATAAATCAATGTTCTTCTGTCCCAACTCAATAAATAATAGAACACAATATTCTCCATAAAAGCATTTATCAGACATAAAGCTAGTGCATATAGCAGAGATACAGATAAAGAAAGAAAGAAACAGGAGAAGGTGCTGGGGCTAGCTATTTTACCTTACTCAGCAGAAAACATATATACGAAAGGTGGTTATGCAATTCAGAATCTGAGATATTTATATGTCACGAAGGTTTTACAAAGAGAAGCCAACACAGCTCTATTGGCAGTATGCCCACCTCCGCATATTTGGTGTCCAAACAGAGAGAAATTAATCCATTAAGTAACAGTAGATGGAGGTGGACAGAATGCCAAGAAACTCTGTAAGCTTCCCTTTGTTAAACCCAACGTGAGGGCCTTGTTTGGTAGTCACCGTTTAAACTTCAAAGACTCACCGCAACGCAACACAAGACAAAAAGTGGATTGATGGAAGCAAGAATGGGACTTTGGCAACGAGAGGCAAGCAGAGGCTGCCTTATTTAAGATGCCACTGCGCTTCAGAATAAATAAGAGAGAGAGAGAGAGAGAGAGAGAGAAGGAGAGGAGGTCGGCAGATTAATTGCCTTTGTTTTTTTAATTCTAGGGTGGGTTTATTTGAGTTTTTTTATAAAGAGTAATTTTTTAATTACTAAAAGTAATTACTTTTGATATAAAGTTATTTATTTTAATTTTTATTTAAAAATTAAAAATATATTTTTAATTGTTGAATAGAAAATAAAATGAATAATTTTTATAATTAAAATTATTTTTTCTATTAAAATAATCTAAACTAAACACAACCTATCTCACTAGTAGCTTGAACTAAAATGCAGTGCTAATTTTTTTATCTATAATATGGAATTTAAAATTTGCTTAAAAAAATAAGTATCAAAACACTATAGTTAATTATTTATTTAATTGTGAATCTTGAACAAAAAATTAAAAAATTTTGATAATCTTTCTTATATTAATTTCATCTAAATTTTAAATAAAAAAACAATGAATAAATATTTTCAACTGAATATATATTTTTCATTTTTAAATTCTTCATTATAAAACATATTTACATAAAATTGTTTAATTTAAAAATGAGATTTATTTTAATATATTGTCAATTCAATCATATAATTTTATTTATAAAATTTTTTAAGTTATAAATAATTAAGTCAAATATTTTTATTAATATAATAATATATAATTGAATATTTATATAAAAAATTTATACTAATATTATATCTAAATTAATTTTTTTTAAAATTAAATAATATAAATATAAATAATTTGATATATATCTTGTTCATCTTGGAACTCGATTAAATAAATGAAAGTATAAAATTAAACGAAAATGAAAAATTTGTGGAACTAAGATTGAAAACATTTCATATTTATTAATCTAAGTAACTAAATAGAGAAAACAATTTTATACCACTCTTTCTTTTAAATATCTAATACCCTTATTTCTATTTCTTTTTTCTCTACCTTTACTCATTTTTTTTAAATTTTTTTTTTAAATATGTGAATGAATATTGGAGATGTCTATAATTAAGAGTAATATAAATAATACTTTTCAATTAAAAATACTCTATATTGGATGTTTCTTACTTATTAACGAAACAGTTATTTATTACACAGTGAGAGAGAGAGAGAGAGAGATATGACATGCTGTGGCGAACTCGAAAAGATTGATAAGCCATGAGATTGGATGGTTCATTCATGAGAGAAGGCATATTTAGAAAGATCAAAGGATCATCATAGTTGTTCTTACCCTTCCCTCCTTCTTGATGAAACCCATTCTTTTCTATATCAATCTTGTATATTTTACTTCACGTAAAAAAAGAAAATCTTTTGTTTTTGCCTTTGCCCTCGACGTCGGTGCCCACAAAACGCACTTCTATCGGCTTGTGGTGCTGGGTTGACCTAGTATGGGAAGCATTCTAAAGTAACTATTCATAAATGAGCGAACCGTTAACATTTATATGAGATTGTGTATATTTATATTTTTAATAATTTTTTATAGAATATAATTTTTATTAATTTAACCATTGAATTATAATTATATATCATATAAGTTATTTATGTCAAATTTTAAAAAAAATTAAATATTATTAAAAATATGATCAAATAATTCTTTTTTATATATATTTAAGAAAATTTTATTACATTAATTTAAATATATATAAAAAGTGTATTAAACAATTTTTGATTAATATAAAATTTTATATATATGATCTATAATATATAAACTTCCAATTTATTGGTTAATTTTGTAAAAGTTTCTTCAATAAAAAGTTATTCATAATATAAGAAGTAGGTTTAACTTACATCATAATGAGTTAATCCTCTCTCATATATTATGATTTGAATAAAAATCATAAAAATAGAAGTTTTAACACAAATTAGGGATGCCAAAAATTCTCGCTAGCCGAAGATCCCCACAGGGATTGTCAATTCATAGTCGAGTTTGAGGAACTTTCCCCTACAAGGATGGGATTTAGGTAAATGGGGATGAGGTAAAAGTCCCTCCCCCCACACTTGGTTTAGGGATGGGGGCAGGATCATTCTCCTCACCTTACGGGGACCTTATGTGTGTGAAGGTATAAAAATACCCTTAATTTAAATACTACATATATACACATATATATTGTCCTTTAATAACATTTCACAGGTGATATTTTTATTTCAAAAATCAAACAACTTACACACTACCCAATATACCCATATGGTGGTCCATCCTTGTCACCTCCATCCCTAGTTTTCATTTTGCTCTCTATTCTCTCAACCAACGACAGATCTAAGCTCCAACTAAGAGACCTTCTTGTTTGCCCATAGCTATTGCCAACAACATCACAGCACCACCAGTAGCCTCTTCCTTCTTGTAGAGCCATAACAATGCCCCACCAAGCTATCGCGCAGCAAGTCCACCTCTTCCAAAAGCTTTCCCCTCTACCATCGCGATAGCAACTCACGTCTATCTCTTAGACAGCAATTCCCCTTCAAAGAGACCTTGGCCCAATTTCTTCTAAAATTCATGGTAAAAAGTGCGCCATCGAACGCCAATATTAGAGTCACGATCAATCAAAATTGTGCTTAGTGGGGTGAGGATGTGAGGTTTCTATGGTGATTGTTCTATATTCAAATGAAAAACTAAACTTTTAGTTGTTCTTATTCTTACTCTATTGATATGTTTTTTATCATATCTATTCTTGTTCTTATTTTAGAATTTTGTTATCTTTTTAATTTTTTATCATTTTTTTGTATTTTTTCAAATTTTTTAATTGAATTTGAGATGGCAGAGAATGGGGATGGGATAAAAAATCTCCTCATGACAGGGATCAGAAATGAGGACAGAGATGATGCGGAGCATATGAAGTTGCAAGGATTGGGAGCAGGGAGGCACTCTCTACCCCAACCTCGTGTGAGTGACATTCCTAACACAAACGGTTCTTTAGAGCTTTTTGAATAAAAAAATCAAATATTTTATAATCTTTTACTTAGACCTTTAAAAGTGATAAAGGTCTTCTATTCAAGCATGCTTGAATTATGGGTTAATTGAGATTTTTTTATTTAATAATTTTATTTTAATTTATTTTGATTATATAAGAGGATGTGTTAATAAGACATAGTATTACTCATAAAAATTATTTTTATCTGAAATGTTGTTGGTCAATTTTTTAAATATTTCGCAAAAAATATTTGGTAATTAGAACTTTTAAAGGTCGCATTGAGTTCATATATATTTTGGTATTGTATTAATTATAAAATATACGGGGAACTAGTAATTTAGTTTATGTAATCATTCTTAAACTGTCATATATTTCAATTGAATTTATCTAAAAATATAGTTTTTCAAATATTTTTCGAGTAATATATTTCCAATGTTATTAATATCTATTACTTAATTATAACACTAAAAGTATAATTAAAGAGACAAAGAATGGTCATTCCTATAGCCAGTGCGGTATATATTCAATGATACACAACATGAAATTTTGCTTGGAAAATTTTGTAAAGAATATACTAGTGTCTATGTAGTAAAATAGATTTTTTTAAAAAAAATTTATTATTCTTTTAAAATATCTCATTAATCTATTTTATTTAAAAAACACGCTAATATTAGTTTGATATTTTCTCTAATATGATGAAGGTTAATCATTACTGATGTGGAACTTAATTAATCATACGATGTTATATGATGTCATAATTAACCGTTAATTAGTGGTATTTTCTTTATTAAAGCTGAAATTAATATTTAAGAATTAAATTGATAGATTTTTAATTAATTTAATTTAACAATTAAATTATAATTAAGGATACATTGATTTCAGATTTAAAAAAATGATTTTAAAACTTAAATTTTATATATAGTTAAAAAAATTGAAAATTAATTTTTTTTCATAAACTATTATTTTCAGCTTTTTCAAAAAAAATTAAAAATAAATTTTTTTGAGATTCTGAATTTGTCTAATGATTTTTTTAACAAAAAAATAAATTTTTACCCAAAAAAATCTCAAACAAACACTATCTAAATAATCAACGTTTTGATTGATTAAATGGTTCGCGGTACGTATTTTTTTAAAAAATAAAATATTGAATTATAGTCTTATCGATGAACAAATTACCGCTAGTAAAGCAAGAAACGGGAAACATAATGTTGTTTGAGCGCCTTTGAATTTTAATATGGTAACAGTATAACAATATTATGATAATATTATATTTTGAATTTTATTACGAAAGTATGGTGTTGTTGTGAGAGATTCCGCCCTTGTGGAGATAGAAATGTGTTACGCATGAATTATTACTTTTTGGAGGGCAAAATCTGGCACAAAATTTTGTAAAGAATTCGTCTATCATAGTGTATAAAATTGAAAAAATAGGACTAAGCACTGTTTCTGACACATGCCAATGTTCACTCTCTATTCTATATAAATCTCTCCTCTCAAGCCTTCAATGCTTCTTTCTCTCTTCTTATTGTTTTGCCCTTTTATTAATGTGTCTTGCTCTCCTTCCTTTAAAATGAGAATGAATAATAATACAAAAAAAGTGAGAGAAAAATTATGCAAGAAAAAACCAATAACAAGAAAGTAATGTTGATTTGTTAAATCCTACTATTAATTACAATTTCAATCCTCTCTTCTTCAACTCCTTATTTCACATCCTTCCACTATACATGCTTTTGATTGATATTCAGATACAAGTCAAGGTAAAAGCAAGAAGAGGTGACCACATTCATATGGATGCTTTCTAAAGATAACTAAATGGAACTCTCTTTATTGTGCAAATCTCTGCTTCTGATATATAAGTTATTTATTTTAAATGGATATAACTTTTGACTTGGGACTTTAATTTGCTATTATTATACCTTTTTGGAAAGCTCTAGATGAGCCCGTCAATATGACAACAGATAGAGCAAGTTGGTGCCATTTTTTGCCTCAAAAAATATTGTTTGAAGGTGTTTTGGCCACTTTTTTATTTGTATAATTTTTAGTCTCAAAAAATGCTGAAATCTATAAACTTGATGAGGCATGAACTGCACCATAGTCTACAACTCCTGTCCTATAGATTCTAGCATAGATTTGTTTGCACAATAAAAATGGTTTCATGTAGTTACCCTTAAAAAGCACTCATGTGACCGTGATCACCTCTTCTTGCTCTTACCCTGACTTGCATTTGAATATCATCAAAAGCATGCACAGTGGGAGAATGTGAAATAAGGAGTTGAAGCAGAAAAAATTGAAATTGTAATTAATAGCAGGTTTTAACAAAATTAATATTACTTTCATGTTATCTATTCTTTTTTGCATAATTTTCTCTCATTTTTTTTGTATTATTATTCACTCTCATTTTAAAGAAAGAATAACAAGACATACTAATAAAAGGGCAAAATAACAAGAATAGAGAAAGAAACAGTGAAGGCTTGAGAGGAGGGATTTATATAGAATAGAGAGTCAACATTGGTATGTGTCAGAAACTATATTTTTTTTCTATTTTTTCAATTTTCTACACTACGGGAGGCGAATTCTTTGTAAAATTTTATGTCAAATTTCACCCTCCAGGAAGTAGTAATTTTATGTCAGATTTCGCCCTTCAAGAAGTAGTAATTCGTACGCAATACATTTCTACTTCTATGGAGGCAAATCTCTCACAACAACACCATATTTTCATAATAAAATTCAAAATATAATATTCTTGTATTATTGTTACACTGTTCCATAGTAAAATTCAAAGGCCTGCGTGAGCAGACAGTTATTTTCCTTGTTTTATTTACAAATTCTTATCGACATCATTCCTTAATGTTAGAAAAGTTGACGAATTTTTATTTGCCTGCGCTGCCAGAGGCATGAATGATAGTACAAGGTGTGACCTAACTATAGTAAAGTTTAGTTTGATTTGATGTGATCACGCTTTATTACTGCGTACAAGTCCGAAACATACATGTTGGGCCAAATGTCAAGCTCACGGTGAAAAAATAATGGGAAAAAAAGGTAAAAAAATTGTATTTATCATTTTAGTTTTCTGAGCATTTTGTTTATCTATTCAAAAAATTTTAATTATAACGTACTATTAATACAAAATTTATATAATTATTTAATTATATATAATATTAGTCAAAGTATATTTTTTTCACATTTAATACTTTAAGATCTCGTTTATAATTTATCATAATATATAACTAAATGACAACATAAATTTTTTATATTGGTAATATATTAAAATAATATTCTGTTTAATAAAAAGAATATTAAAAGGCATACAAATTGTGTTCAAATATCAATGTTTAGTGCCGTTATTTTGATTGTTACTAGATTGTATATTATGGTTAGTGTCATTTTCAGAATATGCAATATAAAAGGCGTCTCAACACGTGAATGTTTATTCCATGATCTCTATCGAACGTAATGTTTGGATATTCCACTCGAGTATAAATGTATGATACAGTTCAGGCCTTTGATGGGATTAATTACTACGAAGTGAGCTGTCTATTGATGATAAAATTATCAAGACAAGAATCAAAAGCTGCGAGTGGAATGATTAGGAAAAAAAAAGGTTCGGAATGCAAATGTAAGTCTAAATAGTTTTTTTTTTTTTAAGATAATTAAAGGGAATAGCACTTAGAACCAGGCCGAATGAGAGCATGAGAGTACAAAGAAGCACAAAAGAAAATCAATACAAAAATACCCTCTAAGTAACTTAAGACTACCCCCTCCAACAAACACCATAAGGATCTCTATATATCATCACAGCAGAATATATCCCAAACTTCTATCAACCCTAAGATTGACTCATGCACAATAATAATTCCAGCATTAGATTTTCTAGAAGGCCACCGCAGAAGAAAAAAAAAAACTTTTGCACACCAGATCCTCTAAAAAAACTTAACTATCACAGGTTTGTGCCACCAATCTCAGTTGAGATGAAAGAATTAACTGCAGCATATTGAAGTCACACCCACAAGATCCTTGCTCAATCAACCATTATATCAACACCACTACCACACTGAAACGGAATGCAGATGAAGCAGTCCCCTAGCATATGCCTGAGACAAAGCATTAGCCAACCATATAGCCAAGGAATAATACACCACAACACAACTTATTCATCAAAACGTTACATCAAAATGAAACAAAGCTGGTCATATAGGAAGAACAAAAAAATTGAAAAACCAATAAAATGTACTTTCGTAAAGCCTTCCAATAAAGCCTCAGAAAACATCACACTTGCCAAATGAAGCCATATTTCCTTCTTCTTCTTATTTTCCCCTTTCTTTTCTTTTCTTTTTTCACCCTTAATAAACCAAAATATCCATTTAATTCAATTCTTGTACTTTTCTATACTTGACTTACAACCACTCTTCTACTTCTACTATTTTTTTCCCCCAGACACCGTTTTTCCAAACAGACACAACTGATTTTGTAAAACATCCAAACAACAGAACCAAAATAACCGAAACTGAGAAATGAAAGACTTCACATTTATAAATTTAGAATAATCAATTCAGAATAGTAATGTACCAAAAAAGTAATACAGAATAATAATTTTTTTAATTTAATCTGCAAATATAAAACATGCATCAATTCACTTGCAATTTGAAATACTTTGTACAGAAAAGCTCATGCATGCATTACATGTTACTTTCTTTACAAGTTCGCGTCTCACTTTGGATGGCTTGGGAAACTTTCCTGGCTTATAATTTTTTAATTTAATTTCTATACATTAAGAGTGTAATAAAATTTGAGAAAATATCAAATGATGATAAGTAACTACTTATTATAACTATTCATCATAATTTATCTTCTTTTTTTTAAATTTTATTGGTTAGTTAATGGTATCAGTATATAAAAATTAATCTTATAATTTTTTATAATTATTTAAAAATATTTGTATTATATAATATTTTATCTCCATAAAAAGTTTATTTTTGGAATATACTTTTGTTAAAAATGTTACCCACATGCATATTTAATTTTATAATTCGACATAATTATTATTTCTATGTTTAGGGGCGTAGTGTGTTTTTAATCCTTAAACCTTACAGAATATGGGGGCTCCGCATGTCCCACTCATGCCCCCATTTCAGTCAATTGACGGGGCCTACCTCCCACTAAGTCAAGAATCCAAGGTATACTCTGCTCATCGCTTTGACCTTCCGGATCAGACACATAGCAAGTAACCCCTTCGTTTCTGGCAATATAAAAATGTGTATAAAAGAAAATGGTCAATGTGTTCAATAATAATTATATTAACTTCACACTTTTCTCTTCGGTCTTCAGAGGTTCCCCCTTCCATTGAATAAATTCCCAGTGACACGACGAAAGAGATATGAATCTCTCCTTTTGTCATCCGATACGTCGCACTCATCACGCCCACAAGCACAAACCCGCGCCCCTAGAAACACACACCAGCTCCTCCAAACCCCAAGATAATCACAAGAACAAACTCCCACACAAATAATTAGCATGTTTGGAAAATCGCCTGAGTATGCTAAAATTAATTATGAAATATTAGAATTAATTTTGGTTATTTTTTTAATTTTTTATTAAGGATAAATTTATTTTAACTTTTTTAAAAAATTATTATAAAATTAAAATTTTTTGTATAATTAAAAAATTAAAAATAAAATTTTTTGAGAAATTATTTTTTTAAATTGAAAATAATCTTTTTAAAATTTAATTATCTTTAAAAATTTATTCAAATATCTCAAAAATAATTTTTTTAATATAAAAAGTTTTTACCAAAATATCTTTTTCAAATGCATCATAAACGCTTTTATAGAATCAATTTTTGTTTTAAAATTGATTTTTAACAAAAATAAAAATTTTTTATTTTTTTATTTTAACAAAATTGATTTTAATTTTTTTATAAATTATATATTTAAAAATAATTTTAATTAATATTATTTAAATATAAATTATTTTTTATATTAAATTATTATATATAAATTATTTTATCTTAAAATTAGGTAATATTATTCTATAAAAGCAGAATGAAACACGCAACATGTCGTTCTTCTGCATATATGCATTTATGAGATCAACCCCATTTTACGCGCCTTACTTATTGCATTGCATTTAACTCTCCAACCATCCCCAACAGCCAATTTTTTAATTTTTTTTTTATTTCACATTTTCCAAGCTCAAACAACAGAGACAGAAGAAATCAAATCAGGATCCGTTGATACCTGGAACATCCATACAAACTGCAGCCGATGAGGATGACTTTTTACTGGTCTAGGGTGTCCCCTCTCCGTTTTATTAATCTGTGAGGTGCAAACCAGTTGGCTCGCTGAATAACTGTCAGAGCTATGAGTAAGTCATTGGAGCAACGGAAAAACGTACAAACTTTGTATTATAATAAAGCTTTTTTTTTTCTTAATTATGTAAACCTTGCAATTTCACATATAGGGAGAAGAAGTGGTAAAGGAATTTAAGTTATTTTCAACTAGAGAGACTACTACATGCGCTGCAAGTGTACTTATATATCTTCTATGTTTAACGCATAGAAGATCTGCATATAGAGAACACTGCATGTTTAGTGCATGTTACTCATCTAAGACAATGTAAGAATAGACTGCTAAAAAAATAAATTAGGAATTTTGCTTGTGTCCAAACCAATTAAGCTATGTATATAACTGTACTTGGTTGAAGTTACTATGCTAGCTACAGATGTTGGTGAGCTAAACCCTAATGCAATATTCGCCATCCGACGAAAAGCGAAAGTGTTCAAAAAGCTGTGTAAAGTGAAGACCAAAGTTTACAGTCTTTTCGTACTTTTACTGGAATTAAATGAAACTGATATAATAATTGAACCAAATTAAACAGAGCTAGGTAGCAATGATAGATACGAACAAAAAAGTCTTGTACCAAAAAAGTTGAATGGTATGTTTGATTTAATATTTGAAATAAAATTATGGTTTAATTAAATAAATTTTTTTAAAAAATGTTAAAACTATAGTTTAAAACTTTTTAAACACTAAATCAAATATGCCAGAAGAGTAAATACCTGTTTGGATTGTAGTTTGTAATTCTTATAAGACTTTTTAGGAGAAGGAAAATAATTTTGTACAGTAAATAATAGTATTTGGTTTAATTTTTTTTAAAAGGTCTTCTGGAACCTTCTTTCATAAGACCTTTTAGAAGAAGTATCTTTGAGATTATTTTTTATTCTAGAAAAAGATCTTTTGAAAGAAAGTCTTTTAAAAAAAGATTTTTTAGAAAAATTATTTTTAAAAAAATAATTTTTATTTGATTTGAATATGTCAAAAATAAGTTTAGGAGAATGAATTTTGTTTAGATAAGATAAAATAAAATTACTTTTGATTGTTAATGTGAGAATAATAATAGCTAGGTTGCTACTAGTCTCTTGAGGTGGGTTAAGACAATCTACCGATTATTCGTCTGAAGACTGGTTCTTCTTTTGATGAATTGTAAGCCCTTTTTACATGTATAATTATCATTGTAGTAATTTAATAACATATTTAGTTTTGCAGTTGAAAAATATCAAACTATAATTTTGGTAACAAAAATTATATAACTTTTGTCCAATCCATAATTTATAAATTTTTAAACAAAAAATAGATGTATTATAAAAAATTATTATGTACGCTGGTTATAATTAAGGTTCGTCGTAAATCAGCGCGAAATACATTCCTTCGCAGTATAAACGTAAACCTTCCTTTTTTAAGTCTTTTTTAAGTAATATACTTATCGAAACACTATAATATTAAGCTTGTTTTTGAATGGAAGAGTTTGAAAGAAAAAGAAAATTGAACGGTAACATTCACTTAATTTCGAAAATTTGACTTTAGGGGATACAGAAGAAATAACTTTCCTGCTTTCGTTCAGTTTTTAACCTTTAAAAAAGGTACATGCGCTTTGCTCCCTGCCTTCTATGGAGCGCAAGCGTCAACTATTCTTCTTCTTTTGTTTCTTTACGGAAAAGAATTTCAAGGGTTGTGGGGCGATGGTTATGGTGGGGACTAGATGTCTATTTCGCCCCAGCGAAAAGAGTGGGGATGTCCAAGGTATAAATGTAAAGGACGACACAAACGAAAAGGGTAACAAGGATGTTTACCTTTTATCGTTTCTCTGGCTGCAGCAAGTTTTACTTTGGGAACACGGAAGATTAATAATGGAAAATTGGTCTAAAGTACTCATTAAGGCCATTAAATATGCAGATTCGATTGACTAGTGGTAGAATATTATAGCAATTTCGGAGGCCAACCTAGAAGAGCAATGGTATTGCCTACCGTTGGGACTAGGGACTTGCAAGACTTAACCTAGTTTGCAGAACTCGATGCAGAGGAATCCACCATTCTTCATGATTATGAGCCATACGTGTCCAAGTGAAGGAGCGCAAAATTCTTAAATACTTTATCGAGTAAATGCTTTTTCTTATTCCATGTTAATATTAATCATACAATATTTAAAAGTAAAAAATATATATAGTAAAAAAAATTTAAATTTGTGACTATATATATATATATATAGAGTAAGAATCTCTTCCTATGGAAGAGAATAGAACTTCTCGTGAAGGAACTCTAACGTAAAGCGGCTAATTAAAGCCTAAAGTATGATGCAACCCTTGCCCAGAGAAGATGCAATCGCGTTCGTTAGTTTTTGAATTGGAAAAGTTTCGGTTAAGCATACTATATTTTAATAGATTATCGTTACACACTTTAAATTATTTAAATTATGAATTGAGTATTTATTTATTTGATTCAAATCATCAGCATGTGGAATTCAAATCTCAATTAATCTAACTCCGATTGAGTTGACCCCACTTTAAGTAAAACTTTCCCAACATTTTTTCTTCATTTATAAAAATTAAATTTGAGATTTTACGCTTAAAAAAATAAGTGTTGAACTATTTGAATTAATCAAGTACTGATACAATTAAATATTTATTAACAAATACCTCAAAATACTAGTTAAATAATTAAGATATTTTTTGAATTTAAAATATCAATACTCAATTTATTAAATTTCAACTATTTTGATTATAGTTGGGTCAATCTATTATAAAAGTAAAAATCTGTTGATACTAATTATTTGTTTATTTACTTATTTATAAAACTTGAATTCAATATCTTATTTAAAAGGAATAAATAGTAAACCGCTTCCAATCAAATGTTGATAACATAAAATATATTAGCTAAAAATAATTTTTAAAGAAGGTGCTTTAAAAGGAGTTTACACCGTTTCAACTTTTAAATTTGATAATTAAGTTTGAGGCTTGTGCATTTTTCAATTAACAAAAATATTTAAAGAACTCAACAAGAAGTGCATGAATATATACTATCAAATATAAAGTCATGTATATTGCTCTACATAGTTTATGCTTTGAAAGAGATGATTCATAATATAGTAGTAGAACCTTTATGATTAAGTAATATAGAGTTTAATCTTTGTTATTTATTATTCTTCTAAGTAAATGTTAAATTTTAGCAAAAGATAAAGATAGACCTTTGCATTACACTTTAAGTCGAATAAGCTATTGTATGAGGGAACATATTAGGTATAAAGTTATTCATATTTCTTTAGATCTTTGCCTAACATACTAAACTTTGAAATAATCCATGACAATTTGGAACAAAATCATTAGTTTATTTTTTTTTTTTTCCTGTGGCCAAAGCTACTTCATATGTTTATTGTTGAGAGACCTCAAGTAATTTGATTTTTTTCCCAAGTGAATTTAGAGATAAAAGAATATGTTATTTTCTAAAATACTTAAAGTCAAGTAAGTGAGGATGAGGGAGGAGCAGAGGGGGAGGGAGGGAGGTTGAGCACTGTAAATAAAAAACTCAGTCATTGGAAGAGGTCCATTCTCTCAAATTCTTATCAAATCAATTGGTACTGCAATTCCTATTTATTCCCTTGGATATTTTGAATTACCAGATATGCTCTTGGATGATATTCATAAGATGATGGTCAAATTTTGGTGGGCTCAAAAAAACAATGAAAGGAAAATGGCATGGATTGGGTGGAACACATTATTTAGACCAAAAACTGAAGATGGGATGGGCTTTAAAGATCTGAAAGCTTTCAACATGGCTATGCTTGGCAAGCAATGCTAGAGACTACTCACTCATGAGCACTCTCTTCCATAAAGTCTTCAAGAGCAAATATTTCAAGTATGGATCCTTCATGAATGCTCTAGTTGGTAATAGCCCATCTTGGGCATGGAGAAGCCTCTTAAAAGGTATAGAAAAGTTATTGAAAATGGACTGAAATGGAAAATAGGCGGGGGTGACAAAATTGTAATCCAAACTGACCCTTAGGCCTTCAATTCCTATCCTTTCTCATTAACCCCAAATGCTTGCTTCAATCAGAACTTGGTGCTGGTCAAACAATTACTCCTTCACAATGGAACATGAAATGAACCTCTGATCTTAGAAAATTTCCTCCAGGATGTAGCAGAAATTATTCTAAAAATTGTTCCTTCCCTTGGCCAGGACAAACTAAGCTGGAACCTTGTGAAGAATGGCTCTTACAAAGTGGCCTCTAGGTATGAAATTGCTTTTAATTTTTTGCACCCCCTTAGAAGCCTATCCAGCCTTCTATGCCAACAAAGCAATTTGGAAATCTGTTTGGGCCCTTAGAGTCCCGAAAAAATTAAAATGTTGGTATGGAAACTTACTTACAATGGTATTCCTGTTAAACAACAGCCTAGAAATAGAATACCGACTATAGATGATCATTGCCTTTGGTGCCTCAATGAGTCGAAATTAGTGATGCATTTTTTTGTTACATGTTTTCACTCTAAACTGGTTTGGAACTTGCTTGACATTCGTCAACAAAGTTGGTCACACACTTCATCTCCATTTTGTAAATGGTGGATTGAACTAGTAGACTGTTTAAAAGCTGCTCAGGATAGATAAGAATATGTTAGCTCTGTTTGCTTTTCGAATATGGAGACTACCACTTGCAAGAAATGAGAAAGTTTTTTAGGGTAAAGATTATCCACCCCAGGACATATATGCTATAGCATTGAGTCTGGCTAAGGTATATAAGAGCCATAGACTCCCCTTATCTCTTCTTTCCTAAAATTTTATTCTAGTTAATACTGTATTTGTTGTTTAGCAATGCTATGGGTTTCCTCTTTCTTTTGTATGCTTGTTGTCCTGATGGACCTCATCTTCTACTATTTCATATCAATGAAATGAAATATCTGTCTTTGTCAAAAAAAAAAAAAAAAGAAGAAAAAAAGGAGAGGGTGAGTACTCTCATATTATGAGTAAACCTAATTTAAGATAAACAGAAAAAAAAAAAATACGTGTACGAGGAAGGGCATAATTCTTTAAAATATAAAACGTGGTCACGGTATTGAGTAGATAATATGAAAGAAGAATGATTCAGTGGATCTGGAACCAAGATGCCTCAACATATGATTGATAATTTGATTTGAACATCGTGCATCTCGTGTGACTCTCAGAGAAAAGGACAAGATGTTTGGCACAAATAACCAACATGGAAAGTTACAAGGAGAATTACTGTACGTGTTTGGATATATCACTAGAGAAGTGTAGGGACGTCGATTTGGCGAAGAAGGCAGCTGAGTCTGAGCTGGTTTTGAACATTGTCAACTTCGGTTTCAAAAACTAAATGATGAAGTCTATGACGAAATATTTGATGTTGACGTGGGTCTCTTTCCAGCTCCGACGCCACATGACTCGATCTCTTTTTCTGCGTGTCTGTATCGTTGGGTTTGTAAGGGTGCACTGCAAATCTAAATAGCCAGATCTTTTTTTTTTTTTTTGAAAAAACAAATAAAGAGATGAAAACCTCTTCTGCATTTATGTGCCATGCAAGTGATACTCATTATTACCAATCTAAAGTTCCAATACTTTAGAGCCCATTGCAACTTAAGCTCCACAAGTATTGTCCGCCCAAAAGGAAAAAAAAAAAAAAAGGATTAAATTCCATCATTGTTCAACGTTTTTACAAATAACAGCTTTGAGAATAATCTCAAGTCAATTCCTGTTGCAAATTATCACGGCAATTATTTAAACGAATATTCGTTCAAAAGGTACAAGCTATAATTATATGTTTAACTAATTAGGGCAGTCCAGTTCAAATTAGTGAACACATGGGCAAGAAGAAATTTGCCGAACTCGTAGTACCAAGAACATGGCAATTGTTGTTTTTTAAAGAAGGACAGCATGACTATTGTTTTAAATAGCAGATGGCTAACTTTCTTAAGACCATAGGATCATAGTTTTTGTTTTAATCACCAGAACTATACTTTGGGAGTTGACTAGTACAGGAGCATGTTTGGTAATTGTTTGTGGATTTAATTGGTATACATGTTAATATAGAAAGTTTTATATAGACATATAATTATGTATTGCCATATTAACAAAAGTATTTGATATAACTATCCATTATATTAAAAATCTTAAAAACATCAATATGTGATTGGTACTTACCAATTAAACTTGTTGTTTATTTCCAGAAAATAATTGATATTTTTTAAATTGTCTAGAAAAAAACTTGATTATATATAATCTAGGTTTAAATATATTTTTAGTTCCTATAAATATGAGTCACTTTAATTTTGATCTATCTAAAATTTTTGTTTTAATTTTAGTCCCTCTTTTTTTCCATTATTAGATTTTGGTTCATGTCGTTTTGACACAGTAATAAATGGTGATATTAATAAGAATAAAAAAATTCATAAAATATTTATAATTATCAAAAATAAAATTTTTAATATTTATAACATAAAAAATATATTCTAAAGTACTTATAAGGATCAAAATTTAAAATAATAGAACTAAAAATAAAAAAGAAAAAATGAGATGTCAAAATCAAAACAAAAATTTTAAAGGAATCAAAATTAAAATAATCTATATTTATAGAAACTAAAAATATATTTTTTTAGCACAACCTATAATCTATTTTGATTGTAAAATAAGAATGCGTTTATTTCAACTTTTAAAAAGAGTTATTTTAAAACTTAAATTTTATATATAGTTGAAAAAAAGTAAAAGTTGATTTTTTTTCATAGGTTACTCTTGTTAGCTTCTATAAAAATGTTAAAAATAAATTTTTTTGAGAATCTGACTAATTTTAAAAAATTATTGAAATATATGAAAACTAATTTTTTAATAAAAAAATAATTTTTTAGCAAAAGAAAAAATCTCAAACAAATACACCCAAGTTACACATCCTGCCTATGCATCGCGCTTCAGCCTAACATCCCAACTCTCTTATACCTACTTTTTTTTTAGCAATAAATTAGAGAATGCTTACCTTCAAATATGAACATTAAATATTCACGTTCTTTTTATCTGTTATAAGCAGTTACTTTATTTTAATTATTTAATTGATATTGAGTTACGAGTTTTATGGATACCGAGTTCTGAGTTAAAAATTAGGCATTGCACAGACAAATACTAATGTAAGGGCACCGGATTCAGAGTTCCAAGTTGGGTCTCATATTGACAAAAATATACAGGCATCGAGTTCCGAGATAGACATTGACAATAAGTTATCTAATGCCAATTTGATAGACTATAATATTCTAATATCATGTATTAACATATCAAACTTATTCTATTATTCTCTACCATTAGATTTATAAATAGCTTTAAATCAACGATTTAATTTTAAGTGAACGTTCAATATTCATATTCTAAAGTGAACATTCTAAATGCTACCTTTTTTAGCAATGTTACATAACCATAAGGATGTGACCACAATTTTTGCCAAAAATCATAGTGGTAATTAGATGATATAAAGTGGTGGAAACCATTTACTCATCCAAAGAGTAATAATAATACCACATCATTCTAGCACTAAAATTATGGGTGTCTAGCATTTTTCTTTTTTTACTTTTTTTTTTGTACCTTGTCAATCTACGGAGCTGTTTGTTTTTGGCAGGACCGGCAGAGCTACCTAAGATTGAGGAATTAACAGAAACTTGAATGATATCCTCTTAGTGGTAGAAGTAAACAAGCCCATGCCTCTTTTTGGGCTACAATTTTTGAGCCCATAAAACTTCAGGGCTTCTTGAAAGTAAAATAACCTTTTCCAAGCGATTATTTTGTTTCGCATTATGATTATACGTGTAAAAAAAAAAAAATCTCAACACAATAGAATGTTAGGGTATTATTATTTTTTTAATACCAAAATCTAACTTAAAATTGAGTGGATTTTTTCCGTTCAAGAAAAAATGTGGGGATTATACTTCATGTTAAATTTCTTATATTCTATTTTCAATAGTAATAAAAAATTAGATAGGATTGTGAAATACCGTATAATTGCAATTCATCCTCACATTTATAGCGTGTATGTAGCAGCTCGTACACCAATCCAATAAAAAAGTGACCGTTGATTTAACATTTTCCTCTTGGGTGCAGCTATTAGCACAGCATTCAAAGATTCATTTTATTTAGTAATAAGTATCTTAAATCTTAAGCGCAAGTAATCGGGCAGTCTTAATTCTAAATAATTTTATTATATATTCATACTTATGTATCTGCACTCTTAATTTAAAGGTTTACAAGTGAGTGATAGTCAAAGAAAAATTTGAAAACAATATCAATATTTAATTTATTTTGTAAAATATCCATTATAATTTACCTTTCTTAAATTCTTATTAATTGACATTATAAAATTATGAGATTTTCTCCGGTATCTCCACTGTTTTTTTGGGTACTGGTATCCTCAGACTTCAAATATGTTTAGTTTTACAGGTTATAGTATTCTACCAATTTTATTCAATTTTAAAATCTTATTTTTAAAATTCTACACTCTCCTATCAAAATTATCTAACAATTAATTGTACTTTAGTGAAAGTCCTAACAAATAGTTACTCCCAAGTAATCGAAAAAAATAAATTAAGGTTATCCACAACCTCTGCAAAAGTTTCTTTCTCAATTTCATTGCTTTTTTCTGGTATGTCTTGGCCTTTCATTTTGCAATTTTTTGGTTCTTTAGATTTTCTTTTTCAATCTATGCATATCTACTCCGCTAGAGATTTGTTTCATTGTTCTGAGTATAGGGTGGAAATAGAAAGCATTCCATTGGTGAGTGATTTCTCTTTCAATGAAAATGGCTATGCTTGGCAAACATTAAAGCATCATACTCTGTGAATATTTTGCTTTATGATTTTAAGCATCGTTAACATAATAAGCTTCCTTTTTTAATTTCCCTTTCCCCACTCATGGCACTCACACGGGTATGCAACTCCTTGTCTCTCACAAGATCATCTTATCAAGCAAAAGGTAGAGAACAAGGGAAAGGAGATCATTTCTAAAATAAAAGAAAGATTGAGAATAGTGTTATTAGTGAGTTAGTGGTTAGTTTTCAAAATTTATATTAAATTTATATTATAAATTAACTAATTATTAGACAACACATATATAAAGGTATCAATACCCATATAAAGTTGAAGGTACTAAAGGAAAACCCTAAAAATATTTTATATTATCAGTGGATAGAAATTATTCTCAAATCTTAATTTCTCTAAACTTTAAAATATTTATTCACCTTTGTTCAGCCGATAAATTAACTATGTTAAACCATTCGTGATAAAAATAGGAATAGATCGATAAATTCTAAATTATAAATAAACAATTAAAAATGCAAAGTATAGTCAACCAAGTTATATGAGAACATTTGCAAGTTATTTGGAATAAAAAAAAAGATAATATTAAATTTATTTCTATTAGTAATTAAATTTAATTATGTTATAATTTAAATTTTTATATTTAAAATAAATTAATAAATTATATAATTAAATTTAATTATACTATTTAAAATATATAAAAATAAATTAAATTTTTTATTTTAACTATTTTATTCTTCATTAAATATTAGAGAGAAAAGAGAAAATATTGATAAAATTAAGAATATTTTCCACATATTAATTTTCAACATTAAATTCATGAAAAATTATAAATTAAACTTATTTTTATTTGATTTACTTGTAAATATTTTTTTAAAATTTTAATTTTATGTCATTAATTTATTTTAAACCAAGAAATTGATTTTAATTTATTAAATAAATTCAATCCCAAAACTTGTGAAACAACCATTGCAAAAACAAAAAGGGGAAGAAGACTGTGTTCCGAGATTGGAGGAGAAAGAAGAAAGAAAGAGGAAGAATGGGCGTGGACTGGGGCGGCCTGCCACGAGAGATCATCGCAACAATCGCCGAAAAGTTCACCATCTATGCCGACTACCTCCGATTCCGTGCCGTATGCCGGAGCTGGCGATCCTCCCTCCCACAAACCCCACTCCGCCTCCCTCCCCAGCTCCCCTGGCTCATGCTCTCCCGGCGAGCCTTCTTCGACCTCTCCACCCACAAGACCCACCTCCTCAACCTTCCAGAACCTTCCAACCGCACCCGCAACTGCGGTTCCTCTCACGGCTGGCTAGTCATCCTCGACGACGAAACTCCCAACGTCCGCCTCCTGAACCCCATCACGCGCGCCACGCTCCCTCTCCCTCCGCTCAATGCTTTCCCCAGCGTCGTCAGTTTCAGTTATTCCAACGTTGGTCGCGAATACCTCGTTAGAAACCCCCACGGTGGCATCGATTCTTTCAATTTGAGGCAGATGTGTAACTCCTTCCTCAGAAAGGTTGTCTTGTCGTCGAGCCCTTCGCGGAGCAACGAAGTTTCTGCGTTCGCGATTGTCGGTGAACGTAATTTCGCTTTTTGCAGAAACGGTGATGATTCTTGGGTTTTCGTGAGCGAAGAACTTCACTGCTGGGAAGATGCGGTGCATCATAATGGGTCGTTCTATGCGGTGAGCAAAGGGGGAATAATTGCGGTGTGTGATGTCGAGGCTTCTTTTCCACCTCGGGTTTCGATTATTCAAACGGCGCCGTTTCAATTTGCTGGTGATATTCACTATGCGGTGTTTTCTGGGGAGGACATGTTGTTGGTCTCTAGAATTCTGGAACACGAGTTTGATGATGATGTAGGTGGTGAATCCAATTTGGTGTACAGGACCGCGCGGTTTGATGTTTTTAAGATGAATTGGGATGCGTTGAGATGGCAAAAGATTGAAACTTTGGGCGATCGCGCGCTGTTTATTGGGGGGAATTCTTCGCTTTCGTTATCTGCTGCTTCTGTTGGGTGTTTGGGAGATTGCATATATTTCACTGATGATTATTCGGATTTTAACTACAATGATGCATGTGGGAAGCATGATTTAGGAATCTTTAGATTATGGGATCAAGGAATCGAGCCGTTGCCATGTTATCCCCGGAATTCGTATTCTCGGTTAGGTTGGCCGCTCCCAATTTGGGTTTCACCAAATCCATGTTAATTCGGGAAGCTCAATGTGTAAGTTTATAGTTGTTTGTGTTGATATATGTATATGGGTTCCTTCAAGGGGAAAATTTCACTCTTCTCCAAGCCATATATGCGTTATGGTGATGGATAACTGCTTGCCTTGTTGTATTTGTTTGGTATGTACATGTATATGACATTATGGACCTGTAAGCTTCGAATGTTGATGTGTGTAAGTTATTTTCCGGTGGCTTGTATGATATTTTTTTTATAATTAACACTATATCTGTTGATTTAAGCGCTGTTTGCACTCTGTCTTTGCATGAAACGCGAAAGTCTAGAATCATCTCCTTCAGTTGGTGTTCAAACCTAAAAGTCATCAATCTTGTAAGGGTAATGACTTATCCTAGATCTTGCCAGTTGTAACATTGGGGGAATATGTCTTATAGGGATATAGTCTTATAGATCGTAATTGTAAAGGATTTGTTAAATTTTCGGTGAATTTTGTCCGTGGATTAGATTGAATGAGAGACTGTGTTATGCTTGATGATGAAAGCATTCTAATGTTTAGCAGGTAACTTACCAACCATTAACAGAATGTTTGACAAACTTATATGGTGTTTATTCTTTCCCGGTAGAATGGGGGCACTGAACTGAGCCCCATCTTTGTGCGGTGAGTATGGCATCATATATCAGAATATTAAGAGATTCTGGTTATGTTTGAGAAATAAGACTAAATAAGAAAATGCGGGGCATTACAAGAATCGAACTCGGGACCTCTCGCAACCAAAGCAAAAATCATACCACTAGACCAATTGTAGTTTTTTAACACATCTGTTACTAGCTACTTAATTATGTGATTTAAAGTTCAGTTAATTTAATTATGATTTGAGTTTAATTAGATATCTTGACAGAAATAATTTTCTGGCACAACCAATAAAAATAGAGAAAAGTGAGAATTCATGGTGGGTCCCTCATTATAATGGGTGGTTATTTGGATGAGTTGACACTTTCCACCATTTCTATTGATTGACAGTGTAAAATTATTTTACACTGTCAGTATATTTAAATTAAATTCTTATAGTTTAGAATTAAAAAAAATTAATTTAAATATATTGAGAGTATAAAATAATTTTATATTATCAATCAATAGAAATAATAGAAAATACTAACTCATATAAAAAATTATTTATTATAATAAAAGATCTATTATAATTTTTTATTTTATTCTATTTCTATTAGTTGACAACATAAAATTATTTTATACTATTAATTCATACAAATTAAACTCTGAAAAAAATAAATCTTTGGTCGACATTTAGAATTAGAATTTCTGCTGAGAATTATTAGCCACTGGGCTTGTCCGGCTGCATTCGGCTTGTACTTGACCCACGACGCATAATATTAGGACACTAGAAAAGGAACACTTACGAATATGAAACTTTTTCTCCATTAATAAATAAGTAAAAAAATAAATAACGTATGAGACTTTCTTCCATAAAAAATAAAATAAAATAAAATAAAGTATGATACTTTCTGTCGAACAAAAAGAAAAAGTATGAAGCTTTTAAACATATCAGTTACGAATAATACCGAAAGATTATTTACAGTTGGTTTTTTCTTGGTCTAAATTACTAATTCAAAATTAACTAAACTCTAATCAATCAAATTTGAATCGATTCAATATAAGGATGAAATTCTCACAGTGCTTACTTTTTTAATTTACAAAACTTAAATATTAGATCTTGTTTAAGGGCGAAAAGTGTCAAATCTTTGAACTGACCAAGTGTTAGCTACAATCATGGAACAAACTAGGTGCTGGTTATAGTAGGTGTTTAATTATATTTAAATCAAATTAAAAAATTATTATATTTGATTATCTATTTTTATTGTATATATACATCTAAACAATTTGTTAAAAAACCCCTAATTGGTCAATAAAAGGACCAATAGATGTGGTTGTGTGTGTGTTACAATTTATATAGATTAAACTAACTAATGACGAGATGAATTGATAATACATAACAACACGTTTAAACTTTTTACGGATTTAAGCGACTATTAAGTATTCATGTATATATAGTTTTTGTTTGTTTTTTTTGGGTGCAGATTCATGTGTGTATAGTTTACTTTCTTTTGGTCATGATAGTTTACTTGAATATAAATATATTGCTTAGCTGGGTGATCTTTCAGGGGCTGCGCCCATGAGAATTTTGTCTTCTTTTCTTTTGTTTTCTTAAAAATGACGTAAAATAAAATATTACTAAAATATTTAATACACTTAGATGTTTTAAATATTTTAACTTAAATTTATCTGCATCAAATATCTTTTAATCTCTAATAATATAAGTCGGAAAACACATTTTATATATTGTAACTGTGTAAACTTACAACTTTATAGTGCAAGCATTTTCCCGACAAAATAAAATAATAAATAATAATGTAACCCAAAAAAAAAACAATTAGCCATAATTAATTGGTAAATATGAAAGATACGTCTTGTATTTGCCAGCTCATCAATGATAGACCACCAATTGCAGGTTATACATGAACGGCCGATACATTTTTAAACGGATAAGATGACCCTCAGGGACTCAAACACAATTGGCTTGGTTCCGAGGATAAACTAGTGGATATCTTTTGAGTCTAGTCGGAAATAAAATTTATATGCCATTGTGTATAATAATTTTGGAGCACCCGATGGTATTTTATTTTTCCCGTGTATATAGCATTAAGATCGGTTAAATTTTCTATTATATCTCTCTATATTTGCATTCTCTCAAAGAAAATATATTAATTAAAAAATCTATGCCTCTTAAGTTTTTTTTTCCTTAATTTTTTTAAGCAATACTCTTAAAGAACATAAA
Source organism: Pterocarpus santalinus (assembly GCA_031439595.1). Taxonomy (NCBI): domain Eukaryota; kingdom Viridiplantae; phylum Streptophyta; class Magnoliopsida; order Fabales; family Fabaceae; genus Pterocarpus; species Pterocarpus santalinus. The sequence continues at coordinate 2,059,311 of CM062529.1, forward strand.
AAAAGGAATTTATTTTTTGTTTTTACTGTGTATATATATTTTCTCTTTTTGGATTCTTTAACTAATGTATTTTTCTTAATTAGCATTTATCAGGAAAGATAAGATAAAATATTAGTTTCCACCAATTAATCAGCTAGAAATGCTACGTATTAAGAGAATTTGACAAAATTTAATATAGTTTGTTCATAATTAAAAAATGATTATTGGATAAATTCAACTACTCATTTATTCAGGAGTTGAAAAGAATGTTAAGTAATGTTAATAAAGATTTGAATATTAATATGAACAAATAGTTAAAGAATATAAAGAACTAATTTGTAAAACTATTAAATTACATAAAACTAGGAAACAGCAATATACCATCCTCAAAAATTTATAAAATATTGGATATTCCAATAGTATTGTCAAAAATTAAAATTTAACTATAATTGGGTATAAAATATCTGTGGAGCATGCAATTTTTTTTTTGTAGAACATTGCCGCCGAATTCAGTATATATATTATTGTCATTAATCATATTCTCTTAAATAAAATACTGTTAACTAAGAAAAATCACACCTCCTAATTTTGTTCTTTTTTCTTAATTAGTGGTAACTTTTGGTTGACTATTATCTGTCGATTGATAATAATTGATTAAATGATAAAATTGAACAAGAATATCAACACAAAAGATTATAAATTTCCACCAAGTGGTCAATCTTTAAGCGATAATGTTACGTATTAAAATATTCGATAAATTTAGTCAAAATTGTCATAATTATGGGTTATTGGTAAATAAGTACCAGAACTACTAATAAATTGAATGTTAATGTCGATATCGGTTTCTTAAAAACAAAAAATTAATAGTTTAATTGATATATATAGGTAATATAAAAAATTTTTATATTATTATTTAATCATATATTTAGATTTATAAGATTTTTAAAATAATGGATGATTGAATCAAATACTTTGATTGATATAATAATATATGATTGAATTTTTGTATAAATTTTTTTTATATTGACTATTTATACAAATTAAATTCAAAAATTAAATATCTTATATTTTAGATAGCCCTATGCCTAATATGAGCAATAATTAAAGAATATAAAAAAATAATTGGTAAAAATATTAAATTATAAAAACATTTATGAAAATTTAATACAGTATTTTAACAATTTTTTTCCCCTAGAATAATGTCTATATTAAATAAATTTCAAAATTAAATACCTTTTATCACTGAAATATGAATCGACATGTTATTATAATTTAATTTAATTATTTTATTTCGGTGCAGTGGTCGTTTTGGCTTTAGTCCTTGCGGATAGCGCATCGTGGTGTGGACTAGGGAGGTTGAAAGCAAAAGAGAGTTGAAATATGAAATGCATCCTTATAAATTGAGAGCAGGATGTAGATGTACATGTATCAATGTATCATCATCCATTTGATTCTTTGATGTAAGGCGAGATCCGTTTTCAGGCATTGAACAGCATCGCAGTCAGAAGCACAAGTGCATGTCAACGCTTGGAAGCTGCACACAGACAACTGAGAAGCACAGCAATGTCAGGCTAGCAGTGACACCAGAGTAGAAGAAGAAAGAGAGAAGAATGCGTGTAATCATCAACATTCACTCCCATCATCATATTAAATATATATTAAAATTATTATTATAATATATGGTATAAGGCCTTAGGACTTTGCACCGTACTTAATCCATGGCTCGCGCAATGGCAGAAAAAGCCAACTCTGCTGCGTAACCGTTCCCCCCCTCCCACGCGGCAAACCATCTTCTTTAATTCTCAGCTTTGGTCAGACTCTCGTTTCCTTAATTGCACTTCTCAATTTCTCATCTCGGAATTATCGTAGTTCCCTACTTTCTTCCCTTTTCTTTCTTTCTTATTTAATTAATTACTCTCGTCACATCAAATATCTACCTGCCATTTATGTGCTTTTCAAAAACACAACATTACCACACCACTCCCTCCTTCAACTTTCATTTCACCCCTCAGTACTCTTTGTTATTTTGCAGTGTAGTGAAGGGTTAGCCGTTGATTTTTGCTCAGAATGTCTTCTTCGGTGGCGAGAAGCACGGGTAGTAGTGAGGAGGAGGGGAAGCACTACCCTTCCCCACTTGCCTCTCACGACGACGTGGTCGAGGACTCTGCCATTTTCTGGGACACTCTCAGGCGCTTTCACTTTCTTATGGGTACCAAATTCATGTAAGCTCCTTTTTCTTCATTTTGTTCTCATAATATTTACCCAATAAAAAATTAATCCGTTAATTATTTTTTCCCCCGTATCACATCACTGTACTATACAGCAAACTAGTTGGAATGTGATTTTAATTCTATGGGGTTGAGCTTTTTGCCTTTTCATTTTGATGACCCAACCGTTTCTTCATTTGCGTATTTTTGTGATTAAATGTTTGGATCTTTTTGCCCACATAATATTCTCAAGGATTCCTGTGATTGGAGGGAAGGAGCTGGATTTGCACGTTCTTTACGTGGAGGTTACGAGGCGAAGTGGCTATGAGAAGGTGGGGTCCCTTCGTCCGTACAACCTGTGTGGCGCGCTTCAAATTAGTTTTCAATTTCTGGGTATATCCCTCTCTGTTTTAGTTATTATCTGAAGGATTTTTTAAAGTGCAGGTGGTTGCAGAGAAGAAATGGAGGGAAGTGGGTAGTGTATTCAGGTTCTCAGCCACAACCACAAGCGCTTCGTTTGTGCTGAGGAAACACTACCGCAGTCTCCTCTACCATTACGAGCAAGTTCACTTCTTTAGAGTTAAGGGTCCTCTCTACACTCCATCAGCAGGTCCTTCATTGTCTCCTCTTCTTTTATTTTTATATATATTTTTATTATCACTTGTATGTGCCCTTTGGGTTTTTCTGTTAGTTTTTCTTTTCATTGCCAAAATGAAATTCATGTGTACGATTTATGAGGCCAACTTTATCGTCCCGCAGACGCATTTTCTGGAAGCAACAAGTCGTGGAGACCTGAACTAGCCATTGTCGAATATTCTCCTAAGCCAATGAACCATAGTCCAGGTTCCCAAGCTAAAGGTAATTAAGCAACCTTAACTTCAATTTCATTTTCGGCTGTCCTTGCTGTGCTATTAAATTGACATTTGTCTGGTAGCTAACAAGTAAAATTCGGCTTCTCATGTGGAGAGAGTTTAGACCGTTTGTTGCTTCTTACTGCAATTTAATTCAAATTCAAATTAGAAGGAATCTTCGCTGAGTGCCTACTTAAAAATATGTCTGTTGTACTGCAGATAAGGTTAGTTACACGAAAATCAACAATATAATGTAAAGTAATTGTAATTGTAATTGTAATTTTGAAATGAACAATGAAGTAACCAGCAAAATTCAAAATTGTTGTAACATGGTTGTCTATTTCAGTAAATTGGCAATGAGGATGAATGCCTATTTCAGGGTTTTGTGGGGATAGGAAATCATATTTACTTAATTGGGATTTCAGTGCATAGTTAATTATTAATTATGCCAAAGTATTTTTCTGACAGAAGCAGCCCCTGCATTTGTAAGCTGGGAATAATGATTTGCTTATTTTAGAACCCTGCATTATTCAAGTGCTGAATTATATTATATTGTTTGTTGTGTCTGTAGATACTTCATGCCTTTCAGGGAGTGGAACGATCGAGGGAAAATTTGAGTGCGGTTATCTAGTGTCAGTGAAACTGGGTTCGGAGGTTCTGAGAGGAGTGTTATACCATCCAGAGCAATCGGCTCCTCCCCCTTCGGTTCCTCAATATAACAATGCCATCGTACCATTCAACCGCAAACCTCGCCATTCTGTTAGGAGGAGGAGAAACAAAAGAAAGTGGGACCCCAACTACCCAAAGCCAAACAGGAGTGGCTATAACTTCTTCTTTGCTGAGAAGCATTACAAGCTCAAATCACTCTACCCAAACAGAGAAAGGGAGTTTACCAAAATGATTGGCCAGTCATGGAATAGTCTTAGCCCAGAAGAAAGAATGGTACTAAAAAGGATTCTTCATTTTGCCACTTGATTGGTCTTTTTTTGCATGGTTCATATATGGTTACTACTGGTTATCAAAGTTAGAGTTTAATATAGTTTTGATTAAGGGTATGACATTTCTGAATGATGCAGGTTTACCAGAACATTGGCTTAAGAGACAAAGAAAGGTACAAGAGGGAGTTGAGGGAGTACAAAGAAAAAATGAAGCTTATGCAGAACGTAGGAGTTGGGCCATCCATAAATCTCACTGGTGGCCTTAATGGCAGCGAAAGAATGGCTTAGGAATCTGTCTATTTTTATTGGAATGTTGTCATTCCTTCACATATCTGTTGACTTTTACATGGATATTCTTGTGGACTATGGTCTAGAGAACTAGTGGTTGATTTTTTTTTTTTTTTAACTCTTTTGTTAAACTATGGTTGTCAGATCCATTCGTTTTGTTCAATCAATCACTTTCTGATTTGGTCCGTCCTGGTAGCACTAGTCGGTCCCCTGTAGGCTGAAAATTAGATTATGGTTTATTTATGGTAGCAACTCGCTGGGGAGAGACAATATAGCGGGACCCACATGCTTATGAATACATTTCTAGTTATTAATATTTTAATAGACAATGGGTTATAAATATACAAGTGTTTTTAACATTTTATCCTTTTTCACAAATCTCGCTCCCGATAAACTATTGATTGGGATGGTAAAAAAAAATAGTTCGAAATTAAAAAAAAGAAAAAGATGCAGATTTCGTTATTACTTTTAGAAAGTAGTATATTATATTTCTTTTAAAAAAATTAAAGTTAGTGATAGGAAAATTCTAGAGTAAAATAAAAGCTTATTGAGTTAAGAATATTTATTATAATGTAAGTTAAAACAGGTGCAATGAAATAGAATTTTTAAAAGAAATGCAATGGAACTTACTCTAAGTTGTAATAATATTGTAATTTTAATTTAAGTTATAGTTTTGATTCCAAATTATAATTTTTAAAATGTGTTGTAATATACTATTTTTTTCAGAGATAGTACAAAGTAAGCGCATAGAAAACATGGTGATATTAATGATAATTTTATGAGGATCAAAATGAAAACACTGTATGTTTGCCGTGACATTATTTGACTATTCATTGATTGAAGCTGTAGCACATGCCATCATAATTTTGGGTGTGTTTGATTGTAATTTTTTTTATAAAAAATTAATTTTAGATAAATTTTTAAAAATAATTTTAAAAAAATTAATTTAAATTTTTAATTATATATAAATTTAAATTTTATAATTTTTTAAAAAAAAAGTTGAAACAAACGAATCTTTATTCTAACATGAAATATATTAGCCTTTGCTTTTTACTGTTATTAACCGGGCGGAGAAAGAGAGAGAGAGGGGGGTGGTAAGGAGAGATGGCACACATTCTATTTTGGGCATGCATTGGAAAATCCTAGTTTTGTAATCAAAATATTTTCTTATATAATTTTTAATATGATCTAATATATTTGATAAATAATAATAAAATTAATTATAATTTTTAACATATTTTAGTTATACAAAAACAATTTTTCAAAAAAGTATTTTTTAGCATTTTGAATATGTTTAAATTAGTTATGAAATTAAAATTATTTTAATGATTAATTATAAGTATAATTTGTTTTCTAAATCAATTAGTATCAATTTAATTTCTTGTTTGGATGTATTATTTGAAAAAGTGATTTTAAGATTGTGTATTTTATTTAATTTATATAAAAAATTGCTTATGTATAATAAATTATTAAAAAAATATTAAATGACTTGGTTATATTGTATAATAATTAATATTTATGATTAATTTGATAAAACTATCATATATAACTCCAAAATAATCAGCTTATGCATGTAACAAAGTGCATGTTTAGGAAATCAATTTTTCCCGCAAACAATTTTTTTTCATAAAAGTTATTTTTCAATATAAGTTGATGTGTTTGATAAATATTGATAAAGTTTATTATAATTTTTATTTTTTTAATCTTTGCTTGTTTTATTTATATTAAAAATTTAAATTGTCAAAACGCATTATTTTTGAGTATTTTGATTATAAACAAAAATTTAATTATTTTATTATTATGATATTTTTATCAAATTAAATTTAAGTATTTAATATTATATAATATAAATAAATAATTTCATATTTTTTAATAATTTATTATACATAAGCAATGTTTTTCACATAATCTAAACAAAACACACTACCTTAAAATCACTTTTTAAATAATGCATTTAAATATGAAATTAATTTTGTCATAATTAATTAAAAAATTCAAATATACTTATGATTGAAACGGATGGAATATTAATGTAAATTTAATTTCACAATTATTCCAAACACATTCTCAAAGAAAGTTGTAGAAGCTTCTTTCCTTATTGGCTCTTGCGATTTCAATTGTATACTTGATTTTGCAATTTACACGGCGTTCTTGCACTCCAAGTCTTCAATTCATTATTTGACTATTTTCTAGATTTTCAGTTCTGTAACGTTGTTTTGTTTGTGAAACTCCCGTTAGACAATATCTCAAGGGAAACCCTGCTAGGGCTCCGCTCATCGCATAGATAACCCAAAAAAGTCAAATGAGTTTTAATTTCAACTTTATATATATTTGACTTTTTTTTTCTTTTTCCCCCCCCCCCTTTTTTTTTTTTTACAAGTGTGGGGGAGAAAAAATGGAAGTTGAAAACGGACATTCTAAACTAAACTGTGGCTCAAATATATATATATATATATATATATATATATATATATATATATATATTTGAATTTTTTAGTATCTATAACTAATACAAAGATAATTGCCCACTTTTTTTTGTGTTTCTAAACTTTTAATTTCTAATTTTATCATTATTTTTTATTTTTTAAATGACTTGATACAAGCTTGTTACGTTCGAAAGGGATTAACCTCTTCCTGATAATAGGGACGGGAGATACTCTCATTAAACAAAAAAAAAGAGGTTTTATTCTATTTTTTGTGTTATTTTATCGTTTCTTTTCATTTCTCATTTCTAACTTCTTTCTTTTTCTCATTTTTTTAACCTTAAAAACAAAATCAGATGAATTTAATTTTGATATATTTTCAATATAAATTTTTTTTACATATATATTCAATTATATTATTATATTAGTAAAAGTATTTAAATCAATCATCTATTATTTTAAAAATTTTATAAATAAAAATATATGATTAGATGACAGTATCAAATTCTTTCACACTAAAATTAATCCAAAATCAGATTTACTCATTTCCATGGAGAAATTTTCATCAACTTGAAAATCTCACTCCAAGTAATGCTTTCCTTCTTTCTTTTCTTTTTCTTTGCCTCTCTATTTTATTTTTTTTATCTTTTTTTTTACCTTTTCAATTCTAGTAGTTTTACAGATAATTTTTTTATATATAGAATTTTAGTAGAGTAATTAGTGGGATATGAGTTTTTTTTAAAAAATTAGAAAAAATATGATATTTTAAAGAAACGGCCAAAAATACATACTAATTCCACAAAATAAAAAATAAAAAATGAATATGCTATCCGTGTCAGCAAATCATAAAAAATAGTAAAAAAAGAATCTAGTATATTATTAGTCGAATTCCAATTGTTTTTTGTTTGTCTTATGTGCTATGTGTTTTTGTGTTATGGTGTGTGTGTTATGTTTATGTGTGTTGATGTTCCATTAAGTTGCTGAAATTTTTAGAGCTTAAAACCATCCAAAACCTTTTTAAAATTACTTTTGATGAGTGTTTTTTATGCTTGTTTGTTAGTTATTTATGCTATTTCATTTCTTTTAACATTTTTGTGGATTTATGAGCGCTCAAGCGCTAAACTTCCACCGCTTAGGTGTTGAATTTGCTGATTTCATTTTGCTGTCAGGTGACCTGGCGCCTAGGCACCCAACACCCAGTGCCTAGGCACTCACGGCGTGCTGTCAAATTTTTATTGCGTTTAATTAAGAGACAGGGCGATTTCTAGGCTATCTAGGAGGGAAACTCGAAGAGAAACAGAGGGGAGGAAACTCTGAAGCTACTGGAACACCTTGGGAACAAGAGGAGGAGTGAAGATTGAAGATTCATCTTCCATTTCTTAGGTTCTTTATGAGTTTTTCTGCACTCTTTCTCTCTTTGCTCTTTCATAGGATGAGTTGCTAGAAACTATAGTTAGGGGAAGGGAATGGTTCTGAAATGATTGTATTGGGTTTTGATTTATGATACTTTGATATAGATTTTTTGGATTAATTGTTTATCTTTTGTGTTTATATGCAATAAGTTATGAGTTGTTATTCATGATTGGCTTAGGGTTCTTATATAATTTGGAAAAATTGTGTATGAGTTAGCTCCAAGGATGAACAATAGAAATTTCAAGAGATAGGAATAATTCTTGAGTTTTGTATGGCATGTGGATTGATTTCTAGGCTTAATCTAAACTTATGTTGAAATTTAGTCAAGGAATTGTCATATTTTAGCATGAGTATGAGAATTGATTCACCAAGGAATTGGGGTTAGTTCACTAATAATCCTGTCATTAATCTAAGATTTCCAAATTAAGTATTTGAGGAATTCAATTAAAAAGTAAAAAAATTCAGACCATCCCAACCTCTAGTGTTTTGAAATTTTGAGATTATCTTTTGTTTGTTTTACGTTATTATAAATTTTGTTTTTATTCTTCGTTTTGGTTAAATTTTGAATTAGAGTTTTCTTCAATCCAAACAGTTGTTATTATTTAAATAGAAATTTGGTTAGTGAAGTATTGTTTGATAGCGTCAATCCTTGTGGGATGATACTCACTTTTCATGGTTATTACTTAAATGATTTGGTGTACTTGCCAAAGAGTTATCATGTGTGTATGAGAGGGAGAGAAAAAAAAAGAGAGGAAAGGAAAAGAGAAACCACAGAAGAGATAAAAGAAAGAGATAAAATGAAAATAAAAGAGAAAAAAAAATACTATATTTTTTAAATTTCATTAAAAATATTATATTGTTCATATTTTTTCACAAAAATTCTGTATGAAAAATGATTCCCTTGGTTTTGCATGCATCAAAAGTCATAAGAAATACATTTCACATACTCAAAGTAAAAAATAAGAGACAAATTATAATATAACTGAAAAATAAGACTGAGTTGCTTCTGACCTCCACACCCGGTTTTATTGTTGAGAAATTCTATTTGGACATTCGGTATGTCGCGACACACACCTTAAAAGCCCTTGGATTGACTGAATTTAAAAAAAAAAAAATTAAAATTAAATATTAATGAACATCAACGATAGATGCAAGTGTGTCGGGGAAAAAGATGTCTATGACTATATTTATATAACACAGCTCTTTATTGTTTGGCATTAGGTGACCTGCACAAATGGTCCAATTAGTGATCCCATGGGATTTTCATCCCATGTTCCTTACATCATCGTTTTTTATTTCTAAAATAAAAAACATTTATTTTTACATCATTTTTTAGATTATAATTATAATATATTTTATTAATTATAATATATTTTATTAATTATAATATATTTTTTAAATCCACTTTTTTTCCCAAAAAATAAAGAAAAAGAATTCAACTGAAGGCGTGCACAGTGTTTAATTTTGTGTCAAAGTTTAATTTGTGTGCAGCACTTCAATTGTAGATTGTAGCCACATGACGACATCCATTAATACAGTTTCTCTCTACAGAGTTGCACTATGCAAAAACAATCACTGACATTATACTAGCATGAATTTGCATGTGTTGATGGCATACTGTCAACTGAGACAGAGTATCCCCTGCCCCACTAGCCCCTTACGTTTTGTGACGAGTGACGACCATGGGTGACGGCATACTTGGACTCCAACTTTCGTGTATTGTCTTTGTTTATGCGGAATGAGCTAAAAAATTTGTATTACACTCATTGTAACACTGCATCTTTCTCAAAATGATAACGAACACTACACGCTCAATCGCAGATTCTCATAAATAAAAGAAAAAATAAAGTAAAACTTTTAGACATTAAATTAAAAGGTTGAGTATTATTCATATGAGTAATTATATAAATTATAATAAATATACGAGATTAATATTGATACACGACTAGTGTGGAATGGTTTTATATAACAATCATATGCGACTTTTAAAATTGTAAATGTAAAATTTAATCAATTCTACTTATGTGTCAATACATGTATTTATATAAAATATTTTTACATTTACATAGTATCAAAATTAAATTCAGTGTCGCTAGCCAATGGCTTTATATTATCCTGATGGCTGACTACCCGTGTCTATGTTCAAACCCTGTTGGAGAAAAAGTCCATTAATTATATTTATATATGCAAATTAAATCGGTGCATAATGGCTTGTTGCCGTATGCACAAGGACCAGTGAATGTGTTGTTCCCTCATAGGCTATTTGCTGGAGAAGCACTGAGGACCTTCCAGCCTTTGTGCTGGCATGTGCGTCAGCATTAATATAAAACTACTCCCATCAGATTAGTTGACATGCATCTTCTTGTAAAGAATTCGATGATACTTAACAGGACCACCATCCTTGTGAATCTTATATCATGTTCTAATTTTCGTTTGTAATTCTCAAATTATGATTAAGACAAAATAAAGTGCGTATTCATTTTAGAATATTGGCTACAATTGTAAGCAGGGGCTGCTGGGCTAACTCATACGCCAAGAAACCAAGCGGGTAACCTATATTTCTTTCTTCCCCTTGTATACATTTATAAATATATGACACTCAATACCTTTTACTACTTTTTTTCTTATATACCTTTTACTACTTTTTTTCTTAAAAAAAAAAAGTCCCTTTCATTTACAAAGTAACAATAAGACCTGATGAAAGAAGAAAATGGTAGGCTACTCACCAGAGTAAAAAATACTTCAGTATTAAAAAATTCTCAAATAAAATTAATTCCAATGATTAGAAAATATTCATAATTTGTATTTAGTACACTCTTGTGTATGCTGTTCTATTTGACTTAGGTGGAATGCACTAAGAAAATTGTTGGATGCCTGACCCCTTATCAGATCAATGATTCACTTGATTTGGGGAAAAAAAGTTACATGGGAATATCATTTCTCTATGTGCAAGTAGAACCGTTGTGTTGTGTAGGTGTAACATAAAGTTTTTTAATTTTAAATCATTGCACCCCCTTATACTTGATAGAATAGATAATACTGTAGCGATATTGGAGTGTGTTTGTTTCAATTTTTAGAAAAAAGTTATTATAAAATTTAAATTTATATATGTGTATTTATATGAGATTTTTTAAATAAAAAATTATTTTTTAATTAAAAAATTAATTTTCGTATATTTAAATAATTTTTTAAAAATAATTAAATTCTCAAAAAATTTAATTTTAATATTTTTCTAGAAATTGGAAAGAGTAATTTAAAAAAAATTAATTTTCAATTTTTTAACTATATATAAATTTAAGTTTCAAAATTATTTGTTTTAAAAGTTAAAACAGACAAATCCTAAAATTAAAAAAATTAAAAATTAATTTTCTTCATAAATTACTTTTTTTAATTTTTTAAAAAAATTGAAAATAGTTTTTTTTAAAATTGATTATTTTTTAAAAATTTCTTAATATATAAAAAATTTTTAATTAAAAATTAAATTTTTTTACCAAAAAATCATAAATAAATGTACCCTATATTTTTCTAATAAATTATCCTAACATAGTAAACTCCCTTCTAATGATAATTGTTCTTATCTATGCCAAACAGGACATGGGAAAGAGCACCTTGAAATTTCTCTAGTAATCGGCTCCTTATTAAATTAATTGCAGTAAAACTTGAATAGTGAAGATAAAGAAGAAAAAGACAGCAAGAAAAGGATTCAGTGATTCCATCGTTAGTGGAAAAAATTATTCAAGTTATATTCTGACTCCTCCATAAGCAGCAAGGAAAGATTGCCGTGCCAAATTAAATAATACCAAAATATAAAGTTATTTTAGTAATGTCTGACGGTGACGTTCTGTGGGAAGCGGGTGAAACAAGGGACGCTTGTGTTTGGTTTTGGACTTTATTTGGTGGTTGATGATGTTATCAAAGGATAACGCAAGAAAGAGGATTAGGGTGCATTGGGTCGTGATTTTTTTTTAATAAAAAAATATTTTTTATTTTGAAAATAATTAAAATTTTAAAAAAATATTTTTAATTTTTATAATTATATATAAAATTTAAGTTCTATGATATTTTTTTCAAAAGATAAAATGGACGCACCCTAAAATTTCTTCTATTAATCATTAGAACTTAATACAAATGGTTGATTCTCGGATAAAAAGCGGTGATATAAGCGAAGCAAAGTCGATCACTATGCAGTGCACAGTGCACAATCCACGTCGACATGGATACCTAGGGGTGCGCATTGCGCTCAGCTCATTATTCATTAGCGTTTTTTTAAACTAATTTCCCATTGCACAAGTCATGTCATCACTATGTTGGACGAAGAGAATAGACAGACAGTGGAGTAGTAGAATGTCATTTTACCTTCATGCATATAGAGTTTTTGATGTTCTTCATAGTTGGTTGTTCATGTGATGTGACTATAGATAGAAACTTGAACTTGAAGCTATGCCTGCGAAGGGTCCCGTTCGTTTCTTATTTTAGAATTTTGAATGAAGTGCTGCTCGTTTCGGCTGGTGTTGTTGTTGTGGTTGACTAAGACTCGTTATGTATATGGGAGATACAGAGAGTTGTAGTAGCAGAGTTTGCAGTTCTTGGTGGAACCAGACTCGAAAACAGAGGCAGAAGGTTGAAGCTTACAACGAGGTTCTTAGTCGACTTCGGGAACTGAATGTCCCAGAGGCTACAGTTCCTGGTTTTGAAGAAGAGCTTTGGGCTCACTTCTATCGCCTTCCCACTAGGTACGTCGAACGTCAGGTTCTGACTATTTTTCAATCTTGATATGTATGTGTCTTGTCTCAAGAAGACTCTTAAAAAAAGAAGGCAGCTTGTTCAATGGGGTGCTTTTTAGTTAAACCACTCTGCCTTAACTCAAATTCTTTATTTTGCTACTTGATTCTTTTATTCCTTTTTTTTTTTTTGTTTTCGGTTTCAAATGTGTTTAATGAACTTTCCTCTCAACTATTCTTCTCATCTCGTTGCTGCTTTTCATGCTCTTCAGTTTTGCTTGGGAATATGCAAGTGTATACAAGTTATATACCTGCACCTTTAGGCCAATTAAATTGAACTCCTGATGGTCAAAAAATATTATTTATTTTCTTTTCGCCTGTCTTGTTTCCTAAATTCAGTTATAAAAGGATGCTTTCTTTGTTTTCTTTTTCTTTATCATTCTTAACTGTTTTTTTTTTTTTTGGGCAAAATTCTTAACAGTTCGTTTATTGACCTTGTTATTCACGGAGTTGTATCGTGCAAAGACTTCCTAACTGTTTATTATACTGGTGCTTGTGAATCTAATATGTTAGGTATGCGTTGGATATGAATGTGGAGAGGGCCCAAGATGTGCTTATGCATAAAAGGTTACTGCACATGGCACGAGCCCCTACTACTGCAACAGGGCCTGCAGTTGAAGTCCGTCTCGTACAGGTGGTTTATGCATGAACTAATCGTAATAACATTGTTTTGATCAGTAAATGCTTCCCTTTCTTTTTAATCAGTTAATTTTCCACTCAGTAAGTATTGCACTTGATTGGTCCAGAAACTAGATGGCTATTGACAACTTTGTTGGCAACGGAACCTACGCCATGTTCCCCTCAGGCCATCACCTATTCTCTATAGCACCTGTTTCTCTTTTGATTAGGATCAAAATAGGGATAGCTTATTGTAATTCACCTTGAATTGGGTCTCTGAAAACGGCCTAATAATAGTATTAAGGATATGTTTGGACTCTGAAAAAGAGAATAAGAAGGAAAGAAAATTTATCCCCGAACTGCTTGTTCAGTGTATGGCTCAATCAATATGTTTATTGTTTGTTAGACATTTCATGCTCCCTGTTGAGGAAATTGCTATTTTCTGATTTCATTAGTCTCATGGGAAATTATTTTTCTTTATTTTACCAAGATAGGGAAACTTTGTTTGGTACGTGCATTAGCCAACTAATTGCTAGATCATGGTACTTTGTATCATTTATGCAGGTTCGTTCTGCTTCTGGTGTACGTTGTGGTGAATCCATTCACGGAAACTCACAAAGTAAAATCAGTTCTCAGTATTCTGATATTCCAGGAAACATGAGGCATGATTATCTGAATATTTTACTTCCTCATCCATTTCCTCGATACACTATTATCCTTCTTTATAGTTATCATCAGTTATCCCTACTGCTAAGATTTATTCTTTCTTTTTCTCTTTCATGCTTTCTCAGCTTCCATCCACCCCCGGCCTTCGGTTCATCAGCTAACCTTGAACTTGATCTTTGTGCAAGTCAGTTACAAATTGAAGATAGGAATAAGTATTTGAATTTTTATGCACATTTTGCCCGGTAAAACTTCTACGATAATCTTCATTTTTTTCTTTTACTTAGTAATGTTTTCTTCTCTTAATCTACGATTAATCTCTTTACCTTTTTGCCAATTTTCTCATTGTATCAATAAACATGATCTTGATATTTGTTCTTTTAAATCTTTATTTCTTGTTGTTCAAGGATGCCTTATGGAGCATTTTATTTTCTTTTAATCTTTAAAACTTAAGTTTCTGTTTATCACTTTTGATTCCTAGTGCAGGCCAATGCATGAAATCACAATTTCAACAAGTGACAAGCCAAAACTTCTCGCTCAGGTAGCTGATCTTATTGTTGCTGTGTAAATATTTCTGGCTAAGGTGGTAAATCTTTGCGACTTTGCCCTACTGTTTTCAATATTCCTAACGTTTAAGCGATGTTTATACAATATTTCCATATGTTATGTTTTTGCGTTAACAACCCTAAATTGTAGTAAAATACAATCAAAGTTGAAACCTTTACTAACATACAGGAATTATGTCTTTGAATTTCATTGCATGGTTCTTATTATCTGTAATGCTATTGTTAGTTGGTCTTGGTCTTATACAACTATTGATGTTGTTCAATAATAATTGAGGACTAAGCTTATGGATTTCCATTTCAATCTTTAACTAGAAACTTTTTTATGTTTAGCCATCTTGTGTATCAGTATATGCTAGTGTTATTGTTATAAGTTCCTGAATTTAGGCTACTAAAGCAATTTCAACAATACATATGACAGAGCACAAGTAGTAGATGTTTAACAAAAAAGGGAGTAAAGATTTGATGTGTACCCTTAGTTTTCATTTCCTTCACACCATCCAAAAAATTCATCAGAGTTTTGTTCCCTTATTCAATATGTGCAGAAATCAAGGTTCTTATAATTTAAGTTTTTGTGATGTAACTACAGTTAACTTCCTTGATGTCTGAGACTAGGCTGGACATTCAAGAAGCACATGCTTTCTCGACATTGGATGGCTATTCATTGGATGTATTTGTTGTTGGTGGTTGGGCAGTTGAGGTATTTTTCCCTTTTTTTTTGGGTAATTGTAGTAGAGTAGTTCAATCAATAGAAACTGGTTAGGAAGGAAATTAGCTTATCTCATGGAATTGAAAAACAAAATGTTTATTTGTTTTATTTATGAAAGATTTTGAAACAAATTGCATATATAACCCTTTTTAAGTTTGACAACTTACTAGCTCTCAGACTTCAATAGGATGTACTATTGAACTCTATTCTGTCTGTCATTTCTTTGTAACAAGTTTACTCGACAAACGTCCATGTTTGAAATTTGTAGGAGACTGACAAATTAAAACATGTATTAGCAAAGAAAATTCAGAAACTCGAGGTAGGCACTTTTTATGCCACTTGTGGTTACATGTTTGGTTTGCTGGATATGTTTTAAGATCTAGTTTTGCTCATCATAAAAAGATCAGTGGTTCCACCCCCGCCTCCCTGCCACTCTCTCTCTATTTGCCCCCAAAATTCCATTTCTTGTTTGTGGTAGTAGTCTTTTTTGGCCATATTTATTATAATAGTTCAATTTCTTAATTAATAACAAATCTTGATCATTTTAACATGTTCACATATCCTACAGTTTGCACTTTAGCTTGAATGGAACTTGTGGAAAAATATACATCTACAAGAAGTTTTAAATGGTCCAGATTAATATTAGCTAATGATTCGAAGTTAATAAATTAAGTGTTGCTCGCATTCCTCAAACCGTTTAATAAAGGATCATTTATAAGTTATGTTTTGGGTGGAAATCCAGAAGCAACCTCAGTTGAAAGAAAATGGCACTATTCCTGCTGTAGAGCAAGGGAAAACTGGGATCAACTTTATCTCTAGTCATGTAAATTTTCCCAATAGAGGAAATGATATCTGGGATGCAAGATGTTTGAGATACGAAAAGAAAATTGCATCTGGATCTTTCAGTGATTTGTGAGTAGTATCGTTTTATCTCCTTGATATGTCTGTGAGTATGTAAATGTTAAGTAACTAATTAGTTGACACAGGTATAAGGGTACTTTCTGTAATCAAGATGTGGCTATCAAAGTCCTTAAGGCTGAGAATTTGAATGAAAATATACAGAGGGAGTTTTATCAAGAAGTCCGTATCCTAAGGTGTGTTCTATCACAAATTCCATTCATCACGATTCTCCTACCACCTGGCCTTCTTTTCGAATTTCAGTAATATTTCAATAAAGAGAATTTGTCAATGGGATACAAAGACTTGTCCGTTCATTCAATCTACTTAAATATTTAAAAAATGAAATATTATACATGTTCATATCCAAAATTGCAGAGGTTCAAATGTTTATAGTCCATATCAAAAATATCATCTAAATGCTTCCTACGATAGTAGAGAGTGGGAGATAGAGAGGATACATTAGCCTTTTCCATTGACATAAAATTTATAATCTGTATCTCATTGATGGCTTTTTTTGAATTAAATTCTTGCAGTAAAATTCATCACAAGAATGTTGTCAGATTTGTTGGCGCCTGTACAGACCCCCCAAACCTTTGCCTTGTCACAGGTAAAATTTGTCCTTCTTGAATTATATTTTGCTTATTGATTGCAAGGTCAATATAATGCGTACAGTATTATCAATTTGAATGCATAATTTGTTTTATCTCAGAATATATGTCTGGTGGAAGTATGTATGACTTTCTTCATAAACAGAAGGCCATCCTTACTCTTCCATCCTTGCTCAAAGTAGCCATTGATGTTTCAGAAGGAATGAAATATTTGCATCAGAAGGATATCATACATCGGGACCTCAAAGCAGCTAATCTGTTGATGGATGAGAAAGGGGTAAGTTTGCATTGTATATTACTTACTAGCTATAGTTTCTTCGTTAATGTTGTCAAATGTAAACCATAGAATTGTTAACTGCTGTGCTGTTTTTGGTTGGGTAAATCAGTGCATGTCTTCCATCTGATTATATATGGAAAAAGTTGATGGGTGATGTGAATCAATTAGAAGTCTATATAAATATGTTTGAATCAATATGTTTAAAGCTGGAACTGGCAGTTGAAGGAAACAAGATATCTTTGACTTTTTTTTTTTTTTCATAAAATTTATTTGCTTTTAGTTTTTGGAATTAATACAACATAGTTATTGATTAAAGTATCCTCTTAGTTTATTGCTGTGACTTAAGTTTCAAGTTCTTTGAAAGAAGGATTTGTACAGCTCAGGTTGATAGAATTTAGGAAGTAAGAACTTTAAATTGCTACAGCATGAACACCGAAGTAGAGTGAAAACCTTGGGGTGAAAACATAGTACAAGTATTTAGTTGGATACTATAAAGTGCTGCCTCAAATTTCTTTTCTTGTAGTGAAGGATCTACTAACTACTGAAATTCTTATAATAAAATGTTGAAAATTTCACGTATCTTATGCTGTTTTTTCTTAGTTCTGGTTAACATTTTGGTCTGGTACATGTGTTTTCATATTTACTTAATATTGCTTGATTGTTTCACAAAGTTTAGGCATACATGATCTTAAATGGCTTGTGTGAACTTATGCCATTGTGCCTGCATTTGAAAAAAAAAAAAAAAAATCCAACAGGTAGTTAAGGTTGCTGATTTTGGGGTAGCTAGAGTGCACAGTCAATCTGGTGTCATGACTGCAGAAACTGGAACTTATCGCTGGATGGCTCCGGAGGTTGAGTATTGCCATAATGTTGATTACTTCTCTTGTTGCTTTTTTTAATATATAACTTACAAGCATGGATGGGGCAGTTTAAGGATACAATAGGCAGCAGCTTGTGATTAATAGGAGACGAAAAAGAAGTTGGGATGACAATGATGTCATTTGTGTGGCAAGCATTAAATAGCTGAAACTTGAACATCTATTAAAGCTAACACGATTTTCAATATTTGTTTTGTACCCAAAAAAAAAAAAAATGTTCTAATGATTTTCAATAAAAGACAAGGGATGGCTCTTCCTCACAAATTTCCTTCTCTCCTAGTTTTGGTGGCTAAACCCAAAACTAACTTGGTTTTACCTGTGGATGCTTCACTTGGTTATGTAAGACATCTAAAATAAATACTTCTTGCTTTTACTCTTACCATTCATTTTACTGAGTACAACCCGTCGTTCCCTTGACATATGAAAGGTTATTGAACACAAACCATATGATCAAAAAGCTGATGTTTATAGCTTCGGCATTGTTCTTTGGGAGCTGCTCACTGGAAAGGTAATGCTCTCTGTATTTATTTCTCCCTCTTTAGCTTTCTATTGCTTGACATCCCGGAGCCTAGAGTTAAACCCTTCCCACTTTAGCTTTCTATTGCTTCACACACACACACACACACACACTAGCTGGACTATTTCCTGAAACTAAAGCAAGTACTAAGCAGAAGTTTCTTGCCAATGTTGACTCCATTTAGTTATATATCTAGAGAAGGCTTAATGGGTAAAATACAGAGTTTGGTATAGAAAAGATTAAGGATCGATATTTTCATTGGTTGAAAAGTGAGAAACAATGAATTTAACAGAGGAAGCAGGTAAAGAGACCTTTTTGTGTTGTTTTCATTCACAAGTAATTATGATTGCCCAGAATTCACGCCTATCATCTGTTTTATGACTGAATGCCAGCTTCCTTATGCGCATTTGTCCCCATTGCAAGCAGCAGTTGGAGTGGTTCAAAAGGTATTTCCTTAGTCTTCACTAAGAAATTATAAATGCACTTCTTACTTCATACCATGTGCATGGATTTTTGGAGTTGGTTAAACTTGTAGAATTGAGAGGTTGTGGTTTAATATTAGGAATTGTCTGTGGCTACAAAATTGCCTGTGCCAATGGAATGGCACTAGTGTATTGAATGAAGTATGCGGGGTATCACTAAAGAGAATTTATTGGAAGAAGATTTGCAAGATAAGCATGTAGATTATTATTTTGAAAGCTCTCTAGTAGCTCAAGCTACCAGGCCACAACAATATTGTGAAAAAATAAATTAAGATTTGGGATATGAATTGCAGGGTTTGAGGCCAGAAATTCCAATGGATACTCATCCAATGTTGGTGGAATTGCTTTACCGTTGCTGGCACCAAGATCCATCTTTGAGGCCCAATTTCTCAGAAATTCTAGAATTTCTGCTGCACATGACCATGTCGGTACGTCGAGGAGTACTCTGACTTATCTCTCTCGCCTCTAATTTTTTTTTTTTTTTTTTTGGGTGCTGTTCTTGAAGCTTCTATAAAATGCTACTTTTTTCTATCTCCCCCCCACTTAAAAGATCTCTAAACAGGTTAATGGGGGAAGGTGAAGGGAAAGGAAATGCATGAGACATTCATCAAGGCTTGCATAAGCTTTCGAACGAGGTAGCCATTGTACATTGACGTGGTTTCAGGCTGAGAGGACATGTAAATATGTGACATTTCTCAATTTAAATTATTGGTTCATGCTGGAGCCTGACCTCTAACTTTCAAATATGAAATTTGATATTTTCCCGTTGGCAAGATGCATATAGACTTGGATATGCAGCTATTATTCTCTAAAACTAGTAAAGTGATAAATGATGGCAAGACAATCCACATGCGAGCTTTTATGGGGGAAAAATTAAGTGGAATTCAGTTGTTATCAAGTGATTAATAGAGATAAAAACAAATGTGATTTACAGGTGTAAAACTATCATGATTCTAAATGATATTAACTATTTAATTTTGGCAGAGATGATTATTTTTTTTTTTTCGATAAGTAATGTCCAGCTCCACTCACCGAAGTTTGGATGAGGAGCGAAAAGCAAACAGGAGTTCAAAAAACAACCAAGGGAAAAACTAAACATCAAACTAGACGCAAACAACACCAGCCTTTGTCTAAGAACAGCCAAAAACAAAAACCGCCACGGAAGACAAGTAAGTCTCGATGCCATAGTACAAGAGTTTCATATCTTTCCGCCACAAATGACGAAACCTGAACCAGAATTTCTGTACTTCACATGATCACAGCAGAAGCCGCCAAAAGGAATTTCCCAGCATATATACTAGAACCGAAGCCTACAAACAAACCATCTGATTTACTATGTCCACGTTTGTGTAAGCTGATGCAGAATTCCAGAGTGTACATAACAACCCATAGATCCAAGCTGGTCCGACTTGAAAGCCAACGCCAACCACCAGAATGAAACCAATTAGATGTCACAGAACAAGTAAGACTCCTTGAATTTCTAATCCTTGTATTGCAATGCCAGAAAAAATGTGACCACCACACCAAACAACATGAAACCAACATCTTTTCTGACCATATGAATCCAAAGTACTCCATGATTGATATAGTCAACACCCCTGTATGTAGTCCTGACCCGTTTGAACCTCTGAACACTATTGACGATGAAGTATCAATGAGGCAATGCATAATACAACTCTGATCAATTGTGAATCTCATCCCCTACGAGTTGAAAACTGCCGCAAGTTGTAATAGACAAAATGACGTATTACCCTGATGCTGCCATGAACACGAGTTCTAGTCACAAAAGCCGCTCTGAAGTTGCTCATAGAAACTCTGATGAAACATACTCGAAACAAACTGACACACCAAGTTGATTATGTATGTATAAAATCAGTTGATGCCGATATATATTAAAGATCTTAAAAAACGTTTAATGTAATTTTTCTGGGAAATAGAAATTCTATATTTCTATTACAGCAAGATATGATCCAAAAATGCATTAGTTGAAATAATTTGCCATTTGTTCCTTATTTTTTTTGGTCGGAAATTGTAGCTTCAAAGAACGAACAGACCAACAATATCCTCCACTTGTTACTTTTTATTGACATTAAGAGCTGCTCCTTAAAAACAGCCAGTGAGGCTAAGCAGCAATCCCGTAGGTGTAAAACTACGTTGAGTCTTGCACACCATAAAACGAGGCTAAGCAGTAAGCCCGTAGGCCAGGGTGAGTTGACAATTATGTTTGCAATGACATGCGCATGCGCAGTGAAAGTGTACAGGTGAACGCTAGATAGGTAGACTCTTAATTGCAGGTGAAGCAGTAGCACAGTTCGTTGGATTCATTGCCTTACAAATGCACCCGAGAGTAGCAACAGGGATCGTGTTTAGTCCTCGGGGGCTGAGACCACAAGTAGCTCCCCCCCCCCCCCCCCAAAAAAAAAAAAAAAAAAGGTAGACTATTAATTATTACTAGCAAATTGAAATAAGAATACAGTATTTGAGAAAGAGGAAGGTTTTTTTTTTTCAAAAAAAAATTAATTTCAGCAATAATAGAAAAATTAAAGGAGTTATTTTAAATGTAGAAAGTTAAATGAGTTATTATCTATATATTATTATATAAAGGCATTAAAGTACTTTATCTAATAGTACAGAAGTATAGATATAATAGTCTAGATACCAAAATTTTAATTCCCCCGCCCCGGGGGGGTTTGGAATCTAACCTATATATTCTTGCTCTTTTATAATTGTTCAAAATATTAAGAGAAATATTTTTTGTATCATTAAGGTAGGTAGATATCTTATTCAAAAATAACTTTTATTCATGTATGTCTTTATTAAATTAATTTTTTTATTACTTATGATTGATATTTTACTTAATTATTCATGTATTATTATTTAGAATTTAATTTGTATACACTGATAGCGTAAAATAATTTTACACTGTTAACCAATAGCAATGCAAAGAAGTGTCTAATCATACTAAATAACTATCTACTATAATGAGGGACTTGTCATAATTTGGCATTTCTTTATATTTTTATTAATTTATAGTGTAAAATTTTACACTGTTAATGTATATAAATTAAACTCTATTATTTATTTTAGGTGAAATTACACAAACTTCTTATGTGCTTTACAACAATTACATACCCTTAAGCAAAATATATGTGAAATTTTTTATGTAGTGGGTGTAAAAATAAAATACTTTTATTAATATAATAATATATGATTAAATACTTGTATAAAATATTTTTATATTGATAGTATATTAAATTTAATTTTTTATCTTTTTAAAATTTTGTACTCTAATATTACTTAGGTACCCGCAGATACTGTGGATATCCATCACAGAGATGAAGACGTGCGTGGGGAAGACTATCATCAATATACATGAGTGAAATGTTAGTTAGCTGCACGTAAAAATAATAATAATAACAACAATAATAATAATAATAAATTATTTTTTAGAAAAAGAAGAAAGAAATTAATTAGATGAGCCAACACTAACTGACTTTATTCCATTCTTCGCTTTTCTATTTCTTCCAGATGAATGCATCTAAACTCGTTCTGTGTCCAAATGCATTTCTTTCTCTCGTCCATATGGATATCCTTTGTATCTTAATACATATGAATCATGATCAGTTCATTAACCGTTAATTCAACAGACCCAATTCATTCATTTTATTAATTTTATTTGTTGTAATTAGATTAAAAAAAACTATATTATATGTTGGGCCTATTTTGTTTAAATTTCTGCAAGAACAAATATTTTTCATTAAAAATTACATATAAAAAGTTAAACAAATTAAATATCTTTTTTAATTTTTTTTGATGTTTTTATAAATTAAAATGAATAATTTATAAAAGGATTTAAAAAAGGTTATTTTATAAAAATATTTTTTTTCCAATTTTAAACTATACACATCTTTATATATAGGTGGATTGAATTTACTATTAATTGATAGATCTGATTGCCTCATGCCACTGGCTAGTTAAATGTTTATACAAACTCCTAGTTAAAGTAAATTAAACTTGCGTATCACTTAAGCCACTTTTTATATGTAAATTTAAGCCAATGGGAGTTGGTTACTGATAAAGGATTTAAATAATTTATATAAGATCATCAATTTATATTTTAGTACCATCGACATACAAAA
This sequence comes from Pterocarpus santalinus, assembly GCA_031439595.1. Classification (NCBI taxonomy): domain Eukaryota; kingdom Viridiplantae; phylum Streptophyta; class Magnoliopsida; order Fabales; family Fabaceae; genus Pterocarpus; species Pterocarpus santalinus. The sequence continues at coordinate 2,082,545 of CM062529.1, forward strand.
AAAAGTTAATTTATTATATCTTTCATGCTTTTATAAGTAAATTATTTTTATTAAATTTAATTAATGTATTATTAGTATAATAATCTTAGGCTGACATAAAATAATATATTATTAAACACTAATATAACTTTATCAACAAGGCATTGATTTGACTAGCAGAGGTTCGAATCCCTTAAATATATGATTTTGGGTTTAACATCGTGATTCATATATATATAGGGATGTCAAAAAAACCCGCACCCACGGATACCCGCGGGTAATACCCACAACGGGGCGGGTATGGGGGGAAGATTTTGCCCCGCGGGTAATGAGGACGGGGATTTTAAATACCCGCATGTTAAACGGGGCGGAGGCGGGGATCACTATCCCCATACCCGCGGGTACCCGCCATAAAATTACTATTTTATTCTTAAATTATCAACTTAGTTAAACTAATATTATTGTTATTTAAATTAATTAGACTAAAGTTTAAATTTATAAGTTAGATTTATTTGTACTTATTATATATTAGACTAATGATTGAATCATTATTATGTGTTTATTTTTATTTTAAATATTTTTAGTTGTTAGAATTTAGATTGTAGAATTGGATTATTGTACTTATTTTTTGCTTATTTTATGTGTTTATTTTTATTTTAAGTATATTAAATTATTAGAATTTGAATTGTTAAATTAGATTATTATTTATGGTTATTTTAAATATTTTATAATATTAAATTTTTTTATTTAATTTAAAATTTTAAAAATTTTAATATTTTAACGGGTACCCATAGGTATTCACGAGACCCGCGGGTAAGGAAAAAACGGGTATCCAAGACGGATATGTATGGGGGACGGGGCCTATCCCCACCCGCCCCACCCCGTTGACATCCCTATATATATGATAAAAATATTATTGGAAGGGATCCCTACTTAGATACCTAATCATATTTTGGGAGATTAATCTCTAATCAATTGAGTGAAGAAATACTTTGGGAAAATAAAAAATAGTAATATAACTTTTCATATTAACAATATATATTGATCAACCTTTTTTTGGAAATTAATTTTAATATGCTATCAATAAATGTTTAAGCTAACAACTAATCACATTTCATTTTATGTATGACTTTTGAGATAGTTATTATAAAAGTTAAACGCTTTTAGTGATGTATTAATACATAATTGAATAACTGTATAAAATTTTTTTACAATGATAATGTATAAAAGTTAAATTCTTATTTGTTTATTTTTACTGACGAGTGATAATACTTGATTGAGAAATGTTTTTTTGAGCATAGCTTTTAGACACCCAATTTGACAACCACAGTTATATTAAGTGTTGAATGTGATGTAAGTAATAATGGATGAAAAATGTTATTAAAAACACTATTTTAATTGATACTTACATAATTGACATCTACAATTGTTTGCACACAGTTCACCAAATAGTATCAATTTCACTGTTTAAATCACCATGTTCAAGTGATAGATTTGTGCTTGAATAAATTTATACTTACATAGTTTTTTGTACAAATTATTAGATAATACATTGATCAATGATATACTTATGACTATGGACATACCAACTCATTGAAAAATCATAACTCATTGAAAAAGGCGAGGATGCTAAAACAGATGGGCTACTGAAAACATGTGAGCGGATTTGTTTTCATGTGTACTAGGGGATTGTAAAACAACATTGTGTACACCCCAAGAATCAAGATATACTTAAATTACAGTTCAATAGGTTAAATTGTAATTGGTCAGTGCTTTGATAGGTCGAGTCTCCGCTGCTTATGTTGTTAATTAAAGCAATGACACATCTCAAGAAATGTCCTATGCATCCATTGGACAAAAAACCTAAAGCACAGGAGCACTAATTAGTATCATCTTCCTCTTTTATTTTGGGATTTTGCTTAGGGCATTGATTAAGGAACCAATAATAAAAAAATTTTGATTTAAAAATAGTACTACATTTTTAAGTTTTTAGCAATTCTTTTTTGTTACATTGTCAACAATGAGATTTGAATATTTGACCTCTTACAAGCTACGTAAATCTCTCACGTTAAACCAATCCTAATGGCTTAAGTTTTTAATACATTAGATATATTGAAAATTTATAAAATCTTTTACTCTTACTTTGTTAACCAATATCCTTATAGCACTGATTAGAAAAGCCCTATTTTATGATTATATCTATCTTCCATGTTTATAACTTTTGTCTAACTGCTAACCGTTCTCGTTTCTTTAATTCTTTCTTTGTTACTTTTGGCGGAACATTTAATTGAATATAAACTGATAATTTCTTAATTTTAATAATTGTTAATATAATTTTAGGTCAAAAAATAATTGGGTGAATTTTTTAATGTGATAATTTAAAAATGGGAACATCTAACATTATAAATAATATTCACTTGAAGTTGTAATTGACTATCATCAAGTGTATAAAATAATAATTTAACACTTCAAAACAAATGCATATTTAAATGCGCAAGTAGTATATTATATAATAATATTAGATTTTGTAGTTGGCATAAAAAAAATACATATAATATGATTGAATAACGCATTACTTCTATAATTATTGAAAAACGCCAAACGTGATATTGATATGATGATCATCCCTTCTTCTTTCTTTCTTTCTTTCTCTTTCTCTCTTTTTTCTCGTTATGACCATCGTGTTCAGTAAGGGGCTGAGCTGTTGAATAATATTCACTCAAAAAAGGGAAGAAAATCCATGAGTTGTAAGATATGTCGATGCTTTATTATTGCTTAAACATGTATATATGCATATGCTTCGAGATATGAAACGTGGGGTCTAGCCATTGATATTGGGAAAAAAAAAAAGAATAAAGAATAGATGAATGGAAGAAACAAGAAATGCTCTACTTGGGCTAAAGGATTAGGTCGGTGGGTGGTAGACATCCACACGTGAATTTAATTTACAGTCGAAATTTTGTTGTTTGTTCACACAACATGAAAATTTTATAAACGGAAGTAATTTCTTTCACTTCAAGATCAATTGAGAGGTAAGAATTAGTAGAAAGACAATCTTTTTGATCGAAATAAAGAATGTTACTGAGTCTTAAAGAGCATGAAATGTTAAAAAAAAATGATAGTGAAATTTTGAATATCATTTTTATCATTTATTGATACTACAATTATAAGAATTATAAGAGGATTCTCAATTATATTTATAGCAAGAATATGTAAAAATAATATTGTAACTGTTCTACATATAATATAATATTTTCATAATGTGCCCATAATTTATCTCTCAACATTCAAAGATTTTTCATGCTAAGAAAAATATATATATGTGCTCAAAGATTTTTCACATTCAAAGTTTATATGTGCTTATTAGCTCGTTGGTGAACACTCATAAGAAAACATCACAATTTCAATTGTTAGTTTAGATGAGGATATTGAATGCCGTGACAAGGAGACTTCATCATAAGGCTCAGCAGAGATTAATGATTAGAGGACAAATAGCACGTAGACACAACGAAAAAATGCCAGCTAGACCGAAAGAGGACGATGAAAGATTGTTCATCAAGTTTGTCATGAATAAATAAATAAATTTTAAGCATGATTATAAAGATGCATTTTTTAAAGTATGTATTTAACTTTTTCTTTTTTCTTTTTTCCTTTTCAATATCAACACGAGAAATTGGTGAGTACGTGAAATATTTTTTTAATATTAAAAGTTTAGATATCGGTCATTTTATCAAGACTAAAGCATGACTTTCTGATTCAGAAAATATTTACAAGAAACTTATAAGATTGTTTATGATTAAATTCCTTACATCAATAGCAGTAATCAAATTAGTGTCCTCATAGGATATGAATCTGTTCCTTATCAACTACTTGGCGTGAGTTTGTGAAATATAATAAGTATACATTATTCTTGCAATCTTAAGCTTTTATTTGAATTAACATTGTCCAGTCTTTAAGATTTATATGTGATCAACTGGCTATTAAAAAAAAATATGTGATCATCTTTAAGACTCTTTTAAGTGTTATGAAGAGAACTACATTTTTATCTCAGAAATATTGGGAATGTAACAAAATCGTCATTGAATTAGAAACTATATACAATTCAACCTTAAATTTATCTATGTTATAACCAATAGAGTAAAAATTTGGTTATTGAATTTGACAGAATAATTCTCTCAAATGAAATAACTTATTTTAATGTGAGTAAATTTAAGAACCAAATTATATTTGTTTTTCCAATTTAGAAAGAATTTGTTACACTTCCATATTTCAAGGACGAAAATGTAAATTTTCTCTATTATGAATTATGTTATACCTTTCTAAAACATCATGTTAATAATTATTTTAATATTTATTAAAAATATTAAATGAAAAAGAAGATTTATTTAATATATTAAAAAGAAAAATATGAAGTAATTTCTTTATATAGTAATTAAGATAATTTATAATCATTCATGATATTCACTCTTGAATAATTATAAATCTTTCTAATTGAAAAATAAAGAAAATATTGAGTTTCTTTTAATGGTTTCATATAACTTCATTTATTTTTTTAATATTTTTAAATAATAATAGAATTAATCCACCAAAATAATAATAATAATAGAATTATTAGAACAGACAGACAGAAATTAGAAACTGAAAATCAGAAATCAAAAAGGGGGTGCAAACAGTAAGAACTGGTTCACTTCTAATTATTAGTTACAAAACACATTAAATATATAGTAATAAAAGGTGCATGCAGCAAGCACCTAAAAGTTTATGAACTTGTATGGTACATGTACGCAAATGGTGTTCTTTATGTCGTTTATATCTTTATTTTTGTTTTTTTTTTCAACGAAGGGATTATGCACAACCGGTGACTTGGTGGAGGATTCCGACATTATGCAATAATGCCCTTCCCGTATCCCATCCCAAATCGCATAGTGCAATTTTAATAAGTTATCTTCGATCATGCAAGATCATAAAAACGACAAACTTATGAGTATGATCTTTTAATCTGATTTTTTTTTTTTACGTAATTTGATTTTAATATTTTTTATAACATTTTGATTTTAATATCTTATCAATATAAAAGTTTTTTTCTGTGATCATTCAATTATATACTAATATATTATTAAATATATTTGGTTTTTATAATAATTATATTAAAAGTTATACATATAATAATATATTATTAATTAAATAATAACATTAAAAATTTTATGCAATATCAAATTTAACTAGTTATCTTTAGAATTTATTTTTATTGTACTGTCAGTATAAAATTTTGTACAGTATTAACTAATTTTATGTTATTGTATATGTAATTTTCAATATAATCATTGTAAAATTAAAATAATTTTAATAATATAATAATAGAACAATATACAAATTTATGTTAAAGATGTGTTAAAATTAAACTTTATTATTTGAGATTAATTTTTATACATTAATAATATAAAATGGTTTTAAATTATCAACCAATAAAAATTCAATAAAATGTCAAATTAAAGTGAAAAATTATTAATCATAATAATTAATTATTATAATTTGATACTTTTCTAAATTTTTATTGGTTGAGAGTGCATTGACAGTAAATGTAATTATTATCTTATTATTTATATATAAATACCGTTTAATGTTTAATATCAAATATGGGATTCCACACCAAGATCAATGAATTTGAATACATGCCATAATTTTCTCTGCCTCTTCCAAAAATCTTGTAAAAACTAAAATGTAATGATTTTTACCTGAACACTATTACAATTAGGCGGTTGTTTCAGCACTATGAAGATAGTAGTTATATAAATGACATGTGGATGGTTTATGATGCAGTTAATGTCACATGGTCCACCAAAGATACTCATTTGAAGACTCCATCAAGCCCTCGAGTTTCGACCTCCGATTTCCGAGTTTAAAGTTGGGTCTTGCACTAATAAATATTAATGTATGAATATCGGGTTCTGAGTTTGAGTTGGGTGTCATATTGACAAAAATATATAGAGGGATTTATGATATATCATATTTCATCAGTTATATGATATATCCACTATACCTGTTATCCACTCATTTGATAGAACAATATCCTCATGGTGCCAGAGCAACCGCCTTACAATTATTTATGGATTTACGCCAACTTCTTATTAAGTGGAGTACTTTTTAACAATCTCGGTCCATACAAATTATTTATCATTTTGAGTAAAAATCTTTTGTTCATATTATCTGTTACATATTACATTTCAATAAAATTTTTATGAATTTAATTTAAATATACTGGTAATATAAAATAATTTTATACTGTCAGCCAATAGAAATAGTGGAAAGTGTCAATTCACATAAATAACTACCCATTATAATGAGGAACCTACCATGATTTTTCACTTTCCCCTATTTCTATTGGTTGATAATGTAAAATAGTTTTACACTGTCAGTACATACTAATTAAACTCAATTTTTATTATAAAATTTTTTATTTTATTTTCTATAAAATTCTAAGCATAATAAATAATCAAATATTAATATAATAAATTATTTATTAAATAAAAGTATTTTAGTAAATATTTTTATAATTAACCATTAATTTTGAATTCCTTAATACCTATGTAAATGGTTAAAGTGATAGTCATTTTGAACCGAACGAAATAAATTTTTGAAATGAGTGAATTATGTAATTCAATCAGTGACTGTTACAAAATGCTCCTTAAAGATTTTAAATAAATATCATAGCTCTTTGTTGGAAATTATATATCCACTGTGATTGTAGGAACATACTGCAAATTACTCGTTAACTTGTTTATTGCAGTTAATATTTAGCTTGGTATTATTTTAAGGATTTAATTGTTATAATAAGTGTAAAACTTATTCGTACCATTATATAATAATTTATTGCTAAATAATAAAATAAAATACCACAAACTGAAATTTATTCAAATAAAGGTGTCTATATATATATATATATATATATATATATAACATTCACTCAAAATTAATTCACGATCTTTTACATTTTTTCCTAACATATATTATATATATATTGATGATACGGTACATTTTATGATATTAATTTTAATATATTGTTAGTACAAAATATTTTACATTGTTAATTAATTAGTAATCATATAATGTTATATGTATAACTTTTGAGATAGTTATTGTAAAAATCAAACACTTTTATATAATTATATATGATTATATGTTTGTATAAAAAAAATTATACTAACAATGTATCGAACTCGAACCTATTTTTTTATTATCGACACATAGTATGCAACTATTAGTATTTGAAAATAATCATGTCAAAAAAAAAACTATTTGAAAATAATATCATATTTATTATCTCAATAGATCTGGGTGTGCCATGGGGGAATATTTCTGCGATAATGGAATGCACGCATTAATAATCTATGATGATCTTAGTAAACAGGCCGTGGCATATCGACAAATGTCATTATTGTTACGCCGACCACCAGGCCGTGAGGCTTTCCCAAGCGATGTTTTCTATTTACATTCCCGTCTCTTAGAAAGAGCCGCTAAACGATCGGACCAGACAGGTGCAGGTAGCTTGACCGCCTTACCCGTCATTGAAACACAAGCTGGAGACGTATCGGCCTATATTCCCACCAATGTGATCTCCATTACTGATGGACAAATCTGGTTGGAATTCTAAAGGTCTTACGATTTCTGTAAGGTCGGAACATGTATATGATTAATAAAAAGAATTAAAACTAAAAATTTTATTTTTGTGATAACATGTATGTAACAAACCATTGAGATCTATCACAAATATCACAAATCTTAAAAAAAAGGAATAGAGGAAAAATACCATTCCAAATTTTTTCAAAAACATTAAATAATTTCTAATTAGCATGTTATTATATGACTAATATTTTGGTATACTATCCATCTAAAAATATATATTTTACATATATCTAATCATATATTATCACATTAATAACAAATTTTAATTTTACAGTTGAATAACAATGTAAAAAATTTTACACTATCAATATATCACAGTTAATCTCTTAAATGATAGTATTAAAAGAAATCCAGATAATACGCTGCTCTAAAGTAACCAACTTATAAATAAATTCGACAATATGATTTTTATTTATGAATGATTTGCTCACATTTTTTAAAAATAAACAAAACTGTATACTAGTTATGAAGCTCAAAAAAGGCCAAGTGCACCCTTATGTTTCCCAAATTTCATGTGTGGTATTGGCCTGTCCGCCTATGTTATGGAACTGTCTTTTGATGGGGAGGAACTTAATTTGGTCTTTTTTTGACTATGGAGTGTGAAGGATCTTGGCCACTATGTTGGCTGTGAGGTTGGCTGCAGTATGGTGTTGCTATATGGTCTATTGGGGAAGGAAAGATGGCTCAGATTGTTACTAAGCAAAGGAAGAAAAGCATGTAACTATGTAAATGGTTTTCAAAGAGCTGAACACCAATGTGATTGGTTTCAGGTGTTTGTTGGGTGATTCATGAGTAGCCTGCTAGATGTTTTTTCTGTTTTGGTATTCTGGTGTTCTTTTTGGATTCTGTTTAGGTGCTTTTGGTTCATTTGCCCTCTACTTTGCTCCACTCATTGTGTTGAACCATCTATATTTAACTATCGGAAACCAGGGAAAGGGGGTGAGTAAAAAAAAAAAAAGAAAAAGAAAAAATTAAACTGAACGTAAATAAGTGACGGCGTTAAGTTCTTCTTGGCCCTAATTAATGAGTCTGGAAGCTGGTAATAGTTTTCAAAAATGGATGCGCATGATTTGCATACGACCTTCAAATAAACGTTTTAATACACTGCCCACCTCGTTATTGATAATTTATATACCTCATAAAAAAAATTATATACATAGGACCAAAATCCTATGTTTATTTCTAGTGCATATTTTGATTGATATTTTTTTAACTCATTGATGACTTATTGTTGTTAATAATTTGTTCACAAAGTAAAAGTCAGTTTTTATAAGTAATTCGTACAATCATTACATTAATTAATCCGTGAATGAAATCGTATTTTATTATTTATATGTAACGTTTGATATGCTTTGCCTTAATTTCTATATAATATTGATTTAAATACGGGATTCTCCAAGATCTGAGATTTGGCTACTTGCAATTATTTGATATTAATTTAAATATGGGATTCGACTTCAAGATCTATGACATTTGAATACTTGCAATAATTTTATTTGTCGCTTCCAAAGTAATGATTTTTTGACATGAAGACTAGTACAATTATTTCTGGATTTACGCAAGTCATTATAGTAAAGGAGTTCTTTTTAACAATCTCGGTTCGCCGCCTAATTATCATGGCTATCTCTATACGCGGGATGAATATCCCCTATTATTTGTAGGAATATATGATACAAGCTCAGTATAGACAAATGTTCAACAGTTCCAAATAACAAAATCTCAGAGGGAATCAATGGAAAGATAAGAATCAATCAACAACTAATTGATGAATTTCTGACGTGTATAACAGAAAATGAATCTAGATCTGAAAGTATTGAACTACAATATACTCCCTCAAGAATAACAACAACTATTTAAAGTGTAAGGATGAAGATTCTGATATAAACTCAAGGAAGCTTCACAGCTCCTCTAAGATCACCTACAAGAAGAGGCAGCAGTATCAAGAGCAGTTCAGAGAGAAGAGTAACAACAAGAAAACAGCAGAGAGAACAGGGAGATGAATTGAGACTCACAATGAACACACACCCTCCCTTAGGCTCCGTTTCCCAACTTACGCACATAATCCTGCACCCATTTAGGTCTTTGGCGGGCCCGGTTGCTTCTCCTCACGTGTCCCACTTTGAAAGTGCTTGATTCTTCCTCTCCCGGATAAAAGGGCACGTGTGCAGGTTGGTGATGACTGTCACTTGGGCCTGGGCTTCGGCTATTCGTATCAATATACTGTAGATTATTCTTTAACTAATGTTATTAGTACAGTTAATATTTACTTTGATATTACTTTGAGGGTCAGTTTGACATGGAGTAAAAAAAAAGAGGAAATCATGATTCATGAAAAAAAAATCATTAAATTACCCACTTAGATTTAGTTTAATTGTAAAAGGGCTAATTTACCACAAATCTACAACACAGTGAACTATAGTTCGAATTTCAATTGCGAGAATTATCCATGTTTAAGTGTTCCACAAACCACAATACTCGAATATAATTGTTTTATATCAAAGGATACCCGTGAAGAAAAAAATCCATAAATTGAATTTATAAGTTACATAAAATCTTATCTCTAAATTTTTACCTCCATTTTTATCGAATATCATATTTGTGATTTAATTTCAATAAGTGTAAATGTTATTTCTATATAAAAATAAAAAATTATATTTATCTCTCTTAAAATTTGTTTGTATTATACTTAGTTATTACTATATTTTAAAATTGCACATGCTCACTTAATTGTTAAAAAGACAATACAGTAACATTTCTTAAAGATAACAGACCATTAATGATAATGTGACAATTAATTTAAAAAAAAATTAAAACAACATGAAATAACTTTTATGCTCTCCATTGTTTGTTCAATTTCTTATGAAGTTCACGGAGATTAATACCGTTAGGGTTTAGGGGAGTAGAATGTAATTTAAAAAATAAGAGAATTCAAATGTAATATCAATGGATATAAAGGGATATCATCAGTAAAAGTTGCCTATATATGTATATAATAATGTGTTACCTCCCATATGGGACATCACAAATCTTGTTTGGAGTCTTGCTTGCTTGCTTTCATTGGAGGAAGTTGGAGTTTTGTTGTCCATTTTTGTAAGATATTGAAAGAACAAAATGAACAGTTTGTGAAATGAAAAGTCTTAAGAGTTGAAAGGGTTTAAAGTATAAAGTTTTTATTTATTCCATATGTTGACATGACATTATTTATTTACAGATTAGGATTTGTTTAAATGTATTTGATATTTGATATTTGATAAGTTTTGATTTCAATAATGAATTAAGATCTCAACATATTTAAGATAAATATTACATTTGTTATTGAAATTTAAATAATTTTATTTAGAGTTGATCAAATATAAAACTATTATAGAATAAAGAGTTGCTCTTTGTTTGAACCTAAAGTTACTAATTTACATTAAAAATGTTTAATTTAAATTCCCAACTAAATACCCCTGCACACCTTCGAATATCCTATGAGATGACAATTGATAGCTTGTGACTTTAAAGAATGTGGAGTAGGTAGGAATTTGGGGTAAGGAAAAGAAACCTATTGTATAATCTATGGCTAATTGTCTTAAATTGTTTAAAGCTAAAAAACGGAGAAAATTCCACATAAGCACGAAACCCAATGGGTTTGTATCTATTCATGATTTATGATTTATGATATGATAATGAACCCATAAACTAACGGCGACTTCTCTGGTACCTTCCTCTAATCATACATTTTGTGCATTTTTTTGAGTGTAATCAATAGGAAGCTAACAAGTAGTGTGGTCCATGGTGAACTTTTTGTCCAGTGGGTATATTTTAGACATAGCCTGAAAATCAAAAAAACGAAGAACGCCACCGTCGGACAGCACTCTTGCCGTCGCGTGCTCAGCCTTCCCTTCCAGTCGTTGACACCCATCGCGAACCAGATCCGCAACCCACACGCCCTCGTCGAACCAGATTCGCGGCCCACACACAACCACCATCTTCAACCAACGTAATCACCATCTTGGAGCAAGTCACTGTCTCTGCCTCCGCCTCGCACTGCCGCTATCAGATCTCCGCGAGTAAGCAGCGCTGCTGTCAAAGCAGCACCCAGCTGCCATGGAAGCTACAACAACTCGAGCTTTATGGAAGCTTCTAGGTGGCAGTAGATCAGGACCAACTCGAGCGTTGCAGGGGAGATTTTGGAGCCGAGGTAGATCTCGGCGGCTTCGTAGGTGGAGAGGCCATCGAACTCGTCGATTATGATGGTGAGGTGGGCGGAGAAGCGAGAGAGGACTCGACGGAGCTCGCCTGAGAGAATGTCGTAGGTCATCAAGTGGCGACAGAGGCGGTTGCCAAGAGGAAGGTCTTTGCGATGCAATGGTACTGCTGTTGGTGGGGTGCTGCAGCAATGCGTTCATTTTTTTCTCTTTTAAGGCTATGTCTAAATTGCATCCATTAAACAAAAGGTGCATCATGCACCATACCACTTGTTAGCTTTTTATTGGTTATACTTAAAAAATGTATAAAATGTATGATTGAATAAAGGTACCAGAGAAGTCACCCTAAACTATAACCGGCCCTACTTCCACGTGGCTTTCGCAGTCTTGCAGGGGTCTCACACACCAGCTCTAACCTCTATATAAATGTGGTCGTCATTAGTGTTCTCGAAACATATCATACATAGTCATTAATTCATCCATAGCTACAAATAATTCATCCATAGCTACAAAGAGAGGCCAATAATAATGCCTACACTTGTTGTTGCCGAGGCATTCCAAGCCGGCACGGGCGCAGGACCTTTGGGCCTGAAGCCCATTTTTTGTGCTTCAGGTGTCAAGGGCAAGCGAGTGACCGCATTATCCTCAGAAGGTGGCCTCTCTGATTTCATTCAATCAGTTATACTAGACAAGCCAGATATGGAATCTCCATTTCTGGTTCTTGATTTAGGGGTCATCATGGACCTTATGGACAAGTGGTCCACAAGGCTTCCCACGGTTCAGCCCTTCTATGCCGTCAAGTGCAACCCTAACCCGTCCTTGCTTGGCACACTGGCCGCACTCGGTTCCAGTTTTGACTGTGCCAGCAAAGCAGAGATCGAATCCGTTTTGTCACTCGGCGTCTCACCGGATCGCATAATCTACGCCAACCCATGCAAGTCGAAGTCACAAATCAAATACGCTGCCAGTGTTGGTGTCAACGTGACAACCTTTGATTCCACAGATGAGGTCGAAAAGATCCGAAAATGGCACCCCAAATGCGAGTTGCTCCTCCGCATAAAACCTCCACAAGACAGTGGAGCACGAAACTCCTTGGGACTCAAATACGGTGCACTTCCCGAAGAAGTTCCAGTGCTCCTCCAAGCCGCTCACGCTGCAGGCTTGAAGGTTACCGGCGTATCCTTCCACATTGGTAGTGGAGGAGCTGACGCGAAAACATATCATGGAGCCATCGCTGCCGCTAAGAGCGTCTTCGAATTGGCTTCTAGACTAGGCATGCCCAAAATGCACGTGCTCGATATCGGTGGTGGCTTCACATCTGGCTCGCAGTTTGATGCCGCTGCTATGCACGTGAACGCAGCTCTTAAAGCCAACTTCGCAAATGAAGAGGGTCTTGCTGTTATTGGTGAGCCTGGTCGTTACTTTGCAGAGACGGCTTTTACGTTAGCAACAAGAGTTATTGGTAAGCGTGTAAGAGGAGATGTGAGGGAGTACTGGATCGACGATGGAATATATGGATGTTTGAACTGTATAATGTTCGATTTCGCAACCGTCACGTGCACGCCACTTATGTGCAACTCAAAACCCGAGAATCCCATGTGCAGAAACTCGAAAACGTACCCTTCCACTGTGTTTGGACCCACCTGCGATTCCTTAGATACAGTGCTCAGAGACAACCAGCTTCCGGAATTGGAAGTGGACGATTGGCTTGTGTTCCCGAATATGGGTGCTTATACGTCGTCGTCCGGGACCAACTTCAATGGATTTAGCACATCAGCCATCCCAACCTACCTGGCATATTCCAGTCCTCTCGTCAGGGAAAAAACTACGTTCTAATCAATGGTGAACCCAACATCCAATATTGTGGTATTGGGGAGTTGTATGAATGGTTTACAAGGCGCGTTCTAAAATGGTCATGGGGCGTGCTTTTTCTTTTTTGTTTTTATCTTCTGATTTGTGAACACCTGTGATTCCTATTTTGGAATAAAATTATACTTTTTTAGTTGGTATTTTTAATTTACTGTATTGTGTTGTTTTTTTCTTTAAAAAGGATGGCATTATCATTTCTTTTTTAGTGAGCAACGGGTGCCAAGCAACGAAACAGAAAAACAGAAAGAAACAAACACGTTCCCTCTAGGGAACTCTACACCCTCAATATCGCTAAGCTGACATTATATATCATGTCTTCACTCAGGTAATTTTAATTAGGATTTGGTTATTTGAATATAACCAACTGAAAAGGTTTTTAGATAGAGACAAATTGAATAACTTATATTTAGATAACTTATAGTAAAGTTAGCAAGACATAAAAATAAGTGAGTATATCATAAAAAAATTAATGGAACCTATTTTTATTGAGAGATAATTAAATATGAGTTGCTAAACTGTATTTATATAAAAATCTCTCAATTATTTCATGTAGTTTAGACACACTATCAAATCCCACAATGAAAAAGTTCTTGTAACTTTCTTTTTGAATTTTTTTTATTATAATACATCTCTCCCATAAAGCGTGAATGTCAAGAAAAAATCAAACGCGATATGTACAAATAAACTTTCTCTTCTAATTAAACCTAAAAAGATATATTGAAGATTCCATTTGCTGAGTGTCTTTGGATTGGCGTTGTACATGGGCAAACTGGACTTCAGTGAATTCAAATGGGATTTTGGAAGTTGGTGCATATGTTTGGTTTTGGGATTTTGGCGGTTGGTGCATATGTTTGGCAAGTTTTTGGTTAGTTAAATTTCTTATTAAGTGAGATCAGTTACATTAATCAAGCAATGCTGTAATATATATATATATATATATATATATATATATATATTAGTTTAATCCAATGGGTACATGAAATTTTATTTTTTGAACTGAAAATACACTCTATTAACTAACAATAAGAGTCAAGTAACAAGACATGGACCAGAAAGCCAGGAGGTTGGTCCAAACAAATTTCCAAAGGAGTGTTAAAAGATCAGCTGCCCTCTTACATTGTCTAGGAGCAAAACTACATTTAGAGCATCTAAACTATGAATTGCATAAAAAGAAATCCCTCAATATTTTGTCACTGTATGATCTGTTTTCCTCTCCATCTCTTATGCTTCTCCACACATTGATTGCATCCCCTTCTAACTCCACCTTCTATAGGCCAAGTTCTTAAGCCAGTAACAGTCCTACTTTTGCTGCCAATAGTTCACCATTATAAGGCTCTACCATGCCATCTCCACGTTGAGATCGAGCTGCAATGAAGCCTCCGTTTGCATCCCTTGTTATTGCACCTAGGCCACGCGAGTTGTCAGCTAAGAAAGCACTAAAATCAACATTTATTTTCACAAAGTTCACTGCTGTTTTCCTCCGTTCTCTGAAATGCTTCTAAACAAGAAAAAATCATTTTATATTTTTAAAGTTATGATGTACAATGTAATATTTGGAAGATTACTATTAACATAGAAAACACAAATAACACACATAACTAATTTTTTACACATTAAATAGTGAATAAATCTATACTTTAGCCTTAAAAGATTTTAGTTTTAACACTTTAATTCTTAAAAGATTAAATATATATATTTTAATAGTCAAAAGAGTTCACATTAAACACATTAATCTCTGCAACAGAAAAAATATACACACATTAGTCCCTTGAGCATCAATTTTTAGCATATTATTCTTTGAAGAATCAACTTTTAACATATTAACTTTTAGTCCTTAAAAAAAATTAATTTTTAATATATTAATATTTGAGAAACTAATGGGTATATAATTTTCCAATTAAGGGATTAATATATTTTACGTGAAATCTTCTAGAAACTAAAGTGTTCTGCATTAAATTTTTTAAAAATTAAAGTGTTAAAATAAAAAATTTTAAAGAATTAAAATGTAAATTTACTCTTAAATAGTAAATAACAAAAAAAAATTCCTGCTACAATAACATGTGAAAATTTCTCATGACATACTCCTATTATCCAAAGCACTCAAAAGCCCATCCAGAGCCTGACCCGTTCATTTATGCGATAAAATATCATCCTGTCTGTGTACCCCATAATTTGATTCCCTTCCAACCCATCGCACAAACAACTTCAGCGAAGTAACTAAATCTTCAGACATGGCCACCGTCACTTCTGCCGCTGTTGCTATTTAGTATTCCAGTATTCACTGATGACCAAAAGGCAACAACAAACGCAACCAAAGTTAGTGCCACAGCTAAGGTGTGTCACCGTCCCTTATAGCTAACTTTCATTATGACCAGCTAGCATTTAGTAAATTAAATGTATTAATAATTTAGCACTTCGAAACAAATGCATATCATAACATTATCGGATTTCGTCATGCACATAAAACAGAGCATATATGATCTGATTGGATTGCACAACACGTTACTTACAAAATTATTGAAAAACGCCAAACGTGGCATATTGTATGATCATCGTCTTTGGTAAGAAGCTTAGCTGTTATAACAACATATAGTCACGCAGAAAAATGAAGAGATCCTGAGTTGTAAGATGTCAGATGCGTTAATGATTTCTTGCTTATAACGTGTATGTATGCATGCACATGAAAAACCTGCGGAGGCTTATACATGCCATATATGGATGAATATTCATCCAAAAATATCACATTTTGATCGGTCACCGCCTGACAAAACAAAGCTAGCTCCCATTCCAAGTCCAACTTTGGTGTCACCGCTTCTTTTAGTTCCTAACAGCGATTAATGATGAACGGACCAAGAGCTAAAGAGGCAATGAATTGAAGAAATGCTAACTAGACGAAAAAGAAGACGAAAAATTGTATGCCTGTGGATGAATGTTCATCCAAACTGTGATTTCTTTATGAAAAAAGAAAAAAAGGTTTTTCTTATAAAAAAATACCAACAAATGCACCGAAGATAAATTAATATAAAAATATTATAAATTTATAGTGTAAACAATGTATTATAAAATTGTATTTATTAAAATTTTTTATATACTAAAATATAAATAATTTAATTAAATAATGTGAAAATAATAAATGTATAAATAATAATATTTATTTTAAAATTATAATAAAAATATAATAACAATAACTTATTTATAATTTTATTTTTCTTATAATTATAATTATAATTATTTGTTACAGTGAGAGGATAATATTTTAATCTTAATCACAAATATCCAAATTCTAATAAACTTTGTTCAACTTCACCTGCATATTTATTTTTTACCAATATCTTTTTAAATTACAACATTTAAAAAATATTACCAAACATACAAAAGATATCATTAAAACTCTTTAATGATATTTTTTTTTAAATTATTAGCCTCGTATTTAGGCTATATATGTTACGAAAAAGTTTTAGTAAATATTTTTTTATAATTTAGTAATGTTTTTTAAATGTTATTAAATTTCAATTATTTTATAGTGTTTGGTTCGAACCAGGTTAATAGATTTGGGGTAAATATCTCTTTATATTATTTTTGTATTACAAGATTCAAATACAGAACTTTCTTTCTCAAAAAAAATATTGAATCACTTAAATCAATCAAATATTAATTATAAAAAATACTATATTATTTTACATAACACATATATTAACAATGTCATATTAACACTATAGGAAAATATTCTACTAGTGGCGGAAAATTTGCAATGGATAATGGATGCAAAGTGAGTCAAACAGGAACACAAAAAAAAAAATTTATTTGCGACAATGGTAAAGTTATTGTTTTCTTTTCAGCAACATAAATTTGTGGCAGCCATTATCGCCAATACAATAGGGTAACATTTGTGGTAGCTTATGCCACAGTTAACAATTGAACTTCAAACTCTAATGTAAGTATTTGCCAAGGCAAATGCCCCTGCTAATTGAAAAAATGTTTATGGCAGCAATTACATGAAATCCAAAAAAAAAAAAAAATTTGTCTTTACATGTTTGTGTTTACAAGTTGCCACCACTAATTATCATGTAGTTCCGAAAAAAAAAAAAGAAAGATACGTTAGATAGTTTGTGGCGGCAGTTGCCACTACTAATTACTACATGAACTTCAAAAAAAATAAAATTTTGTTTATTAGTTTGAGGTGGTAATTACCTCCACTAATTACTACATGAAATCCAAAAAAAGAGTTTGTGTTTATAAGTTTGCTGTTGATAATTATTACATATATTTCCAAAAAAAAAAGTATGTTAAATAGTTTGCAGCTTGTAAAAACATTTGTCGCAGCTAATTGCTATGTGAAATCCAAAATAAAAAATTGTGTTTATATTGTCGCCACTAATTATTACATATAGTTCCTAAAAAGAGGATATGTTGGCTAATTAATGCGTGAAATCCAAAAAAAAAAATTTGTGTTTACAAATTGCCGCCGCTAATGGAAAAAAATGTTTGTCGCAGCAATTGCCATCACTAACTACTATGTGAAATAATTAAAAAAAAGTGTTTACAAGTTTTGTGGCGGCTTTGAAATCTATCCCAAATAAATTTATATTAGATCTGAAATATAAAATCACTTATACATTTGTCACTTTTTCTGTCTTTTCTCACTCTTCTCTTCTTCTTCCCTTCTCTTTTCCTTCTCCTCCTCCTCCATCCACCAACCACCTCTAGTCTCTACCACCAACTACCCATAATTGCTGTTGACCAACCATCGCCACCATCAATTTTATTTATTAAAAAATTTATTTTACTGATTTTATTGTTGTTGATATTGTTAATGATTCTTGTGTATTTCTTTGTCAAAATCTAATGGATAGATTTGAAGAAATAAAGGTAGTGGAAGACCCACTGGAGGGATAGATGAATATGTTGAGGACTTAGGCTTGGTTTGGTATTGATATGGCTTTTCAAAAATTACTGAGCTCTCTCGATTTTCTAAAAGCTACTCTTAAAAAGTTATTGTAATATTATTTAATAAAATAATATAAAAATTGCTCTCAATAAACAGAAATCATAAAAGTAGTGTTTGGTAAAATTGCTCTTAATATTTAAAATGATTATAATGGTTATAAAATACTAAAGAGCATAATTTCTATTTTTAATATCATTAAATAGAGTAAGGTCATATTAGTCTTTTAAATTTTAGAGAGCACAAGACAGCTTTGAAAAGTACACCATGAGGGCTTCCGAGAGCACCCCCTGGCTTTTAAAAGTTAGAAGTGAAAGCACCTCAATTTTTTGGTTTACCAAATAGAAAAAATTAGCTTATGCTTTTCATAAGGTAGAGCATCTTTGTAAAGAGCACTACCAAACTAGACCTTAGTAGAAATTATTAAAAATTCAATAGAAGATCTTGAAGAGTCAAGAGAAATTATTCAAGATTCACTACAAAAGTTGAAGATTTAGTGGAAGTTATTGAAGACTCGGTGTAAGTTATTGAAGACTTAATGAAAGTTGCTCAACATTCATTCGAGAAAAATGAACGCTAATGGCTTCGAAATAAATCAGATGTAGTTAGAATTATGTTAAAAATATGACTTTCAGAGTTTTTATTAAGACATTTGTCCTATTTACTTGTATGAACTTTAAATATTTGGATTGGATTTCCTTTATTATGTAATATTTATATGCATATGAATATTTAATTTTTTTTCTCGAATTGGCCGTTTTGGGCAACTATTTCCGTCGCTAATTAGAGAGGGGAAATGTTGCCGCAAATTTGAAGGGCAAAGGTCGCCGCAAATTTGACGGGCAAAGGCCGCTGTAGTAGCCCCTAATTATGGGGTGGCCTAATATCCACAACAAATAAGTATTTTGTAGTCGATTTTAGCTCATTTGTAAGAGTAAAATTCACTATAATTGCCAATTTTCTTACAGTGTAAAGACCTATTTGATATGCCTAGTAGAATAAGGTATAATAATATAAGCCCTAATAATATACTATTTGTTAAAATTTTTATGCTATAAAATATTTGATATACCAACATGTAAGATATTATATTATAAGTATTGCTATTGGGCTAAAAAAAATATAATATGATGAATACAACTAGGTTCATTTAATTTACTAACTAAAAAATACCATTCATGGGCAGAAAAAAAGAAGTGAGATAAAAGGGCGGGAGTGGCGTTATAATGCTGATTGTATCAAATGATAAAAAGTAACTTTGGTACTATTTAGTATTATTTTTATATTATATAATATGATACTGTCCTCTTGTTATCACAAATATAATCACAAGTAAATATTTAAAAAATGAAATGATATCTTTTATTAATTGTTGAATTGTAAATTTGAAAACAAATATTATTATTTAAATATATATTATTTAAGTATGCATATTGTAAATATAAATATTTATTAACATTTATTATTTGAAATTGTAATTGATATTAAATTAGTCATTAATTATTTTAATATTTTTAATAGCTATTTCTTATTTTAATAAAATATAAAAAAATAGCAAAGATATAATATTTTTTATCTTACATATCTTAATATTTTTTATGTACTTTTCATTATTGTATTTCAATTATGTTAATGATTTAAAATTAAATTTAAATATAAAAATTATATTTAAATTATTTATTTATTAGTTATAATTATTTTATTTTTATTACATATAATTAAATTTATATGAAAATTTATTTATTATTTATTTATATAATTTAATATTTATATATTCCTTATATTAATTTGAATAGTTAGTTTTATATTTAATATTATTTATTTATAATTGAATAATTTAATTAAATTTATTTATCTATCTATTATTATTTATTCTTTATTATGAATTATTATTCTTCAATAAAATATTGAAAACACAAATAGTGAAAAAGAGACATTTTACATTAAAAAACTAATTAATGAGCCCTAATTAATCCTATTTTCGTAGACTTGATTTCAATGTATAAAATAATTTAATGAATAAATTTATAAAATACGTTACTTATATTAAATAACTGATAAAATTATAATACATTATATATTAATTTACCCTATTTATACATAGTATGGCAAACATACTTCAAATACTTTCATGTCTTTACCCTATTGGAGGTATCAAACGGCCCTACAAAAGGTTTTTTTTAGCCTTTTTTTTTTTTCCTTGTCTGCTCTCATTTTGTCTTTCCAGGAAGGGAATATTTGGAGCTGGTGACTTGGCGAAAGATTCCAGCATTATGCCCTTCTCGTATCCCATTCAAAATAGCATAATTTAAACATGGGAATCCACTCCAGATCTGTAAGATTTGAATACTTATAATAATGTTTTGGCTCACCATTCACCCAAAATGTCTCAGAAAGTAATAATTTTTTTAAATAAACTACGTACTAGCTAGTATTAGAGTTAATTAGATTTAATCTTATGCAAATCAAATTAACTTATTATAAAATAAAATATTATAATATTAATTTTTTTAATTTATAAGACTTGAACACTAAACTTTATTTAAAATAATAAATATCAAATCGTTTAAACCAACTCAATATTGATCAAAGTAATGATTTTGCCAACCCACACTTTCTTTTCTGCATTTAAGCAATCATTCATTAAAGGTGGAGGCCCTGATGAACTGAGTTAAACTTGGCGGTGCAGCATATATTTTGTAATCCAAAGGAAAATATGTGATAGTACACCGATATTCCAATTATAGTATAATGCAACATAAAAAAAGCTTTTTCTCCGTTACACTTCACACTAAATCACCGCCACAGCAGTAACAATTATCACCACCATCAATGACAACGCTTTAACCTTCGGTGAAAACCCACCCCCATTGCTCCTAACAACACCATCATAGGAACTCCAACTCCCAATATCATGGCCGCAAGATGGGAAACTTCATCCTCTGAGTATGACGAAGAACTCCTCCACCTCCTCCTTCGTGGGTGCCATCGAAGGGTCACCAGCGCCACTCACTCCGACGGCGATGGCCTCCTTCTCATCCTTTTCCTCCTTCTTCAACTTCTTGAGCATGTTGTTGGCATCCCCCTCGGCCTCCACGTCACCTGTGCCAAGCCTCTTCTTGGTCCTGTTCACTTCCATGAGAGGTGAATCAGATCCACCAGAGGAGTGTTGGTGACAGGGGCAGTTGGAGCGGAACTTCGCGATGACGATGGTGTGGCGGCACGGAGGTGAAGCGGTGGGGCAGTGACGATCATGGAACGTTGGCTGCGGGCTCGTGGGCGAACTATGCCTTCATTGATGGCGCGATGAAGCTGGTGGTGGCATGAATCTCTGGCGAGGCAGGGGTGGTAGTCGCACGGGAAGAAGGTAATCACCTTTAGTGGACATGGAGTTGGGGAAAGAGAGTCCCACCAAAACAGTGTATTTTTATTTTTATTTTTGTGGGGGAGGGGTGGGATAGAGACCGCGGAGGAGAGGGAAACAGTGACTGCGAATGAGAGAGGAGACCGTATTCGGGAGAAATTAAAGTACTCCAACATCCATAGTAAAAATCAATTAGATTCAAGTTGCAGGGTGCACCAAGAATAACTCGGTGCACCAGAGCCTTTGCCTTCATTAAATTGGAGTTCAATAAAGAAGGAATTCTCCTTAACAGGCTCGGTTCGCCGCCTAATTCTGACGGGCCATCGCTGTGTGTGGGTCGTGTAATTTAATCAGTGAAGGCATGAAAGCTGCTCCTTAAAAGTTT
Source organism: Pterocarpus santalinus (assembly GCA_031439595.1). Lineage (NCBI taxonomy): Eukaryota > Viridiplantae > Streptophyta > Magnoliopsida > Fabales > Fabaceae > Pterocarpus > Pterocarpus santalinus. The sequence goes on from CM062529.1 coordinate 2,104,960, forward strand.
TAATTTAAACAACCAAACAATAATGTTTCAATTTAATATCATAACTTTTTTGTTTGAAATTAAGTTTTCCACTTTCTTTGTAGGAACGTATAGTCACTACTTTAACTTAGTTGTTAATGTTAATATTTTGTTTGGTGATATTTTAATTTAAAGATTTAATTTTGATAAAGATGAGTATAAAATTTATTTACAGTATTATTTAATAATATTATTATATAAGTAATTGAAAAACTTTTACACTTAGATTTTTTTTTATCATAAACTGATTCACTCAAACAAAAGTCTACCAGTATATCTACAACTTCAATTAAAACAATAGACTTACAAAGAAAAATAGAATAGATATAAATTTTTGCATAAAATCAACTTATTAGGAAGATATAACTTTGTTCTTAGTTCATATACTATCAATAACGATGCACTTTTCATTGTACAGACCGATATATGAGTGCATACCAAACCCACCGCTTTAAAAAGTAGCAAATTATTCTTAAATTAATTAATACAAATTGTATTTATAAAGCATTTGCTCACATTTTGAAACAATTAACTAAACTGAACCTTAACGAAGTGACGGTGTTGCAATTTTTCTCGCCCTAACGAGAGAGAAAGCTGGTAGCTAGTGAACATTCACAAAAATGGATGCGCATTATTTTCATGACCTCCAAATAAGCGTGTTCGCCGTTCACTTCCTTATTGTTCATCGATTTGCAGACATAGGACCACAATCCTCTCTGTATTTATATTATTTCCCATGCATATTTCGTTGCTTTCTTACGTCAGAAGTCAATTTTTGTTGTTAATAATATTTAGACAAAAACCCCATTTTCATCTCAGAGGATTTTTTTTGGGGAGAAATTCGTCCATCACCATTTAAAATTCTAATTTTGGTCCCTAAAGATTCAAAAATGGGGACATGTTAGTCCCTCCGTGAAGGCGACATCAAAATACTTAATGGACAATCATATGTGGCACGTTAAGTTAGTGATCTGGCTCCGTTATCTCACATGCTGTCATTTCATTAATCCCAATCATCAAAACGACCACATTTTGATCATCTTCTTTCTCAATAAACACGAACATTCATTTACCCTTCGTCTCTCATTGTCTGATTTGATCTAAATCCCTAACTCTTGAATAAGAAAATTTGAATCCCTCATCTATGTAGAGAAGGTAATCCAAAATCTAAAATTCCTCCTCCCCCTCGAACCCAGAAAAATGCACAGTGATGTAGCTGGCTCCTCTTCTATGAATTGCCGTGCACGAAGACAAGGTAGTGGCCATAGTACTTGGAGTGGGAGTGTATCAAGTGCTGGAAGTGGCATGCAAGATAGTGATGTTGATTTGAGGTGCTTTTGTGGATTGAAAGCCATAGTATACCTCTCCAAGATCGACCTGAACCCCAATAGACGTTTCTTTGGGTGCCCTTTATTTCAGGTTGTGATTTCTTTTCCCTTAATTCTTCGTATCAATTGCCCATTTGATGCCCTAAACAGTTTGATGTCTTTGCAGGAGAAAAAACCCTACTACAAGTATTTTAAGTGGCTCAATCAAGCTGAGAAGAATGAAGAGGAAGATATACTTAATGAAATGAAGAGGAAGATAGATGAAATGTTGTCCTATGAGATGGAAGAAGGAAGAGTCAATGAAAGGAATAGAAAGATGGAAAATGAGCTTGCTAGGGTAAACAATGAAATTAGATGGTTGAAGTTAGGATTTGGGGTCTTAGGAGTTGTTATTATTGTTTTGATTGTTCTAGTTATTGCATGTATTGCGAAGTGATTAATTATGTAGTGTGTGCAACTTTTTGCAAACTTTAAATGATGTATCTTTTTCCAACTTTTCAAATATGCAATGACAGTGGTTATATTTGACTTGAATCCCTAAATCCTGAATATGAGTTATGTTACAATAGATATAATAATGACAAAGTAAATGGTAGAACCACAATATATATGAAACAACAAAAGTGGACTTTAATATTTGCTCTGTGCTATTACAATAAGTTGTACCAAAATAAGGCATTTACACTTCCAATCACACATAACACGTGTATGCTATATCAACCAAATCAAAGTATAGATAATGGCATGTACAAAAAAATCCCATCACCATTAAATTGCAATTCCCAAAATAAACTAAAACATACCCCAACCTAATTTGCAACACAAAATATAGCATTTACACAGCAAAAAAAAGGGTACAATAGTCCATCATTTGCCCATGCGAAGCTTCATTCCTGGAGTAGGAATAAACTGGAAAATTCTTTGTTTGGTTGCCTGGGTTGCAACTGCCATTGTTTCTATTGATATTCCATCTTGTTTGGCTTTTGGAGGAAGGATAGGTGGTGGGGATTGTCCATGACCTTGGCGGCCTGGGGTTTCTTCTTGTTGGAATTGTGGAGGAGGAATTGATGGTGGAGAGTGACAAGCATGAGGGAATGGGCCTTTAATTTGAAGTTAGGTTTGGCCTTGGTGGATTGGACCTTGAGTTGGTGGTGCAGGTCCTTGAGGCCGAATTTGTGGTTGAATAGGATATGGGGGCCTCAATGTCATTGTTGGCAGTGGTGGTTGTGGTCTAATTCCCTATTGAAAAATTAATTAAAACTAAATCAATATGAAATTATTGTAAATAAGAATAAATTGAAACTAAATCAAAGTAACTAAAAATTGTAACTATTTGGAATAAATTGAAATTAAATCCATTACCTGACAAAGTAAAATAACTCCAGTAGGACTCTTCATTGGTGGTCTTCTTAGTTGTGGCCTTATTGCTGAGGGACCAAATGATATTGGTGTTATAAATCGCAATTCAAGAAGTGTTAAATAAATAAGGCAGATATAGATGGTGATTGATATATAAATAGAAGGTTGTAGTTGCAAAGGCATTTTATAACACCTGATTCTGTAGCCTAGGAGATCTTGTTGATGGCCTAAATAGTGGGTTATGAACTGAGGCAGACTCCACAATATCACTCTAAAAAGTTGACAACATGTGTTTATTCATGGCTAAGAAGATGTTTTAAGTATGCAATGGCAGTGGCAAAGGTTAAGGAAAATTACTTGAGCTGCTTATGATGAGGTCTGTGATGATGGTTGAGGTGGTGGTGGACCAAAACTAGACAAATTGACCTTATCAGTGAAGGGGCTTATAAGTTGCATAAGATATCATATTGAAAATGAGTGAAAGCATTAATTAAAATGAAATGGAAAATAATATGAAAATAAACTCACATTCATTGGTGCTCCAAAATTGGATCCACTGACAGGTTGATCACCTGATGTACCTCCATTGATAGGAGGATCACCTGAAGTACTTTTATTGGTAATTTGAAAAGAAGTTGACATTATAATATATCAGTCCAAATAATGAAGAAATAGTTAACTAATGCATCATGTCCAAATAATAAAAAGAAGAATTAAAAAAAATATATCAAACCACATTAACATGCGATTGTCCAGCAATTGATCCTTCATTACTTCCACTTGTAGCTTAAGACTGAAACCATTAATACAGAAACATAACAATTAGAGACAAATTTTGGGGACAAATTGGTCCCTGAAGAAATCAAAAGCGCCCAATTTTAGCCCTTAATGAAATGAACGATGAGACAATCTAGTCCCTACAAACTGCGAATTTATGTAGCATTGTTACTTGCGATGAGTTGTCTCCTTGAGGATGTGACTGAGTTAGTAGGATCTCTACTTGGCCTTCCATGCCGCTTCCTTCGCCACTCTTACTCTTCTTCATTCTTGAATTCGTCTTTGGCCTCTCAGCAGATGCCCCCTTACATGTCTTATAGTAGTGGCCAACTCCACTACATTTTGAATACTTCATCTCAAAGCTTCTTTTTAGCTTGTGGCTCATACCAGGTGCCTCATCATTATCTTTCTTTCTCTATTTCTTTGGATAACCTATAGGTCTTTTAACCTTTGGTGGGATTGGCCCAGGATGACCAGTTTCCTGCCAATATTCTTCACTATTGACAGCTTGAATAGAGTACCCATATGCTACATTGATTGCATCCATAGTCAGTAATTGGGGTATATAGTCTTCTAGTCTTTCATTTTTCCATGCAATTGCTACAATTGCATGCTAGCATGGCAGGCCTGTTGTCAATGAAATGTGAAAGATATTAGATCAAATAAACCAAAAAATTTTCTAAATCTTGATATTATAAATTATTTACTTGTCAATTGCTAGAAATTGCAGGCACAACTTTACTCTACCAAATTCACTCCAACATTCATGGATTAGCGATGGACCTCAAACGTTGAGTGATCATCATCACCAATCCAAACTAGATGCCACTTATTTCTATCTATCTTCAGTTTCTCCAATCTCTTCTATTATATAGGAGCCACATTCCCAGTAAATGTTCCCAACACCCTTTTATGTCTTGTCATTTTCCTCATAATGTAGCACCTCAGTTCCTCACACATGCTGAGGATTGGCTTAGTTCAGTAATCAACAATCTTTGAGTTCCAAACTTGACACATATTGTTTGTGAGGCTGTCTATTTTGGCTAGTGACTAAAAAAGGGTTGCAGGTTTAAACTTATTCAAATAAGCCCATACATTTTCATTTATACCTATGAGCCTATCCATACATCCTTGGAACTCTGGGACAGTTGTGCATCTAGCACATTCCCATACAACACCCCTCACTTGCTTGTCTTTCCATTGTTTTATGAAATTTTTCCATATGTGTATCACATAACTATGGTGATGAGCATATGGCATAACTTCCTTCATAGCTGGAAGTAAACCCTATGTAACAACACACAAAATTTTCATTTTCAGTATCTCATTCATGTTAAAATATAAGAAAATAGCGAATAAACATAACTTAATTACCTTTTGTTGGTCCGAAATGAAGTTTCAACCATGCACATTATGATCTCCTAAATCCTCCTCTAGTAATGTCAAGAACCATTTCCAATTGTCCTTAGTTTCGCTATCTACAATAGCATATACAACCACAAAAAAATGGTTGTTTGCATCTTGCCCCACCGCAGATAATAATTGTCCTCCATAGTAGCCCTTAAGAAAACAGTCATCCAAACCTATCATTGGCCTACAACTAGCTTCAAAACCTCTCCTGCATGCATCAAATGAAATGTAAACTCTATTAAATAGTGGTGGTGATTCTAGAATTGGCTCAACATCCAATCTTCTAGTGCTCCTAGAATTGCTCCTCAATATCTCTGCCAGGTAATTTCACAATTTTCCATATTGCTCCCTCTCATTTCCTTCAACCATCTCTCTTGCTCTCTTAAGTGCCCTATAAATTTTCTTTCTATTGAGGTGCACATTGTAATCCTCCTTCATATGGTTAAGTGCCTACCTACGCTTTAGGAGTGGCTGTGTTCTAAGTCTTTTTGCTAATTTTTGGCTAACCCAAATCCTATTAGCATGTGTATTCCTAAACACCCTATAACATATATGTTCATTAAGAAATGTTTTCACTGGGAAGCTTTTTTCACACTGTTCCAACTACAGAGAATATTCCATGGGCAATCTTCACTCTTGTATCTAGCCCTTACCCTAACGTTATCATTTTTCACCTAGATTATCTCCCTTCCTGCTTGAATTGACAAATCCCTCACAGTTGTCTTAAATTACATTAGAGTCTCAAACTTCATCCCATTCTCTATATGGACTTGTCCAAACTCAGCATCAATATTAAACTGTGGAAATGAAGGCCTAGAATGACCTTCATCCTCAGAAGAAGCAGGGGTACACAACTCTTTTGATTCATATGCATACCTCTACTTGTCAATGCTGTTCTCGGGTGCAATAGGCTGATCAAGTTAATCATGTGCATGTTCTCCATCAAAATCTTGAAAAACCAAACCTTCGCCCAATTCTTCATTCTCTCCCTCGTTGTCAACAATCTCTTTTTGCCTTTTCCCAACTACTTTCTTTCCTACTTTGGAAGCTTTCTTGTTTTTCTTCACTGATTTATTTTTCTTTGGTGATGTTTTCTTCTTTTTCTCAGCTTTCTTAAGTTTAGTTTGGGCACAACTTGTGGTTTAGGTCCAAGTTTCTTCTTTGTAGAAGGTTTTGCTACCACATCCTTCTCCTCAGATTCATCTTCCACACCAGCGGGGGAAGGCTTATATGCCTCATCTTCAGCACTCTCATAGTTATCTGAAGATGACTCTTCATTTGCTTCACACTCAATTTCAATAATTTCTGGTTCATTACCGGTACTAATCAATTCAAGCTCATTGACAGGGTGCTCCTAGTATATGTGCACTTCCTTTGACTTCCTATTTCTCAGCCTATCTTCACATATCTCATTTATCTCTTTGTCCTCACTTAAAGGCCTAAGTGCAATATCCAAGTTATTGCTACTACATTTTTTTCACTTTACTAACTTATAATCCTTGTATCCTAATCCCTTGAACAAGGTTACAAGGTCAAAAAATGTTCACTAGATCGACATCATGTTAGGGAACTTTTCTATTTTCTCATCACAATACACAAGTATCCCTTTAACTCTTTCAAAATGACCTCCATGATGGAAAACAGGGACAAGATATTCTGTCATCTGAAAATACCAAACAAAGACAAATAATGATAAACATTATAACACAACTAATACGCATTACACTCATTATCAATGATAAATATTTAAAAATATGGGGACCACCATTTGGACCACCCAACACACAAACTCCACCACCATTATTTCAACCCCACCATAAACCCAACCACCATACAAAAAGGAACTTTTTACAATGTAATGTTTACTTAAAACTAAGATACAACAGTAAAAATAAGATATGGGATCATAAGAAATATTACACCATTTTTTTTTTTTTTTGAGGAGAAGCCACATTACCTTTCTGACTTCTCAGTGGACATGTCAATGTCTTCTTTTTTAGTGTTGTCCTTGATCATTCTTTGCAACTTGCTTCTAACGTTGTCTGCTGTCCAATCTTGAGGGGAATATGATGAGATGGAGAAATGTGATGAAATAGAAAAGCTTTTGGAGGGAAAGGGGAAAACAGGGAGGGAAAGGTTGCGGGAAAGTGAGGGGAAGGAGTTAGGGGGTTAGAGCTATGTCTCAACTTGTATGGGAATTTCATACAAAGAGATGAAACAATGCGTTTTCACTCTCCGCCGAAAACGACATCGTTCTTTGACAGCATGTGAGATAACGGAGCTAGATCAACAACTTAACGTGCCATGTATAATTGTTCGTTAAGTGTTTTGACGTCATCTTCACGGAGGGACTAACATGTCCCCATTTTTGAATCTTTAGAGACAAAAATTATAATTTTAAATGGTGAGAGATGAATTTGTACCTTGAAAAAATCCTCAGAGACGAAAATGGAGTTTTTATCTAATATTTAACTTCAAGATAAAATTAGGTAATTTTTTTAATTCGTACAACTGTCATTGCATTAAGCAATCCGTGAATGTAATTTAATATGTTTGGGTGAAGTAAAATACTCAATTTGAAATAACGTGCCACTATTGTGTATATTCTATTTTTTAGCACATTCGAGAATCAGAGGCCCGAATATGTATTCAATCACGTGTATTGCAATTTGCTATTTTAATCTGCCCTCTCAGTAATAAGAGAAATTATCACTCAGCAAAAATTCTCGACATTGTCAGCATAAAATTATTATTATTATTATTATTATTATTATACAGTTTATTGCATGAGCTATATGAATTATTATTGTTTCATTTTGTTTTATCTACATTTTAAAATTTCATAATTGAGAAAACAAATGTTAAAACAATGTAATTCAACTGCAATTTTTTTTTCTGGAATTTCTTTCCGTACTCTTATTTTACTGGTAATCTTTTATATTTATTCGGTTGTAATTTAATTACAAATTTCATAAATTTTAAATATAATTAAAAAATTTTAATAATAAAATATATAACAAGTTTTTAACCATAATTAATTGAAGAATATCAGTACCCTTAAGATTTATAGGGATTCCGGATAAACTCCCCCTTTTTTATTTTTTCTTATTGGAAGATAATACACGAATATTTTCATCCCTAGGTACAGCCGATCAGCTTCGTATGGTCCCTCGATGAATTGCGCTGGAAAGGCGCAACGAGGATCGCACTTTTAATACTCTTTGTAATAACTTCCACAGTATCAATGCTTTTCCATTGCGCATCTGTACTATGTGTCTGACCAGTAAACTATAATCAGCACTACTTCCTCGTGGCTCTCGCGGGGGGCTTCACGTGCAGCTGCTGTCTGGCTCTCACCCACTGTATAAATGTGGTCGTCATTTGTGTTCCTCAACATCCCAAGTTAATAAAACACATTCATTCGCCTATAGCTAAAAAGGGAGGCCAATAATAATGCCTACACTTGTTACTGAGGCATTCCAAGCCGGCACGGGCGCAGGACCTTTGAGTCTGAAGCCCATTTTGTGTGCTTCAGGCGTCAGGGGCAATCGAGTGACAGCATTATCCCCGGAAGGTGGCCTCTCTGACTACATTCAATCAGTCGTTCATGACAAACCAGAAATGGAGTCACCATTTATGGTTCTTGATTTGGGGGTCATCATGGACCTCATGGACAAGTGGTCCACAAGGCTTCCCACGGTTCAGCCATTCTATGCCGTCAAGTGTAACCCTAACCCATCCTTGCTTGGCACATTGGCAGCATTGGGTTCCAGTTTTGACTGTGCCAGCAAAGCAGAGATTGAATCCGTTTTGTCGCTCGGCGTCTCACCGGATCGCATCATCTACGCCAACCCATGCAAGTCAGAGTCCCACATCAAATACGCTGCCAGTGTTGGAGTCAACGTCACAACATTTGACTCCAAAGAAGAGGTTGAAAAGATCCGAAAATGGCATCCCAAATGCGAGTTACTTCTCCGCATAAAACCTCCACAAGACAGTGGAGCACGAAGTTCCTTAGGTCTCAAATACGGTGCGTTACCCGAGGAAGTTCCGGTGCTCCTCCAAGCAGCACACGCCGCAGGCTTGAAGGTCACTGGGGTATCCTTCCACATTGGAAGTGGAGATGCTGACTCAAAAGCCTACAATGGAGCCATCGCTGCCGCGAAGAGAATGTTCGAAATGGCTTCTCAACTAGGCATGCCCAAAATGCACGTGCTCGATATTGGTGGCGGCTTCACATCTGGCTCGCAGTTTGATGCCGCTGCTGTGCACGTGAATGCAGCTCTTAAGGCCAACTTCGCAAATGAAGAGGGTCTTGTGGTTATTGGTGAGCCTGGACGTTACTTTGCGGAGAAAGCTTTTACCTTAGCAACAAGAGTTATTGGGAAGCGTGTAAGAGGAGAGGTGAGGGAATACTGGATCGACGATGGGATTTATGGATGTTTGAACTGCATAATGTTCGACTTCGCAACCGTCACGTGCACGCCACTCATGTGTAGCTCGAAACCTGAGAATCCCATGTGCAGCGACTCGAAAACGTATCCTTCCACCGTGTTTGGACCCACCTGCGATTCCCTGGATACGGTCCTCAGAGACTACCAGCTTCCGGAGCTGCACGTGGACGACTGGCTTGTGTTCCCGAATATGGGGGCTTACACGAAGTCTTCAGGGACCAACTTCAATGGGTTTAGCACATCAGCCATCTCCACCTACCTTGCATATTCCAGTCCTATATCCCGGGAAAAAGCTACGTTCTAATCAATGGTATATTAACCCGATGACCGACATGTGTGGTATTGACTAATTTTGTATGTTTAGTTTATGACTGGTCTTTCCTATGCTTTGGGAAACTTAATAATAGTGGCATGCATGGGTGGTCATGCACCGTGCTTTCTTTTGTTTGCATGTTGTGATTTGTGAACATCGAAGTTTCCATACTTGGAATAAAATTATAATTTTTTGTTGATGCTTTTTACTTTTTTCTCCTCCCCCCCCCCCCTCTTTCCTTTTCTTAATTACATTGTTTCTCTGGGCATGTATTTTCATTTGGTTTTGATATTCATTCCAATACAAACTATAGCGAATATATAAATATGAACGTCATTCCGAGTGAATATTAAAGTATATACATATAGAGAGAGAAAAAAGTATTATATATAATTATATGAAAGAAATAAAAGAAATTTTTTCATGAATATAATTTCAACATCTTATAATTAAACACACTAAAAAGAAGAGATTTATTAACTTTATTTAATATATATTTATTTATTTCTAATTCTCGTCACTTTTTTTAATTATATTTAAATTTGGGGTATTAAACTTTTAACTATACAGATATTTCAAAGAATATTGTGTTTAATATTGAGAATTTGGGGGTTGAGTCACTTCCCACAAGTTTGGGTCCGTATACTTTTGGTCTTTTGATTTTTGGGGTTGAGTGGTTCATGAGCCGCATACATCGAACTTGTCAAATCGTCCATCTTATCACTAATACCATATGTCCAATCATTGCAGTTGTTGACGGTAGCGCTAGCAGATTTTTTCAAAATAATTGTTTTAAAAAGATTTTCTGAAAAAATAAAAATTATTTTATATTTAAATATAATATTAATTTATATTTAAATATAATATTAAAATATCTTCTTTTATCTTTAAATATCTTTTTCATGTTATAAAAAATATTTTTAAAAAAATAAAAATTTTAACTATAAAAAGATATTTTTATACATTTTTTAGTGATTCTACTTTTACAAAAAACTTTCATCTAAACATACCAAAAAAATTAAAGAATAGTGTTATTTGTACCACTCTTTATTGTGGACATCCAGACACCCAGAGACAAAGATTAGAAAAAAAAATTATAAAAAAAAAAGAAAAAGTGAAAAAGCAAGAGGAGAGAGAAGAGAGATAGATACAGGGTGTCAAAGTATGTCAATTGGTAGTATGTACAAAAAACATTTCTCAAAATTAAAAGATCTTTTTTAATAGAAATAATGACACTCAAACAAATAGTATATACTATAAAGTTAAGATTCCTGCTGAATGAATATCAAATGATGACATTAAATATCATGTATTATTATATTTATTACTCCTTCTGGTCCACTGTCAATGTAATAGTCATTTTGTAAAATTAGTATATTTTTAAATTAATATATCTTAATATAAGTTTATATAGCAACATACACTCTTAAATCAATGATTTGAGAATATACCAATTTTGTAAAGCGATTGTTATTGTGAATTGGAGTATTAAATACTATCTCTATTTCAAAATAATTGTCCAATTTTAAATACTCACATAAATGAATGAAATGATTAAAATAGTCTCAATATTAGAGAAATTTATGTGTATTTTTATAAAATTATATTTACTTAATTATCTCTTTTTTATAATTATCTTTTTTCATTTGCTCTTTCTCCTCCATTTAATTTGGACATAAGTGGAAAAAGGTAATTAATATTATCTAGATTTTCTAATATCACAATTATTTATGGAAAAATAAAATTTTAAAAGTGGCTACTTATTTTGAAAAGGAGGGAGTATATATGTATCTCGATACACGTCAATATTTACATATTTGAAGGAACATTTTGAATTGTCCTTTAAATATTAATTGAAAATGGATTTTAATTTTTTTAACTAATATTTAAGAGATATTTCAGGATATTTATTCATAGATAAGGGAAAAATATTTAAATATGAATTCAATTTTAATACACTGTCAGTATAAAAAAGTTTTAGACAAATATTTAATTATGTATTGCTACATTAACCAAAATGTTTAATTCAACCACTTACTATAAATGTTTTACAAATAGAAATATATGATTAGATAATATAATAATGTAAAATTATTTTACATTAATAGTACATTAAAATTAATTTTTTTAAATATCAATGTCACATATCTTTTACTTTGTAAAATATATATATATATGTATAATTGTTACTAAAATGTATTTTAGACAAAAAATAAGATAATAAACATAAAATAACAAAAATTAACAAAAAAACTTTAAAATGAATTAAAATATAGCACATTTTCATCTTTTAGGAGAGGAGAATATATATTTTTTAAAATAAAGAGAAGACTATGTAATAAGAGCACCTCTCAAAAAAGAGGAGTGTAATTTATTCTAGATTATTATAACCTCATTTGGTTTATGGAATTAAATCGACTTAATGAGATAATAATTGGCTTTTGTCGTTTTTTTTTTTAACCTTATAAATGAACGAAATCAATATAATTAAGTGGACTAAGGGGTATACGACTTATGACCTCCGAGCAAGATCAAATATCATTGAAGTCATTACCTTAGAAAAACTCTTCCTATATATGTTGGAAAGAATTTCTTTAATACATTGTGATGTTGAAAAGGAGAGGAAAGAAAAAACAGTGAGAAAAGAAAAATGAACTCCAGATAATATTTTATATGATTTTTAATAAGAAAAAAATAAAATAATGAGAGATAAGTATTCGCCCTTTTTTATTCTTAAAGTTCAAGAATTATTTCCCTTCAACTTGAGATATAAGGAAAGTACGAAAGAAATAATTTTTAATTGAAATTTACAAAATTATATTTATATATTGTATTTCTATTATAAGATTAATGATATGAAAGTTATATTAAAAAATAGTATTATAGCTAATTTATTTTCTCTCCTAATCTCCTTTAATTTTATCTCTTCAATGAAAAAACTGTGCTTTTTTATTCAAACCATTTTTTTGGGGGTATACATTCGGGGCGAAAGCCAAAAATTGTTTAAACTTGTAAATAATGACAAACAAGTCTCTCTATGTCATTTTCATTTCCATATTTTTTGGTCATTGGGTTACACGTAGAAGAAACAGACACGGCCCATCACTTAGGCCCGATGAGTTATGCTTCTGTGGGTGATCCATTTCTTACAAACGACAATAATACCATCTGACCCAAAAAGCAAAAAAGACAATGAATACCACGACCCCAAAAAAAAAATGACAATGGATTCTTTTATATTTTTCCCCACCTCACGGTTTCAATTTTTCCAAAGAAAAATTACTTTTGCTGTATGTATAACAACTGTTTGGTTAGGTTCTAATTCTATGAACTCCACCTACAAACAATGTTCTTTTTATTTTTATTTTTACTTTTTAACATAAGTTTCTTTCTGTTTTGCCGTAAACTTACTTAGTGACACTGAACTAATCCATTTGGATTAGTTTGTCAATTGAATGTGTTTGTTCGTTTTTTATTCATAAGAAAAAAATATTTTTATCATAAATTAATTCTTAAATTTATATGAACTGTTCAGATAACTTTTTAAAAATTAAAACTTGAAAATAATTGGTTTATAATATTTATGAAACAATTAAAATTTGTTTTTAATACAAATATATTTTTAAAATTATTTTAGAAAATTGTTATGCAAACACACCTCATAATAAAAATTTTGGAAGAATAGCAAAGGTAGAGTTCTGTACAGCTGCTTCTTCAGCCACAACTTTAGCATACTCTGAGCTTTCATATCTAGCTCACGATGAAAAGAAAATCTATGCCACGTCATAGGATAATATCCAATTCGACCAATCACAGCAATCCTCATCTGATAACACACTTCATCAGCTCACGAACCTTATCGTCCAAACTCACCTATCTATCTAAATCACTCATTCCCCCACACATCTTGAACCACACAAAAACTAATCCACAGCTTCCTCTAATCCTTCATACTATAAAAGATCACCCCCTTGTGTGTTTCCCATTTGATTCCCTTCTAACACATCGCACAAACAAGTTCTATCAGTAGAGGAGACTAAATCTTCAGACATGGCCACCGTCACTTCCGCTGCTGTTGCTATTCCATCATTCACTGGCCTAAAGGCTACTGGAATAAACGCAGCCAAAGTTAGTGGCACAGCTAAGGTTTCAGCTCCCCAGTTGCCAAGGCTCAGCGTTAAGGCTTCACTTAAGGACGTTGGAGTTGCTGTTGTGGCCACTGCTGCCAGCGCAGTGCTAGCTAGCAATGCCATGGCCGTTGAAGTGTTGCTTGGTGGGGATGATGGGTCTCTGGCTTTTGTTCCCAACAGTTTCTCAGTGAGCGCTGGAGAAAAGATCGTGTTCAAGAACAATGCTGGTTTCCCACACAACGTTGTGTTTGACGAGGACGAGATTCCGAGCGGCGTGGATGCATCGAAGATCTCAATGGCTGAAGAAGACCTTCTCAATGCGCCTGGTGAGACTTACAGCGTTACCTTGAGTGAGAAAGGAACCTACTCTTTCTACTGTTCTCCTCACCAAGGAGCTGGTATGGTGGGAAAAGTCACTGTTAATTAAATGCCTCATGTAAGGGATATCTTGTCTTTCTCATGTGGTTCAAGTGAATTTTGTTTATGTAAAAGAGCTTAATTAGTCATCGTTGCTTTGAGATACTGTATGAGATGAACCAGTATGGCCCGATGTAATTCATTTACAATTTGCTTGATTTGGCTTAAGGCCGTTTCCCCTCGCCTCGATAAAGATATTCATGTCAAACTCAGACATGGGCGTATCGAGAAGTCAAATTAAACTTGTTTACGATTTTAAACAATAAAAAGTAGTTTAAAAAAATAAATATCCATTTTAATCCTTTAAAATATGGATGTTATTTATCCTATTTATTTATAACTACATTAAAATTGTCCTTTAATATTAATTTTTATATCAGTTTTAACTTTTTGACTGAGAGAACTGATTGGTTGGCAAGAATTAATATTGAAAGACATACAAATATAAATGAATGATTGATTTAATGAAGATTATATATTTTTTATACGAGTGTAATACAAAATCTTTTGCATAGGAGGAATTTTTTCCCTGCTGAAATGTAAAGTTAGCACTGGAAAAGTTATATTGAACGACATCATTGGAATATATTGCCCACGGGACTGATGGTATGACTGATTTATGAAATAATGGTTGATTACGCGTCCGACATCTACGCAGAAAATAATCAGTAGAAATGTACAATGAGGCCGTGGCATGCAATACACTGATTAGTAGTTAAAAATTTACAATGCGCATCCTGTAACGTATATTATACTTGTATACGGCTCAAAATTCCGGGTTAAGGCCCCTATAAATTTGCCAGGCGCGTATCCGTGTCCCTCCCTTCTTTGAGATTGGGTACTTATTTCACATAGGAAATAGGAATTTAGAGGCCATGTCTATGTAGTTAAAGCATCGGGAAGGGTTGACCGCGAACCAAGTACCTTGCCCCCAACATCTGGGAAAGTCTCAAATCCAGGCAAGGAGCTCACCTTCCCCCTTGCATCTACACTGATAGGATATTTCATGAGGTGCCCTTGCAATGGGGTAAAATCATCAGCTGTGTACTTCTTCCAGTTTTCTTCAGCAATCTTGTTCACATTGTTAACGCAATCCAAGCTTTCAGGCTCCTTGAAGCAATCGTGCGTGCAACCCATGTGTTCTGCCCACAAAGACATTCTGTACCCATATACCTGCAAATACTTCAATTAAATAGGCCCTCGTGAAAGTGAACTGAGGAAGCCTCAGTCCTCTAAAAGGCATAGAAAGATCAAATAAAAACTTTGTAGTTAGATTTACTGTATATATTTAATGAATTATTATACAAACCTGACCATGCGGATGTCTTTTTTTCTTACTCCATGTATGATGGGGTTGATATGCACCCATTGCGATCTCCGTATCTCTAGATCCGGCCATTGATCGTTGATTGATATTGGAAGACCCAAGTATCACATATTCATCATCCACAATCATTCCCTTGGCATGTACATAAATCATAAACCGTCTGAACTTTTGTGAAGCTGAAACCTGATGATCATTACATAAAGATGTTAACTTAATGCCCTCAACACAAAATATCTACATTATACCCAAAAAAAAAAAAAAAAAAAAAAACAAATAGCGGTTCTAATTCATTTTTAATTGCAAGGTCAGTGCTTCATTCCATTAAGGAAGCAGCAGAAGTCAATCACCGAAAAAATAAAGAAATAAATAATGCACAAGATGTCAATGAAAAATATTTTGAATAATTACCATTTCGCCACTATTTGAAGATGAATTACTTGAATTTGAGACTTCAGTTGTCAACTTCTCCCGGTTTCCAAGGCAGTAAAAATTGAGGTAATCTTGTGGATGGCTATTTTCAAGGTGTGCGGCTTTTAACTCCTGAGCTATGATTTCATACATCATTTGCATAGTTTGTCCCTGAAAATATGAATTCCTCTTTAATGAATATGAATAATTGATCGAAGAACAAATTATCTAATTATTTTTAACTTTTGTATGCTTATGCTATGTCAACTGCATATTAGACATGACACTACCTGCCAAAAAAGAATCTCTTGCACTGCGACAGAAGAAGGGACTCCTTCAGGAAACATTGGGATGACAACATAAACTGTAAATCTCTCCTTGGACCTAATCTTGCTGACTATCTTCAGCGCCAACTCCATAGGAATTAAGTTATCAGCACCTGGTCATTGAATGGAGTACTAGATAATTAGAAAATGTCATCGCTAAAAAAATTCCCACTATGTAGGATTTATTGAGAGAAAACAATGATAAAAAATGGATTTTTCAAGTGAGGAAGATACTTAAGGCTGCACAGTCATAGTAAATAGCTTATAATTACTGAGTCAATTTGTCATTTATGATTTGTATTAAACAGTTGTTCAATTTACACTGTGAGATAAAGCATGGTATTGCAAGCACACCACAAGAGCTAAAATTAGCAAAACATAATATGTTCAATCCTAGTCATAGGTGCTTATACAGAAAAATGAACAATCAAAGTTGTAAGCAGATGCAACAAGTTACATAACACCAATATTTTGCCAAAACCTGCTTCTTTGTAGGATGGCCATGCAAAGGATGATCCAAGGAAATATTGATTCTCAATATAAATAAAATGTCGAGCAGATCTGATTGCATGTATGTATGCTGTTTGAATACTCTTGTCTATCACCAAATTTTTTGCACAAACGAGGTTCTGCAATAGATGGCAATAAAACAGAAATTATTGAGACAGAAAACCAGTCAAGGTTTTACACTTATTCATACACCAACTCGAAGCTGGCCAAGTTCATCTTATTAAAGGTTTAGAGTAACCTGAGCCTCAGCTTCAAATACATCCTTAGGAAATCCTTTCACTGAGCCAGAATCAATGGATCGAAAAACCTGTGAAAAACGCAAATAAAATATGAGCAAACAAATTCGCAGTTGAACAAAAAAGAAGTGAACAGGAGCTAGTAGTTTAATACAGTTAGCTGCTAACCTGAACATTCCAATTTTCAGGGTCATCTTCCTTGGAAACCCACAAATCAGGATGATCATTTGGAATTGATTCAGAAGGACTAAGAATCCAAGAGATACGTTCTAACTTAATCAAAGAATCATCTTGCCAATGAGATACTCTCTTGAGTTTTCTACCCAACTCAGACCATCTGGTGGCTTTTCTCCAGCGCTGCTCAAAATTAGTGAGTATATCATACGCAGCAGGCCCCACAATTTTGCAATGTAAATCATGCCATGCTTGCCTTGGACCCTTGGTTCCTGCCTATTATTAAAATGGAAGACCAAAAAAATTCACTTAGACGAAAATTTATGTCCATGAAGTTACTATAAGCGAAGTGCCTATAGCAGTGCTTGATTTCTATCAAGAAAAATTTGATTGAGTGGAAGGATGGCATGAAAGTTTTCTGTGGGGACTGCTGCTTTAACATGTTAACAATTAGACATATGCGAAAACAATGCCCATATGAACATAAAGATGTAAGATTAAAAAATCACGATCAGCTTATAAACCAAAAGAGGAACATGTGGTTAATAATAATCCTTATTCAACAAAACAAAACAACATATATTTGCTTATTAATTAGAGAAGGAAACAGCAACTGGAAATGTCATGTTAAAAAGAAAAAGGTCATATCCATATAGATTTGGGAATGTTAACAACCAATATGTAATGTAAAAGTATCCTTAAAGATGATGAACTTACAGAAAATGTTGGATTATGATAATCATTTTGAAAAACAGTGTCAAGATCACGAAGAATCCTGTGCTCTGGTGTATCATATCGGCCATCACAAAGATCTAGACCACCTATAAATGCAGTTATCTTCCGATGGTTGCCCTGTCCTTGAGTATCCACTATCACACATTTCTGATGATGCGTAAAGAGTGTTCCAACAACCTGAAGTATGGTGTCACATAATATAGTCAACTTTTCTTTTAGAAAATCCTATTGGGATTCACGAAAACCAAAAACCGATTGCTAAAGAAACATTTTATATATGCCAGGTATGCAGTTTGAGCCATACAAAATGAAAGGATGCGTAACATGCAAATCACTTCAGTTACATATCATTGTAATGATTCAAGGATGATAAAGTACGGAGAATCTTTCAAAAGAAACATAACAAAATCTTGGAAAGCTACTAAATCATAGCATGAAGCATGCCTGCTGCCTGAAAATGCTAAGCTTACTGCTGGCATATCGAGGTGACAGCACACAAGAAACCGAAGAATGCTTGAAAAACTTTCGAGTTTCTTCATCATGAGTTTGCATTACTCCATCCTGCAGAAACCAAATAACTAACTAGTCAGGTTCTTGAAAACTCAAAGAAAGAAACAAAATATGTAGCTAGGCTTAATCCCAAACAGAGTAAATGTACAAAACTCATTAAAAGAAATAAAGCGAAGGCAACCAAAGTTGAATGCAGATAAATACGATAATTAGAAATTAGAAGTCTATATCAGCAACAATGAACAAGAAGTCACGTGCCAATACCGTGTGAATGAAGAATTTGCTGTGCGAAGTCTTGTCATCCCACACCAACATCAAGACCCTTACACCTTCCTGTGACTTGTACTTGAGCAACTCCCCCAAGTCCAAGTTCCCACCGCTGGGTAAGGGCCTCGTGGGCTCTCTAACCAGCTTCACCTTATGGTAAATGGACCAGCCCACAATGTAAACCAAATGATGGGCCTCCAAGATTGCGTGGCATATATCTTCCCAGCACTTGCCTTGCTGAAATCCCACCCCATCGTCCAATCCAATTTCCGGTAACATCAAATCCGGCACGTGCGCGTCCTGATACAGAGTCACCGAACCTCCGTGCCGCACCGGAAAATACGAGTCCCGAACCATGAACCGGTCAGCCTCGGCCGCAATGCCGGAGCGGTAAAGAGGACTATCCTCGCATCTCGTGAATTTCATCTCGAGCCGAACCGCGCAATTAGGTTTGGGAGGTTTCCCTGAGGGACCGATAATCGGAAACCAGTCGCTGATGGCTTCGCAGGATAAGATCTTCTCGGCAGAGACGGCTGCGGTTCCGATCAAGTCTGCGCCGAACATGTCGTTGTCCTTGACGTAGAACTCGACCTGCGAGGCTGGGTGTGCCAGCGGGATCTTGAAATGCTCGTTCCACGAAGGGTTCTGGGAGTTTGGGATGACGCGAGTGCGGGCCACGGTGGCGCCGGCGATGCAGACGGTGACGTAAGGGTCGCTGGTGATGATCTTGCCGTGGTGGTGGCGGTTCTTTTCGCTCTTCTTCTTGCCGGTGACCGAGGCGCTGCAGGTGTTGAGAGCAGAGAAGAATCTGCGGAAGCGCTCCGAGAGCATGTCCATGTTAGGAAGAAACCGAGCCTCAACGATTCGGAGATCGAGGTCGCCGTGGAGGTACGCCACGGTGTCGGATTTGGGAGCCATCGCCACCATTGGATTGAAATCAAGATTTCAAGATTTTCAAGATTTCAGCTTATCTAAAACGTGGGGAAGAGTGTGATAGGGGAGCGTTTGAACAATGCGAAACGCAAACGCCCGCTATCACACACAAAGGCGTGGCTCGGTCGGCGTTACAGCATTATTTCGTTATATCTTTCCTTTTCCAGTACCCCGGCGGCGAAACCGAATACCGGAAATAGTGAAATGAAATGTTATTACGGTTAATGGGGAGGGAAAAGAAAAATAATAAATAGTGGTAAAAATGAGGCAGCGGGAAACACAAGGGAATGGAGTACACGGGTTAGTTTGCCGTTAGCGTCTATATTTGAACTTATGAGTACGCGTTGGAAGTAGGAAATAGGAGGAGATTTTCTGTGTTTACGGCCTATACAAGTTACAACTACCTGTGGCATATTTTGTGGGTCCCTTGACTCTTCCTGGCACTGGGCTGGGTTTCAAATTATCTCTAGTTCAAAACAAAAGGTAGATTTTCCTTTCCTTTTAACTACTTATTAGAATATTCGAATAATTGTGTTCGGGCTTTATTTAGACATTATGTGTCTATTCCTTAGCTAGGTTACTCTTTTCCTTATGTGGCGCTTATTTAGGATGACATGCTCATTAATAAAGGTCAAGTGCTGTGCTGGCATTAACACAACCTCACCGCATGTCCAGAGTGAAAAGGTTCCCATGCGGCGGATTTTTCGCTGCTAGTATTTGTGAGAGCCATGTTAGAGGAACCCCACTCCAATCAATAATTTGACGTCCTTGTTAATTATTGCAATAAAAATATAAATTTAATTGATATGTACTGATATAAAATAATTTTATATTATTAATTAATAAAAATAAAAAAAATAAGAAATCATAATATTATTAATTAATAAAAATAAAAAAAATAAAAAATTATAATAACTCTCCCATTATAATAGATAATTATTTATATAAATTGGCACGTTTTATAATTTTTATTGATTAATAATATAATATTTAAATTCTAAAAATATGCCGTCATACAGTACAACTCAATCTTTTTTGTGCGAAATTTAACTTATCATGTTTGAAGAAGCAGGGTTTTTTATTTTTAATATGGTGAATGTGTATGATATATATAAGAATATAGGTTTATAGATCAAAATATATGGATATGGGAATCAAAACCACCCATGACAATTTTTGCTTTTTCAAAAAGTACCAATTTTTGCTTTTTTTCAATATACTATACGAAAATACATTGTTTATTTTTTGATTTTTCAAAAATTATCATTGACGATTTTTGCTTTCCAAAAAAGCTGTTGCATCATGAAAAATCGCTAATAGCGATTTTTCTTGAGTTCTCATATTTTCGTAATTCATCCCAAAATTCCATATTTTTGTACAAATTACTTTCAAATACCATATTAAAAAAAAAAAAAAAAGACCCTGAAGAAGCATCGGGGATTTTGAATTGATTTTGGTTTTTAAAATTAATTTTATCTATTTTTATATTATTTGATTTAAAGAGATGAAAGTTAATTTTTGTTTTTAAATTGATTCTGAAAAAAAAAAGAAAATTTTTTATTTTTCTCCAGAATAACTATCAAATATAAATAATTTTATTTTAAAATTATTTTAATCTAAAATTAATTTTACAAAAATAGAATCAAATATGCTATAAATTAAATGTAAAAAATTATTTCAACATTAATAAATTGATTTTTTTTTTTTAGGAATGTTCTCCTAAACGCTCAGACGCAAATGTGCTCGAAAGTGCTGAATATTAAAAGTTTTACTTTGATTTTTAATGTTAAACTCAAATTTTAAGACAACTAAAATTATACTAAATGGCTGTAATTATCGGATTGTACAGCAATTCCTTTTCTTTTATGGGCGTTCAACATAATTCGCCGTGGAGTTCTTATTATTGAGGCTGTCAACTTTAGGTAGTAACTTCTCGTGAGTTCATTGCTCAAGAATTTTGTTATTGTTATTATTAAGTTTTCGCAGATTTCTTAAACTTTCTTTTCCTCAACACATATTCCCGTTTGCTGCCTTTTGAATCATCCCCTATGGGAATGTCCTCGTCATTGGAAAGAGACCCACCAAGATTAAGAGGGCAGCATTACAGAAGCAGAGGCTATACTTCAACTGCACATTGGATTACTGTTTCCAAATTGCAATAACATATTAAAATGTCAATGACCGTAAAAATTTGGTATCTTTTGATCTAAAAAGGCCAGATGGACGGACAAAGAAACAGAATGTCCGCCAGCATGATACTACAAAAGCTTATCAAATATCTTTTAATTCTAGTTCTAGGAATAGACTTCATCAACACCTGGTTTCCTCATCAAATGCACAGCTGAAGGCAAAGCTCGTATAGATGAGGAGCTCCATGTTGAGTAAATATATACGAACATTAATATTAGGGCTCCAATCAATTTCTGTCCATCTAACTCAAAATGGGAGGAACCACTTTAACTATCAGACTCTGAACAAAAGATATCATCTGCAAGACAAAATTCAATTCAAAGGAAGAGCCATACAGAAATTAAAAATAAAAGTAAATGATGACATAAACCGAAACACATGAAAATATAGTAAATCTGGTCAAAATATGCTTCAAACATTCTAAGAATATATAGTAGTGCAGCTTTTTACGCTGAAACAAATTAAAATAGGTGCCATCTAGCTTGCATTAATAAAAACAACGGCAGAATCTCACTTACAAGAGTTTTATTTCTGAGAATTCTATTGTATATCTAACCAGAAGCACCGAGGCTTATAATCCAGTTTAGTTCAACTCTATACCGAACCTATAGCATGTTTGTGTTTAGTTTTGAAACTTCAAATCTATGGGTTGAGCAAAACCTACCAGAGACAAGTTTTTGCCCATATCATACTTTCGGACTTTCCAAAAATTAAACCAAACATGCTACTAGACTAGTTACTATCTACATGCAATCAAAATATCCTCCACCACGTAATCGCAGAGATTCATTGAGAGAAGAGAGGGAACGATAGATATGTGGTCTCCAGAACTAGATATGTAAAAAGAACATAAACTTCCCTTAAAGTTAAGTTCTTACCGAAGCAAGTCCAATGCACATAATGCTGAAGCCAGGAAAATTAAAAGGTGCCCTCTCAGACAAGAAGAGAGCTGCAAATTGAGAAGGAGAGTGCTTATTAATATATTCCGGCAGTTAACTGAATCTAATAGGACATAATGACATTCCTCCCACCCGTTAATGGAGAGAAAACCAAGGGAGAAGCAATATGTGCAACTGAACATATGCCTGAAATGCAACCCTGAGCCCGTCCCTGAAAGAAGAAGCTAAGTGAGAAAAAATGCACCGAAAAGATTCCTGGCTATCTAGTATCTACTAAAAGTAGAAAAAAGACAAACATAAAGCAATCTATCACGCAAAACTAAGCTCTTTTTTCCTCCATTGCGAAAATATCACTAGTATATCAACACGGTACCTGCTCATGGGGACCAACTTGTTTAGACACAATGCTCCGTATCTGCAAAATGCAAAATAAATAACCCAAAATTATGTTTTAATCAAATATTTCATTGAGGGCCAAGGGAAAAAAAAATTATCCATTTAAAGGATAAGACAGAAAGATTAATGAAAAAGAAACTCACGCAGGGCTGTGCGAAAACAAATAATATTGAGAACATGGCAGCAGCATAAGGAACCTGTCAGCATTTACACTTTAGCCATTATACCACATAAAGGTGGGGGTGAAAAGGGATATTGGAAGCATATACACGCACAAATTAATAATCAAAGAACTTCACAAGATTCACTTACAATTATACTCTATATTACATAATGAAAAATTATTTAACGGAAACCAAGTTGTAATTAGCAATAGAGTTGCAAAAGACATACCCATGAGGACCATGCTATGCTGTAAATGAACATCTGCATTTCATTCCACATTGCTAATTTAGAACTTTATAAATAAGTGACTTTTTATAGATTTCACAAGGAGAAAAATGCTTACATGTACACAGTTAAAAAAAAGTCCAATTGAAAGCAGCCTTGCCTCTCCCAGAATAGGAACCAAAAGGGGCATGAGAACAAGCTGTGCCAATTAATTAAGAAACTCAAGAACTGACTATTTATATCAAGACAATATGTAAACTCAATACAGATGACAACTGCAATATAGCCATGCAAAAATTACCTGCGACACAGTCCCTGCAACCCCAGAAATGACCATCAAGTCAGCAAACTGATTCTTGTCAAAATGAAACTGAGCCTTTAAGTAATACTGCACAGGAGAAAAAAAAAGGTTGTTATCACAGATTACACTTGAATACCTAGTTCTAATTTATGTAAAAATATTCTGTTTTATCATGAACTTGCCAAAGAAAGAATGCAATAATAATAATAAACTTTACATGGACATGGATACTCCACAAGGAAAAAGATGGAAGATATAAGAATAATAAACTTTACTAAACTGCTAATAAGAGAGATTCAGAAACCTATGTCACAACATGGCTTCAAACATCCAAGAGATATATGTTGGGTGAAAATATACAAATACAATGTGCTTGGATACTGGACAATAACTCAACAAGCAATGAACCTAGAGAACCAGATTCAACAAACAGGGAAGCTATGTATCCTTAAGCATCCATATATGTTCTGGCAGTGATATAATCATGCATAAGCCTTTATCACCAACAGAAGCTCGAAAATCAAAATAAATCAAGGTAGATAAATATGTGAAATTCAAAAGAATAAGTAGAAAATTAGAAGATACCATCATTGAACCATGAAGGCCAACATCTGCAAGGTTGCTGAAGAATGCAACAATTGCTGCTTGGGTAATAGTCAAGCTGAAAATTTGAGTATACATGTTTAATTATGACGCATAAAAGAGAAACTCTTCTTTGTCAATATATAATATAATTAATGTTTCTACAAAGATATCAAGTAAGGAACACTTGCTTTCTAACTTGCACTGGGACACCCAAAAAAAGAAAAAAAAAATCAAGGCAGAGGAAGGAAAATTGCCCGACCTGCTGGTGAGGAAGGAGGCTAGGTCCTGCAAAGAACGCAATGCTTGAAACAGCTGCACATTGCTTTTGGGTTTTCCGTCGATTTTAGTAGTGGCGGGCTTTACTCCCGAAATGATTGGGGTGGAGAGGCTGTCATCGATGACCGAATCCCGAAGGAAAATTCGCATGTACACAGCTCCGATCACCGCCACAACAGTGGAAACCTTATCGAAGCAAAACAGCACAAGAAGATTAGGATTAGGATTAGGATGATGCAAGTAGGTAGAGAGAGAGAGAGAGAGAGAGAGAAAGAAAGTTGAGTAAGCAGATGAAGCACCTGGAAGGTTTGGGCAGCAGAGAGGAATCGAGCTGAAAGAGTGCCGCAGACGAAGGCGGCGGAGCCTATTCCCGAAAGAATTCCAAACGCAGTGGCTCGTCGACCTTCTGTTACGTTATCCGCCTGAAAAATTCATCATGGAGATGGAGGGAAAGTAAACAATCACCAAATCAAACTGAATTCCAAATAATTGAACCAAAAGCAATTGGTAATTTTATTAAAAATATAAATAGTAATTGACTAGTTGATTTACATATACAATAATGTTATTCTCACATTTCAATTTTTATAGTTGTCTTTTATATTTAATTTTTGAAAAAAAAATATGAGCTTCTTCTCTCTTTCTCTTTTTAGTTTCCAACATTTTTTTTAGAAAAAAAAGGGAAACAAATTGGGTGTAGGAATAACATTTTTTTTATAAATATAAGAATTTCAGAAAGTAAATTCAAAGTTATGCAGAAAATTTTTCACTTCAAAATTAACTAGAAATGTTTATTTAGATATAACTAAAAATCTTGATTATAAAAATTAAAAAAATTAATTTTAATATACTTTTAGTGTAAAAGAATTTTATACCGTTATCCAATAATATGTTTTTATTTATAAAATTTTTAAGATAATAAATAATTAATTCAAATATTTTTATTAATATAATAATATATAATTAGATATTTATATAAAAAAATTTTATACTAATAATACATAAAAATTAATTTCAAAATTAAAATATGCTTAATTCTTGCTCAAAAGGTTAGTGCAAAAATTTTGCAGTACGAAGTTTTTAAATTATTTAAAGTCATTATCATTAAAATTTCAATTTCAATCTAACCATGCACCTAAAATAACAAGAAAAGTACCACATAAGCTAGAGCGAGGCAGGGGACGCTTCCTTCACAAATCATGGCAATGAGAATCTTAAACGCGTAGTACACGTAGAAGAATGCTTTCGTCCTGCTGTAAGCTAAAATACCTGTAAAATAGTCAGCAAATTAATAATCATTAAATCATTTAACAATCATTAAGGCCACTAGTTTACGTTGTGCTTTTGATTTACGCAACCAGCCATAGATGAAAATGGATATAATTTTGATTTTGCGCATTTAATATTTCTTCATATTATGCAAATCTTATTTATATTATATAAAAGTCATATTATCATCTAAGCTTTTATTATTAGATTATTTAGTAAAATTAATTTTGTAAGAGTTTAATTTAGGTGCACTTACAGTCATTTAATTAAAATCTTCTATTTATATAATCATTCAAATAGTGGGTGATTATGTCAAAGAATTTTATTGATAATGTAATATATGATTGAATGTCTGTGTAAAAAAATTTTTACACTGACAAAGCATTTAAATTAAATCCTTATAATAATTCTTTTAAAATCTAACTATTTAATAATATGTTAATATGTAATTAAATAATTATATTTAAAAACTTTACTATCAATAAAGTTAAATTAAAACTTGTAGCTCATCTTCAAAAAAATAAAAATAAATCAAAAAACCAGTGGCAACTAACAAAACGAATGTAATGAATTTGACACAAAGTTACCTATGGGAATAATTGTGAGGGTCATTGGGAGTGTGAGAATGGCCTTCCTCCCATACTTGTCTGAGAGATTACCCAAGAGTGGCATCATCACAAGCGTTCCCAGTCCTATCATCTGCACAAATCACAGAATTTTCTCCCCCACGGGGACAAAGATATAAAGTACTGCATATTAATATAAGAAAAAAATGAATTGAAAGGGAAAATGTGATAGAAAGATTGATTGCTATAGTGCCCTTGTCGAGCGGTTATTATGTGGCAAAATCAAATGATTAAAAAGGAATTAGAGTTCATATAATAAGTGAGAAAAAAAAATGTGACTGAGTCATGATTTTTGATCTCCATACTCTGGATCACAATTGAAAATGTTATTTTATTTATTAAAAATATAAACATGAAAAAGTGTTAGTATTATTTTATTTCTTGATTAATATTAGATCTTTTTCCGGTCGGTTTGATTAACATTAGATGGATTTTGCGCTCTGTTGTTCACACTTGCACTCAACAGGATCCATTATGCTTTTATCTCGGTCTTTCCGTAGGGCCCAATAAAAGTTTGTTGGCAACTCCCTACTATCACTTGATCCAATAAGCTGGCCAAATCAAATGGGCCACAGAAAGTGACAAGTACTTCCTAAAAGCTTCTGTTGTAAGTCCTGACCAAAAATGAAAAGAGTAAAAAAGCTTGTGTTGTACGTTGTCCAGAATGGACAAAAAACTGTTACCGATCAAAACAAACACTCATACGAGACCAAAAACAATACACCAACAATCCACATAGGACAAGACAATCGAATAAGTGAAAAAGCCACGAAAACTCGAGGTAAAAGCATTACAATGCATCTCATCGAAACGGCTGAGCAGTGGGCCAGCCGAGGCAGGAGTAAGTTAAAGAATGAGAGCCAAATCGATACTCGTAGACACGGTAAGGAAATTTCTTTTGTTGGGTGAGGACGGGGGCGCCTAAACAGATGAAGGGACGTTATCGCCTTAACCTTTTTATTCTAAATGAATGGGATTTTTTGATTGAGGGGCAGAGTCTATGGAACAATCATTGGTAATGGAGGCTGTCATTGATTGATCAACAAATTGAATTCGTGTTTAACTGAAAAAGGTTATATCAAACAATAGAATCTATTATTCATTAATGAATTTAATTCAACAATAAATGTTGTTGAATTCTTTATTATCAAATACATATCACACTTTTCATTCATAAAACATTTTTTGATCAATAATTTGATTTATAAAATAAATTATAAAATTAGTTCCACTAATAATAATTTAATCTCCAAATAAATTTACGTTTTTCACACCACTACACTTAAATAAATGCCAAATAAATATTGCAAACTCACTCACGGCTATATATATTTCTATATTATGCTATTATCTCAATTTAAGTTGACATTAAAACCAACTACCATACTAATATTTATAATATTGATTAAAAGAAATTACACGTTATCTTTTATTATTAATCTAATATTGAATTATATTGATTTATTTGAGGAGTAATGTTATATAAACAAATTTATTTGTCAAAATTGTTATAAGAGATCACTTATTCATCCAAAATGTTAGAAATAATGTCATATTATTCTAACCAAAATTTTGACAACAAACTTCTGAGAAATTTTTTTTTTTGGTTAATTTAAGTTACATTAATAATAAAATATAACATATGAGGGATCAGAAAGTGTTGTGTGCCGTGAATGTCACATATCAGGCCATCACTACTCCTAGAATCTTTCCCCTGAAGAATAAAATCGGTATGCAGAGAGAGATGCTTGTTGCATTATTAATAAGTCCAGTAGTATAAATATTAAAAAAAAAAAAACTAAATAACATATACACTTTCCTAATTTGTTGTTAAATGTTGACATAAATGGATTTCATTCGTTGAATAACTGTTCTTATTGGTTCCTCACTCTGTACGTTGATGTTTTGTATTGCTAATTTTAATCAAAAGCTGTTATTAAACAAGTAGTTTAGATTCTCCACAAAAGGAGAAAAAGGTTTAGATTCGAGGCTTAAAACAATAAGACATCAAAGAACTAGCATGCGTACAACACAATTTCCAATCATACTAATACTCATAATATGTACGCCTCACCACTGATTAGTCTATTTCTAAAATCACAAACGCTCAGAATGAACGAAGAAAGGGCAATTAATGTTTGCCGGAACTCACCGCTTGTTGAAAACCAGTGAGGTAGATGGCAAGTGAGCATTCATCTTGTCCGGGACAAAGCGCTGCCATGGTAACATCGGTGATGGCTGGTACCACCATGAAATGCGAGATGTTATGGAGAAAGACCGTCATGAAGAGGTGGCTCAACCCATACAATTTGTCCATAACTCTCCCACTCACCATAGCTCTCTCAATTTCCTTTGATTTGACAAAATAGCTAGTTACAATTCTCAGTAAGACCCTATCTTTCTTACTGGAAAAGCCACCTGCTCAATACATATAACAGCCTCAGCACCGCAAGAGTCACTTAGAAGCACCATCTATATATATGTGAGTAGGGCCTTGAGCTAATCATAAGAGCAAGCGTAGTGTACGCTTGCGATTGCTTTACGTGATATATCGCAATTGTGCATATCAATTTCTAACACTCGCAGTAAGTAACACAGGGACAGCAGGTGGTTAATTTAAGTAGAAAAGGACCGGAATAATTGTCTTTTTTCGTTTTTCCTCGTGTGGAACATCATATCGTGGTGAACTGTCAACTAAGGTTGGGTTCAAAAGCTTTTTATTGCGAAACACCGCTCAATGAGATAATGATTTTTAACCGTATAGTCGCACTATTGTTCATTTTAAGTTTATACCTGAGTTCTAGCTCACGAGCGAGAAACTATATATGCGACAAATGGGGATGCGTAGCTTGAAAGATAATATAAATTTCCAGTGTTAACTTACGCCTTGAAGCGTGCAAGTTTTCTGTGCGTCCATTTTTTTTTTTTTTATTTTCTCCGGTCACTATAAGGCAACGTCCAAAGGTCCGAGTGGGCCCAACTCATTTTTAAGGATACTCACAGTCGGTTTATGGATTCGGAGGCCCTGAAGTAGGTTTATATTTATATATATTTACATGATTTTTCTGCCATCTCTGATGTAAATTAAAATCATTAGATAGCAAGCTCTATCCAATTATAATTTATCAATTCAAATCTGTTTCCCTCGAATTCACTTAGAGTGTCTTTGGAATGTAAAAAAAATAGAAATGATTTGACTTGAAAATCAAATCTTGTGTTTAGATATTTTAAAAATAAGAAATGAAGTAATTTCTAATTTTTATGAATTTTTTTTTATATTTAAAATCCTATCAAAATTGAAAGGATTTAATGAAAATTAATTTAATTTAAAATTTAAGTACAAATCAAATCAAATTAATTTTATTTTTAATCATTTCAAATATAATCTAATATATTATAAATATAAGAATTGATTCCTATATCAATTCAAATTTTAATTTTACATAATCATTCTAAATATAAAATTTAATTTATAAATCAAATCAAATTAATTCAATTTGAATCAAATCAATTCTAAAATTTAATCATTCTAAATACTATGAGCTCCTGAAATAGTTACAGTTGAAGGTTGGTGAGCTGCGAGAGCACCAACAATGACACTATAATGCTCTAGTAAATATGTACTTCAGGAGGATATCTGATTAGGCAACCTTTGATTTCCCAAGGGGGAAAAAAAGGAGATTAGTAACGGGAATTTTCAATTCATTCACTTGATGAAATTTTAATAGAGTTGTAGACATAAATTAAAAGCTAATTATTTAAAAAAAGGCTTTTCGTAAATGTTCTATCTTTTCTTCTTATCATTGAATATGATTGATATTGTTCTATAAGATTAATTTAAAACAAGCATATCGTATAAATAATAATTAAAAAAAAAGTGATAGGACTTAATTTACCGTAGCATTGGCCTTAGTCTGGGTTATAATGTAATGCCTAACAGCAATCAGTGTGTCACAATAGGTCTACCATTAAACAAAAAAAAAAAAATCGTCTTTTTTTCCTTCCACCAATAAGATCTTAAAAAATTTTAATCAATGTTTTTAAGGTATTATTTGAGAAATTGAGAAAGACAATATTTTAACTTAAAGAAAATGTTTATGTTTTTAAATGCAATAATAATTTTTTTTCCTCAATTTCTTATTCAATACCTTAAAACTAATGGTTAGAAAAACTCAAAGCATACTTAACAAAAGAGAAAAACTCATAACAAAATCAGGAGTGGTAAAACTATCCAGGGAGGTCAATGTTCTAAAGCATATTTAGTATTCGATGTTAATTTTACTACATTTTTAATGTAAAAGAAGTTTATGCTATCGTTTAATCCTATGTTATTATACGCTATCGTTTAAAAATGTGCATTCCAACTGCTTGTATTTTGGAAAATGTGCACTTTGGCTCTTTGTTGATTTTTTCATCAATTATGAACAAAAATATTACACATTTAGGGTGTCGGGTTGTACATTTAGGAAAGTTGAGAGAGTCAATTTGCACATAACCCAAATTTCAAAGAGTATAGTGCACTTATTTGAGGTAAAGTGTATATTTGCGAAAATATAAATAATCAGGATGTACATTTTTAAAATATTAGAGATAAAGTGCACATGATTTATGTGTAATTAACCCTATAATTAACTAGTAGACATCTAGGAGCAAAGCTGATGCCACGAAATATGATCAATCAAAATCATTTGTTGAAAAGCAAGTCATCTTTTTGTTGTTCCTTCGTCAAATCTCCCAAATCTTTTCCAGTTTCAGAACCCTCTCCAACCTTTCAAATCAATGATATAGGAAGCAAACGTACAGGTAAGTCGGGGCTTTTCCTTAACCAGCATTTAATTATTTTTGCTAATTCTTTGCTCACCGTAACGAAAGCCTCGAATTGGAAGGTGAGTAACTTAAGATCAAGTACCGTGAAATTAATAGCAGCTGTGGAAGGAGGAATGTTGCATTCATCCTTATTCAATATGATACTATACCCAGAGACCAAATAGTTCCTATAGACCTATGACCGAACAAACATTTTGACGCTACTTTCCTTATCTCGCTAATATTTCTATGAGAAAAATAGCCGTGGGCAGTGGGCTTGAGACAGGCAAGTCATAGATTTCCTTTGAGTGTTCCTTTATTTTTTTGAGGTTGGTTACATTCACATGTGGTCCAATTTGTTCGATATAAATAGTTACAGATTGTCTATTTGTTTCAAAATATTAGCATATTTAACTTCACAGCTTAGCGTGAGCACCAGTATTGTATGAACAAGATTAACGAGAAATGTTATTTTGACATAATCCGTTTCATATTTCGGGTTGACATATCACCTGTTTATTATTGGATAGATGTGAGACCCAATCTAAATAAAGGTCACACCCTAATTAATAGTAGATGAATAATATGTTAACTCAAAATATAAGATAGACTATATCAAAATAATATTATTCAAGATTAATACATCAATGTTTTCTGTTGTATTGTGCAGCAAAAGAAAAAGGAGCCAGTTGATGAAAAGACTATGGTTTTTCTTTTTGGGTCTGAGATAGAACTATGCCTTTACTTTTTTGGTCAACAAGGCTATGGGCTTAGATAGGTTTTATTCCTTTGATCGATAGAATAGGCAACGTATTTATCATCACTTGGAATTAGTGGGTGGCTTAGACGGACTCTAGCTATTACCATTGGACTCTAGACCAGTATTCATGACACGAAGCACATTACTCAAATTGGGTGAGCCTTGGGTCTGCTCCCATTAATCATGGGCCAGGATCGCAGTAGTGACCATTACCTTTCGTTCTTTTTTTTTGGGACCAAACTATTTTTTTTTACAAAAAAAGACCAAATTCATTTTTTAACCCCTTTTGCTTTCAGTTTCAAAAAGTGTAATAAAAAAAATCATAATAATATTATTATTATTTTAATATATAAAAGCGAGTCATGTTTGTATGATACTGCCAACAGCAAGTTCATAGTTGCCAAACGTGGTGTCTTGTAGAAAACTTTGACATGTATCATTCCTCTCTTATTAGTGATTTAAATCATCATTATAAATTTATAAATTGTGCTCTCATGGTAAGCGTGTAATTATAAATTTTCAAAATTATAGAGACTGCTAGTTAGTGTAAAAGATTTTAACACAAACATCTAAATACATTTTACTATGTCAATTTCTAGACACAAATTAAGTCATAAATTTAATAAATTTAGAGGCGACTCCCTAAATATCTTGAAACAGAGTCCCATTATAAGATAAATCCTAGTAGTTACAATCAAAGCTCTCAAAGACTCCTTTCTCATCCCTTTCTATCATAATCAAATCCAAACCCAAGCTTCTTGCAACTCGAACCTCATTACCTACTACAATAATCTCGACCTTGAATGGATCAATCACACTGCTCTTAATTCTACATTTTGCTGCTACAAAGTTCCCTCATTAGTCTTGGATTACAACGCCCAAACCACAACCTTGCATTACTCACCAAGCGCATTTTTATCTTATTTAGGTCAGTAATCTTTTATGATAATCCTACTTGAGGTGAATTCTCAAGGGCCTAATTGTTATAGATGAGTAATTTTCATGTAAGAGGACTCTTTAATTACACTGATATACAATCGTCAAGATTGATCTTTGCCTACCTTATGAGATATGAATAAGTCAATGGCACCATAATTAGTAATATTGTAGTAACATATTTTTAATATTATTTTTTTAGATTTTTTTTAAATACCATCACATGCATTAATATATAAATCTCATCCATAAAATTTTATCTCCCATTTTTCTCCTCATATGAAACACACCTTAGGATTAATTTTTTTTAAAAATATTGCAACCAAATTATATTTCACTTAATTTACACACCATATCAACAAAGATTAGGTGCAATTGTAAATAAAATATACTCTCTAAAAAAATTAAAAATTGAATATCTTAAAGTTTAACTAATATTTAAGAATGCAATCTCTAGTTTTAAATATGGGCAAAATTTAGAATTACCTCAATTTGTGGTAGATCTATTTTTTTAACATTTATGGTAGATTTTTATATGTATTGTGGTCCAATGACTAAATGTCAATCACTTGGTGCTAATGTCTCATTTGGAATGAAAAGCAACAAAATTAAAAAGGCAAATTATAGGGATCTCCCCTAAGTTTCTTTGAAATTACACTTACCCCTACTAGTTTTTAGTATTGCACCCGACTTACCTATATTTTTAATGACCTTACAGTAACCTCCCTTGTCTATAATTGACCATTACCTCTGTTGCTACCACATGACACACACATGATCTTACGCAAATAATAACATGTGAAATCCCTTGTTTGGCCCTCAACCCCTTATAATTTCCCCTTTCTCTCCCCCTTTCTTCGTCTACAGCAAATCAATAGTTTCTGATCCAAATCCAATGTTTGCAACAATAGATCAAGAAAGAAAAACAAAGCACAGTAATTAAATTAAATCAAACCAAATCTAGCCACACCAAGAATAACATCATACAAAAGAATTTAACAAAAGAAACAAACTCCAGAGCAACCAATTCATGTTTTAGCAGCTAACCACAAATCAAAAACTCTTAAACAACTTCCAAACCAAAGCTCAAGAAGAGTTAAAGCACAAAATAAAAATTACTTAAAAAAAAAGACAAATCAGCCCTACCCCCCGTCTTCAAAACACCACCTAAACAATTTGCCCCTAAACTCAACAATTCAATTCACCGATTATAAGATGCTCCGCCATAGCTTCAGATCTAATTCCACATCCAACTCCCAAATTTGGACATCAAGAAGGCCCTCAATTCAACATCTTCCTGCAACTTGTCTCCACCCCGTCATGCCATTACTGTGGCGTTCCCAAATCTGTAGAAATGGCATTCACAACGCCATCGTCTCCACCAATTCATAACAGGGTTGGGGGGAATGGGGAGGTGAAGAGAAAGAAGGAGAGAAAGGGGCGGAGATTTGCATACCCACAACAGTGGTTGTGTGCAACGAGCAGAGGCTAGTGGCAGTGGCACATGACAGGTGCGGTGGCAAGGCAGTTGGGGCACAATGGGCGGTGCCTTCTACACAAAAGATGGGAAAAGAAGATAGTGTGATGAACATGAGAGACAGGGAAAAAGAGAAGGTGATGTAAGGGATGAAGAATTAGGGTTTTTTTTTATTATAAGAATAATCTGGAAAATTCATACGAGATAATAACGATGCTTAACACAGTTTGGTTGTAGGGGAGTCAAATATAATGTTAAAAACTAGAAGGGATAAGTGTAATTCCAAAGGGCTTTAGGGGATTGTATATAATTTTAAAATTACCACATATTCCTTATTTAAACTAAAAGTGCATCATTATGACTTTATGAGCTTAAGGGACGGCAGTTAGAGTACGAATTTCTCTAATCATAAAACAATAAAACATCAAAGATTAGTAGTTTTACGCACACTTAATTAGTTTAAGTCATTCAACATTTATTTTTTATATATAAAATTTTGAATTCGAATTCAATAAATAGAAAAAATTAGAGTTGAGAGAACTTAAACCTTATAATAGACTAACTTTTTTTTTGTATGGACTATCAGTATTTAAAAGTCTATTAAACTCTAATTAATTTAGTTTAAGTCGAGTCGGCCTATTATTGAAATAAAGTTTTCCCAATACTAATTATAATATATTAACCCGGCTTGAGCAAGGAAATAGTAATTTAGAAATAAATAAATGAAAAAATAAAACTATAAAATCACAGGAGGTGTGGTTTGGTTTGGCTGTCCTTGAGATTAAACAAAACGAAGCAGGATTCACGCGCGAAGCACGTGTACTGAAGCAGCGGTGAGCCAGTGAGGATATACACAAATAATAATAATAATAATAATAATAATAATAATAATAAAACAAGAGCGAGAAAGAGACCAATGGGTTTCACTTCACTTGACTAGTAACAAGTTAACCCATCCAGCGCCCCCAAAGTAGGCTGAGAAATTGTCTGCCCCCCCTCTTCTCTCCCTCTCCCTCTTCCACCTTTGGGAATGGATTCTCTCTCTCTCTTCTGCACCGGAGCCCTCCTCGCCGGCGGCCTTTACTGGTTCGTCTGCATTCTCGGCCCCGCCGAACAGAAAGGCAAACGCGCCATCGATCTGTCTGGCGGCTCCATCTCGGCCGAGAAAGTCCAAGACAACTACAAGCAGTACTGGTCCTTCTTCCGCCGCCCCAAGGAGATCGAAACCGCCGAGAAGGTCCCCGACTTCGTCGACACATTCTACAACCTCGTAACGGATATCTACGAGTGGGGGTGGGGCCAGTCCTTCCACTTCTCCCCTTCCATCCCCGGCAAGTCCCACCGCGACGCCACGCGCCTCCACGAGGAGATGGCCGTCGATCTCATCGAGGCCAAGCCCGGCGACCGAATCCTCGACGTCGGATGCGGCGTCGGCGGGCCCATGCGTGCCATCGCAGCCCACTCGCGCGCCAACGTCGTGGGCATCACGATCAACGAGTACCAGGTGAACCGGGCCAGGCTCCACAACAAGAAGGCCGGGCTCGACTCGCTCTGCGAGGTCGTGTGCGGCAATTTCCTCCAGATGCCGTTCCCCGATAACAGCTTCGCCGGCGCGTACTCGATCGAAGCCACGTGTCACGCGCCGAAGCTGGAGGAAGTGTACGCGGAAATCTTTAGGGTTTTGAAGCCCGGTGCGCTCTACGTATCGTACGAGTGGGTGACGACGGACAAGTACAGAGGGGATGA
This sequence comes from Pterocarpus santalinus, assembly GCA_031439595.1. Taxonomy (NCBI): domain Eukaryota; kingdom Viridiplantae; phylum Streptophyta; class Magnoliopsida; order Fabales; family Fabaceae; genus Pterocarpus; species Pterocarpus santalinus. The sequence goes on from CM062529.1 coordinate 2,141,249, forward strand.
CGCTGAACACGTGGAGATCATTCAGGGGATTGAGAGAGGGGACGCGTTGCCAGGGCTTAGGAGCTATGCGGATATTGCGGAGACGGCGAGGAAGGTGGGGTTCGAGGTGGTGAAGGAGCGGGATCTGGCGAAGCCGCCGGCGCAGCCGTGGTGGAGCCGCCTGAAGATGGGTCGGATCGCGTACTGGCGGAACCACGTTGTGGTGACTGTTCTGGCGGCGCTGGGGATTGCGCCCAAAGGGACTGTGGATGTTCACGAGATGCTATTCAAGACCGCTGACTATTTAACCAGAGGGGGTGACACTGGGATTTTCTCCCCGATGCACATGATCCTCTGCAGAAAACCCGAAGCACCTCCTCCTCCATCGTCCTAGTCTTAGACAGAAGACAAACTTTGAGGTAAACTGAAAACCTCGTAGCCTGTTTCACTGCCTCCGCTGCCATTACTCCCATCTCTTCTTCGTTTTCATTTTTATTTTTATTTTTTTTATAATTTTCGATTTAACTTATTGTTATTACTATGAACTTGGTGTAATTTGGTTTTTGAGACCTCTAATTTTAGTTTTTCAAGTGTTGGGGCAGTCGCCGTATAATGGATTCTTGAGAATGTCTCTCTTGATATATATATCTATATATTTTTTTTATTTTGCATTTCTTTCAGTAAAATTTATTTAGTATAAGTAATGTTTGATTGAGATGGTTTTGGTGTTAATGAAGAATTTTAATTTGCGTATTAAGGTGAGGAAGAAATTGCTTCGGTTATCAGATTGATTGATTCTCAAATCTAGCCCATCAAAAATAAGACTTCTGACTCAATACGCTGGTTGTTAAAGATAATTATTAGATTGAATTAGTTCTTTAAAATAAGTATTCGCGTCGCGGTGGGCTAAGATCTATGGTGTGTGAGGTTTGAAAATGAAATATGAGAAGAGTTGTACACAAGCTGCACATGTTAGATGGCCACATTAGCGTGCGCTTAGGTGGCGACCACTAATGCTAACTTTAGACTAGTAACGTAACGTGGTTATGCTTGTGCTTTCTGAGGTCTGAATCTGGCCCTGATGCGTTGTTGTGTTGCTTTTGTGGTTTTACTCTTGTCACGTTGTGCGTGGATTTTCACTTCTGAAGGCCGACGGGCCACAGATACAACGACATCTGGCCCGCACTTGCTTTGGATCTGCCAATCTTTTTTGGTGTTCCCGTGACGCTTGTTGAGCGTAGGTAAAACCCAGATGATCTTTTCGAGAAGAAAAGCACCTTTGTTCTTTCCCTGGAGAATTGATGCAGAACATGGTAATTATAGTGTGTTTGGTTTTACTTGTGTGGAATTGATTTTAGAGAAAATTGATTATATAGAATTGATTTTGAGGTAAAGTAATTTATATTTGATAGTTATTTTAAGAGTGATTCTGATAAAAAGTAAAAAATTATCACTTCTTTTAGAATCAATTCTAAATATCAGAATTAATTTTAATAATTAGTACCCAAATATGTTGAAGCAAAACCACAATTGATTCTACTCCCTCAATCAATTGTGGCTGGTTGTAACGCACAACCAAACACACGCTTAGTAAAGTCATATTTCCTAAGTGGGAAAAAATGGTAATCGATTGATTCGAATGGATCAATTCTCCATATGCAAAACTGATTTATTTGGTTTTAAATGTCTTTTTTTTATCATCAATACCAAATCAATCCAAACTATAAACATTCCTACCCTCTAAACTTTCACATGGGCTGTAGTTAAGTGGTCGGGATTTGATCCCAACATGTGTGTTCTCATTCTTGTTTAGGTGTAATACAGCATCTATGGGGGGCAAAAGAGATGCGGGGATTAAATGGGTGTGTTTTAACGTATTGTACTTTCAATCAATGATGCTGATTAATCATGACAAAACGATCTTTCATTTTGTGAGGCTAGTTAATGATATTATGTTGTTCCAATTTAGGCTATCTTTGGTTGTTAAAATAAAACACGTAGAGCTAAGAAATAATAATATGTAGTTGTTAAGTTTTATGCATAATTTGCGCAATAGTATTCTATGTAATGTTACATTGTCCGGGGAAAAGAAAGTATAAATCATAAATATAAAATAAATTTTTATGAACATAACCCCTAGAATTCATGACCAAACCTAACTAATACCAGCCGTATATTTGAATCCGAAACCAGTCTGTGTTCGTTTTGGGCTTGGCCCACCTGTCAATAGTAGTTTCTCCACTAAAATTTTTATGCTGTGACTATTGTTATTGAAAAAAATAAAATAAAGCTAAGAATGTTGTAGAGAAAATGACTTAAACTCTAATAATAAGTGTAAATGATAAAATCTTTAAATAATAGAAATGGATTAACATGTTATGTAAAGCGGATAACTTAAATAGTCTTATTATTTAAACTTATATTTTAGGATATCAAAAGGACAGTACATTCTCAAATGTAGTATGGGGATAAATAGTGTGGGCCTAATTCAACAAGGGGGTTTGATTCTCTCTATCTGCTGCATGTGTTGTCAATTTTGTATATACAACAAAATTCCTTAAAATCACAATTAGATTAATCTTTGGTTGATTTAAGTGATTTTATAATTATTTTTTTCAAAATCTCAGATAGAAGTATTGTAAAAAAAAAAAAAATTAGTACTACAAGAACTTTGCTGCTATAATAAAGACAATGGTTGTTGTTGTTAAAAAAAAAAAATCACAATTGGAGACTCTCCAAACTATATCAATAGAACATAGAACAAATCAAATAGAAAGAAAAAAGTTTAAACTGACAACTTCTTCTTTTAAAAATATTTTTCGAGACCCTGATATTTTTTCATCTCAAGCAGAAGATTCTCAACCTTATGTAATTTTCAGATATCGCTGACCAGAAAAAATATAATATACCTTTCTAGAATTACAAATATTTTTCACCAATGTTTTCTTTCTCACCATATATATATATATATGAAAGTTGTCCGAAAAAATCTATAGAAGTTAACATAAATAAAGCTTGTTAAGAGAATCAATGCAATTTATATTTTTAAGCCACTTGGAGTACCACCAGAGGTACTACTGATTGTGTTCCTTGGAAGATCGTCTTGGATTCGAATTTTGATGGTGGCCCTTTAACAGGCTATCTATAAGTATTGATGCAAACTATTGTTGACCTGTAAATAAAAAGTAGGGTAAATTGTATTTACCCACTTCCAAATTTAAAAAAATTATGATTAATCCCATTTTTCTTTTTAAATTGCATCTCACCCTAGACCCATATAGCATTTAACGGTGTTAAAGGAATATTTGAACAGAATATTCTACCTAACCAAGACAAATTATAAAATTTAAAAAGTGAGAGAGAGAGAGAGAGAGAGAGAGAGAGAGAGAGAGAGAAGTTGTTGCAATGGCTTTTGACTTTGGTTCATGCTCTTTTCTACCGAAGATCCCTGTCACCTTGATTTAAATCATCTATAGCGCAATATCAAAGTAAGACATGATATTGAGAGAAAAGGCAATGAATAAAATATGAGAAATCTTACTTACAACCAAGAAAATTACATGGAACAACTATATATACATGAGAAATCTTACTTATGACTAAGAGAATTCATTGCTCTTCAAGTTGCTCCTTTCTCTAGTTGTTTCTTCTGGTTGCTTGTCAAGTTGCTCATTTTTATAGTTGTTGTTGCTTTATGTTGCTCTTCTAGTTGGTAATCTTTTGGTTGCTCTATTACAACACAACAAACACGAACTTCTTCTTCCAAATCCACAATATCCCATGTCAAATTTTCACAAATCATGCCACACTCATTCCTTATTCACCTGTCAAAATCCCAAACCACCCCTCTTTATCAATCTACATCGATTGTTATTTTAGCTACCCATATAGGTCCATTATCCATTATTCTATGCACCTCCTTGTTCTCTTCTATCTCATTTTATTTTCTTTTATTCTCATGTTTCCTTACTTCCTTTTCCCATGCTATTTGTGTGCTTTTTTTATAGTTTTTAGGTTAATGCAGGCTATTCTCATGAAACAAATGTAAATTTTTGGCTGATGGCATAACCATGCACCGAGTGAAGGTGGCATACGTGAGTGAGTGAAGAACCAAGGGAACTAGGCTCAAAAACTGAGACTTGAAATCTACGAAGATGGCAAATTAGGTGGTGAAAGTGAAAAGGGATACGATTGTGGCATGCTTAACTTGCCTACTCTGTAGCAAGTTGTTCAATACGAACTCATGAACCAAAGCCAAAAGCCATAAGGGACTCTTTGACATATAACTTGAGGTAGGTAGGATGTGTTTATTTTTGTCTCTATAAAGAGTAGACTATAGTTAATTTTTTAACCATATAGTCGTTAAGAAAGAAAAACTAATATAAATGTTTGTCTCTTTCCATGGGTTTGGGACAGAGTGTAATTTAAGAAGAAAAATGAGATTAATTACAATTTCTATAAACTTAAAAGGAATAATTTTATCCTAAAATATATTATTTATACTCAATTTTGTAATTTATTTTAAGAGATATATTAAGATGTCTCTCAACGTAATTGAGAGTAGATCTCATTTTTTTTTTCAAGTAATTATTAAGGGACACTTTAACGTGTCCTAATATATTTTGGAACAAAAGGACTTTTTTTTTGGGAAAAAGTCGATTATGAGTTATAATGTGTAAACAATGTGAGCTACAAGCCAAGCGTGGGGATATTATATTTTATCAGTGGCATTCTTCCTACTTCACTCTTGCTCTTCCCTAGCTAATCCGTGTTATCCGTGGAGAGCCAACTACTATAGCTACTCTACCATAGCTCTCTCTATCTCTCAGTTCCCTTGTCCTCTCCATCAATTCCATGGTAACTATCACCAATTTCATATTTAATGCCCCCACCTCCCTTTCCTCACACCCTAAGCTCCTTCCTTTTCGTTCCCATTCTTCCGTTCCTTTTCTGACTGCACATAATTCTCCACCAACAAGACTCGGAGCCTCTCACTAGATCCATTTCATTACAAAAGCCACGGCCGCCTCAGGCACGAGGAAACTAGAAAGCGATGAAAGAGTTAAGCAAGTCCATAGCATCGAAGAGTTCGACGAAGCGCTTCGATTGGCCAAAGACAAACTTGTAGTGGTAGAATACGCTGCATGCCACAGCTTCCAGAGTAGCTAATTATACCCTTTCATGGTGGATCTTAGCAGGACGTGCAGTGACGTTGATTTCATCCTGGTAGTGGGTGATGAATCAACAAAGACCAGAGAACTCTGCAAGAGAGAGAAAGTTGAAAAAGTCCCCTACTTCAGCTTCTACAAGAGCATGGAGAAAATCCTCGAAGAGGAAGGTATTGGTCCCGATCAGCTTGTTGGGGATGTGTTATACTACGGTGACAACCACTCTGCTGTGGTGCAGCTGCTTAGCAGGGAGGACGTGGAGAAGCTGATTGAGGACCATAAGGTTGACCGCAAGCGCATCGTTCTCGATGTGGGGCTCAAGCATTGTGGGCCGTGCGTGAAGGTGTATCCGACGGTGATTAAGCTGTCAAGGCAGATGTCTGATACGGTGGTGTTTGCACGGATGAATGCGGACGAGAATGACAGCTGCATGAAGTTCTTGAAGGACATGGACGCGCTGGAGGTGCAACCGTTTCTGTTCATTAGAGGCGGTTAGATTCAGGGAAGGTATGTGGGTTCGGGTAAAGGAGAGCTTATTGGGGCAGTTCTGAGGTACCAAGGGGTGCGCGTAACTTACTGATTAATTGTATGCTATCATGCTAATTAATAGGTTGATTGAAGTTGTAAGAAACAAACATGGCCAAAGCATAATGCGTGGACAATTAGGCACCTTAAATTTTGGGGAATTCTTTTGGTCATTTGTATTTTACTGATCATATACCTGTGACATTTGAGAGCGAATGAATACACTTTTTGATACCCGCCTCCCACTCTTTAACATGGAGAAGGGTAGAACAACCAGGCAAAGCACTAATTACCCTGGGGCTGAGGGGAACTCACTGGAAAACATGTTGACTTCTTTGCAGGCATGCGGGACGTTATTTTTTCGAACATGATAGTGAATGTGAATGTAAAAAGCAAAAGGAAATTGCTGAAGTGTATGAAAGGATTTTACACGAAATGACGTGCGAAAAAGTTAGTCCTGTGCAACTAAAATGCGTTTTGATTGCAACGGTTTTTTTCTCTCCTCCTTATTAGAGGAGTGTTATTTATACCACTCTTTATTATCGACACCCAGATATTCAGAGACAAGATTAGAAAAAAAAAAAATAAAAAAAAAGTAAAAATAAAAAAAAAAAGGGGAGAAGAGAGAGTAGAGAGATAAATACATGATATCAAAATATGTCAATTAGTAGTATGTACAAAAAATATTTCTCTCCCTTCAAACATGCAGACCCGACCCTGATTGGTTGTAAACCAATTCGTGACATTTTGACGAAAGTGATTCGTGCCACTAAGCAATGCTGAAAACAAAATTCGGTAATTGACTCGATATCTATCAATTACACAAACCTTAAATTTTAGTGCATTTGACTAGTTTCCTTCAATTTGTAGTCTTTGGTTGTGAGTTTGTTTGCCATTCGTTTTGCAAGTAAAATTGCGATGGTAAAAACCATCGCAAAGTGGTATTCTATTTTCACAACTGTGTTTTTATGATTTTGATTATATTTTATACTTTGATTTTAGTGTGTGACTCTAATACTTAAAAAATAAAAGAGAATACAATAAGAGAAAAAATCAAGCTACCTTTTTTGTCAAAGTCTCAAGGTGGGTCGTGAAGAAATTAAGCTACTTTCAATCAAGAAGAATCAAACGTAATAGATAAAGTTGATTCTTGGGCTTTATTAATATAGTGCTTTTATATTCGAAGACGTATCTTACATCAAATATTATATAGAAGCCCAATTCAGGCAATTCTTATGCCTTTCTGCCCCTATGGGCATGAATGGTATTGCGCTCGCGGCAAACGCTAGTTCTGAGTCCGATAGCTTCACCGAATATTCTATTTAAAATTGACTTTCTAAAACTAGCTTGTAAGTTATAACGATGTGCATATTATACCGTCTAAAATTATAACAATGGCTGTAATTAAAACTCTAACGCGTAACATCTATACTTAATTTATACTAATAGTTAACATGGATTATTATTATTATTATTATTTTAAATGGTGCAGTGCAACGTACGGTTTCATGATTCGAGTTTTTTTTTAAATAAAGTCCAAAGCAGTTTAATGCGCTTACACCTTACTAAGCTAGCTGGCGAGGAATTCATTTGTGTGTATTCGCTTTTTCGGATACAAATACAAATACAAGTAATACTGTAGCAGAAACCAAGTATGGCTAGTAGAACTGTAATTTCAACAAAATTTGACGCGACCTCGCAACCACCTTCCGCGTCCAATTGTAAACATTGCTGGAATTTGTTATTAATTGCGGCAACTGCCATGAGTAGGACTGGAGAGTGGAGATCAACAACTAGCCAGCTAGTTGAGCTGTAACTCCGTCGATTAGTTATTTATTTGCTAGAGTAGGAATAATTAAATCTTTAATTAATTATTTATTAAATAACAGTTTTACCCTTAAACCTATTAGTATTTTATTGGACATACAATGATATATTACTCGTCACATTGCCCATCTCCTCTATTGCTTGCCATTGCAAGGTTCAAAACTTAAGATGTCTCAACGAAAGAAAGATTTCTTACCAACCTCAGCTGCAGAACATGTGTTATCTACGATTATAAAAGATGTTATGCAGAAGTAGTGCCGAACTTGATCCTCGTGTGTTATCTACAGCTGTAGAACTGTCAGTTTAGCACATAACAAGCCCCATTCTCAAGTGTGGCCATAATATCAAAACAAAGTGCTATATGTTATGAAGGAGATTGGACAAAAGTGATGTACGAATTACGTGGTCAAATCAAAATAAAGAAAAAGCTTTAATGGGCCCCGCATTACCACACAAGCCGTGAGTGGGTGTGTACAACGCATAGAAAGCTTATCTTCGCACGCCGTTTCACGAATTTAATTCCTAGCAAGAAGCATTTTTCATATCCAAACATAAAAGGATACAAGATACATAGAAAAAGAAAATATATCAAGGAGAATCCACATTTTTGTAGTGAATTGTAAAATTTATTAAATAGTTATAGTCCTTTTTCTTCAAGATTAGAACAATAAATCTGTAATATATTTGATATTGGAGGTAATACAAGAAAAAAAATAATATAACCCTTTCTATTCTATTCCTTTTCTCTAAAATTTCTAAACAATGAAGTGGTATCTTAATTATTTCATTTCATCCTTAAATATTCAAGTAATGGAGAGAGAATTTTATTCCATTCTATTTTATTCTAATCCCCTCTATTTCATTTCATTCAATTCCATTCCATCTATTATTAATTATCCAAACATAACCTTAAAGATTTTGGCTACACCCTGTAATTAGTTATTTATGTTAACTAACCACATCCTTGTTGCTTCCAAATTCGTGCTCGAAGTTAACCAAATTCATAACTATTGATGACATGTTGGATCTTTGAAATTTGAACAACAAAATTCAATTTTGATGAGATCACAAGGTATCTCTTTAGAACTAACTCATTTAATTTAAATGATTTATATGAGACATTTTTGTTCTATTAAGCAGAAATGAAAAGACTATGCAATATTTTTATAATAATTGCTTTTTTAAATTCGAATTTACATATCAATTTTAGAGTATCAAAATTAGTCATCATCTCAACTTACTTTTTATGAATAAGGAAATTTAAATTAGTTTCACAAAACGTTTTGAGCAACATATATCTTTGTTTTAACAGAATTTGGATATAATCATAACTTTAATACCATATATTTTAAAGAAAATGTTTCTAAAACTCTATCAAAATGTATAAATAGGTATGAGACACTGTATATTAACGTTAACGTAAAGAGTATCAAAATGCACGTACATTATTGCGATGAAATAATTGGATAGTATAGAGGTGTTATATTTGATATCAAGTTTTGATTTACAAATACTAGAACTCATATTTTATACATATAAAATACATGAATATCACGGCATGTCGCCAATTACATTTTTCCTAAATTCAATTTTAGTGTTCTGCAGAGCAAAATGATTCAATAAACGAAACTAAATAGACCATATTAAAAAAAAAAAAAAATCTTCAGTACAATGAGCAAAGGATCAGTGTCAAATCAACGTATATTCAATTGAAGAGGCCTAGGCGGTGCCATGGTTCTTCTCTTCCATAGATTAATCTCTTTTCGTGGCTTCAAATTAAGCACAACCCCATCACCAACGCCACCACCAACCAAGATAGGTGCAGAGAAAGGGATTTTGACGTCCTCATCCTCTTCCTCAGCATCACTCTCCACTCTGTCGTCATCCGAATAGCAATCATCCATCTCCTCTGGCGCCACTTGCTGAGCCTTCCAATCAAAATTAGCAAAAGCGTCGCGTCCACTTGCGAACCGCTTCATCTGACTCACACGCGGTGCCTTGTCCGCAAGCGCCTCCTTATTATCTTGATCAGGCGCGGAAGCACTGGATTTCCTCCCCACAGACAATTTTGGCTTCACCCCATGTAATAACATCCTTTGAAACGTGGAAACGTGCTTATTCTTTACCTCTATGTCCCTTGAAGCGGACGATGATGCGTCGGCTTTCTTGGTCTGTTTCTTCTTGCTCTTGATCTGTCCCATGCACGAGATTTTTGGTGAAGTGGGTTCTTGATCATCAATGCCTTTTCTATCACCGTTGGGTTTTCTTCTAGCTTCATTAGGAATCATAGACACAATAGGGCCAGAGAATCCCTTGTTGGCATGATGCCTGTGCCATCTGGTTGCGTTATCTTGTCTTGATTTGTGAGCCCTACCTGGGCTGAAGGGAGGGTTTTGAAATGTCACAGCGACTGCTGCTGCTGCTTTTGGCAGTATCTTGAAGATCTTGTTCTTCAGCTTGAGCTGTTTCTCCATGACAAAGAGTTGTGTGGCTTGAGAGATCAATGGAAGCTAACAAAATGGTTGTAATCTGACTTTTCTGTATGTCCTAATGGGGTGGACTATCTTAATATATCTTGGATAATTGGATTGTTGAAGAAGGTTAACGAGTGAAACTTACAATGTCTTAAGAAAGGGTTACGATATTGGGAGTTATTATATATTTGATTTTGTCAACAAAGGTGGGAGACGGAGAAAGGGTATGGTCAAATAAAAACGGTGTGACTCGGCAAAGAACGCTCCTCGCTTCATCCAATACACGTATGTTACACAGCCATATTTATTTATTATAATTCTGAAACAGTTTGCGGCATTTTCTTTATGGTAATAATAATGGAAAAAAGGTCGCGGTTGATGCATGATGCTGCAGGGTGGTGTTTTCTTCATCACCGTTGCTGAGCCCGCAAAGCATTACTATTACATAAATCAACCTAACCTTATATGGTGCTGTTTGTGCGCCTTGACTTGGTTTCGTCTTATTCTGACTTGTTAAGTTTTGATCTAATCATCGGACATCACACATGGCTTTTAAAATAAAATAAGATAACGACAAACAAAATGTCTAGGTAAAATAAACACACAACTAGAGTCACCACATAAACGTGGATTTTAAAAGAAGAGAAATATTTTTTGAACATATTATGTATAGATATAGTATGTGACATAGTATATTTATATGAGTGTGGGTGAATATTGAGGTACACATATATTGAGATAAGGTAATAAATTATATATTTATATAAAAAAATATTATATTTAGATATCCCAAATAGTGGACCAAATAACAGCTCTCTTAAAAGAACAAGTGTGAAATCAGATTTCCAATTAAAGGCCGTCGACACTTGACACCGATAGCACTACCTCCTTCATGGATGGCATTGAGTACCGACACGGCTAACTGAGCACGTGCATATCCTTGTAAATCAACAACCCATTTGACCATTAATCACGCATTGAATAATGCATAACAACAATTTTTTTTCCCCAATAGGATCTAACATTTTATACGAACAACAACCCAGTAAGGAGTAACGCTGTAAACTAATATCATTTAACGGCTCTGTCTTCTATGCACTTCGCGGTCCAAGATGCACTATGCACCTTTGTGATTGTAGCGCATTAGATGGTGGAGATTTGTGAGGTATATCAATATATCAATTATCTATGATGCACTATAGTAATATATTAATTTTTTAAAAATTAAAAAATATAATTAAATATATTTTAGAAATTAATTTTTATACACTGATAGTATAAAATTATATTGATAGAATAAAATTATACTGATAAAATTTTTATAATTTTTAGAAATTAATTTTTATATATTAATAGTGTAAAATTATATTGACAGTATAAAATAATTTTATACTGTCAGTATAATCAAAAAATTTTATCAGTATAATTTTATTTTATCAGTATAATTTTACTCTATCAATATAATTTTACATTAATAGTATAAAATTCTTTTATACTGCTAATATAATTTTACACTATCAGTATATGATAATTAATTTTTTAAATATATTTAATTATATTTTTAAATTTTCTTAAAATTAGATATTATTACAGTGCATCATAGGTGATTGGTGCATCGATACACCTCACAATCTCACCATCAGATTACAAGGTGCACCATGCACCTTGACCAGCAAAGTGCACTGTAGATGGCGCCTCATTTAACTGGCATATACTGAATTAAAAGCATGCTTGGTAATCGATTAAATTTGAGAAATAATTGTTTTTGTTTAACATGAAACGGAAAAACAGCCAAGTCTTACTAGCATCTAAATATATCGCAGCTTGCTTAACTTCAAGGCACTTTTGCAGTTTACCACCGTAGAATTAGAAATCAGGTTATCAACGCGGCCAAGATATCATCTTCATTCGTATCATTCATCTTTGTATCAGTAAATCTGGGCAAGGTTTGGGGGACCGGTTCACATCTCACTGCTAGCATTCCCTCCTCCTACATAGAATAGCATCTCCCAGTCTCATTCCAATTATACCAAAACTTTTTAGCAATTCTTTGAACAACAGGGACATTCTGCTAATATGCATAATATACATTGTTTCTCAGTCCAACTCTTTCCATGGCTTCTTCTAAAGCAAAATTTAGCGGTTCAGAATAATAAATAGCAGCCAGTATAGATGCAAGTAGTGAGGAAACAGAAGTTTAAGCCTCAAAAGAGCCAGTTTTGGATGCCCATATTGACTTAACACCTTATAAATTTGGCAAACTTACAATTACAAAACAAGTGCTCAACTGAATACCCTGCCCAGCAACAAGAAATCATCAATTACAGGCACGATGAAGAGCTTCAAACAACATTTGCACCATTTCTTTCAAGAACACCTAAACTTTCAGCCATAAATCAAATTATAGATCACGGCTATCAAGTTAATTAATCAAATTCACTTAAAAAAAAAAAACTCCAACCAAAACCTTAACTAGCTAAACCATCAGTACAAACTAGGACATCGTTTACAGTTGTCAATTAGAGCCTCCAAGTAGAAAGGAAGAAGGCGCGCGACTTTGTATAATGAAAAACCCTCTTTTTGTGTGACTCCCAGCAATAAGCAAATAATACCGCTGTTTTGTAGTCATGTATGGAAGTTCTCTTATTCAACTCATAGATGTGACATATGAAGCTACTTCTACAAAGGGCGAGAGACAAATCCCCTGGCAACCATCTTATCCACCAACTCCTCATGCAGTTTAAGCTGTCCTGCCTTCCTCAGCAGCTCTAGAACCGTTTCATAAACTGATAGATTAGGTTTTAGCCCTTTCTCTTCGACCATCTCCTTCATAAACTTGTAGGCATTGTTCCAGTGCCCCTTTTCACAATAAATTGAAATCAAAATTCGGTAAGTATTCACATTAGGCTCAACTTGATTCTCATCCATTTCCTTCTTCAATTTCAGAACCATATCAATAGATTTTGAGTCAGCAAACATTCTCATCAGTATATTATAAGTCAATGTATTAGGCTGGCACTTCAGTTCCTTCATTTTAGCATGCATCCTGTGAGCACCATTTACATCATGTAACTTAGCTATGCATCCAAAAATTGAATTGAACGTGGACGCATTAGGTGCAACCCCTTTCTTAACCATTGAATTGAGAACTTTCACAGCTTCTTCAAGATTCTCATCTCTGCAACGACTCTCTATGAGGAAATTATACGTAATCGTATCAGGAGGACAACCAAGCCTCTTCATCTGATTGTAAACTTGCAAGATCTTTTCAGTCCGTCCAGCCTTCACATGAACCCGCATGAGACTATTAAAAGTAACCGCATTAGGATCACAACCTGCATCAATCATCTCTGAGAAAACATCATGAGCACGAGCAATCTGGCCGCAACGACACAGCGAGTCGATCACAATGCTGTAAGTATAAACATTAGGCTTGATTCCAGCCAACTTCATATCCCTGAAAACCTCCTCAGCTTTTGATATATTACCAGCCCTGCACCAACCGTGAACTAAGCTAGTGTACACTATAACATCAGGCTCAAACCTGTGCTTGAGACTATCAAAAAATGATTGAGCTTCAATTGCCCTTCTCTTCCTGCACAGGCTACTAATCACAATTGAAAATGCTACCTTATCAGGGGTGCAACCATAGTCCTCCATACGATTAAAGCCGTGCACCGCCTCCGCAGCCAATCCGGCTCTCACGTATCGCCGGACGAGGATAGAGAACGTGTCTATGGTTATTTCAACGCCGCGAGCTTTCATCAAATCGATCAAATGCCACGCCAAATCGAATTGCCTCAGCTTTCCCGCGAGGTCGATCATTTCGTTGTAGGGCTCAGAGGAGGAGGGGAAGCGCTCGAGCGTAGTGGCCCAGTTGAAGAATGCGAGGGATTGGAGGAAGGGGATGCCGTGGCGGACGCCGCCGCATTTCTCGATCACCCTGCGGGCGATGGAAGGGGAAACTGCGTGGGTGGCGGAGATTTTGGAAAAATCGATGGAGAGATCGGGTATGGTGAGATTGGGGGTGGGTGTAGTGGCGTTAGGGTTAGGGTTTTTGCGGTAGTGGTCCTTAATCAGTGCGTGGAATTTGTCGGCTATGAGGGTTTCTTCAGGAGATAGGTTAGTATTTCGGGCAGTTTCGGTGGTCTCGTTTGTGTCATGTTGGAGATGAGCTTCTGAAACTAAAGCTGACAAGGAAGAAGAAGAGGAAGAAGAAGAATACAGTTTGAAAGTGCGAGGTAAGAGGGGGGAGAGAGAGCGGTGCAAGCGTACCCTTGAGTTGATGAAGGCCATGGGTGAAGCTGTTGATTGATGCAAAAGGCAGTGGGCTTCAGTTGGGTCTTGCACTTCAAAGTGCAAAGCAGTGTGTCAGCGACGCCGTGGTGCTCGCTTCGTCTGCTCCGGTGACTCTTGAAATTGGAAGTGAAGAAGGCATTCCCGGGTCGAGTTATTGGCGGCCCATTAGAGCGGCAACGCCCTCGCACCACACTATTGTTAGTATGGATTGTTTCTGTTCCACTTTTGGCCGTTGGGGTAAAATGACGTCCCGGTATATTTAGATGTTCACATTTACCTTCCCCTCCCCCTAAACACACAAAAACAAACACAAAAACACACAAAACAAACAAACAAACAAACAAACAAACGTTTACATTTACTATCTTATATCACAATCCCCCCCCCCCCCTTTCTTTTTTTTTTTTTTTTATATCTGGATCTTATATCTTTTTCACCATTTCTGTGAACAATATTAAAATAGAAATTGGAGCAGGTAATTTTTTTTATGTTAGAAATTAGAATAGGTATTTCTTCTGATATTTTGTCCTTAGTATAATTTTTTATCAGTTTAATAATCGATTGAATATGAGTCACTCGTAACAAAAATTAAAAATATATAATTTGTAGTAAAATATGAAAGTGAATCAGTAATTTCTTCTCTTTTTATTTTTGTTTTTTTCTCCCCCGTGAAACGCAGAAGGTTGGTCATAAATAGAGAGAAGGTATCGTTGGAGAGAAACATTTTAAATTTTGTGGACCAGGCCTAATACAGTAGCAAATTGGGCTTCAGTCCAGACCCAATTAATGTAAGATGAGAGAGAGAGAGAGAGAGAGAGAGAGGGAGAGAGGGGGTGGATTGGTTAGGCTCCGACGGGGGGAATTTTCCAAGGAGAAATGACCGGAAAGCTGCGAATATGGCGACGCATATCAGTTGCTATGAAGCGCGCAACTTCTTTCGGCTCCGCATGTAGCCAGTGCCTCTTGCACGATGGCCCAGACACCTTTGAGGAGCTTCTTGATAGGCATTTAGTGAAGAAGGAAAAGTCCCTAGACGATGACGAAGAGGAGTTGTTGAATCGGAGAAAGCTCACCACCACTCGGCGAGAAGCACTCAGTCTGTACCGGGACATTCTTCGGGCCACCCGATTCTTCATGTGGCCCGATTCCAGGGGCGTGCTGTGGCGTGACGTCCTCAGAGCGAACGCGCGAAGGGAGTTCGAAGAGGCCAGGTTCGAGAAGGATCCCGAAATCGTCACCCGATTGCTTATTGGAGGCCGTGAGGCTGTCCACTCCGCTCTCGATAAGCTCGCTGAGAAGCAGAGGCAACAGATTGACAAGGAACGTGGCGGTGGCGCTGGTTGAACACACACCCATTTATTTATTTAATTGGGTCATTCTTTTCTGAAGCATGTAAGTGAAAATCAAGATTGTTGTTATGTGCTTTCCTTAGTTTCTTTTTCTTCTTTTTTCTGCAATAATAAGCAAGTAACTGAAAGCGTTGTTCGAGATGGAATTAGTTGTGGGATTGATTTTGGGTATTAACTTGTCGAGAATGCCAAGAAATAGTCTAACTTTGAAATTATTATATCCTTGTTTCTGACCGGAGCAATTGTTATGTTAATAAGTCATAAATCCTGATAGTGAAGGATTATATCAGTCACAAATTCGCATTATCTGGGCTCTGACACATGGTATTTCAAGAGAAATGGACCTCTTGCCAGTCACTTGTTTTTTTTTCAGTATAAATCATTGGTTCATGGTTATTGTCAGCTCACCTCAATTCGTTGCTTGAACAATGAACACTCTTGTACTTGTGACTTGTGAGTTCTTTAATTTGCTTGTCCTTCCAGTTCCAGATATCACTAGTTCAAGGTATTCATACTTCGTCTATTATCTAAATCTCAGTTACAAGACAGAAAGAAAAACTGTGGCCTATGGACATGGAGGCATCAGGCAACTCAGTCATCTGATCTATGGTGATTAGGAGTCTGGGGTTTGAGATATTTATGCAAACAAATGTTGAAACTTTGGTTCTGGAAGTTCTTTTATCCTGTGGACATGAACATACAGTTCATTGTCACCTGGAGGTATTTCGATAAGTATAATAAGATTATGTCTTCTGTTGTAAATATGTTGTATAAGATAACTACAATTTTTGCTAGTTGAAATGTCTAATATGCTAACATACAAACATGTTTAGGGAGAGGGATGCAATTTTGGGTTTTTCTCAGTTGATTTATAGGAATATGTACTGTACATTGAGTTCCGAAGACGTAGAAGCAAATAATATGGAAGCTTTAGATATGACCTATAAACATTTGGCCTAAGATAGTTACTAAAAATGCTAGATTTGATTAGTCACAGACATTTGGCCTAGGATAGTTACTAAAAATCCTAGATTTGATTGGTCACAGGAAAATTGACTGAAGTCTATTTTTTGTCTAATACTTTTTAACATCTGCTCCGTGCTAGAGTTAGCTGACATTTCTATTGGAAATTTAAAACGCTTTAATATTTTTTTTTTCAAGTTTTAGTACTAGATATAACAGCTCTAATCTTTCAAACCGAAACCTAATTGTTGGTATTTATTTATGTTCTAGCATTTGGCTTGTTGTACTTGTACCGTTTCATCTCTTTACAATTAACTGGATCTAGATTCTAGTGATTTCGCTGTTCATACTTTGTTGGAGATTTTTCTTGGACAATGCTATGTAATTGCTTATGCGTTCAGAGTAAAGTATTAGCTGTTTCCTCCTAATTGAATTGTCAATTGCGGATACACATGTATCCTTGCTATACTGAAACGACTTCCATTATAGGTGAGAAAAGGTTGATGATTACGTAGTCATTGCTGAATGGATTTGTGCAATTTTCATGCTATATCCTAGTGAAGTTTCTATCTGTATAAATGAATGATAGTTTGATATACGAGTATTCGCTTGAAAATTGAATTGGAAACTAGACCAGAGATGGAGTAGTGGTGTAGTACTCCCGGGACTATGAAGGGTCGGAGATTTGGCAATGGCCAAAATAGATACTTCATTGGTGGCAATTAGCAGTGTAGGATTGCTTGCGTTACAACGTATTGATTCATCTATCATTTCAGGTGATCTTCTTTCTGGGCTATCTTGTAAAATACACATGCCATCACTGCTCAATGAAGGTGGAGATAGAGAGGAAAGGAACGAAAAGCATTTTCGTTTTCGGTTAGGAGGTGTTCTGATGATTCATCACGATAACCAAATGTTCTAACATAAAAAGGAATGTTGCTGAAATTGATAATTTTAAACACTACCTCGCTAAGTTTTGTCACACAAGCATCAATGATTTCGGCTTAACAATTAAAAGCAGCGACGTTATAGTTGATCCAATTCAACGTTTCCATTCAATGGACTGTGCCGGAAGGAAACAAAGCTAACTTTGGAAGGCAGAAACGACTCCTTGAAATCCCCTTCCCAAAAAAAAAAAAAAATGTAAAAAGAAGAAGAAGAAGAAGAAGAAGAAGGAGGAGGAGGAGGCAGAAACGACTCACGTGAAACGGGCTGCCGTTTAGGAAACCCGCGTATAACGCCCACGCCAAAGATGCCTACTACGCGCCTCCAACGGCCGCAGGCTTCAATTTTCATTTATTTTTTAAATTAAAAAGTGAATACACGTAACTCCAGAGTCCTTCCAATCCTACCGTACCACGCACGCCAACAACGGCAACGCTTGCGAATTCTGATTTTATATTTTGATTTTCTTTTTATGCAAAAAGACGAAAACAGTAACAGAAGCTCTTCGGTAGGTAGAGTTGTAGAGAGTTGCGAGTTGCGACTGAAGTCCAATGAAGTCTTCACATTCACAACACGATTCTGCGTTTGTTTGTTTGAGTAGGACTGACTAACTCGCTGGTTTATCGCTTAGGGTTTGCAGGGATTCAATTCAACACAATTTCAAGCATGGCGAAAGCAAAGTATACGAATCCAAGGGCGCAGGGGAAGAAATGGTTCACGTTTAAGCTGGTTCTGTCGATGCTTTTCATGCTCACGATTGTGCTTCTGGTGCTCCTTGCCCTCGGAGTTGTTTATCTTCCGACTACCGGCGACGATTATTCGACCACGGATCTCAGTGCCTTCGGGCGCAGGATCTCTGAGAGGTAGCATCTACTGCTATAATACAAATTCATTCATGTTTGATTTTGATTTGCGTGGCACACTCGTGGATTCTCGAGCTAAAATGCGTTTAATCTTTCTTAAATGTTGCTTCTGGAAGAGGTGACGGTCTGGTAGAGGGACAGAAACAGTGGACCGAAATTCTCTCCTGGGAGCCAAGAGCTTTCATCTATCACAATTTCCTGGTTAGTTTTTGTGATCTGCATATAGAGTGCTGCATCTGTGTCAAAGAAAATCGTAGAATTGCACTTGAGATTTCTGTAAGCCTCTGCTAGGCTCAAGAAAAATTAATTATATTAAGATCACGGTTCTTCTGGATATTTAACAATAAAAGAAAATCTATGTATTCATAAATGGAATAACCCAATTGAAGCCAACTTGAACTGGCTGAAAAGGCTCAAGAGGTAGAGTGATATTTTATTTTACTCAAATTCTTGTAGTTGTAAGCTGTTGAAAATGAAATCTATATTGTATAAGAGTAAGAATATTAATTCTGCCTCTCATTTGGAACAGTCCAAAGAAGAATGTGAACACTTTATCAACCTTGCCAAACCTCATATGGTGAAATCAAGTGTTGTTGATAGCAAGACTGGACGGAGTACAGAGAGCAGGTTTGCCTTTGTCCTGTGTTTTCGTAAAGGTTCCAACAATTGTAGATTGTATTTTTGTTCATGTATTTGTTCTTGAGAAACTAGTAGTAATGCAAGATTCTATACATTCCCTGCCTGCAGGGTTCGAACTAGTTCAGGAATGTTTCTGAAGAGAGGAAGGGACAAAATTATCCGGAATATAGAAAAAAGAATTGCTGACTTTACCTTCATACCAGTGGGTATGAGTTTACCTGTGGTGCCTGTGTCTACCTGCTTATCTCTTTCTTTTTATAATCTGTATTTTGGCTATTAGCGCTAATCTATAAGCTTGATATGTTCAACAGCCCATGAAAGGCATGCTTATGGAGCTAATTGTTTGCATTTCACATTGAGCTAATTCTTCCAAAAATCTGCATATGTTTGAAAACCATACTTCTCTCAAGATGAGTTTATAATAAAGTTAATGTCATGAGTTTGTGTCGTTTTAAATATTTTTTGAGAGAGCATTAATGTTTGAATTTTCCACTTTGGATCTCACTATCCGTTATATGGTCACTATGGTGGAGGTAGGATTTTATTTATTTATTTATTTATTTTTATTTTTTTTGCTGTCACGTATAGTTAAGCTTTTGGCATAAAATGTACTTGATTTAAAATGAAATGGTAGCCTTACATAGAGTCTGAATATGTAAAACGAGAATTTGGGATATTTCTGATTGATTTCCACAAATAAATGTTCCAGCTGTTTGTGTAATATGCTGTTTAAGACCAACCTGTTTTATTTCAATCAATGGAAGTCCTCCTAGAAGCTGATTCCTGGTTTGTTTTAGTATATTCTCTGTTGGTTATACTCGTAGATTTTTTACTTAGGGAAGGGATAGGGACATAGGGTCTATCCAGGAAGAGAAAGAGGAAAATCACTTAGGAGGTCCTGTTGTGGTTTGCACACTGGACTTCGCATAGCCCCATGCCTAATGCAGCAATCACTGCGCATAAGGACTAGTTTTTCTTGATAAATTGTGCATCAATGCTTAAGTAGCTCTAAAGCCTATCTGTCTGTCAATATATTTATGTTGTCTAATAGTAGTTGTTGTAATTATTCTTCTTATCCATGGGCATGATTGAATACTTAATAATTTTTCTGAGTTACTGACAATTATCTTCAAAATATGCAGAGAATGGAGAAGGATTTCAGGTTCTTCACTATGAAGTTGGGCAAAAATATGAGCCTCACTATGACTACTTCGTTGATGAGTTCAACACTAAGAATGGAGGCCAGCGTATTGCTACTGTTCTTATGTACCTGTAAGCTCATGTCTCTTTCCAATCATGGTTCTGCTTTGTGCTTTGTGATGGATTTTGTATAGAAATTTAATAGTCCCTTCATTTTTATGTGTCTCATGCAGTTCAGATGTTGAAGAAGGTGGTGAGACCGTGTTTCCTGCTGCCAAGGCAAATTTTAGTTCTGTGCCATGGTGGAATGATATATCTGAATGTGCTAGAAAGGGTCTGTCGGTGAAACCAAAAATGGGTGATGCTCTGCTGTTTTGGAGCATGAGGCCAGATGCCACGCTAGATCCTTCTAGTTTACATGGTTAGAAACTTTTCAAAATTGTCACTTGATCAGCTCTAAATGCAGACTTTGTTACTGTAGCCTTCTCAAATTCATACTGACCCCGTTTTGCACTGCTGCTGTTTAATCATGAGTCATCTTTCTACATTTAGGTCTAGATTGGTCGATATTTTTACTGTTGCTGTTTAATCTTCTGCATGCTTGCACTTTTTCGCCACTTTGGGAAGATTATTAGAATATGAAAGGAGTATAGACCTTCTGTTGAGAGTATTTTCGCCATGTTGCTTCATCCTTTTTCTTCGCAGTGGCAATTGAAAGCCACGGACGACATGTCGTTTTAAACTGTTACTTTCTCTTCCTTCCAGGAAAGCCATGATTGGTAATGTTAATTACTTTATCTTTGCTTCCAGGCGGTTGCCCTGTTATTAGAGGAAATAAATGGTCTTCAACAAAGTGGATGCATCTTGAGGAGTACAAGGTTTAAGCCATCATCTGTACAGGTACTTCTAGAGAATAAGGATCGTCCTGTTGTTCTCTTGCATATAAGGGTCAAGAATTCAAACGTGACTTCCATATGAAAAACTGAATGCGAAGTTCATCCCTTAAATTTCCATTCTCAATTCACTCCAAAAACTTCCTCACTTATCATATTTATATAGAATATCATTGAGCAGCTTATGGTTTTATATTTGCAGGATTTATATGCATAATTAGAGGGTGAGTAATTTTTGCCATTTTGGATTGGAGGAACACAGGTTCAAATTCTGTTCACACCTTGTGCAACCTGGTGAAATTTTCCTTTGCTCAGGTGCGCCAGCATTTTTTTCAACCGTGGCAAAATAACGCTTCGGATTCTCTAGCTAATGATCTTGGCGTCTCCGTTAATACGTTTGGGGAAAAGGATAAAAAGAGTACTTTGTGTTACTGATCCGAGTTTTTATATTTGTTGATAGAGTTTCAAAGTAGATATAGTTGGGGTAGGGGATGATGTGTTGAAGAGTAGGTAGATGAATTTGTAACTTAAAAATTAACATATTGGAACGCCAGGACTTTAATCATAACCTGTTTTTTGAAATTGTGCTATTCTTCAAAAACCAACGAAAATTTTTTTTGAGATGACTCCTGACAATACTAGACTCCAATCATCTCGTCGGACCAAAACTATCTGTGCTGAATAACCGCCCTTAGACCCTCCTGTCAAGCGTGATAACAGTCGTTTACCGAAATGTTATATTTAGAGCATATTTGGTTCGTACACTTTCTGTTATTTTTAATGAAAATAAAAGAACAGGTATCAAATAATTCTGAAAATATTTTTTTAGGTGAAAGTTTTATTTTTGTCTCCGATTTTTCGGTAATATTTCAATTTTGTTCTAAAATAAATTTTTTTAATCAATTTTGTCTTCAATACTTTGAAAAAATTTTAATATTACTTTTTTAGCTAACACTTTTTTTTTTTTTTAGATTTTGATGTATTTATAACTATCTACCGTAATTTGTCACTTTTCTGAAATTTTATTGATTAATAATATAAAATTATTTTATACTGTTAATATATGACAATTAATCTCAATTTTAAATTATAGAAATGACATAAAAGTTTTAATATATGGTCAATAGCAAAATTGACTCTCGCATTATAGGACATAACTTACATTTTTCATTTATATATTATATTGATATTGATTATATGTGTAAGTCCTCAGAATATATAAATTCTGCTAATGACTGCCACGGTAAAACACATTTCGCGAATCTGTCTTCTGCATGCCTATTACGAATTAGGATATAGATGGAGGTTTTGCTAAGTAACGACGAGTTATATTTTGGAGTATCCCAATGAAAAAAAGAAAAAAAGGATATATTGGAGTATATACTTTATACTTGCTATATAATAGAACTCATTATTAATTACTGGTTACTAGTAATAGTTAATAGCAACTTAACAATTCGTTTTTCATATTATAAATAAAATATGTTTAAAATAATTTATATTATATAATAAAAATCAAAAAGCATTTTAAAACAATTATTTTTAAGGAATAAAGATTGGGTAACTGTTGCTACTCTCTTTCAGTCTATTGTCACTCCCATTTGTAAACTTTTTCATTAATTTCTTTAAAAAGCCCTTTCTTTTCTTTCATAAGCAAATTAAGAAAAATGTTTAATATTATAAATTTTTATAAAATACAAATCGTAAAATTTTTTAAGTAACAAAGAAAAATAAATAAAATGAATTAGATGTGGTCTATATTTATTATCGATAATGAAAATATTGGAGGATGAGTGTTAAGTAATAATAATAATAATAAAACTTTTTTATATGATTTGTATACACTGTCAATGTAAAAGAGTTTTCTACTGACAATGACATCCAATCATATGTTACCACATAGGTAAAAATAATTGACTCTTACATCTACTATCTCAAAAGAAAATTACTTTTAAACTCTTTTTCAAACTCTATAATATAAATTTAAACCATAAGCGTCAAAGTAAGATTATTTCAAGTTTTTTTAAAAGAATCCTTTTAAAAATATGATAATTTATGTGATAACATTATTTAAACTATTTTAATTCAAAATTTCACATGTTAATAAAAATTTATCAAATTTTTTTCTCATACATATTTTAAAAAAAATAATATTATGCAAAAGTATAAAAAATGAATTAAACATTCAATTGAATCTCTAAACTATTGTCATTATTATGATAATAAATATATATTACATTTAAATTATCTTTTCTTTTTTACTTGAAAAATCTAACCTAATGTATTTGAAAACAAAAGAAGTGAAACTAAAATTAAAAGGAAGGGTATTTTAGAAATATTAATAAAGAAAAGTCTCGAGTGGAAGTAGCAATGGACTAAAAGTAGTAGCATTATTCCTATAGATAATAACTATGGTTAGTTTGATTAAGATTTTAGGAGAAATATTTTTTGATAAATAGAAACAAAAGTAGAAATAAAAGTAGAAAATTAGTTTATATTTAGATATAATTACATAGGGAGCATATCACATGAAAGAAATGATTTATTATGAGAGCAAAAGGAGTAAATCTGAGCTGTATAATCATATATGGATGGTCAAGATTTAAAGTTGTTTAAAGGTCATATAATCACTTCATAAATTCATGTGACTTTATATTTTAATTTTGATCATTCACGTAAAATTCAATGGTCAAGATTTGTGCCTCTCACTCTCATAACAAACCACTCCTCTCATGTGATATATTCTCTAATTATATAAATACTTTTTATCAAAATTAG
Source organism: Pterocarpus santalinus (assembly GCA_031439595.1). Classification (NCBI taxonomy): domain Eukaryota; kingdom Viridiplantae; phylum Streptophyta; class Magnoliopsida; order Fabales; family Fabaceae; genus Pterocarpus; species Pterocarpus santalinus. The sequence goes on from CM062529.1 coordinate 2,165,091, forward strand.
AAATTATTAAATAATTTGGATGTGATAAATATAAAAATATTTTATTTAATAAAATTACAATTAAGAATATAGGGGAAGAGAGAGATGTGAATGTTATGTTGTAGGTTTTAATGATGTCAAAAAGCAAATGCCAAAATGTGGAAGCAAAATAGTATGGGAGTTTATTGAAGATGAACAAGCAAAGATGATTAAGTGAAATGGTTAGAATAATTAGGACTTAGATTAATTTGTTAAAAGGTTTTTCTTTAGTAAGTTTATTTGACCATTTTTAAGTTAATCAAGTTTTTTTAATCTAAAGAAAATTTGGATTGAAATAATTTAATTGTTCTTAATAAAGAATTTGTTTTAATTTGTGACAATATAAGCTTGATTTGAAAGGGAATGCTTAAATGATGTTTAAAAATGTTTTTAGAATGAAAGAATAACTTAAAGTGTGTTAAAACTTTAATTTCTTCAATTTCTGGAATTGATATAATCGATTACTATATCCAATAATCGATTACTATGCTGTTCATGGGCCCGGAATTTAAAATTTCACACTTGTAATCGATTACAAACAGAATGTAATCGATTACAATCAAGTTGACTATTGCTAGTTTTCAAAATTTGAACTTGTAATCGATTATCAATCCATGTAATCGATTACCAAGCCCAGAAATGTGCAAATGGGTGCATTTTGAAGAAACATATCTTTTGGGATTAAACCCCAATAGCCGACACGAATTTTTATCTATAAAAACCCATCATTTAACACTTTTGATAAGAAGAAAAACATATTCAAAAAGATCAATTTAACAATCATTCTCATTTATCAATCATTTGTTCAATACTTGGTCAAACTCACTTATTCTTGATAAACCTTCTAGTGCTTCAACTTGTAATATTTCCTCTAGTCAGAAAGTGAATTATTGTATTCTTCTTTTATTGAGATTATGTAAAAAGTGAGGCATCCCTTGTTAGAACAAGAGTGTAGTATCTCTCGGTTCTTAAGAGACTCAAACACAAGAGTGAAGGATCCCAAAGTGTAAGAGTGCTCTTTAGTTGTAAAGATTAAAGAGTTAGTGGAACTCTCAAATGAATTGTTTGAGAGAACTGGATGTAGACCACAAGAGATGATCAAACTAGTATAAACCGAGTTTGCATTCTCTCTTCTCTTATCTCTCTAAGTTTATCACAAGTTTACTTTTCAATATCTTGTTCATATATATAATTAGATCCTTATATCTCTTGCATTCTCATCTATTAAATTAAATTTTTGAGTCAATTTCTTAAATCTTATTGAAAAAGAAATTAGAGGGTGAATTTAAGAAAAAGTTTGTGAACTCAATTCACCCCCCTCTTGAGTTCATTAAGGCCACTTGAATAACAAGAGAAAATGAGAGTAAAAAAAAGTGGTAATTTTTAAAAAATTTTAAGATAAAATTATAATTGAATAGAAAAAATTGATTACTAATTTTAAAGAACAATATTATCTCTCTTCTATTGAAAAAAAAAAGTTTTTATTTGTGGCCATTATAATGGATGGTTTGTTTTAAAGCATTAGAAAACTCAGCTTGTAAAATCGCACCAAAAAACATTTATTTGAAACCCCAATCTTTTAAATTCCTTAAAAAAAATGAACTGCTAAGCTTTCTTTTAAAATATTCTCGCAGTGTACACAATTTGTTGATACATCCGGGCGTAGTTTTTGGTTTCCTGCCAATAATTACCAAAGACTATATTCTGCCTAAAGCGTATAACATATCTTGTAGCATCGTATTTTTAAATTTTTAATTATTAACAGAAATGGCAGATCAAAAAATAATTATTAATTCATATGAAAATGGTTTATCAAAGAAGTTTGATAAGGCGGCAAAATTCGCAATCTGATTATGAATAGCTTACAGCGCCTCGTCATAAAATTGAACGCTTTGAGAAAGAAACCTTCTCACTGCCAATTATACGAAGCTGGGTCAAAATCTCATCAAAGTCTGCAGGGGGTTCGCATGAAAAGTGCACCTGCTGCCCTGTATGGGGATGCTGAAACCTGCAAAACAAGAAGCAAAACCAACAGCTTTATCAAGTTTCATGAATCACGTCAATAAAATGAGGCCCCAAGGTTTGGAGAGGAAGCTAATAAGGCAGTTATCCTCTCACCCAAGAGTCAATGCATGAAGACATGGCCTATCTAGCCTAGAAACCATTTGTACAATTTTGCTATGTAAACCCGAGGGTGTTCTGGGCCGAAGCCGTGACAGGACCATGCTCTTCGTCGCTCCGTACACCTCATCACCCAGCAGAGGAACTCCCATATACTTAGCATGTGCACGGATCTGCAAAAGAAGAAATATGGGCTTATAATTTTTCTGTATCATAATTGATTTCATGTGAAAGGATATGTGGCCAAATCAAAATTAAAATTATAAATCCCAATTAAAATTTATAATTCCAAATTTACAACTAAACTGTTAACTGTACGATAATAACAGCTTTGCTATATAGTACGAAGATATTTAGTACAAAACCATTGCCAATTGCGTGGATACATTTAGGTGATTGAAATCAAATCAAATCAAATTAAAAAATATAAGAAAACTACCAGATGTGGCGGAAATCATGCGAGGGTCATTTCGTGATGAACTCTTGATATATACTTTTGTACTATCCAGCATTTCTCTAATCATAAATATCATCTCAAACTGCGTCGAGAACATAGCCATATCCACTTCCCTGTTTTCTCCTACTTACCTAGCACAGCCTCTCCGGTAATTCGTTGTGTCCAGTTAACCCACAAAACATACTCTCACTGTTTTTCTTTACTCAAGTTTAAAAGAAAAATTTCCATGAGGCTTGGGAAGACCTTCATAGGGTTAACGTAGAATGAAATCGATGAGGTTTCAAACTTGGTAAACTAATATTGAAATTACACAATATTCAGGGAAATTAAATGTAATTTACCTATTATATTGAAAAAAGGCATTGTTTACTATTTTACTATTAAATTGGTACTATATCTGTTAAATGAAACCATTAAAAATCAAGCCTGAAGCCATAAGAAAATGAGGCAGTAAAAATATCTTCAGATGCTTCAATCCCATATCACAAGGGCAAAGCAAGGCTGCTGATTCACGAGGTACCTGATGAGTGCGTCCAGTTTCCAATTTCCACTCAACCAATGCACAACTGCCCCCAGCAAGTATCTCAATTACTTTGTACCTGACAGATGGTAAGTAAAGTTTTAGATAAATACATGTCCCCGATGCAGCACTTACCATGAAACCTTAAATATCTCTTATAAGCATTCCCCGGTATGGAAGAAAGCAAAACTAACACAATGACCGGTGTCGTAAATGGATCACACAAGGTGAGATTAGTTTTATCTATTTGATTATAAGATGGAACAATCCAAAGTATGAAATATCTTGGGGCCATAGTTGCTAGCCAGTTAAGTTATCCTAATTCCGCTACAAAGCTAATTGGCAAGGACAACTAGATTGAACAAAAGCAAACTCAAATTTCTTATCATGTTTATGCAGCATGTTTAATATTATACATGTATTTCAATATTTAAGTGATAAAAGTTTCGCAAAGGTCAAATAAGACCAAAAGCAACCAATATAATTCATATTGCTCAAAAAATATAAATTAAGTGTAAAAGGACCATAAATCACCTACTAGCAGCATGACGGGCTTTTCTAGAATTGACTGGCCCAGCTACAGCAGTCATACGAAGCCGGTTATTAAGATCACGGCCCACTGGAACCTCAACACACCCAGCAACTGGAGTGGGTACCCCAGCACTAAGGCTAACATACACCCTGTTGATAGTACGTAGCTTAAATTGTTCAGATAACTTCATATGAGAATGTTCATCCTGATGTCGAAGCATAAAAAGCTAAATGTTAAACTTTAAAGCACGAACAAGAATTTCCTTTCTTTACTAAAAATGGGCAATAGTGATGAGTTTTGAGAGGATGCCAGAAACACCTTTGCAACGACAAGTAACCCACTCGTGCCTTTGTCCAATCTGTGTACAATCCCTGGGCGAATCGATGCCACAGACAGCCTAGGATGTAACCCTTCACAAGAACTTGCATGTGAATAGAAGCTATTGATCTCATCACCAGAATCTTCAGTATCTGAAAGAGATTCCTCTTTAGAATATTCAACATTTGGAAGGCTACAATGGTGAAGAATGCCATTGACTAGCGTTCCAGATGTATTTCCAGGTGCTGGATGCACAACCTAGGTTGGGGAACAAATAATGAAATTTCAGAATCAGTATTTTGAGTTAGCTGGCATTAACTGTGCCTTCTGACCGTTTCTTATGTGACTTGAACATTGGAGTGAAAAAAGATAGATACTGAAACTCAACAAATCCTAAAGGTTCAAATTTTCCATGTTTATGTCAAGTTGCCAACTTTGCTCCTTTTTCTTCACTTCTTTTTATCCTTTTGTTTCTCTTTATGGGGCGTGTTACAAGGGAGAGGAACTGAGGAGATAAGTTGAAAAGAGAAAATGAGCCACACACATGAGGCAGCTTTTGCAGCCAGTGAGTTCATTTGAAGATAAAGCACAAACATACTTCGGGCACAACATCTGAGAAAATTTGATAGAAGGAAAGTAGTAAGGTACTAAGGTAGGCTTATGTTAAGTGTGGGAGGGGTAGCGGGCCAGCTTGAGCCCAATGAGTGTTGGTGAGTGCTGGTAGTTAGTTTGTTAGTGGCGTGGTATAAAAAGTGCAATAACAGAAAGGGTCAGAATAAAAGTAAGGTAGTGAGGGAGGGAAAGGCAGTTAGCATCTTGTGAGTGCATTGTGTAAGGAGGGCTGGTAGGACTCTCGAACTCCCTACCTACACTGTACCATTTCTGGTTCTCAGGCCACCTTGATCTAAGAACTCTAAAGCAATATACACAATTCTTAGTGATGTTTCACTCTTCCTCTAGTTCTCTGAACCAGTCTAACAGAATTCCACCAAATCAATGAAATCATTAAGTACAGAACTCCTAATGGTTTAAAAATCAAGTGCACTTAATTTATAAACAGAAAGCCTGAATTTCACACTATACAGAACCACACCACTCCGCACATGAACAATAATTCGTTTGTGACAAGAGGGAAAAAAAATCAGGAAAAAAAAGAAGAAGAAGAAGAACTAAAGCTCGAGGCAAGGAATTACCATGTGTGCAGGTTTATTTATGACTAGCACATGCTCATCTTCATAAACTATATCCAAAGGCATATTTTCTGGCACAGCCCTCAACTGTTGCAACTCTGCAATTGTGCAGTTGACCTGGTCCCCAGCTTTGACATTGAAAGAAACCTTCAAGCGAGCATAGCCAATTAAAAGTTCATGTCACCCATCCACGTAGCTTAAATGCAAATTATACGAAGGAGAATGGACACTGTTGTCTGTTGTCACGTACCAAGAGATACAGGACCCAGGATATTTCATATGAAAAGATTTCAGATTACATAACCAATCATTGTTGTTTTCACAACTATTACTACCCAAGCATAAAGCTCTTGGTGATGCCTCAATTCTTGAAATAACTAAACAAAAACCAGAGCATGGAAAATACAGTACAGGACATGTTTGGGCATCCTTTATCACTATGCAAAATTTCCCTTTTGAATATGTTATGCGGAGCACATCAAATCATTCAATACGGCCTTATGTCTGCAGATGCTGAAAGCAGCGCAATAAGAGTCATAATATTTTAATATTGATCAACAGCTTAATGGCTTAAGCGTCCTAAGTAATGGAGTATGGAGGTATCTATAAGTCCCTGGTTGCAACAAAGAAAGCCAGCATTACAAGCATAGTTTCAACTAGGAGATCATTTCCACATGTAAACACCTCAAATTTGCAAGCATCATCTAAAAATTGAGAAATGCTTACGGAATTCTTAAACCAAGGCACATCTCATATCCATCAATAAACCATACATAATAAACAGGAGATACCCCAGGACCGAAGGATCCAGATCTATAGAAGTTCCCTAATCAGTCTAATCGTTAAGTATAAGTAAACCACTATCAGACTAGCACACACAAACTGAGCTACTCGCATATATGCAATCGCAATTTCGCATTAATAAGCAAGATGAAAGCAAAAACAGCTTCAGAATCGAATTCCATTTACTAGCCGCGGTCAATAAAATTTCATTATCTTAATTCGAAATTCTTTTAAGTTGAAACACACGAGCACACACAAACTTAGTTAATCGGATATATCTAATTGCAACTTCGACTAATATCCAAAACGAAAGCAAAAACAGATTGAGATTACCTTATCAACCACACGGCCATTGACATGAACGAGTCCAGCTCTGATACTCGATTGCACGCGAGCTCTACTGATGCCGCTGAGGCGAGAAGAGATCCAACTATCGAGTCTGAGTTTTCCAGATCTGATTCCGCTATCCACCGTCTCCTCCAACCGCACACCTGCAAAATTCGTCCTCGAATCGGCGACCGGTTCTTGCTCCACATCAGAGCCTGAGTCTCCGGCGAAGCCAGAACCAGCGGTAATTGTTCGCGCAATGCCAAGACGAGATTTATAGTTCGTAGCAGAGAAGAAGGGCGAAGGTGAAATTTGAAATTGGAATGCTCTTGCAGTGGAAACGCGGCAACATCCACAAGAGTGAAGCGATAGCATTGCTATTACTTGTTCACTATTTCATCTTTCATCCTTGGAATAAAACGACGATCCTGAAGTTGAAACGAGAACCTTTTTTGGGCTGGGCCTGTGTCAAGACCTTGAAAACATAAAATGCAAAAGCCCTAAAACCCTGGTTGACGAAAACGTACCCTTTGGTAACTAGACCCAAAACAAGAATTAAAAACACTGTTTCCTTTGAATTTTATCCTACACCAAATTTTGAAAAACAATATAAGAACTAAAGTAATTCTATATCGTCATTTATATGACTTTTGATGTCATAATTATAATAGTTAAATATTTTTGGCAATTTAATAAATATAATTAGATGATTGGATAAAAAATTTGTGTGTGACCTATGCATCAAAACTATAACGTACATATAATGTGTCATTAGATTAACACCTTTTTCTTTTGTAAATAACAGCAAAAAACTTTTTTTTTTTGAGGATGTCATTAAATCAACATTAAAGATAAATGAAATAATTAAATTGATATTTCTCAAAGAAGCATATTATTTATACATACCAAAAACTCCAATACCCCAATATCTTTTTTTAACTTTTACTCTTTCTATCAATCATTTCACTTTTTTTACTTTCTTTTACAATTTTCTTTTCTCCTTTTTATTTCTGGATATCCAAAGTATCTACCTACCTCAGTGATACAAAAAATATTTCTCTTTTTCAAAGTTTATATTCATCAATTTTGTAGGGTCAAAATAAATTTAAACCAATATTATTCGTATAGTACGTTGATAATAGATAAACTTACAGACATCATGAGAGTGCAAGGAAAAAAATTCTTGCGTGTTTTGCGTTGGGGAAGGGGCAGAGTAAGAAAAATTGAAATATTTTTTATGCGTAAAAATAAGAATTTTCCTTGATAAGTTTACTAGGAGTGTCTCCAAATAACATCCCTCGTAAATTTATTATGTTATACGTCTTAACAACAACATCATTGCCCCCTCCTTTCTTTTCTTATAGCGCAGAACATCAATGCCCCTGCAATCAATTTTCAATTCAACTCAAATCTCGCTCATTTATTAATATATTTATCAAGTTTCCAGTCACCACTTGAGCTCACAAGTAATTTCTTCATCTCCTTTCTCTTGTCACTCTCCTTTCCCAACTTTTTGGGTAAACGTCACTCTCCTTTCCGGCTCATATAACAGCAAAAAAAAAAAAAAAGAAAGCCAACCATACAGATACATAAATCCTATTAATTCTAAAGGGAATGGCAATCTGTGATCTAGATTAGGACAAATAGCTCAGGGTTCTACCCTCTTGACCACTAACACAGGACATGCAATTAATCATCAGCATAGGAAACTAATTCCTACAAGCAGCAGTTCGACAGAAGCCACACCGGGGACAGTCACCTTCCCACGACGACATTGCCACGATCCACAGTTGTTACGCACTTTGGATGCACCTCATAGCCACATTCAAGACACTGGTAGGCCCAATTGGACCCTTGCTCATCACAGACACAGCATATGAAGGGCCCTCCTCCATTCCCATCTGACACCAAATTCAGGTCGTGTCGATGCCCTTCATGACGCACCAATCTTGGGAGCCCCTTGGCCTCTTCTGTAAGTTGTTTCTCCAGCAGCTCCACTTTGGCACCAGTGAAAGGGTACGCATTTTCTTGGTACAAGTTTATTAGGTTCCTACCATGTGCAGTTATTGTTTTACCATCAGGGCCTATGATTACCAAGCAAGGAATCCCTTGCACATCAAAGTGCCTAGCAAGGTTCTTGATCTCGGGGTCTCCAAAAGGCAATGCTAGCCAAGGCATGGTACCGTAGTAGGAGTCAAATGATGCTTGGTCACGGTCGTGGGAAACTAGCACAATCTCAAAGTCCTCCTCTCCTTTTTCAGCTAGCTCCTGCTTGATCTTGTGGTAAATGGAAATCAGTGTTGGAGTGAACTTCGCGCATGGGACGCACCATTCCGCTGAAAAGTAGAGTCCAATAGTTTTACCCACTAAAGATGCAACAGGTACCTGTACTTGAGTAACACCCTTTTGTTAAACAAGACAATCCCCACTATCGAAGAGCTTCCAGGTAAACGTACGTATGACTGTTTTTGTAGACTCGGACAATAGATTATAGTTGGGCTGTTACCTTATGTGACTAGCTATAAAAGAAAAAATGTTTAAGCATATGGACACACAACTAATAAAAATAGTGTTTGGTTATATATATTGCTAAATATAATGGTCACGGATGTGCTTGTTATCTAGTAGTAACTAGGGTAAGAATCTTGACTGCTAGGACAAAACTGAAAAATTAACTCTAAATTTCCAGTGACTCGGGTAAGTAAAAAGATAAAAAGATAATTGTCGTGCAATACGGGTATGTAGTTTTCTTTTTTTAAATAAATAAATAAATAGATAATCTCTATAGTCTCTAGTGCTGGAGCAAGATAGACTTTAAATGATGCTTTGATCAAATTGTACTATGTAAAACCTAATTATTCTTCGATAATAATTAAACGAAGCTTGAGACCAATATATATATATATATATACAATTCTTATTCTGCATGATTGATTTGACAATTAATGATTAATTGGATATTTTTGCAGTTTAAGTTTTGACATGAACGTCACTAAAATAATTAACGAAAAACATGTCACATGTGGAAAACAGTACCATGCAAGTGAGATGAAGGAATTGGAGCGATTTACCTGTTTGAGTCCCGCTTGACCCAGAACATAGTCTCTTTGGTTGTTTGCTATTAAATTAGTGAGGGTCTGGTTCTCACGCTTCTCTCTCTCTTCCTCCTGCAGCTGCTCCAACCTCTGCTTACTAAACGGATAAGCCTGGATTCCATAGCGATAAATGAGTTCAACCCCATCACGAATTGTTGCATCCTCTTTATTGCCGTCCGGTTGTAACATAATTAAGCATGGAATGCCTTCCACGTCATACTTTCTGTTCAAGGCTTTCTTTGTTTCCAAGTCTGAGAATGGAATTGCAAGCCACGGCATGTTTCCATAGAAGCTATTAAAGGCGTCCAAGTCCTCGTCAGAGGACACATAGACAATCTCAAATTGAGGGACACTGCTTTTCAGCTCCTCGTAGATACCAACTAGCATTTGGGTGAATCCACGGCATGGTGGGTACCAGTTGGCAGCGAAGAAGAGGCCCACTACTTTACCCTCAAGATCAGAAACTTTCACCTGCACCCACCAGATAAGCAATCATTAATTCCACGCTCTAATTGTTACCACATTTGTTACTGATTAGAATCCTTAAATTTTATCCAATACTAACTAAAAATGACATCCCTAGCCAATTGTTTTAAAATAGTGTCAACAAATAGAGAATATATACTTATGTATGAGCAGCCAGTCGTGTAAATTATCACAAAATTGCACAATAATACTAGTGGCTTCATAAGGGCCCCAGAAAAAAATTAAAAATAAATAAATAAAAGGCACCACCAGACAATGGAGCATGCAGAATTGCGAAAAAAAGAAGATATCCAAGAATCCCTACTCCTCCGAAAAGACGTTACATACGTCTAAGTTCCAGACTCTAGATTAATTAGAAATACTTACAGGAGCTTGAACAGCTTGAATTGCACCGATAAAGGAGCTAGTACATACCCATGATATAAAAGTAGCGGTACTAAGAACAGAAGAGAATCCGGTCCTATCCAGATTCATGAAAGGGACAGGCCACCGAAGTGGCCCGCTGTCTGTAGGCAATAATAGGCCACGTGTACAAAGCAAAGCGTAAATGCTAGATGAACGGTTTTGGTGACACTTGTCCTTCGCTTGGGATGCTTGGTCCTCTACGACAGCAACAGCGGGGGAACTCACCATCACATAATGAAAGAGACTACAAACATTAGGCATGTGTAGCTCGTGAGTGCCTTGGCATCTTATGATCTAACTAATTAAGCAACACTCCATAGCTAGCAAGAATATCATCATCTTTCATTGTTCACTTCAAAAGAAGCAAAGGCCCGCTAGATTTAACAAAATGCTGGGCAATAAACAACCTTCATTAGAAAAATGAATGCAATTACTTTCCGGAAGAAATGGGGTGATTCATAATTTAACAATATTAGAAATTAGAATCAAGCTCAGTTTGTTCAGGATGGTTTCCTATAACAAAAAGTGAAGAAATAGAAGGCAATCCACTGTCGAGATAAGTAGACCGAGGACAAATCGCCCATTAGGCAGCACATCACAAATGAAACCTGCTTCTCTCAGTTTATTTATACCCCTACCCAGCTGGCTACCCCCTTTGTTTGGGCGGTGAAAAGGACTCGAACAGGCGGGCTTCTTACTTGGGGTTTTCGCTTCAAAAACTATAGAGGAAACGATTTTTTCTTTTTTTCTTTTTTCTCTTTTTTTTTTTTATGTGCACGATTTCTTTCCTTTTGCTCCACAGAGGAAACGAATTTTAGCTATGTGCTAATAAAGCATAAGATATAGCTACAACTCTATTCCTATATATATATATATATATATATATATATATATATATATAAGTCTGCAGCTGACCAGAGACCAAAACTAGACCCAACTTTTTGAAATTGATCAGTTGAATAGTTTAATGTCAAAATAATATTGTTTTAAACCCTAGAACTTCAACTTAAGTGGAAGATAGAGACCTCATAGAATCTCGTAGAGCTAGCTTCTATCCACTTTCATAATTTTGGTTTGCAATTGCTTCAAGAATTATAATGTGTAAATACACAAATCAAGAAGCTTGTACCAAAAATCTCCCAGCTGAGAAGATAACTGACAAAGTTCCGGGTCTTCTTGATAAGCAAAGATGGCTTAATAAGTTAATATAAGAATATTTGGATACGAAGAAATTTAAAGATTTTTCATATTTACTAAACGCGATTGAATATCATAATAAGGTCACCCACCACCGGCCACTGCGGCAGGAAACCTACCAAACAATTTTTCTCTTTTCTTTTAAGATTTAAAATAAAAAAACTGGAGGACTAACTCTTAACAAAAACCACACCAGAAGCCGCAGCAAAGTGCGACAAATAAAAGAAAGTTGGAGAAGAATTGCACAAACTGATTTTTAAATAATCATATACCACTATGAATAATTTCCTGGGTATTATCAGTTAATTTCTGAGGTAGGAGGTAAGTACAAAAGTTGGACGGCCATGAGCAAGTGAGGCCAAGATGTATAGAGCAAGCTTCACACAATTATATCAATCATATCAAGATCAAAATAATAAAGAGTGAAGAATAAAGAGGGTGGAAACTGACCAGCAGTAACCACCGTCTCACACAAAACTTGAACAAGTAGGGGTGCATAGTACTATTGCGTTTTCAGCTATTACCCGGTGGAGGTTCAGATTGACTCTGACAAAAACTAGCTAGAGAGCGATGATAGGGAAAGAAAGAACCTGAGCCCCCGTTGGAGAAAGCAGAAAATCACGATCTTCGGAAGCAAGCAGATGTGAGAACCTTGAGCTTGAAACTTCCCCAGACCCTGAGTTACCATTATCTTTCACCACAGCTTGAGTTACCTCCTTCATCTCCTTCCTCATCTCTCTCTCTCTCTCTCTCTGTCTGTCTCTCTTTCGCTTTATATGTGTGTACCAGTCTACGGATGAAAGCACCGCACCGAGAGTGGAAGACCTCCCATTATGTCCAACCCGACACTTATATTGCTTAGAAGTAGAACCATATTCTTTCCACATCATTGCATCCTATGCATCCACTAGTCACACATCAACACTTCACACGTAGCATTTATCCCCACACAGAGGCATTACCTGCCTACACCGCACCACATCGGGAATGATGCTGCTGCATCCCTGATTGCTGCCATCTCTTCGTTTGTGCGTTTTGACTTGGGGTTTTGTGGTCAAGGCCGTCAGTCTACACGCCACGCGTATGGCCTTGATTCCCGAATGGAGCGTACTATCATTCGTGATTGTCTTTGTGGCAGCGATGATATGGGCGGTCTGTGCTGTCATAAAAGACTTTTGAGTTTTTGATAAACGAATTGATGATGATGCTTGATACGGCGGAGCCATCTTTGGACACCTGTCACCCTTTAATTCTCTCTCTACTTTTCTATCGCCTTCCTTTTAAGTTTTAACTAAAAAATTAAGAGTTTAATTGGTATCTTGTTGTGATGTAAAATAGTTTCTGTTTGTCGGCCAAATAAAAATAGGGGAAGGTGAGAAATCATGGTGGGTCCCTTAATATAATGGGTAGTTATTTATATGAGCTGGCACTTTTTATTATTTCTATTGATTGACAGTGTAAAACTGTTTTACACTGTGCATTTAAATTAAATTCAAAAATTAATCGTACTAAACTCTTATTTTAGTGGTCAAAGGTACATGTGTTATCGTATTGGCCTTTTAAATTAATTGGTATGCAATTTATATTATCAATTAATTAATAAAAATAAAAAAATAAATTTATATTAAATTATTCTTTATTATTACACAAGTTTTTCAAAAATTTAAAATATTATCATATTTATCTTTTTAAAGTGGTGACAAAAAGAAAAAAAATTAGATGTCTACCAGTTTTAGGTCCTTTAAAAAATTTATGTGATGATAATAATTTTTAAGGGACTAATATAATAATATTTATATATTTTTGTGGATTAAAATAGGACTTTAATTTAAATTACTGCATATATATATATATATATATATATATATATAGATTTAATTTTGATTTATTGTTTAACATAAAATATTTTTATATAATTATCCAAATCATGACTTATTATATTATTAAAAATATTTAAATATATAAAATAATATTTAATTAATTATAATCAACATAAAATATTTTTTATTAATAATATATTAAAATTAATCTTCATTTATGCTTCTATTTGTGTTATGAAATTAATTTTGATAATATCATAAATTGTTTTATTTTTTCAATTAATTATACTTTATATCTATTATATTACTCTTTAAGTAGTTATAGAATAAATTAATTTTTTTAGTATGATAATATATGATTGAATAATTATATTAAAAAATTATATTAACAATATTTTTAAATTAAATTTATTATTATTATTATTATTATATATATACACTTTATTTTATTTTTTATAGATATTTTTTATTTAAAATAATCATGTTTAAGATATGATTGGATGATAGATATGAATTTTTTTTTTCAATTTTGGGAGCTAAGATTCAAATTATAATTTATAGAGAATTAGTCTTTCTGCTAGACGAGCTCGGTTGGTTATGCACACCTTATTTTATAACGCATGATATTCATATGCACTCAATATTATTATTTTGCAAAGACAACTTTTATGGTGCACTGGCTCTTCCGTACAATCAAGTGCGCCAGCAAAGTTGATATCTCATTTTATATTATGATGTTTTAAACAGTTTAATTTTTATGTACTTTTAATTAAAAAGTTTTTAATATCTATTACTTATATATTATTAAATTATCAAATATATTAGTTTTATATTAATTATCTTGAAATTTATATATTAAATTGAATTTTATTCTGAATTATTTCAAAAATTTAATTGTTTTTTACACTGTATTAATTTAAATTAGACCAAAAAAACTGTTTATAATAAAAGTGAAACATATTTTTCAAATAAAATTTATCTATAATTTCAAGAATTTAAGTTTTAATCATCAATTTAAAATTTTGTAAATAATTTTTGAAAGAAAAAAGTAAAAAATATATTTGTAGTACTTACTTCTGCAAACAACTTCTGTTTTACGGATTGTTACCTATTTGGGCGGTTTGAAAATACATACGGAAAAGCAGCCGGTCCATTGGGGTTTCTTTTTCGATGAGTAGCTGTGTCAATAATTTAGTTGGCCTGAGTTACGAACACCCCAAAAAGAGTTGCGGGATTAATTATTGTGTATGTTTTTTTCATTTCAATTTTCTTCCCTTATTCTTATTCTTATTCACCGCTCATGCTTCATCTGGAAGTATTTTAGAGGCTTTGTTAGGAAGCCCCTGCGTCATGCTCCCAAGGTGGTTCAAGGTCATAACAAGATGAGCAGTTTAATTTATCTAATATTTAGGTCTGGTGTTAGATTTATCCAAAAACATGAAAATCATAATGATAACTAAAAATTACTTCATTTTTGGTATAGGCATCACCAATATTAATAAACAAATCACAGTAGTTCTCATTTATAAGTTTTTGCACAACTTCGTCAGATTGGCATATTTTACATTTTTTTGGGTAATTTTTACATATTATTATTGTAGTAGTTTTTTAATTGTAATGTGTTAATATTTTGTTGGTATTAATTGTTAAAATTTATTTATTAAAAAAATGACTAATCACAAACAAATTAGAAACCACTAAAACGGTTTCAATCGATAACGTTGAAACAAAGTAAACACTAAATAATTAATGGAAAATTATATGTGGCCCGGAGGGTTATAATCTAGATGTTGTGCAAGTAATTTTTTCCTAAGTGTAATATTATGATAAATTTCTTTTAAATTTTTATTTTTGTAAAATATTAATATGATGCATGTTATTCATGAGTCGAGAAGATAACAATGTCTAAGTTGGATTCAATAGCAATTTTTTTTTTCAAAAAATGCTAGAGAAACATAAATTTTATCAAAATAATGTAACATTATTATTGATTGTTGGATAGAGAAGTGGGCTTTATCATTTCATATTATCCAACTACTATCATGATTTCTATAAAAAAATCTGGTTATACTCTTCGAATTATTTAACATTATTCTTTTTATTTTTTTTACTTTTTGGATACATGCTTGGTAGAATTTTTTCTCTCAACCTTCTTATTTAGTGAATAAAATACTTTTTAATTTAAATTTAGTAAATATTTAAGACATTTTAGCAATGGAAGAAATGAGAGAGTTAAAGACAATAACAAAGAGAATGTTAACTTTAAAAAATTGATATTATGTGTTTGTTTGGATTGGAAAGAGAAAATGAAGGGAAAATAATAAAATAAACAAGTAAAAAATAAAATAAAGATAAAAAACATTTTTTCTTTTTCTTTTGAGAAAAAAGTGAAAAGAAAAAATTATGATATGTATATAAATATTTTTTTAATAATTATATTTTATGATGAGAAAAAGAAATTACATGAATAAGATGGTAATTTTACAAACCATCACAATCTCAATTTTCTTCTTGATACAACAAAGAAAACTTTTGATCGTAGGATCACCATCTTTTTTTCAATGGAACTACCGGTATTCGAATCATATTACAAGAAATTTGACTAATTCGATTCGATCCAACAAAAGTCGTAAAAGAGATAAGAGTCTTCTAGTAATAATTTTTTCCATAGTTTTTTTATTTTTTTGTACTAATTTTCTCTTATATTTCAAACATGAGAAAATGCTAACTCGTAATGGATCGAGCCTAAGCACAAGACAACAAGCTCACTTAACAGCCTTGTATGCATTCAAGTTTGTAGAAGTTTATTTTAAAAAATTATCCTTTTTTCTGAAAAGTAAGTCCATTCAAATTTACGTATCCTTAATAATCATTCTTAAATGTCATATTATTTACATGAGTCATGATACACTTGCGACACATTCTCTCCATCAGTTAAGGGTAAAAAACTCAACCAAAAGCAGCGACATATCAGTTTAATGATATGTTCTTTGTTTATATTTTATTGAATTTAATTTAAATACACTGACAGTGTAAAGTAGTTTTACACTGTCAACCAATAGAAATGGTGAAAAGTGCTAACTTATTCAAATAACTATCTATTATAATGAGGGACCCATCATGAATTCTCACTTTTCCCTATTTCTATTGGTTGACAGTGTAAAATTATTTTACACTGTCAGTGCATACCAATTAAACTCTATTTTATTTTGGTCTTAGAAGTTGATCATACAATTTTGAGTGAGGAATATAAGAGGTTAGAAAAAACTCTTTACAAAATAGTGAATTCAAAATTCAAATATCTATCATTGCAAGTAAAATTCACTTAAAATTACAATCTGTCTATACTATAATAAATTACATTTATCTCTTTTGTATAATTTTTTTAAAATTTAATTTGTATGCACTTTTTTATAGTTTGGATAATAATATGTTTAATTTAACTTTTAAAACTCCAAAATTATATTTTAGACAAAAAAAAGTATTCGAGACAAACTTTTATTTAAATCATGATTTGAAAGTTTTATTTAGATTTTAAAGTAGTGTTTGAACATGGCGGTTTATTAAGTTATACTCTTTCTTATTTTTTACTTATTATACTTGGATGATAGGCAATGATCGTAATAGAAAGGGAATAACAGAAAAGGTCGACAATTAACATGTTTTTGAGTTAAACATACATAAAAAGTAGAAGGAATTAAGGGCATTTATTTTTCTCATTTTCTTCAAAGTTTTTTTCTTTTTTGATGATCAAAGATTTAACTTTTATTATCCAAAAATTAAGTTGCAACGGGAAATGAAAAATTATACTACCCTCTAAATATTATAATATTTTTGTTATGCTATTTTACAATATAACTTTTAAATAAAATTAATAAAATTATATTTTGTTTAATTATTAATCTCTCAAACAAGAGTAACAATAACTTCATTCCAACACTTTTTTATTAAAAAAAAAATTCAACTCACCTCTACTAATTTCAACTCGTTTTATTAATAAAAAACGTCTGCATACAGTTTAAGTCGTTTGAGAATTTAAAGTAGTTTCTGGCTTAAGAAACCTATGAATCTCTATTTTGAGTGAAAAATTATGTGTATGTACACTAACACTTATTCATTGCTCGTTTAAGGTGAAAATGAGATTAACCAAAAAAATAAAAAGAGAAAAAGAGATACTTTTAACATTTTCTCATATTTAATTGAAGAGAAAAGTTTAAGAAGAACAAAAATAAATCCTGTTAGACATGAAGAAAAATTTTCTCAAATCTAGTAAAATGAAAAAAAAAAATAGTATAACATAACAATTATATTCGTAAAAAGTAAGACAAAAAGATAAAAGATTATTTAATTATATAATTATAATTTTTTCTCTTAAAAGTTATAATTAAATAATAATATTAAAATATAAAAATATTCATATATTTTTTTAATAGTTTAAATTTTTAAGAGAGATAATTCATTACATGATATTAGAGCTTTTATATCTAAAAGCCTAAAGTTCGATTCTTATTTGCTCCCTTTTTTAAAAAAAAAGTAGGTGGGCCTATATATAATTCATTCTTCAAGTCCAAAAAGACTCTTACGTGAAGGAATATAATAAGGTATAACATATTTTTATATTTTAAACTTTTGAGAGAAATATTTCATAACAAAAGAGAGGATATTTAGGGTTAATTATATTTTTGATCCTTGTAAATGTTATAAATTTTGGTTTTAATCTCTATAAAAAAATTTGATTTAAATCCAAATACTTTAAAAAATATTATAGCTTTGGTCCTTATAAAAAATTTATTTTAATATAAATCTAAATATTTTCAAAAATATTTAATTTTTATCCCTAAAAAATTATGATAATTTGATTTCAAAAAGTTCAAACTAATATTTTAAAGGATTTAGATCAAATTATCATAATTTTTTACAAATTCAAAACAAATATATTGCTCTAATACATAGAGCAAAAATCAAACAACATAGACTTAAATCAAATATTTTTTAAAACATTTGAATATAAATCAATTTTTTTATAAAAATTAAAATTAGAATTTATGATATTTTTAAAAATAAAAAATACATTTAAATATTTTTTTTCTCTTTTCTTTTCACACAATATCAAACAAAATATTAATTATTACCTTCTATTATTTCTGCAATGAAATCTACTCTAGGGATTGAATTTCTGAGTTCCAATTTTTGAATTCCTAATCATACGTCTAGCGTGGAGTGTGGAAACTCAGAACAAGGCGAAAATGAGATGCGTACGGTACGGAAAATGACGCGTATAAAGGCAGGCAGACAAGTGTCACATGTTGCGCTCTGGAGGTTGTTGTCTCCCCCGAATAATTCTAATCTTGGAGCCCACTCCATAATAGCTGAAGCCCACGTGTCCTACGAAACCTAAAAAGCCAAACCCATCTTTTCCTCGATGTCCGTGAACTGCAATGCAAGTCACAAGAGTGAGACTCGTGTCGGCATTGCTTCACGAAACGTAGCCTCCTTCGTAAAACCAGTTTGCGACACGATTGTCGTGCTTTCAGCTCCAGTCCCAGTCCTTAGGGCATGTTGGCCAGAAAATCAGTTTGGTTCCCAACTTCCAATATTAGTTCAGCTGTCGCGCGTTTTTCTTTCCCTATTTTCCGTTGGGTTTTCTTTTTCCGCATTATCAAAGGAAAAATATTCTAATCACAAAGACAGATTACAAGTAACACATTCTGTTTATCCCAAAAGATTACTAGTGGACAAATTTAAATAATAGAATTTAACTAAAACCATATGTTTGTGATTTGGTGGTCATATTATATGCCATCAGATTATATTATTCGGTATCAGATTATATTATTCTGTAGTTATATTATATATAATATTATCCACAGTTTCGTATCGTGCTTTATAGCCTAGAAATATGTGCAATCTAGTTACGTCACTGCATAGAAAACAAACTCATTAAATAGGGCAAATGCCAATTTAGCCTCCAATGGTGGAATATATAAAAATATATTTATATAATTCGAAAATATCACGTAATTATATTTTTAATTAATTATATAAATATATTTTATATGATATTATATATTGATGAGGAGACCATACAAATATTTTTCGAAATATATGGAGGCAAAAGTAATGTAAAACAAGGACTAATACTTCCAGCTGTTCAGCAAACCCGAGCAGGCCCACCAACATTTCTTTCTATGTCATTACCGAAAAATGTTAACTAGTACTTCCTTGGCGAATTTTTAATTGATCGTTGTTAACCTGTCCCTGTCTCCCTAACATGCTGGACATTCCGTTTCCGGAGCTTGATATATACTTCTTTTAAATGGTAAAATAGCAACTAAAATTCTCTGGATGAAGATATTGGGAGATGGGGTTGAACTTGGAGTATTTTTCCTCCGTGGAAGACCCGTGAATTATGGTGTCCGTGTTAGTTTTACGGATCAAATACTAGAAATTTAGAACACCAAATTCATCAATCGATAGAAACCGTAATAAACAATAATAATATGCGTACCTCTTGAAGCCATATTACCAAATAAGATTGATCACGGAAGCGTACACACGTGGTATACGTCAGGTACAGGTAATCCCACTCCTCCTCTGTCTCCTATTCCAGAGGTCACGTCAATGGAGCGATGGTAGTCAAGAGATAATAGAGTGGAGTGGGGATCCCGCCCATAATATTAATATATATAAGTAACCTGGCCTGGCCCATCAAAGATCTAGGTTACTTTGCGCCTTTACACCCTGCAGTACACTCACTATTGAGCCTAAGTCTCACATCACATGGTGAATCCCAATCCCATAATGGAACACATAACATCATGGGTCTCCAGAGAAAATATCATTTATCCATTCAACCCGTTTTAATAAAACAAAAGTCCACCAATCAATAGAAGCCCAATATCCAGAAAAATTCTAACATTCTCCCACTTGGACAAAATTGATTGGGTTTTATTTAGTTTCAAAATATTTTAGAAAAATGACTCTCGGGTTGAACAACTATGGCCACAAAACATAGCCTAAAAATAATCACCACAAAATCAGATCATTACAGTCAACAAAGCTTTCAGCTAAGAGCCATAAATGAATGATAAACTATAAAGAGTCTAGTTCATCCATGACCACATAACTAAATAACCCTATCAACAATGATCCATAAACATGAGTGCGCAAGGTGTAATATACACATTATAGCAAAATACGTGATCCTTTTCATGCTACTGCGTATAGATCCTCATTGTGTCTTCCCAAGAAAACACAACCAACCTCCTAGAAGGAGATCACACATGTTTCTAATGAAACACCATTCCACATGGAACAACATCTTTCTCATGAAAGACCAATATTTTATAAAGAAAGTATTCATATCTCGAGATAAAAATATAACATGCGCATAAGTCTAAAATCCAAATCACATGAATAATGAACATAAATTAAAACAACTCCCACTAACCAAGTACATCAAAGGACCTCACAAGACCCATATTCTCAACATGTTTCACAAACATTATAGGCCTAAGTCCCTTAGTTAGGGGGTCAGCAAGCATATCCTCTGTGCGAATATATTTTACTAGAATCTCTCCATTCTCAACCATTTCCCTGACCACAAGAAACTTAATATTAATATGTTTAGAGGCGGAAGTCGTTCTATTATTCTTGGTGAAAGAAATAGCAGAACTGTTGTCACAATAAATCATCAGGGGTTTGGCAATGGAGTCCACTATGCCAAGAGCAGAAATGAAGTTTCTCATCCATACTGCATGTGATGCTGCACCATAACATGCAACAAACTCAGCCTGCATAGTGGAAGAGGCAGTCAGAGTTTGTTTAACACTTTTCCATGAAATAGCTGCTCCAGCCAGCATGAAAATATATCCAAAAGTAGATCTCTCATCATCTGGACAACCAGCAAAATCTGCATCAGTGTAGCCAACTACATACAGGTCTTCAACCCTTTTGTACACAAGCATGTAATCCTTTGTCTTCTGCAAATATCTCATTACCCTTTTGGCAGCAAGCCAATGAACATGTCCTGGGTTAGACAGAAATCTACCCAATACACTAACAAAGAAAAGACAAATCAGTCCGTGCACACCTGAGCATACATAAGGCTACCCACTGCATTAGCATAAGGAACATCCTTCATAGCACTCCTTTCAAGATCATTCTTAGGACATTGATCCTTGCTTAATTTATCCCCTTTGGCAATAGGGGTATCAAGAGGCCTGTAGTTGCCCATACCAAATCTGCTTAAAACTCGATCAATATAAGCCTTTTGGGATAAACCCAAAAGTTTATGTAACCTGTCTCTACGGATCTCAATTCCCAGAACAAAAGAGGCTTCTCCAAGGTCCTTCATGTCAAAATATTCTGACAACATACTCTTGGTTTCAACAAGCAAATCATAACTGCTACTGGCAAGCAAGATGTCATCCACATAGAGAACAAGAATAATGAATTTACTCCCATTGACCTTGAGGTATATACATGGATCCACTTTATTTTCCACAAAACCCATAGAAGTAATAATCTTATCAAACTTGAGATACCACTGCCGTGAAGCTTGTTTCAAACCATAGATTGACTTCTTCAATTTACATACCAAGTGCTCTTTTTCACTTTCTATAAATCCTTGTGGCTGTTGCATATACACTTCCTCATCAAGATCCCCATTCAGAAAAGCTGTCTTTACATCCATCTGATATAACTCCAAATCATAATGTGCCACCAAAGCCATAATGGTCCTAAAGGAATCTTTAGAGGAAACAGGAGAGAAGGTCTCATTATAGTCAATTCCCTCTCTCTGAGTAAAGCCTTTAGCCACCAGTCTTGCTTTGTACCTCTCCACATTGCCATTGGAATCCTTCTTAGTTTTGAACACCCATTTGCAACCAATGGGCTTGAAACCATTAGGAAACTCTACCAGCTCCCACACACCATTGTGATTCATAGAAAGAATTTCATCATTCATGGCTTTAATCCACTCTTCTTTCAGAGCACTAGAAACAGCTTCATTGAAATTCCCTGGATCTGGCATGCACCCAATCTCTGACTCTCCAAGAAAAGTGTAGTAATCATCACGATTTACCGGTCTCTTTTCCCTCTGTGATCGCCTGAGAGGTGGATTCTCAATAGGTTGCTCTAGAGGTGGTGGTAAGGGATCTTCTATAACATCCTGCTGTGGCTCCTCAAGAATTCTCTGAATTGGTTGATGCACCACCCTCTCTTGCACAATGGGAACTGGCACCATGACACGTTGATAGTCAAAACTTGATCCTTCATCAATGGAGATATCAGGATTATCCAGGTCATTCTCAAGAAACTTGGCAGTGATTGCCTCAACTACTCTTGTTCCACGGGTAGGACAGTAGAATCTGTAGCCTTTGGCATTGATGGGATAGCCAATAAAATAACACCTGGTGGTTTTAGGACTTAACTTTGATGCCATAGGATCATATATTCTAACCTCAGCAGGACAACCCCACACACGAAAATGGTTAAGGCTAGGTTTCCATCCCTTAAACAACTCAAAAGGTGTTTTGGGAACAGATTTGGATGGTACTCTATTTAGGATAAACATGGCTGTTTTAAGGGCTTCTCCCCAAAGAGAATCAGGCAATTTGGTTTGACTCATCATAGACCTCACCATATCCATCAAAGTGCAATTCCTTCTCTCAGCCACACCATTCTGTTCAGGAGTCCCAGGCATGGTAAATTGGGAAACAATCCCACAGTCTTCCAGATATTTGGCAAAAGGCCCCATTAACTGTCCAGTCTCCCCATGCCTGCCATAAAATTCACCACCTCGGTCCGACCTCACAATCTTAATGGTTTTACCACATTGGTTTTCTACCTCAATCTTAAAAATTTTAAATTTTTTCAAAGATAAAGATTTATCATTAATCAGGTAAACATAACCAAATCGTGAAAAATCATCAATGAATGTTATAAAATATTTATTTCCACACAAGGTTGGTTTTAAAGGACCACAAATATCAGTATGAATAATTTCCAGAAGGTCCCTACTACGGGTAGATCCCTTTCTAGCCGTTTTAGTCATCTTTCCTCTCATACAATCCACACATTCCTCAATATCAGAACAATCAAGTGATTGTAAGATCTCATCTTTCACAAGTTTATCTATTCTTTCTTTAGAAATATGACCAAGACGCCTATGCCATAAGAAATAAGAGTTTTCTTTAATTAAATTCCTTTTACTGCCAGCAATCTGAACATATAGGGAATTAAAGACATTGGAATCAAAACTTAAACGGTATAAACCATCACATTTCACAGCTTTGCCAATAACTTGAGAATTATAAGATAAACGACAAAATCCATTTTCAAAATTAAAAGAAAAACCATAATTATCAAGTTTTGACAAAGAAATCAAATTTCGTCTCATGGACAGTACATAAACAGTGTTCTTCAAATGCAAAATAAATCCTGAATCCAATTTTAATTCAACTAATCCTATGAGCTGGACGTCAACTTTAATTCCATTCCCTACGAACAGACTGATCTCGGCGTCACTTGGCTTTCGCTTGTTCCTGAATCCCTGCAATGAATTAGCAACATGAATAGACGCTCCGGAATCAATCCACCATGAATTCACGGGGACATCTATCAAACTGGATTCAAAGCAAACGAAAGCTAGTGACTGACCTTTAGGCTTTTGGGCCTCTGTAAAAGATTTGAAAGCTTGGCAGTTAGATTTCTTATGGCCTACTGACTTACAAAACCAACACCTGAGCTCACCTTTCTTAATATCAGGCTTAGGACCGAGGATCTTTTGAGACGGACCAGCCCCTTTATCTGAACTGTGGGTTCCCTTAGACTTCTTCCCTTTCTTCTTGAAGGATTTATTATGGCGAGGCTGAGAAGTAAGGTTCACACTATCAGATGAGATACGGTTCATTCTATCCTCCTCTTGTGAACATATGGAAATCAAGGTGTTTATATCCCACTCCTCCTTTTGGGTATTATAGGAAGTTCTCAAGGCATCAAACCTAATAGGTAGGGAGTTAAGGGCATGATGGACAAGAAACTTATCATCTACTGGACACTTAAGGTCATTGAGTCTTGACGCTATGGTTACCATCTTCATAATATGTTGCCTAACACCACCATTGCCATCATATTTCATGTTGACAAGACTATCCATCAATTGACCAGCCTCGGCCTTACCAGAAACTGCATACCTTTCCCCAATGGAGGCAAGAAAAGTTTTAGCCTTCTCTGATGTAGGAATTGCCTTTACAAGGGTCTCATCAATAGACCGCTTGATAAGCATCAAGGCCTTCCGATTCGCCTTCATCCATTCCTTGTGATAGGCCTTTTGCTCTTCCGTACTCTCATCATTCAGAGGAGGTTCATTCTCCGTAATGGCCATGTCAATGTCTAGCAAGGTGAGAGCCAGCTCAATATCTTCCTTCCACCTCTTATAATTATTGCCAGTAAGAACCTCGATATGGTTGATAGTGTTATTCATGGAAAAAGTAACAGGAGCTGAAAAGAATTTCAAAAGGGATTAATTATATGGGTAATAATTAATAATTTATATTACCAAAAATAGGGATCCAAACACATAATGCAAACTCGCCTGTGGGCGGAGAATACACTACATAAAGCAACAGTTACAAAAATCCAACACCTGTGGGCAGAAGGATTTTACTGTCAAAATCATCCCAGATATTATGCCACACCATATTAATCAATGAATTAATTACATGTGGGTGAGTCAATCCACAACTAATTGAGTGGTAAAATATGCCATATCAGAATAAATCAATGAGTTAACTACCTGTGGGTGAGCTAACCAATGACCAAATCAAATGGCAAAATATCCCAAAATAAATAAGCAAGTAACTCTTATTGATTTTCGTGAGTAACCCACTGTGGTGTAGAAACCCACTTAATCAACAGAGCACTCAATAGGGATAAATAATTACCCATTTAATTAATTTTCAGTTCAACTCTAATTTTCCAAACACAACAATGAGAATACAAAAGAAACTTAACAATCATAAAATATCCGAAATTTCATGTCAGTATTTTACGACAATTTTTTTTTTTTTTTATTATGGGGTTGGGTTGACCACAAGTTGACTGTGGATCACCTAGACCCCCAGAAGGTGGATGCGCACTAAAAATGCACCCACTCCTCCTCTCTCTCACTGCACCACGTAGTTTGAGTTACGCTTCTCACAGCGATGCACACCGTGCAGCGGAAGCGTGGGTCCTTTGACAAGAAAAATAAAATTCCATGACAAATAACCAGAAAAATAAAATTTCCACACTCTCTCGAACTCACAACATTCGTGGGAAGGGAAATCAATACCAAAATGAAACAAAATAGTATATATTTTTAACTCAAATGAGATTCAATCTTAAACATAAAAGGGAATTTTTCAAACCCTAAAGGCTCCAATTTGTAATTTCATTAAAATAATTTCAGGTTCTAATTCTAGTATAACCTGGCTCTGATACCACATGTTAGTTTTACGGATCAAATACTAGAAATTTAGAACACCAAATTCATCAATCGATAGAAACCATAATAAACAATAATAATATGCGTACCTCTTGAAGCCATATTACCAAATAAGATTGATCGCGAAAGCGTACACACGTGGTATACGTCAGGTACAGGTAATCCCACTCCTCCTCTGTCTCCTATTCCAGAGGTCACGTCAATGGAACAATGAGCCGTCAAAAGATAATAGAGTGGAGTGGGGATCCTGCCCATAATATTAATATATATAGTAACCTAGTTGGCCCATCAAAGCACCAGGTTCTTGCGCCTTTACACCCTTCAAGACACTCACTATCGTTCTGCCCAACAACACATGGTGAATCCCAAATCCATAATGGATCACATAACATCATGGGTCTCCAGAAAAAATATCAGGCTATCCATTCAACCCGTTTTAATAAAACAAAAGTCCACCAATCAATAGAAGCCCAATATCCAGAAAAATTCTAACAGTCCGTGCAAGTATGCTTGTCAAACTTGAAAGGTTGCTCACGAATGGACAGAACGATATTACAAGGTAAGCTCCACCAAATCATACGCTTCCGGCTTCACAAAGTCAAAAGCAGTGTGAGCTAGTAGTTGACTTTTATAGCTAGTGATAAGAAGCTAGACCCAGTCGATGGAGATAGGATTATTTGTGTGTAAATGCCGTATAAATATATGTGTAAAGTTCATATAATTTGACGATATGTGCCTTTTTTATCATTAATCAGGTCATGTTAAAAAAGTAAAAAATGAAAAATCAATAAAAATATACACATAAGTAAGTTATTTGCAATCTGCACATGAAAAAAATCCTTTCTCTGCTAAATCCAATTGGGTTCTTTTTTTTTCAATGAAAAAAGATATTTTAATAAAAACTCAACTTCATAGTTCCCACCTCATCGTAATAACGACTTAATTGAGAAACTAAATTATCCTTTCATTGGATAGTAAGTCCTGCCATACCACATGATTTCATATTGTTTATATATACTCAACGTCTTGAAGGATTGTTATCTGCGATACTGCGGAGATGTTAGTTTAAACTTATGGGCAAGGTAGCGAGAGTACCAGTGCCGTTAGGAACAGAACAATAAATTACAAACTTTGTTAATCAAATGGTTACAATTTACGAAATAATAAGCTGCCAGCTTAAAGTAGTACAAACTTAATGAGCAGTTACAAGGATGAAAAACTGAAATATTTGCAGGTTATAACGAAAGCAGAGCCGTAATACTGCTGATTACATTGATCTACAAACTTGAGTTAATGAACGCAAAAATCGCACTTGAAAATCTTGAATAGTGCAAATACAAAATTTGTCACCTTCTCTGCCGGAAAAAACCCCTTTAAGCGGCTGTTGTTACGATCATGTCTTTAACCTTTTAATAAGTCTGTATCAAGGTGGTTAACCCATCCTCAATATGTGAAGGGGAAAATATACACCTTCTTCCAAAATTATCCAGTAGAACCTAACAAAGAAGCACATGCTAGAAGTCATCCACCAATTCTCTTTTTTCATTTTTGGGGGAGAGTTGAGTCAAAAGTTATGCCAAAATTTCTTGAGCTCCATATTGGAAAAAACAGAATGGATCATAACTTCGTCAAATATGAGAAGTCAATGACGAAGCTGGACATGTTCAGAACTCATAACTGGCTACTTCAGGAAAATCAGGGGAATCAGGCCCAGGAAGTTCTAAGGTGGTGACTCCACTGCCCACGAACAAGCCAAGCATCAATTAATTCATCAATTAACAAACCATGCATGCTTGTGTGCCCCAAAGTTGGTTCCATTTTCTGTTCAGCCAGGGACGCAAGTACCCTAATAGAATATGCATCAAATATTCAAATATCATTTTACTGGATAATTAAGTTCAAAAAAGAAAGTAACCATGTCATTTGCTCAGACAAATCTTCCACAAAACAGAAAAGAGGTAAAAGGAGAGCATCATCTGCTCTAATAAGATAGATTTTGACAATTAAAAGTAGTTTATACAGTGCACGCCACGGCACATCCCTATCTTTCTTTTTCTCATAATACAAAGTCTAGTCCACATTAGAAAAGGAAACTGCCCATGTGACAGTGGTGATTTGATTTTAGGAAGCATTCCCACTAGACTAACCGCAAAACGCAAATATGCTGAATAAGCTATTCACATTCTATGCCTCTAAACTGAAATGTACAGCCACAGTCAACTTTCAGGTGCAGCACTACGTTGAAGAGAGTAGAGAGACAACTCACTTGGTCAAAATCACAAAATCAACAAGTCAAAAGCAGGACAAAGTCTGATTTACAGGAATGGATGGCTCATGAACTCAGTGAGAATGGGATACTTGGACAAATTATAGTTGGAGAGAAGGACATAATGGCAAATACTAGTTAAATTTTTAAGTCACTCTTGAAACTAATTGTCTGATGAACGCAGCCACCATGTTGACCTCAATGTTGTATCCTGTTGGCAAACTTCACAAAAATTTTTACCAAAAATTGTATTTTACCCTCTTTAATTATAGATTATGTATATTTTAACTTTTACAGCTTAAAAATATGTAAATTGACCTCCTAAAATTTTCTAAATTTGTATTTTAACTAAAATGAATATACTATATCCCCTAAATTTTGGATCAAATTAATAGAGAAGACAATTTATATATTTAAAAAATTTTAGGGGATCAATTTATATACTTTTAAATTTTAAGGGTTAAAATGCACATGGCCTATAATTCTGAAATAAAGTGCAATTTTCTGGAATTTTTATTTTACTAATTTGAAGTGGAAAATCCACATTCGAGTTCAATTATAATGCGCATCATTACACAATTGAAAAAGTTAATCGCATGTGAAAACAACCACTACAATCTTAAATCGGGCATAAGGATCAATTGGAATGGAAGGTAAAATGATGGCTTTCAAGAAATGCTGCTCAGTTTATGCAGTATGTTTAGTATGAAACGAAGTGGCGGCATTCAAAGCTTCTTCAAATTTTTGTAGAGAGAAATCTATCGATATGTGTTTGGTTTATAAGAGTGCATTTGGTTAGTGTTTTTGGACAAAATAAGGTGATTTTTTTATTAAAAAATTATTTGATAGAAACTATTTTTTTTATTTTCTACTCAAAAATTTTTTTAAGTTATATTTAATTTTTTAATAAAAGTTGAAATGAATAAATTTTATAAAAAATAATCTTTTTAGTAGTTAAAAAATCACTTTTTATCAAAAATTAAAAAAAAACTGAATCAAATGCACCCTATATAAAATTGATTTTAAGTGAATTTAATTTTGTAAATTTGATTTCAATTAAAAAATGAGCTTGTAATGAATTGATTTGTGTTTAAGAATTTTATATTAAAATTAACTTTGATAGAATGACTGTTATTTGGATAATATAAATCGAAATTACTTTTAAATATGTATTTACCAAAACATATATTTTCATTTAATTTATTTATATTATTCTTTGTATTTAATTTTATTATTTTTAATTATACTCTAACAAATAACATCAATGCTATTATAATTTTTTTAATTATTTTATTCATCCAAAATAAAAATACACATGATATAAACTCATCCCACTAAAAATCGTAATTTAAATAATAGATTTATGTAAGAAATAATAAAACATATAAATTGACACAAGTATTAGATATTATATGGCTAGATAATAGGAAAAAAACACAATATAATTTATAATGTAATAGCAACCAAACATATTCCAATTTCCAAATGTATGCTTAAAGAGGTTGAATATCCACACATGAAACTTTGATAAAACCCAAAAAAAAAAAAAGGGAAGAAGAGACAGTAAGATAAAGTGAGGATATAATGGTTGGGTCTGATTACATGTTATCAATAGAGGTTTAGCACTTTTTTATTTTTGGGGAAACCTTGGTTTAAAGAAAAAATGTGAAGACTGGTTGCAAACGAAATTTTTTCTAAACATCACATGTTAACACTAATTTCCATTAACAAAATCTAAACCTTTCTTTGAGCTTGGAAAATTCTCATCCAACACACTCTTAATTTGTTATTGTCATTAAGCTTGAAACTTAGAAAATTAGCTCATATTGTCTAAGAAGAATTTAAAGCCTAGTTTGATAGTACTATATATCTAAAGTAGTACTCTGACTTATGAAAAATATAAGTCAATTTTTTTGTTTGGTAAATAAAAAAAATAGGATGCTTCTGCTCCTAACTTTTAAAAGTCACGAGGTGCTCTTGAGAGTCATTATAAGATATTTTTTAAAGCTGACTTATGCTATCTAAAATTTAAAAGATAAATATAATCTTACTCTCTTTAAATATATTAAAATTAGAATTTTTTTTTTTTTAGTATTTATATTCATTATAGTCATTTTAGGGAGGTATTTGGCAACATAAAAAACCAAGTTAATATGGTACAAAATAGAATCGATTATATTAACCAGTATAAAAATGAACTAGTTTTTGATTAGACATTGTTTGATTTCATAACTTAAAATTAGTTCTAACATATGTTCTTATTCTTCTTTTATACCTTGTTCTTTTTGACTATGTCATTAAAGAAATTAATCTAGTAGAGGGTAGCAGATGGTAATAGTCGGCGGTGGCTAGAGGTGGAAACAAGCCAGACTTTCACCTTAATAGGCCGACCGTATTGTAATAAATTGGCCTGGGCTTGGCCTGTGGCCTATTATAGGCTTTTTCTTTTCTTTCTTTGCTTGGCCTATTCATAAGCCTGACTTGGCTTGCGACCTGTTTACAAAAATAAAAACGTATATACCTGCTATTCCCCAAAAATAAAAAAACTCAGTCTCTTTCACTATCCTAGGAGACAAAACAATGCATGTCTAGCACACATAGAAATCCCCACAATCAATTCATGTCCAGAACACACAGAAATCCCCTAAGTCTATTGAAAAAAAAAAAAGAAGAAATTATTTGGTTTCACAACAGAAAAAAAAATGAAAAAATTACCTGCGAAGTGACAAATCCACAATCGGCAAGGAAGATCCGGCAATGTGAGAAGCTCCGGCGATGGTGACTAGGTGGTTTGCGGTTCACAGCAGAACGTGGAATGCAGCAGCAGTAAGACGTGGAACACAGCAATAGCATGACGTGGAATGCAACAGCAGCAAGACGCGAAATGCACAATGGCGGCAAGACTCTTTGTAGCAAGACGTGGAATGCAAGGCAGCGGACAGCAATGAGAGCTTGATAAGGGGATGGGCGGCTGCTAGTGCTAGGGTTTAGAGAAGTGGCATGAGCAAGAATGGGAATTGAGTGAAGCCTCATAGTTGTTTAGACGTTTATTAAGCGAAGAATAACAATGTTAGGTTTTAAATGTAATAAATGAAAAGATAAAAGTATAGAATATGCATTATATTACTAGAAGAAAGCAATGGTGTAGTGGCAACGCAACATAGGTGGTCAACGGTAAGTAGGTGGATTCGAGTCTTGTCTTTAGCGTTTTAGCAATTTATACAATATATGTGTGTATATAATCTTAACAAGCCCAGGTTGGCCTGTCAAGCGCGATAGACTCTAAATTGAGCTTGGTCTAGCGTGAAAATAAAAGCAAGCTATAAAACAAGCCTGAACCTGGTCCTATTTTTAAATAGGCCAGGCCGAATATAGCCAGACTATAGGCCCTTAGGAGGCCTCATGACCTGTTTCCAACCCTAGCAATGGCAGAGAGTGGTGGTGCTCACCGGCATTAGATAATGGCGTTGCAGTGGGATAATGGTGGCTGGCAGCGATAGCAGTAGACGGTGGTGGCTAGCGGTGACGATGAATGATGGTGACCAACGATGATGAACGGTGGCAATGGGCAACGATAATAGATGGTGGCAAGATGATGGGTACCAGCTATGACGGATGGTGGCAAATGGCAGTGGATGGGCCGACGGTGGCAATCGGCAGTGGTAACCAGCAATGGTCAACGACAGTCGGCTGCAAATGATGGTAGATTATAGCGGTGAATAGTAGTTGACAGTAGTGAAAGACGGTTGACAAGTAATCAAAAGATATAAAATAAAAGTAGAAAAAATTGGATGAAATAAAACTAATTTAAAATTATTTTTTTAAGAACTGATTTTAAATCTAAATTGATTTAGATAAAAATTAATTTTAAAATATTTAGATAACTATCAAATAATATTTATTAAAAACTAGACTCTACTATACCTAATTATCCGATTTTTCTAGTTTGTTAAAACACTCTCTTAGATTTTAAAAATAATTTTATCAAATACTATTTTTATAATTTTTTTTTATTAAGAATAACTTTTATATTATATTATCAAATAATATTATTATAATTTTTTATTAAAACAATTTTTAAAGAATCTAAAGAGTTTTAACAACTCTCAACAAATCAAACAATATCAAACCGAATCTAAACCGAGTCTAAGTTTCTTTCTTCCTCCTCCTCGTCCTTTTCTCTGCAGTGACTAGCGCAGTGCATGGTGTGAGGCGAGCGAGCAAGTCAAATCGCACATTAATGCCTGTCCCCTGAACAATCCTTTAAACCGATTTGTATCGGAATGATTGGATTGACGTTGGACTAAGTTTGCAAGTATCAATTATTCAATACGATGAAATGAGTGGCTCATAATAAAATAAAATGAAATATTAAATGCCACACATTTATTTGATTGTTTAATAAATGAGTTGTGTTATTTGGACATATTTAGATAGACATATTTGAGACATTATTAACTTTTTTTAAGTTATCAATTTTTTTAATTAAAATTATTAACTTATTCAAGTGAGTTACCAACTAATTGGAGCATAACATATAAGACATTTTACATGCAACTGATTGATAACTCAATTAAATAAGTTGATAACTTTAGTTTGAAAAATTGGCAATTGAAAAAAAAATGATAATATTTGTATGCTGCAACTGGTTGATAAACTAGTCGAAAAAATTGATAATTTTAATTCAAAAAGTTGGTAACTAAAAAAAAATATTGATAACACATCGCAAGATACGTTCCAACTACATGTACAAAAGAATTTTCTCTTAATAAATTTGATAAAGAGATTAGATTAAGTAGAGAGTAGTCTAATAGGTAAAGCTAAAGGGAAATATATATATAAAAAATTAAAGCTGAAACTATTAAATAATATTTAAATTTTAACAATTTAAGAGATTAATTGATATGTACTATTAATATAAAAAAATTTTATACTGATATTCAATCATATACTATCACATAAGTAAAAATGATTTTATTTTAAGGTAGTGGATGTGAGAATTAACCACTTTAACATATGTGGCAGTATATAATTATATATTATTGTAAAAAAATTTTATACCAATAATATATACCAATTAAATCCATAATTTAAATGTAAATATATCTAATTTATGATAAGATGTTATAAAATTATTTGATTCATGCCATCGACTCTATTTAGTGGGACCCAGGAATGGATCTACCTATAAGCCCCACCAAAATTTCAGAGTCTTAGCAGTATAATTTCAATATATATATATATATATTCAAGTTATATTGGTATAATTTTAAGTAATTATTATATTATTAAATAATTTTTTTGGGGTAATTTTTGACAAAATTTATGATTGGATTAAAAATTTATATCTTATAAATCATCTCTACAAAATTTTATGATAATTGAAAATCGTTTGATATACATTTTATATACTTTAAAATCAAGATTAAGATTGATTTATATATTTCATGTTGTATCCTATGATTTTATTATAATTGATTTTGTATTAAGATAAAAATTATGTTAAATTTTTTTTGTTATGCTTATATATGTATTATTTTTGTCCCCATTATCTAAATTGACCAGGCTTAATTTTTTTAAATAAATTTGATAAAACAAAGAAAAATAGATAATACCATTCTTTGTTTAATCTTCCAATTTGAGAGATAAAATAAGGAATTTGAGTGGTGCCGGTTACTTCATCCCTTGCTTTCAAATCGCTTCCAATACACTTTCAATAAAGTTAATCATTTCCTCTATTATCATTTATTTCATTGTCAATCTTTCAAAGATGGTTTAAATCAAATCAAGGCCTCAAACAAATTGAAGATATAATCTCTATTATCCATAAAGTGGTCAAGTGAAGCATTAAATGATAACCGTTATACATCTATTTTTCTAACCGTGTCCATCCTCACATTGTTTGTCTATAAAACTAATTTTGTTTGAGTCATGGTCAAGCTTACTGCTGAGGAATTCTTATGGCAATATCTTTCCATATACTCCTGGCTTAAATTTAAAATATCATATGCAAGAGACACAAATTTTTTGTATTTAACTTACATTCAAGTAATTCAATACTTATACTTTTCAAGTAATTTGTTTTGATTTTAAATCTCATGAACTAATATTGAAAGAATTTTATCTCCTAGTATATGGACTCAACTTAGACTAAATTAATTTAATTTCAATGAATTTTAAATGTTAGTAGTCTTGACAAAAAAAAAAAAAACTCCTTTTACTTTCATATCAACACTAGTTATAATTATTGTGCATCTCTAACCTTTACATTAATTAGTTCACATCTATCTAAAGTAATATAAATATATACAAAATAAAATAATTTTTTATTTAAATCATCAATATTTAAAATTTATAAAATTTTAATTAATTTGATTCTTAACTTACTATAAAATAAAAATCTTTTAAAATTAAAATGTTCTTTTATTCCGAAGACTCAAAATCCATACCTTGTATTATATAATTAAGAAACACAAGAAAATGGGCATTTTTTCAGGTGAATCCAGCGTCCGTACCTTTGTCATTTTCTGTTCGCTAGCTTTTTCTGTACGTAGCTGGACGTCATGTTCATCTAGGTAAAGTAATGAACACTAATCTTTTGGTAGCGCAGAAAATGTAGACTAATCATCTTATTATGTGTATATTTGAAATAATTGAAAAATTAAAATTATTTTAATAATTATTTATTTGTATAATCATTCCCAAACACACACTATGTGATGGGGAGTGTCACTGATTAGTGGATTTATTGGAAACTTTCGAAGGAATCAGAACTTTTGTTAAGGTCTTATTAACGGGTATTTTGAGAATATTTTGTATGGACTTAAATTGCAAATATTAAATAAAATAAATATTATTAAAATGTAATATATTTAATACTTTATTATTTATTTAATATTTTCATTTTTCATATTTTAGTTTAAATAAAATATCTAAAAGCAATTTTTAATAGCAATCAACCTTTCACAGTTATTTAAGATGATCTATCATTTTTTTACTTTAAATGATCTTAATCTAAAAAGTTTATAGTGAATTCTATCACAACTAGCTTTGATCCAATGATAACTAATAAGGAGATTAGTTCCTCATAACATGGTAAACTATAATTTGAATTTCAACTAGAAAAGTCGTTCACTCTTAAATGCCTCGTAATATTCAATTAGAATTGCTCATATATATATATATAGTGTTGTATTGCTAAAGAATTAGTTTGTTTTTCTAATATTTTTTTACCAAAACAACAACAACAGAAGTAATGGAGACTATTTGAATATTTCAAATAAATTACAACTATATAATAAAAAGCTATTAAGTATTTGAACATATAATTCTAATTAAAGAACAATAAATGTTTATAACTATTACGAAAATATTTTTAAAATCTTTAAGTGAACGGTAATACATACATGTTTACAATTTTAGTAATGACAATTAAAGAAACAGAGTTGAGAGACTAAGTTTGAAAAATCTCTTTTGTAAGAATGCAGATAAACATAATACAAATTTAAAGTTATTTTCAATATCAATTTGTTGAGATGTGTTCTCTAGTTAATAACATTAATTTTGATATGCTATCAATATAAAAATTTTTATATAATCACTCAATCATATATTGATGTATTAATAAAAATTTTATTTTTTGTAATTATTATTCCAAAAATCATATATATAACTAATAATATCTGGTTTGATAATAATATAAAATTCTTTAAACTAATAATATATTAAAATTAATTTCTTATATAAATCCCAATGTAAAGTTCTTAGAAGAAAAATATCAATGTGAATTTGATAATTACTTCAACAAAAAAATCACCAAATTTAAGATAAAATACGAGTTTAAACACACAGCATATAAACCAACATACAAGTGGATTTTCTTTTGTTATAATTAAAATCTTACATTTTCTTTTATTATAATTAAAATCTTACTCTTTGAAGTTTGACCTCTCAAATCTCGAAGTAAGAAGTGATAATTAACACGGTAACAGCTGCAATTGAGTTGGAGGTAATTCCAGATATTTTCTACCGGAATGCTAGAAGATTTAGAGATGTGCTGACAGGTTGGCATCTGACAGCGAGCCCGTGAAATGGAATATTACTAACTCGTTGATTTGTTCTCTTCTCTTCTCCCCCCGAAAATATCAGGTGCAGGTGCTAGCTATTATCTTCCCTAAATTGTAATGCAAATGCAACGCTCAACCAAACGTCCACTCCACGTCCGTGGGGATCCTTATGATACATCTGCAAAGTTTATGATATGATGAGTGCGAGAGGGATTGGCTTTCCAAATCTCAAAAGTCAAGTGCAAGATGCGTCATGCATCAACCAGCTGCCACCGATGCAACTTGAGACCCATTTGGTCATTTCGCACAGGCTGCTCAACTGTTCAAACCCGTGACGTGGCGCCACCATTTTACCATTTCTGTGTCATCCCATGCAATGAATGATCCTCTCCTCATCCACAAACCCATCAACCAACCCCACCACCACAAACCAATCCCTAATCCCTCAGTGGTAGTGCTCAATTAATTACTCTCTTGTTTCGCAAGTTTTAACTGCGTTAAGCTGAATTGAATGATGGATATAAAAAACTGAAAATCACACGATCCCCTGGCTAGCTGGCACCAAGCAATTGTTGTCGTTTGGGTTGATAGGACCAATCCGAAATCAAAATCACCGTGAGCTGCTGTGTGAACCTTACCGAATAGCACATGAAAATCGTTCAGTTCACGGCCCATCCAACCACTCGCTTCAACGAAACCCTCAAACGTACCGTGGATTTACGTGTTAGCGTGAATAGCCCGCTCCGTGTCTTCTGTTCACCCCTGTTGATGCCAATTATGCCATAACACCCTTTTTGCATGCAATTCTTTTTGGAACAAAAAAATAAATAAAAGTGAAAATTCTGGAAAGCTTCCAGAACACACCTCATATCCAATCTAAGCCGAGCAACCATGGCACATTATATTATAATTTGTAACTAATAATTATAACAATTAACAAGAAACAACTAAAATTAAATTATGGAATATGGACCCTCCTCCCTCCACCGCACGCCCCTCAACCCTCCCTATATCCCAACCCAAAAGTAAGTAGTAGATGTAGATCCGCGATAGTGAGAAACCCAAAAAGAGAAAGGAGTGCTTTCGGCGCTACATTCATCTAGGCCCCGATACACGACCCCCATAACACCAGTTACTGTACCCTAAAAAAGAGACTAAAGCTAATCAGGAACTAAGAAGAATGTAAATGATGGCTTCTGGCTCTTAATTTTCCCTTCCTTCATTTTATTTTTAATATTAATGATGCCGTGGTGATTACTGGGAAGAAGGAGGCCAAAGCGTGATTGAATGTTTCCATATTCAGCATGCGCTTTGAGAAGTGAAACGCTGAGGGTCGAGCTTGGCTCTACAAACCGGACAAAGCGGGTGCTTGGAAAGCCAAGTGTCAGCGCATTCCACATGGAACCCGTGGTTGCAACCAGGAACCAGTCGAGCCGGTTGCTCGTTCTCGATCTCGTCGAGACAGACGGCGCATTCGGTGCCCATGACCAGTTCTTTGCCGGTAATTCTGGGGAGCTTCTCCAGCTCCGAAGCGGAGAGACCCTTGTCGGAGACTGGCTTGACCGGTAGCCTGACATCGGGTTGATGAGTGGTGGCGTACCAGAGAAGGCACATGTAGACTATGAAGACAGCGCTCATGCCAAGGCAAGGCAGAAAAAGCGCCAAGAGAACCGAATCAAGCATCAGGCCTTGCACCTTGGGTTCCTTCTCCGATCGGGTTACTTACACCGAAGGAAACAAAAGCCCAATTAATGTGGCTGTGGCGGTTGGTAGAGGAGTACCCAAGAGGATGATGGTTGGGTGTGCCAGCTGCTCAGCATATTGCTCCTAGAATATTAAGCAGGGTTATGTTATATGTGGTATGGGAAACTGTGTGGGGAAAATAAAAACACAGAAAATAAGGGAATTGCTGAGAAGAGGGAGATCAGAGATCCCGGTGGGTGGTCTTTGGAAGCTTGTGTGTGCGTGACTTATACTGTTTCGGCGCAGGTAAGGGCTTAGCTGGGTTGAGGCTTGCCAATGGAAACGAATGGAAAGTAAGAAAGAGGGGTGTGAATGTTATGTGCCGTGTGAGTGACTGGGTGGCTTCTTGCTCTTGGCCTTAATTTAATTAGCTTAAGTATGCGTGTATCAGGGAGTATACCGGAAGACGACTCGGACCGGGAGCGATCTATCGCCAGTGATTTCAAAAGCAATTCAGTATTCTCTTTTTAATTAATGGTAACAAATAATGATCATGGGGTAAATTTATACATTCATTTAATCTTAATTTGCTTTTACGATCAAATCATTTTTACATGGCCATTCATTCGGGCTTCGGGGTGGCAATGGGGCACTCGCTCCGCGTTATGGTGAACAATCCTCAATCTAATCAATCCTACTCTACTCGTGGATTTTAAAATTTATAATCTAAATTCTATTGTAAATAATCTATTCTAATTCGTATTCTATTATTTATTCTTTGAAATATTTAAAAAATTATTTTAGATTTTTTTAAGATAAAAATTATTTTAAATCTTAATTTATATTTAAAATATATTTTGTATAAGGGTAAAAGTAGGATAAATTTTCTTAAATTAATATTATATAAAAATTACATATTAAATTAACTCATAAAATTTTTATTTTTATTTTTATTCTCATATCAAACACACTTTTATAATTATAAAAATATTAAAAAAATCTTATATATATATATATATATATATTCACATAAAAAAATATAAATATAAATATAAATATATATATATATATATATATATATATATATATATATAGAATACACGATGAATAGAAAAAGACTTGACTTAAACCCAAATCTGACCCTATTTACACTCAAATCCATCCCATGTATACTTGGCCCGCCTGACCAAAGTGGGATGAGGTGGGTACCAGTAGATTAGGCTCTAATTGCCAGTCCTATTCAGACTAAAGATTTGGCATCGTAATAATGATATGACAATTAAAGTTTTTTAAATATAATAATAAACGACTAAATGATTACATGAAACAAATTTACTCATAGTAAAAAATAAACAACCAATGTAAAAATACATTTTATAATTATGAATTGAGATATATCACCAATTATTTTCTCAATATTTATCATTATCAATATCTAGCTGTCTCACCAACTTTTTGGCTACAATCGTGTCTCGTAGTTGACAAGTAAAAGCCTCGTAACGGTTCACTCCTCATACAACCTATTTTTTAATTATTTTTCATGCCTTTTTTTGCTTTGTTAAATTTAGTTCATATGTGGTGCCCTTCTGTGTGAATTAGAGGAAAAATTGACAGAAATAAGTTTAAAAACAAAATTTTTATTTCTAAAACTTTTAAAACCTATTCTATGTATTCTTCATTTGAATAAGAAAAAATAATTTTTTAGTTTTCTTTTGTCTAAATTCAGCGATAGAATTCATTTTGTGCTCACTTTTATTAAAATAATTTTATCTTGGAAAAACAAAAAAGTATACAATCACAATTTAATTTTAAAACAACTTTTTTTTCCGAATAGAACTTTTAATTAAATTTCTTTGGTGTATTTGTCCTTTTCATCGTGCTCAATAATATGATGTGACTCAAGATAGCCACGTAAGAAGAAAGCCCGTGGGCCGTCACCTGCGGGCGATGATTGATTTCTCCTCAGCGTGTTTAGTGTTCAGCAACATATACAGTGTAAAATGATATGCATCTGATATATATTTCAATTGAAATGGAAGAGACAAATTGACAAGAAGAAAAAAAAATTGAAGAGACAAGAGGTAGGGTCAACTTGGGCCTATTTGGTCCCACCCGTTCCACTTCGACCCCTCTTAAGGACCCAGCCTGCACAATTTCTCTTCGGGTTAAGATGGGTTATGGCATCCATCGAAATAATTTTTCTTTTAAATGGAGAAATATTTGGTGAACACACCTTTTCTGACTCATTTTACGATGCATTTGCAGGGAGAGGCCATGTGTCCCGTTAGACATGACATTGCATGAACTCAAAACTAAAAACACGGAATTGTAGGGGTTGATCTTGGAATTAGTAACTCCGTCATAGCAGTTTTTTAGTCAAACTGACCCACCGTATATATGGCAGCCCATGGCCGAGTTTCAAGTTCCAAAATCAACCTATCACTTAGTGTGATAGTTCACTTCTTACTTGTCTCCTTCGTTTTCGGGTTCCAAGCTACGAGTTCATGCAATGTCACATGCAGTGGGACACGTGGCCTCTCCATGTGGATGCGTTGCAAAGGAAGTCGCAGAAAGATGTGTCCCTTTACCATTACTAAAAAAAATTATTTTTAAGGAGGTTGTGCTGAAATTTATTTATTTATTATTACTACTACAATTATAGTAAATAATATTGAATGCAATATTTACAAAAATATTTTTTTCAAATTAGAAAAGTCTTTACATGCTCAAACATTTGTATGTATTACCCATTAACTATTTTCAAATGCGTTAGAAAAGATGTATCTTAAATTTTAAATAGTAAAAGTTAAAAAACAAAGGGGGAAAACTATGAGATTTTCAGTAATTTTTACTTCTTCTTTTTTAAATAAAAAATGGAAAACGTGTACTAATGGTTCCTTGAAAAGATACTTAACTACGGAGCTAAAGCTAATCACTAATCAAGACAAGGAACTCTGCTAGCAGCATTGTTTTCGTTTAGAGTAATGATTGTTATACGTATTATTTTTGACGCACATCAAACGTGATGTGCTTTTTACCATTGATTTTAATTAAAGAAAAATTTAAAAATATAAATTATAAATAGTTTCAGCCTTTGATTAGCATATGCGTCGTGACTTTCATCCGAAACAGACGTTCATATATCGGTGCTCTTTTGTTTAAAAAGTGAAGCACTTTCCATGGCGTAATTACATACAGAAGCAGTGACTTTCGTGGATGACAATTTAAGAGTCAATTAGTTATCTTATCTGTCATGTTGTACGGTTGTTTAAATCACATATTTTTAATATTGTCGCATAGAAAGATAGAAGTGTTATAAAATTAATAGGGGAGAAAATAGAGAAAGAAGAGAAAGCGTGAATTTTATTATTAATATTCTTAAAGATATTATATATAAAGCATCAAAAGGGTTATTTATAATTAAAGAAGAGAGATATAAGATAAGATCAAAAAATAGATTTTATCTAATCAAATTTTAACCGAATCAGAATAAAGATATAGAGATCCACATTCAAATTCAAATAATAATTCATAACTATGATTAAGAAAATTGGACTAGACTGGCCAATTCGACCGGGAACTAGACCCCATGTCAGTCCGGTCATCTCCCTTAAACCGCCTATCCTCAAAATCGGTGAGGAACATGCTAGAATCGAGCAAAATAGGTGAATTGGTGCAAATTGGACCAATTAAACCGATTGACCAGTTAGGTTATTTTTTCAAAAAAAATTTGGTCAAAATGTTGCCGTTTCTTTTTTTTTTTTAAAAAAAAAAAGATGCTCAATGCTCGTTTCTTTTAAAACCTTAATTATTTTGGTATATTTATTTGTTATATACTCTTAAATTAATTTTAAAAATGAAAAGCTAAAAATAATTGTTATACTGTTTGTGAGTACTTTCCAAAACAAATACAAGTGAAGATTAAAATAATTGGATTTTGCATTTGAGATATTTGATAAAGTGCCCTATAATAAATATTATTTTATATTAGTTATGCTATTGTTAATGATTTAATATGATTTTTTATTTTATATATATATATATATATATATATATATATATATATATATATATATATATAAATATATATATATATATAACTCTGGTCGAACTCCTAGTTGAACTGATTGAATCTCTAAATGTTTGAACTCGTATCTTGACCGATTCGATGTCTGGTCTAGTTTTCTTAACGTTGTTTACAACACTCTCTCTTATATGTCCATGGGGTAGACAATGTGCCTTGTTAAAACCTAAGAAAAAATTTCTGTGGGAAAAAAAATCTTAGTGAAGGAACAAAAGTTTAGCGCCTCATTAAAAACCTTCCCAAGAAAACCCATTTTGGAATAAAACCTTGGTTAAGGAAAAGCATACAACATGTATTACTCCCCTTAATAACAACATCGCTTAATGTCTGTAAGTTTGCGCATTCCAATCTTGTATATTAGCTTCTTAAATGTTGAAGTAGGCAATGTTTTAATGAACAAATTTGTGAAATTATCACTTGAACGAATTTGTTGAAATCTATATCACCATTCTGTTGAAGATTAAGTGTGTAAAAGAGCTTTGGTGAAATATGTTTTGCTCTGTCCTCTTTAATGTATCCTTCCTTCAACTGATTTATGTAAGCGGAGTTGTCTTCACACATGATTATTGGCATCTCCTTTTCTGTGGGCAAGTCACACATTCCCTTGATGTGTTGGGTGCTTGATCTAAGCCAGATACATTCTCGATTTATTTCATGGATTGATAATATCTTTGTATGATTTGATGAAGCAATGACTATAGTTTGTTTTGTTGAGCATCGTGATAAAGTCATACCTCCACTTTGAATAGATAGCTTGTTTGGAATCTGCCTTTATGTGGATCAAATAGAAAAGTTTGCATCTGCATACCCACTTAGTTAGGGTCTAGATTCATTCGAATAAATAAACCCTTATTAATAGATCCTCGAAGATATTGTAATACATGTTTAACACCATTCCAATGTCCTTTTGTTGGACAAAAGCCAAATATCACTAACAAACTTATAAAAAAAAGGCATATTTGCTCATATATTCTTAGCGAGATATAATAGTGCTTCAATAGCACTAAGATACGGTACTTTAGGACCAAGAAGTTCTTTGTCATTTTCATAAGGTCGAAATGGATCTATATCTATATCAAATGATCTTACAACCATTGGGGTACTTAACGGATGTTCCTTATCCATGTAAATCATTTCAGAAGATTCTCAATATAAGTTGATTGATGCATAAATATTCCATTTATCAAAGGCTTAATTTGTAAGTCAATATCTTTTATTTCAAATCCTTTCTTTTAAATAATCCATAGCTTTTAGAATCTCTTTAAGAGATCCAATGATGTTTAAATTACCAACATATATTATGATTATAACAAATTTAAATCCAAACTATTTATGTAGACACATGGGTAAACAAGATAATTTTCATACCCATCTTTTAATAAGTATTGACTAAGGCGATTGTACTACATATGCCTTAATTGTTTTAATCCGTATAAGGATTTTGAATCTTTATTGAACAAATTTCTTGAGAATTTTTTATATGCTTTAGGTATTTTAAATCCTTCAAGGATTTTCATGTAGATTTTGTTGTATAACGAACTATGTAAATAGCTTGTAATAACATCCATTAAATACATGTCCAATTTTTCATTTACTGCCAAACTAACAAATCCACCACAAGAGAAAATATATGTTTCCATATAGTCAATGCCAAGTTTTGTGAAACCCTTGTGCTACAAATCATGCTTTATATCTTTCTATTTCATTTTTGCACGAAAACCCACATGTACCCCACTGGCTTTACACCTACAAGTGTTTGACGATAAGTTCAAAAACTTCACATTTTCCAATTAAAGTTAACTTAACTTGAATTGCATCTTTCCATTTTGGCTAATCATTTCTCTATCTACATTCTTTGACAGATTTTGGTTGAAGATTTTCATCTTACTTTATTATTTCAATAGCAACATTTTATGTAAAAATATTGTTGACAACAATATGCTTTTGGTTTCATAATTTTTTGTTGCGACATAACTTATCAAGATCTCTTTATTTGTAATATTTTCAGGTGCCTGAACCTCTTTTGAGGTTTCATCAATAGGTATGTCTTATAACTCTTTTTGAGCACTTGCCTCCATATTATAACCATCTTGATTAATTGTTTTTTTTTTTTTTTTTTACCATTTTCAAGAATTTTTATCTTTAGAATTGACTAGTCTACACACTTCGGGCATGGCTTATTTTCATTTCCACTAAAAGGTTGTTCTTTTGGGACATCAATTCAAATTGAAATATTTGCAATTGATATATGAGATTTTGTAACTTTCTTTGGGTCAGTAAATATGTCTAGCAATTGATTTGCAATATCTTGCAAACAAGTTATGTTTTACACTTTTAATTCATAATGCCTTGTGTGAGGATCCAAATAAGATAATGACAATGTATTCCATATAATTTCCTTTTTCAACTGCTTATTTTCTCTTCCCCTAATATTGGAAAAAAATTTTATAATAATGGCACTTAGAAAATCTTACCCTCAATAAATCCCCGGTTATTGGATCAAGATATTTTATGATAGAAGGAAATTTATAACCAACATATATTTTCAATCTTCTATGAGGCCCTGTCTTTGTGCACTGTGGTGGAGCAATTAGAACATAAGCCACGCATCCAAAATTTCTAAGATGGACAATATTTGGCTCTTGACCAAAATGCAATGAGAATGGGGAGAATTTATGATAACTTGTTGGCCTAATGCATACAAGTGCTACTGCATATAAGATAACATATCCTCATGCCAGAACATGAAGTTTTGTTCTCATAAAGAGTGGACTAGCAATTAATTAGAGGCGTATAATAAATGATTCTACTAGATTATTTTGTGTAGGAATATGAGCAACAAGCTCTTCAACTATTATTCTCGTTGACAGACAATGATTATTGAAAGCTTGATATATAAATTCATCATCATTATCAAGAAGAATTATCTTAATAGCATACTCTGGAAATTATGTTCTTAATTTTTATTATTTGAGCAACTAATCTCGCAAACGCTAGGTTACAACTTGATAATAATACACATGTGACCAACTTATTAATGCATCTATTAAAATTATATAATATCTAAATGGTCCATATGGTGGATGAGTGGACCCACATATATCACCCTAAATACATTTC
Source organism: Pterocarpus santalinus (assembly GCA_031439595.1). Taxonomy (NCBI): domain Eukaryota; kingdom Viridiplantae; phylum Streptophyta; class Magnoliopsida; order Fabales; family Fabaceae; genus Pterocarpus; species Pterocarpus santalinus. The sequence continues at coordinate 2,210,069 of CM062529.1, forward strand.
AAAAATGCAAATGATTCGATCTCAATTTTAAGCTGGTGATGTCTCATAATTAATTTTTCTTGAGAACTAGTAGCACATGAGAAATCCTTTAATTTAAGAATCTTCTGATTTTTCAACGAATGTCCAAGTGGACTCTCAATAATTCTTCGCATCATAATTAAACCGGGATGGTCTAACCAATCATGCCAAATGATAAAAGTATTTGGATCAGTAAACTTCTAGTTTACTGTAATATAAGTTTCAATTGTGCCAATATTTGCATTGTACAAACCCGAAGAAAAACGAATAGTTTTTCTAATATATATTTCTTTCTTGATATAATAGCCGTGATATGGAGATATTCAACATTTTCATTTACAATCTCAATATGATATCTATTTCGGCAAATATCTTTAAAGCTTAATAAGTTTTTTTAGAAAACAAAATAATAACTCTTATGGAATTTTCAATCATCTTGCTACTCCCAATAATGATATTAATACTTATTTCTCTCAAATATATCATAATATATCATATCGTGTAATTTAAGACTTTCATACATAATCATTTCATAAGAATAAATAATTAATAATATAGTGCTGATATAAATACATGTATCACAAAAATATCAATATTATTTTGTGTTATATTGCTTATAAAAGCAAACAAGATTATTCATGATATATTATTATTTTGTGATAAAATAAACGATATATTGAATCTCAATAATATCACATAAAAATAACTCAGTTAATAATTATGGAATATGCCATAAATAGTATAATACTTTTATTTGATATTTAGATTAAATACTAAATGTTCCTAAATAAAATAAAATAGGGTCCCAAAGACATAGTCTTAAATTTAATGTAAAGAAAAGAAAACTAATACGATTAATAAATATATTAATCATTAATCAAATGACCAATATTCCATTAGGATCTTAAAATAAAATCAAATATATCAAAATAACTCATATTAATTGTTTAAAGTATCTTCAGAAATCAAATTCGTTTTTGCCTTTCACTCATTTTCTATAATGATGATAAAGATCATGTAAAAGATCTTAACATATAGTAGGTACGTGACCAATATGCTTTGATACCACATCGACAATATTTATTTTCTTCATACAGTGGTTGCATTTTTTTATTGGAATTACAACCTTTTCCACTTTTGTGGTCATAATTTATTCCATTCACTTCAAGGAATAGAGTAGCACCAATTAAGCTAGCCTCATGATTTTTCATGAGCAACTCATTTTTTGTTCACTCACAAAAAGAGATGAAATTAATTCAAAATATTTATAAAAGCCTTTTCCTCGATATTGCTATTGTAGGAGCATATTCGAGACATGAAAAATCAATCACCTATAATTTTAGCATCAAGCACTAATGATAAATAGTTCTTGCCCGTTACATCAAACTCAACTAATTCTAGTGAAATAAAGAATTAAAAGTAAATTCAATAAATAATAAAATAAAGGAAAAATAATTTAAAGATTAAGTGGACTAATTTGCTTCTGGAAACTGAAAAATAACAAATCCATTATATTATCCTCTTCAAGAGAATATGAGTACGAAATTATAAATACTTGGAATTATAAAAATTAATAAACTATAAATACTAAAAATTATCCTTCGTGGTACATTCGCTTTGGAAAATGTAAAATATGAAATAATTTATTCTAAGTAATGTATAAACTTATTTTTTTTTATTATAATGACATACTTCATGTAAAATTAATAACACACATTTCAGGTAATGTATATAATAAGATTCATTCACTTCAGGGAATGATCTTTTGACATATTCACTACTGGAAATATATAAATCTTCTTAAATAGAGAAATTGTTCTTTTTTTTATTTTTGAATAAGTTTAAATAATAAAGATGCACTCACTTCAGAGAATGATTACAATTCACTTCTAGGAATTATTACCACTCACTTCGTATTGAAAGTAAAGAAATATAATAATATAGAAAGAATATGTACTGATAAACCCAAATATATAATAAATAAAACTTAAATAAAAATTTAAACCATAAAATAATAAATCATGGGTATATCCTAACCCCTTATATACTTTGATTGATAAATCATTTTGTTTGACGCGCTAATAGGATCATTTATATAAAAGAAAACCAAAAGCATAAGGCGATATATATAAAATCTCCTTACTTATAAATTTGCTTCACGTCTCGTACAAACATTAACATGATTAATGGGAATGTCTAACTTATAACAATTTTATTTATACCAACATGATTAGGTGCTGCAATTGTAGTTGCTTTGTTTGGATGCTTAACGTAAATTCATACAAAGAATTTATACAATATATAAGTAAAAGAGAAATTAACATTAAACAAAAGAACGTGAACTCATAAATCTTTTATGGTAAAATCAGTGGAAAAAATTTACCTCGAAAAGTTTTTTAATGGAAGGTTGATTCTTTGAATTTCTTACTCTTTATTTCAAAAGCAAAGTTGTACTCATAACGTGTTATAAAATTAATAGTAGAGAGAATAGTAAAAAAGAAGAAACAAATAATTTTATTATTAATATTCTCTAAAGTATTATACATAGAACACCCGAAGAGAGTCAAAGGATGAAAGATATAAGATAAAATCAAATAATAAATTCTATTTAATCAAATATTAACCGAATCAAAATAAAGATATAGACATCCATATTTAAATTCAAATAATATTTAATAACAAAAAGGTAAAAGTTACATATATTATATTTTTTATTTTTTGATACATATTTTTTATAAAGTCTCATAGAAGAAAATCGATTAAAAGGACAAAATACAAAATGTTATGTTTTATATTAAAAGAAAGCTTTAAGAATTTAAAGGAAATTAAACAAATTTTGAGGAAGTCATTTCCCAAATTAGGGGTTTAATATATCATTATGAGCATAATGTATACAAGTTATAAATCAAAAAGGCACGACTAAGGTTACAAATAACTTTAACTTTTTGAGATAAAATTAATTTTAAAAAAGTAATTTTTATGAAAAAAAAATTACATAATTTCTATACATTGTCGCATTCGAATAAAATTTTGTATAATAATTTATTCAATATATATATAATGCAAATATTAAATACTCCAGCACTAAAGTACTTGAAAATTATATCCCTCAAATAAAAATGAATTAATTTATGTGGAGTTCTGTAAAATTTTATGAAGGTTTATTTAATGTTTTTATATTTATTTATTTTTTCATGATAAATTACGTAAAAACAGTTTGTATAAGAGAATTTATTCTTCCCTCAAATAACCTTAAATTCTTAAAATTAGTTAGTTTTATTTGTCAATACAAAATATAAAATAAAAAAAAACAATTATTTAAGCACATGAAAGTATCTTAACACGTCACTATATAAGTTGATATTTGCCTCACCAGAAAGCTATTTTTGTTGTTTAAATAGTGCATAGCGTATTATTTTTCAAGATTACGTATATTAAGTTAAAAGAGTTTTATAAAATGAACGAGTATAAATAACTAATAAAGAAGTATTAAATAAAAATAAACACATGCAATTGAAGTATCTGATAATTTTATTTGAGAATTAAAATAAGTATTAAAAATCATACAGCCAAACAAGTATCATCATCCGGCATGTGGAACTATAGACAAATCACGAACCATGAAGAATCACATCGCTTGCAGAAAGGGCGAAAAAAAATAGTGAAATGAATATAGTCCACAATATCCGCAAAGGAAATCCTGCGATTTGACAATCGGTAGCCTAAAGCAAATCCAGCTAATGTGCTTATTATGTACATGCCGTTGGCAAAAAGAGAAATACACATGATATGATTGAGGGGCGGCTTGGCACTTTGTGGCGCAACGTTATCAAATGAAACTCTTCGGCTATCTACCAAAAAAATGAAACTCTTCGGCTAATTCGTACTTCTCAATTCACACTGATCGGGTGACAACATTGCATACATGTGACCAAGCATACAAAATGACGATAGTTTAGACAGAGAACCGCTTAAAAATAACTTCAAACAAAAGATGATATTTTCTTTGAGAGAATGAATTCCTTTTTTTCCAAAAAAAGAAATTATAAGTTTGTAGAAACAATTAGAAAAAACGACCAATAAAAATAACAATGTTCACAAAATGTGACAAATAGATTGAGAATATTTTAGAGAATTGAAATTTTAAATAATTGATTACTAATGCAAATAAGTAATTAGAAGTGACAACAACTAACTGATGGGAGTTCCCAACATCCTTGTACCGTAGCTTTTTTCTGATATTGGATGCGTCCACGATGACTAATGAATCATACCAAAGGCCAATGCCTTTGTTTCAACTTCAAGCCCAAGCTCTGCACGCCGGGGAAAGAAAAAGCAATTGGTCATGTTCCCTCCCTTCTTGCGGTGTTTCTTGAATTAAACACGGGGTTTGTTTCCAATAAGTTTTTGGCATATTCTTCTCCAGCCGCACAATTGCCTTTCGCTTACTATTGTCTATCAACTTTCAACGGGTATTAGACACTGATGCTCGAGCACTTCTCACAGGCAGGGCAACCCTTGATTTATTAGATCTTTTTGCAAAAGTTACAAAGTCATTAACCCATTGTCAAAATATTCTGTCATTTGGAATCTTTACCAGATTCACGTATTGGTGGTTTTTAACCAATCACAACAGAATTCATTATGGTGATTAGATACGCTGCTTTAATGTATGCAGTTATCATTGTGATCAAGATCAAGAGCAGTTCATTATTGATTGCAGGCAAATCCATGATACTGCGAGGTCTGCTTTTTGCGTGGGAAATAAGGGTGCAGGCGGATTTGTTTGACAGGAGATGCACAAAGGAGTTTACTGGAGCATAATAAGCGAAGCTGTGAATCTCACTTACAATGGCATAATCCTTCATAATTACTTCATTGCTTACCCTTAAAAATTTTAATATCTTTTCCTTAGAGTATCGGTCTCAACATTACTATGCTCTTATGGGTACAAGTACGTGTTTGGTTCTACCTTTTTTAAAATTGATTTTAGATAGAATTGATTTTATTAGAATTGATTTAGTTATAATTGATTTTGAGATAAAGTAATTTATATTTGGTAATTTCTCTAAAAATAATTCTAATAGAAAGTAAAAATTTTTTATTTCTCTCAAAATCAATTCTAGAAACCAGAATTGATTTTGGGAGCTAAGAACTAAATATCATCAAAAATTTCCAAAATCAATTCTGAGAGCCTAGATTCAGGGCATATTTGTTTTGAATTATTTTGGCAAAGAATCACCTTTTTCACCTAAAAAAATTAGTTTTCATATATTTGGATTATTTTTTAAATCACTTTTTTATAAAAATTAAAAAGAATAGCTTTTGAAAAAAAATTAATTTATTATTTTTTTAGCTATATATAAAGTTTAAGATTTAAAATTAATTTTTTTAAAATTTAAACAAACACACATTCTAAAATTTTTTAACGGGCTCCAAACATGCTACAAGTCTTTTGGATTATTAATGGGCAATCAAGATCCACATCTTGCTAACGCTTCAACTTGGGCTGGCCGATCCAACAAACTACCGTATTCAAATAGAAAATCAGCTTTCATGACCCCAAAAAAAAAATGAAAAAGAAAAATCAGCTTTGTTACTATTTGATAAAGCGATTATAAGGGGGTTTGGTGCCAAACTTGGTCTAATCTATTATGGTTTGACGTAATATTCTTTAAATATGACATATATAACTAAAGCAAGAAATTTCTTTTTCTCTATTCTATTTAAAGCATGATAAATTAGTACACTGGTAGTTAAAAAAAAAGAAATAATAGTGGATGGTTAAAGAAATAAAGATGACCCACCATAATAATTTATCATGCTCTGAATGAAACAAAGCAATATAAATTTCGTATTCTTAGGGCATGCAAACATTTTACGCGAGACATAGTATAGCAGCGCAAGAATTGTGTGTACAGAGGAAAATTTTGCTTTCTTAGTGTTTTTTTTTTTTTTTTTCCTTGTATCTGTGTTAGCTTTTTTTCGATAGTTTGTACCAAACACTCGACTCTCCTAAGAACGGAGAGGAGCAACAGCCAAAAATAACAAAAGGTACATGACATCTGTGTTAGGTACTCTAATATTTGGCTCGTCACCCCTTTGTGAGTCGAGTTTTGCTATCAAACTATCGGGAAAATAAAGAAAACACTTCTGCCACTTGGGATGACCCAAAAAAAAAAAAATCTTCACTTGCAAGTTGAAACTATATTTATCATTTATTTTAAGAGTACCAATATTCTTTAATTATTTATGATTAAGAATTTATCATGTGTTTTACTAATTTAAATTATTAAAATTTTAAAATTATTTTTTTATTATATTTAAAAATTATAAAATTTGTGATCAAATCATAACCATTGAATACAAAAAGATACTGATATCGAAGAAAATTCCAAAATCATGAGGTCATTAATTGTAGTCACCGGATGATTGTCACCGGTACTGAAGTATGCTGCTTTTATGTTATTCATCATTCATATATTAATTACTTTTTTAATTTTTAAGTTTAGTTTATTAACTAATGCCATAAACACATTACTTAACAGTTAACACATGTCACCAAAAAATAATTGAACATAATTTTAAAATCGTCACAAATATCTACATAATATAGAATATTTACTTAAGGTAAAACAATTGAGTATTCAATTCACTTCATTTAAAATGTTAATAAGATTAATGCCTGTTTAATGATATGTATGACTTGTTTGCTTTAATATAGCGGAGCAATAGCCATGATTATGTTATACATTTAACTGGAAATGGCTTTAAGATCAAAGTTAAATTTTAAAAGAAACTTAGAGACAACCAATTGTACATATAAGGAAACGTTAATGCTATTTAGCACAAAAGAATTTTCGTGTAATCAATACGATGGATTTGTAAAATTTTATCAGATCTATACCAGGAATTTAGAACACCAATCATAATAGGAATTCAAATAAATAATACGTACCTTTGAGATCTACATTACCGGAAACATTATCTACGAATCCTGTTGCAAAGTGAAAACGTATGCACATGTATATGCCAGGTACAGGAGAACACACTCCTTCTCCTTCTCCTTACAGAGAGTCATATCGATGGAGCAATAGATGTCAAGAGATAATAGAGTGGAGTGGAGATCCTGCCCATAATATTAATATATATAGTAACCTAGTTCTGTCCATTAAAAACCTAGGTCACCTAGGATCCTTTACACCTTTCAATATACTCACTATTGAGCTCAAGCCCAATAATACATGGTGAATCCCAAACCTAAAATGGATCACATAATAATATGGGTCTCTAGGAAAAATATCAGGCTATCAATTCAACCCGTTTTATTAAAACGAAAGCTCACCAATCAATAGAAGCCCAATATCTAGAAAAATTCTAATATTCTCTCACTTGGGCAAAATTATTGGGTTTTATTTAATTTTAAAACATTTTAAAATGACTTTCGGATTGAACAACTGTGGCACAAAATATAACGTGAAAATAGTCATAACAAAACAAGATCACTCCAATCAATAAAGCCACCAGCTAAGAGCCATAAATGAATAATAAACTATAAAGAGTCTAATTCATCTATGACCACATAACCAAATAATCTTATCAACAATGATCCATAAACATGAGTGCGCAAGGTGTAATTATACATATCATAACATAACATGTGATCCTTCTATGCTATTGTGTATGGATCTTCATTATGCCTTCTTAAGAAGACACAACCAATCTCTCATAAGGAGATCATAACATATTTCTTATGAAATGCCATTCCCACAAGAGAACAACATCTTTTTCATAAAAGACTAATATTTTCAAAAGAAAACATCTATATCTCGAGATATAATAATAATGGTACCAAAATAAAATATCATAACATGCGCATTAGTTCATCAACTAGATTACATAAACTTAATGCAATCAAATGAATATAACAACTCCCACTAACCAAGTACATCAAAAGACCTTACAAGACCCATATTCTCAACATATTTCATAAATATTATGGGCCTAAGTCCTTCAGTTAAGGAGTCAGCAAACACTTTTTCAGTGCTAATATAGTCATTACAACTTTGACTGTCAAGTACTTCGGAAATCATATATAATTAATTTTGGGCAAAATCATATTTTTTATAGAAGGTTAGGTATATGATTGTATAATCATCTGTAGGCAGAATGCACAACACATACCATAGCTCCCACTCATTAAAACAATCAACATTTTCTTCAAGAAGAAAATCTGCTTAAATACAAATTCAAACATAATTTCATGGATAAATTTACATATCCATATACCCAAATACCATTGTTATGTACAATTTCATTCCTTTTAAGGACCCAGTCAAAGATTGCAATATTGTAGTCTAATTACTTTATTAAAGGAAAATACAATATGAAGTTGAAAAATAAACACAATCAACCTTTAATTGATCCAATAGACAATAATCAGTGATAACTGTCACCATAATAGAGATTTAAAAACATGCATATAAACTCACCTGGGGACAGAGAATATACCATACACAATAGTCTTAAAAAATTCAATACCTATGGGCAAAAGAAATTTTACTATCAAATAATTCTAAATTTTCACTGCCCTTTTGAACTAATTCATATAAGAGACCACTTGTAGGTAGATCAATGCACTAATTGGTCTAAGTAACAAAACCATCCCCAAATTAACAGGTCACTTTACTAACTTTATGAATGAGTCACTATACTGATAAATATCCCTATCCATAAGTGGGCTTCAAAATGGGAATGATAATCCAATCCATTAAACTATTTTCAACTCCCATATATAAACTTCCTTAAAACATGTTTCCCAAGAAATACACTATGAAACACTTCATAAAGTCATATTATTCAAATAGTGAACACTAATTTGCATAAAAGTAAACTTTCAAATATACTGTGTAAATTAGAATAATTAATATTAGACTACAATTTAGCTAACATGAGGAGCTAACATGTCAGTTAAACCAAGGTTAAGAGCACATAAAATTTTCATGAATTATTTCATTAGCATAATAAATAGACTATCTTGCAAGTCATTATTTACTATTGTTAACTAATTTGTTAGTCATAACAATTATTATTCATGCTTTCTAAAATTATATTATGACAATAAGGCAACTCTTTTTCTCCATGCACTTAATAAACGATCAAGTGCCATAAAAACTAATTCAAATTAACCATGACTATTATAACTCTCCCCCTCGACTATTACATAGTCACAAATAGCAATAGTCATGTCCTTCCCTTGTTTTAAGGAAACATTCAACCTCAATACCCACTTTAAACACTATGCGCTTCCATTGCATTCTTCCTCTCAAACGCCCATTTGTATTAATATGCTTATAACCATCAAAAGCTTCTATAAGCCTCCATATCCCATTGTAACTCATGTACAGTATTTTTACCTTCAATCATTTGCCAAACAAAGATTTCAAAATTATCAATATTCTACTTGAGAACTCGATAATCCTTAGTTCAACTATCTTTATTCCATAGTTATGATAACAAGGTTTGTAACCTTTGGCATTCATGGAATAGCAGGCGACTTTAAAGTTCTTCTTGATATAGTGAGATCAATTCAATGACTTCAATCCATATACAAAGCATAATTGAGGCTAAATTTGTAATCCTTAAACAATTTAAATATTATTTTGGGAGAATATTTTATTTAAGATATAAGCAACTGTTTTAAGGTTTCTTTTCAATAGGATTCAGGTAAGTTAATGTGATTTAATACAAAATAAAATTTCTTTATTCAACCATCTCATTTTATTCAGAGTCATTAGCATACTAAATTTGGGAAAATAATCCTTTTAATCCAGAAGATATTCAGCAAACAACCCTATAGATTATTTATTATTATCATACCTATTTCAGAGAAAATTTCCCATTCCAACCTAATAATTTTGATTTCTTTAGTTCATTAACTTTGTCCCTCTATCTTAAAAATTTTAAAGACAGAAACATATTTATTTACTTATTTTTAAATATAAACAAATTATAACCTACAAAATCAAAATCAAAACAAGAAGAATGTTTAGTTTTCTCACAAGGTTGGTTCCACAAATATCAGTATCAACAATTACCAAAAGTATCCAAATAGAGCTCATTCAACCAATAGAGCTCTCAATAAGGATAAATAATTATCCAAATAATCAGTTTTTAACTCAATTCTAATTTTTCAAACACTTTTGATAACACAACAATGAGACTTAATAACCACAAATAAACATTTTTCAATTTTATAATTTTTATAGAATTCAAATTAATTTTTAATAATCATAAAATATTTCAAATTCTATAATTATAGAATTTTTAATTAATTTTAATAGCCATAAAATATTTCAAATCCTATAATTCATAGAATTTTAAACCAATATTTTATGATAATTAGTTCGTATCAAAGAAAAGAGACTAAACTCCTTTAATTTTCTCTCTCTTTTCCGCTGTTCTTATTTTATATTTGCTTCTGCAGATATTTTTTGTTTTTAATTTAATAAAGTATTGGGCCAAACGGGTTAAAAATGTGTCCCTTGACCCATGCTCGCTAGGGGCATACACAAGGGGCTGCTGCAGCCCCTTCTTCTTTCTTCCTCAATGTGCAAACAAGCACACAGGAGGAAGTAGAGCTGCACGCACCCTTCTTCCATCTTCTACATCGCGCAACACAGAAACAGCAGCCGACGTGGCGATGCTCCTCCATCGCGGGGCGGTATAAGAGCATCGCCCTCCTCCTCCACGTGGTCTGCAACAGCAGCGGCACAAAGCACCCAGATCTGGCCTTCCTTCGCAGCGTGAATGCCATGAGTGGTGCAAGAGAGAAGGACAGCAGCAAGAACCACCAGTGGCAATGATGCAAGATGCAGCCGCGGTGTTTTGTCTCTCTTAAGTAGCAAGCAAGGTCCGCCTTCAACTTCTTGCATGCGACAGCCATGGAAATACCACCTGCATTAGGGGCAGACGGTGGCACCACGGCAGAGCAGTGGCGTGATAGGAGCGGCGATGCACAATAAGGCAACCACCGGAGCGGCGAACGGCAAAGCGACGACCAGCGGCAGCGAGATGAATGGCGGTGGGTGGCACAATCCAGCAATGATTAGCGGCGGTCCGTGAGTGAAAGAACCAGAAGAGAAGAGGCGACTGTCTCTCTCTTGACAAATTCAAGATTATGATAAAAGGGGATTTTTCAAATCCCAATTTCAATCTTTTATTGTTTGAAAACACATCAAGTCATATCACGATCTCAAAATTTCAAATACAAAATTCTTATTAAATTTCAAATTCAGAACCAGAAGAAAATAATCTTGGTTCAACTCAAGGTATTGAACGATTGATATTCAAGGAAATAACATAGACCTTGCACCTCTTTATCGAGGTTCAGATCTAATTCAAAAACGAATATAAGATCAAAAACAAATTTTGCAAATTCTAAATTCTTATTCAAATTAATTTGGGAATTGTCGCAAATTTATTTTAGAGAAATTTTCAATTTAAATTAATTTTAGAGTTTTCTCCAATTGGGTTCTAATCCCGTTATAACCTGCTCTAATACCACATGCAAGATTTTATCGGATTTATACCAGAAATTTAGAACACCAATCATAATAGAAATTTAGACAAATAATATGTACCTTTGAGATCCATATTACTGGGAATATCCTCTATGAATCCTGTTACAAAATGAAAACGTATGCACATGTATATGTCAGATACAAGAGAATCCACTCCTTCTCCTTCTTCTTACAGAGAGCCACATCAATGGCATAGTAAGTGTTAAGAGATAATAAAGTGGAGTGGAAATTCTGCCATAATATTAATATATATAGTAATTCAGTTCTGCCCATTAAAAATCTAGGTCACCTATGATCCTTTACACCCTTCAGTACACTCACTGTTAAGCACAAGCCTAATAACATATGATGAATTTCAAATCTAAAATAGATCACATAATAACATAAATTTTCAAGAAAAAAATATTAGGCTATCCGTTTAATTCATTTTATTAAAATAAAAAGCTCACGAATTAATAGAAACCTAATATTAAGAAAAATTCTAACATGGATTGGTTTAACCAATCAGAAAAGAGATAAAACAAAAGGGGGAGAGAGAGAGAAGAGATACAGGGCGGAAATCACATGTGATTGTCCAATAAGAGTCTTCATGTTTGTCATCCTTTGTATGAAAAAGCATTGTCCAAAAGCAAATAGTAATGCTTTTTGGCACCGAAGTTCTTTCGTGCAAATAGTATGAATAATTGGTTTAACCAATCAGAAAAGAGATAAAACAAAAAATTGGGAGAAAAAAGAGATATAAGATGAGAATCATGGGTGATTGGCCCATGAGAGTGTTTATATTATACTCACAAAAGTTATTTTTTATTAAAAAAATTCCATAAAAAAACAATAATGCTATTTGGCACAAAAGAATTTTCGTGCAAACTGTATAAAGAATTGATTTAATGAATCAAAGAAAATAAAATAAAATAAAAAGAAGAGAGAGAGGGGGAAAAAAAAAAGATATGAGACGGAAATCATTGTAGATAAAATAAAAATAATACTTCCTAACTAATTTTCGTGAATTTTCCCACTTTTCAATAAGATATTAGAATTTAATTTAAATACACTGACAGTGTAAAATAATTTTACATTATCAATCAATAGAAATGATAAAAAATGTCAACTCATCCAAATAATCACCCATTATAATGGGGGACCTACCATAAATTCTCACTTTTCACTATTTCTATTAATTGACAGTGTAAAATTATTTTATATTGTCAGTACCTACTAATTAAACTCAAGATATTATGCGTTGCAGTTTGGTTCGTGTGCACAAAGTCAAGATTCAAATCTCATTATTTTCTATATATAAAAAAAAAATACAGAAAAAAAAAACAAAATAGCCGAAAGTCCAAAACGCGTAAGCATGCTATAAAAACAACCCTGCTTTTAGGCCATGTCGATGATTAGTGGGTTGTATTTTAAAATGGATAGAGTTTAGCAAAGTGGTTGCAGTGCTTTACTCTTCGTATCAATCATGCATTTCTTTTCTCTTTCTCCTTTCCTACCTCATTGAGAGGTCTCCTCGTGAAGGAAATATAATATTCAAATGACATTCAGATTACTTTGTTTAGTTGACTATGTGAAAGAGACACTAACTTCTGTTAATTAATACTGTAGAGTAAATGAGATGAGATTTTTGTTTTCTTTTTCCATTACTTAGCGTATGTTTGGGTGTAAGTTGGGCTATATTAGAATCGATTTTGGGAGGTCAAAATTAATTTTATCTATTTTTATTATTATTAAATTTTTTAAAGGTCAAAATCAATTATAGTCTCAAATTTATTTTTAAATAGATGTAAAAGTTTTTAACCTTTCAATTCTATTAAAATTGATTTTAGGTATTTTTTTATAAATTATACATCTAAAAGTTATTTTTATTGATATTATCTAAATACAAATTATTTCTCATATCAAATTATCAAATATAAATTATTTTATATTAAAATAATTCTATTTAAAATTAATTTTATAAAAATAAAACAAAATAAGCTATTAGTTTAGTTGGCTATCTGAAAGATAAGTATCATTTTATTGGATAGTTAAGCAAAGAAAAATCTCATTTGATAAAAAGAAAAAATATACTTAGTTAAATTTAGTTGTCTACGTGAAAAAAGAAACATCCTTCCATCGATTGGTATAACAAGAATCATAGCAAGAGAGTGTACCGGAAAAAAAAAAAAGTGAAGGGACAATCTTTTTCCCAAAAAACGATAAAAAAAGACATTACATGCTTGCTTTTTTTTTTTTTAAAGAAGTTCTGAGTGAAATTAAGGGATGAGAAAAATAATAAATATATGGATCAAATTTCTGACCTAATACCAACAATTTTTTTGACAAAAGGATTAAGGGATGTATCACTTAAGTTATAATTTATTGGCCTTGCTTACCAATTTCCATGTCAGATCTTTTCGCACACATCAAATACATTTTTCTAAATAAGTTAGTTCAATATATATATATATAAAGTTAAAGTCCCAAATATCTATCAATGATAAAGCTAAGTCTTAGATGTGAATTTTTTAAGTTTTTATGCAAATGAACTTGTGTATGTGAGCAACTGTGCATTGCATCAGCAATTAACTTGGATGAGGTGGTTTATCTACTTTACATAATCAACATCTGCCTCATGGGATGTATCATGGATTTGTTTTTTTTTTTTTTTTTTTTTTTTTTGGATACATCATGAAAATAAATTTGTCTCTTCGTCGTTCAATAATTTGCATAAATTAATTTCATTAAATGAAAATAACTTCCACAAATATCTTTTTCTCTAGTACGGTACACCCGTGAGTCCGTGACAGCCGGTACATGATTATTGTCGCACTGTTTTATTTATTAATTTTTTTTAAGGGAAATTTTGGTCGTATATTTTTGGGGTCAAGTACTCAAATAATTGATGCGCTGTCATGGATACGTCTCTGGCATGGGATGGGCTTGTGTATGATAATGGTCCATCGACTCTGCTGAACTTTCCGTCGAATCCTAGTGAACCAAACTGTTGTCACGCCAGGAACTCTTGGGCCTTTATTGTGCGGTTGTTTACTGCTTCCCCCCATTCGCCTGGCCTTTCACAGCCAGTTGCCATTATTATTCATTTATTTTGTTTTCGGTCATCATTGAAGAATTTTACGAATATATGATAAAAAATTGAATTTTATGAAGACTGACGACATGATGGTCTGGGATGATTTTTCTCAGGCAAGGTATATTCTTAGGATGTTCTTTTAGAAGAAAGAGAAAGCGATCCGATTAGGGATGTCAAAAAAATCCGTACCCGCGGATATCAGCGGGTAATACCAAGAACTTACGGGTATGGGAAAGATTTTGCTCATGAATGTGAGATTTTAAATACCCGTATGTTAAACGGGCCGGGGGCGGAGATCACTATATCCATACCTGCGCCTACCCGCAATGAAATTATTATTTTATCCTTAAATTATTAATTTAGTTAAACTAATATTATTGTTATTTAAATTGATTAGATTAAGGTCTAAATTTATAAGTTAGATTTATTTATACTTATTATATATTAGACTAATGATTGGATTATTATTATGTGTTTATTTTTATTTTAAGTATTTTAAGTTATTAGAATTTAGATTGTAGAATTAAATTATTGGACCTATTTTTTGTTTATTTTATGTGTTTATTTTAATTTTAAGTATACTAAATTGTTAGAATTTGAATTGTTAAATTAGATTATTATTTATGGTTATTTTAAGTATTTTAGAATATTAGAATTTTTATATCTAATTTAAATTTTTAAAATTTTTAATTTTTTAACGGGTATCCATGGATATCCACGGGTACCCATAAACCCGCGGGTAAGGAAAAAGCAGTCTACACTGATATGGGGCGAGGGGACAGGCGGAGTATTTACTCAGGAGGCGGACGCCTATCCCCGCCCCTCCAGCTGACATCCCTAGATCCGATGAATTTAAACATTTAAATCAAATAAATGGAATTATTTGGGGTCGATCCAAATAATCGATTTATTTTTAAGAATAATTGATTTATTTTTAAGATAGGACTAAACCAAATCAATTATTATTGATTCGATTTTAAATTTATGATTTTTTCAACCAATTATCCAAATACTCAATTCGATCATCCCAATCAACTAATTTTTTTATTTTTAATATTTCAAAATTTTGTACTTAAATTTTTAGTAATATAATCATTTTTTATATTTTTTGTTAATATTTGTTTAAAAAATTTATTTATTTACATCATTGTTAATTATATGATAATCAAATTCTATATTGTTGTTAGTAGTTAACAAAATGATTTTTTTAAAAAAATATAATTCTTTTTTTTTTTTTACTTCAATCTAATTACTCGAACCAAACCAACTCGATCTTAATCAGATTGGTTTGGTTTGGCTTAGATTCATTGAAAAAATTTTAAAATCTAAACCAAATTAATCCAATTGAATTTGATCGGATCAGATTTATTTTTTACTCAAATCCGATTCAAATCAACCCATTTATATCCCTAGAGGGAATAAATATTCCATAAACATAACATAATTAAAAAATACACATGCATCATAAATACTTTTATGTAATTTTCTCCGAGATTATTGATTTAATTTATATATTTTAGCAATAAAATCAAAAGATTCCATAGTTTATAATATATAATGGTTTGTAAATGGGTCAAATATTAAATATTATGAGTAAACTTTTTTCCGTTTTATACATTTGATTGTAGCATCTATGCTTGCCTCTAGCAGATTTTTTTTCCCCCTCTCTTCACTGTTTGATTGTATTCCTTATATAATCACGTGAAAGGTGAGAATAATTCATTATAGGATTTAATTTTGCATTACATAATATTTTAATTAAGTTAGTGCACTACTCTACAAGGTATATGAAATCTTCCTTGGTACCATTGGACCGAAAAGGGATAAAAAATATGGCATATATTTTATTGCTATATGTATAAATATTATACTTCCTTGTGGCCTTTTCCTTTTTGTCTTCATGTCTTGTGCCTTTGTCTTGTTTTTTTGAGCTCCTCCATTTGTTGTGAAGGACTAAGATCCGGGCCAGGTTCAATGTACTACCGGCGCATTAAGTTCCTTTGATATATCCAATAAAATAATAAGATAGGCTAAATTTTTCTAAGATATGTTTTTAATAATTTTCCTAATTTTTAGATAGAGAAATATTAAATGTTTTTTATATTTATAAGATATTAAATATATTTATTTTTATTTGATAATTTCTTTATTAAGTACTAAAAAGATGTGTTAGAAACTTATAGCAAAACTCTAAAATAATATAACAAAATTGTTGAAATTTTCAACAAACATAAATAATTCTATTCTTAAATGTTGTAATAAATATGTTACTCAGATTAATTGATAGTGAACAAATTAATTTTAATGTTTCAGATATTACATTACCAACGTTTATCTATTTGTATCTCAATAATTATTTATATAAAACTTCAAGTAACATTTGGTTGGTAAAGTAATTTAATATTTATTTCTTTTATATAAGATTTTAATTTTAAGTATTGTAAATATATAAAAAAAACACTAATGTAAGAAGAATTCTATTCCATAATAAATTAATTCGACTAAAACACATTAGTTGGGTCCAATAACCTTTTAATACTAGTAATTTAGATAAAATAATGATTATAAATAAATACTTTTTTAAAATAATAATTTAAGATTTAAATTTTTGACATTATAAGTAAAAAATTAAAAAGTTATTTTTAATATAAAAATTATTATTATTATTATAAATGAACATATAAATAAATAAATAAATAAAGAATTTAACTTAAGTGCAATGTTAATATGAAAAAATTATGCATTTACTAGAAATGATATATTGCCATATTATTCACTAAATCTCATACTTTATATAATAATAATTATTATAATTATATCTATTAAATAATAATATAAAATAATTTTACATCACTCATGAAGTAATTAATAAATATTTATAAATAAAAGATTAATTTTAACATATTATTAAGAGTTTAATTGGTATGCACTGACAGTGTAAAATAGTTTTACACTGTCAACCAATAGAAATAAAGGAAAGTGAGAATTCATGGTGGGTCCCTCATTATAATGGGTAGTTATTTAGATGAGTTGGTACTTTCCACCATTTCTATTGGTTGACAGTGTAAAACTATTTTACACTGTCAGTGTATTTAAATTAAATTCTATTATTAATATAAAAAATTTAAATTATTATTTAATTATATATCACTATTATATATGAAAATTTTAAGATATTAGATGTGAAAACCAAATATTTTTATTGATGTTACAATCTATAATTCGATACATGTGATACTAATGGTATATTAAAATTATTATTTTATTATTATCATTGTTCACGACATAATGGTTAAAATTAAGTTGTAAATGTTCCATAAAAAAAAATTAAGTTGTAAATGAACAAATCACATTTTCCTTTTTTTTAAATAAAAAATAAAATAAACGAATATAAAAGCCAATTCGATAGTCCACTCCACTCCTCCACGACTCCACCGTTTGCTTGGTCGGTTTTGGGCTTCGGTGTATTGCACTCAGACCACGTGATACTTTGACCCCACATAATACGAATACCGTTTATCTGTGACTCTGAGTTCTGAGTAGGTGAACTCAAAGATGAGAACACCAAAGTACGCCACCGCGATGATACTGATACTGCAAGCAGCTGTGTTTCAGTTGTTGGTTTTGAAGGGTGGTGCTGATTACATACCGCCTTCGAAATTGGAGGGGTTCGTGTACAAGAATGGGCACTTCAATTGGGACAAGATTCTGATCGAAGCGTTTTACGATCCCGTGTGCCCCGATAGCAGGGATTCCTGGCCTCCACTCAAACAAGCTCTTCACCACTACGGTTCTCGGGTTTCGCTTGTTGTTCACCTCCTTCCTTTACCGTTAGTCTCCCACTACTCATACTAAATAGATTCTCTATCCCTCTATACACTTCCTTTTCCTTTTCGTTTCTCAGAGAAACGGTTTTTCGGTTTAAAAAATAATTGATTTTTTTTAAAAAAAAAATTCTGGCCATGATCCTTAACAAAGCTCTGGAATTGCGTATTGGCACAGCACAGTAATTATTTTCTACGGACAATAATAGCTATACGCAGTAATCGGGGCATGGTAGTGCAGTTCAGATTTGGACTGGGATGGGATCAAGATCCTTTGCAGTTTATTTGAAACTGCAGAGGATCTCAACCTTCAAAATCCATTTGTTTTTAGATGATAAGATATTAAAAGTTAGCATGCTTTCGTAACTTTCAATCATAGGATGAACAACTAACTGCATGAATCCGTTTTACTGTGTCCCTCTTTATTTAAAGAAAAATTCCTGTGTGATTAGATGGGTATAACATCCTTTGACTATTTCCCCTTCCTCTTTCCCTTTCTTCATCTTATTCTTTTTAATCTTCAAATTCAAGTTGAAGCCCCCCCCAAAAAAAAACTTCTTATTAATAAATCGTTCAACTCCAGACTTCAGAGTACCGTGTCTATATCGCTTTGGTGATTTCTGAAGAAGACTTTTATTTTATACGCTATTTTGTGAAATTCTGAGCTAGAGATATGCTAGGTAGTTTGTTGTGTGGCTTGTACTTGGCATGGAGTAAATGCTAGCCTTCTTTTTGCATATGTAGTCTTATTCATGTGTAGGAAGCTTTTTTAAGCACTTGAAAACCATAGGACCACCTCATCGCTAGATTTTATAAGTCATATAATCCTGAAATTCAGCAAAGACAACAGATGAGCTGGATTACAGTTTGTAACGTAATTGTATGATGACATCAATTGCCATTCCATGTATGTTGTGTATGGGTATAATTTTTCTTTGTTGTGGAAATTGCAGTTACCATGACAATGCTTTTGTTGCGTCTCGTGCTTTGCACATTGTGGATGCATTGAATTCATCTGCTACATTCCCCTTGCTGGAGTGGTTCTTCAAGCATCAGGTTAATATTTCCAGTTTCAAAATCAATTTGTAGACATCGAATTTAAGATTTCGGCTTTTGCCATTGTGTTTGAATGTTAGATCAGCTTCAAATTGATGGTTTTACATACAGTGATATATATCTTCTGTGTTGTACTTAAGATATAAATGCATTTGCATATAGAATGCAATCTTTCTGTGGGAAAAGTTGTTGAGTTTCTTGCTCACCAAATCTGGTGCATATCATTTTTCAGGAGAAATTCTACACTGCTGAAACACGGAACTTATCTAGGGCTTCTATTATAGAGAAGATAGTGAAGTCTGCAACAGAAGTAGTTGGGAGCTCTCATTATCATTACATAAAGAATGGCTTCAATGACACCAAAACTGATCTTCAAACCAGAGTTTCTTTCAAGGTGAGACAAAATCTCTTATCTTATTGCAATTCATAGCTTGACTTTTTGATTTAAAGACTTGATGAAGCTCACCTTTCAATCAAATACATTTTTCATGCTCGATTAATACCGAGTTTCTTCCTAAAAAATGCAGTATGCAACTTCAAGAGGGGTGTATGGAACACCTTTCTTCTATGTCAATGGATTCTTGTTGCCTGATACTGGAGCTGCCATCGATTACAACACGTGGAGGAAGGTCATTGATCCATTGGTTAGTGCAAAGCGTGTCAAACATGAAGAATCCCTTCACTTCTTCTTGTAAAACTTGTAAACATTCAGTTCCATTAGCACTGTACCATTGAGGAAATGGAAAGTATGTATCAGCTTGCTGACTGATGGTCCTAGTTCTGACTGATGGTCCTAGTGCCAAGAATGCCATACTGGAAATAAACGTCATAAACACTCCTTATAAATAATTTATGGATAATACATGGCATGGAATATTATATGCTGTCATTATTCTTCATTCGCTTGTGCCCCATCCCCATTATGTTTAGAGAAATGTTTAGGGGACTCATTTTTCATGGGACACCGTGTCGACTCAGACCCCATCCACCATTGGATGGGGTATGGATCCCACTTAAATGAGACCCACACCCCATCCAATGGTGGATGGGGTGTGAGTCAACATGGTGTCCCATAAAAAATGAGTACCCCTATCACTTCTCTTATGTTTATGCTTTGTGGCCTACTCTGACCATGCAAGAATAGCTTCTTTCTGAAGGAGGCGTATAAAACTGTTGAATAATACTTCTTATTAAAATCTCTTTATTATTAAAGAATGAAGTAATAATTACTTTTAAATTTTTAAGACACTTACTTTATTCATGATACTACATTTAATGTCGAAAGGGCCTTTTAATGGATGAAGCCAATGTTTCACAGTTGTAATATGCAATATGACAGGTCTATGCAAGTTTTCGTCTTCATCTCTATCCTTTTTATTTTTAGTTGGGTTTATCAACTTCATCTTTGATTTACTTTTTCTCTGTTCATATTTTAATTCTTTTAGCATTGAACGAGAGACAACTTTTTAGCGCCAAAATTCCTTGCAGCAAAATAACAAGAAAACCTTGAACTAGGGCTTGCTTGCATATGAGACCTCAAGTCTAAAGCGCTTAATAGCATATTTGATTCTATTTTTATAGAATTGATTTTATGGTAAAGTGATTTATGTTTGGTAATTTGATATGAAAAGTAATTGATATTTGGATAGTATTGAGCAAAATTACTTTTATATAATTTATAAAAAAATACCAAAATCAATTCTGATAGAATTGAAAAGTGAAAAATTTTCACTTCTATCTAAAATCGATTTAAAATCATAATCAATTCTGACCATAAGAAACCAAACAGCACCAAAAATAATCAAAATCGATTTTGATCTAGCACCTCTCATAGCACTTCCAAACATGCTATAAATGGACACACAATGGAATTGAATAGTCGAGGGTTATATTTACAGCCACAGTATACTCGTGTTTCCCCTGCCGACCTTTTTCTTTTTTTTTACGTTTGTCTTTCTGATTTTGTGTTTTTGCCCATGTTTATTTTTCGACTAGTGGCCCACATTAATTAAACAAGGTTGAGAACATTTTCGGCCACAGGTACTTAGCCACAAAGGCCAGCCCAAATAAACATAAATATTAAAAATGCCAACCTAATGCCCAAATTGGGTCGGGCTTGCTTCAGAAACCGAGAAAATAAAAAGAAGCAAAACACATCCTGATGTATATAATAGTTGCTGAACGCGAAGGAATACCGTGGCCCAGCCCAAGTATAATAGTTGCCGAACGTAAAAGTAGCAGAGCGGAAGAAAGACCGTAAACGAACGGGCTTCTGCAGATAACATGGTTCAGACGAGTGGTCGCTTCTTGATTGGAGGCTTAGGCCTAGTGAGCCCAAAAACCGGGCTTCGGCTGCAACGAAACGGTGCGTTTGAGGAAAACTTTGGAAGACATGCGCCAGCTGTGTGACGCTTTACCTCTGCTTTTAGTCTTGTTACTTGTTCCTTGCTACATCGGGTTAGGGTTTGGATCGGAATCTCATAATTCTTTCTTCGATTGAGAGTAGAACTAGATTTCGTTGAAGATGACTCAAGATCTTGAGATGAAAGATCGCTCCGCGCCTTCCAACTCTGTCTCCTCAGCTGTTCCATCTACTTTGCAGCGTAAGAATCTTCGTCTCACTACTTGTGTAGCGATTTCACATTTCCGAATTGTTGTTCCAACTTTTTCTTTGTTTTTGCTTTTTTGCGTTCGATTCGAACCCGCAGATTTGAAGGAGATAGCATCTCTTATTGAGACCGGTTCGTACTCGAAGGAAGTTCGTAGAATTGCTCGTGCTGTTCGCCTTACAATTGCATTGAGGCGCAAATTGACAGCATCCGTTATCTCATCCTTTCTCGATTATGTTCTCACTACCGGTTCTGAGGCTCACGCCAGATTATCTGCCTATCTTCCCAAGGCAAGACTTGTTTACCTTTCATCTTAGATTTAGGGATATTTCCCTATTCAAAAGGTTTTAGATTTCTCTTCAATTTTGGTGTTCATTTGATTTTCTTTTTCCTTAGTCCTAATTTAAATTATCAAGTGGATGAAGATGGGTAATCGTTTTTGGCCAAATTATGAGGTGGATGAATACCTTTGGCCCTTGCAAAATTCGACTACTATTGGATGAATATCGAAGGTGGTATTAGTTAGCTGTTTGAACTTGCATGAAATCTATCCCCCACTTAACCAATGTATCCCGTCTAAATCACGGGCTAGTAAGCTGCGAGATAAATAGCGTGATTTGATTACATTTACTTTCAGGTCATTCTCCTGTGGTGCTTATTCTACAAAAAGCTTCTGTTAACTTAGTAACTTAGTTCTATTATTGAGTGTGAGTGATGAAGACATATATTCTTTTGCATGATATATCCAGGGAAGATAGATATTGACCCTGATTAATTATGCAATTGTGGAAAGTTCACATAATGTTGTTTCTGTATAGAGACTGAAGAGTGGGAGGGTCAATAAGCATAATACTTCTGAGCTGCTTTGTCTTCCTCAGGAAATATTGGGTTGTTTTGTTCCTATGTTTTTATGGTGCAGTGGTCGTTCAAGTTTTAATTTTGACACTGATTATATAGGAGGATGATCATGAGATGGAAGTGGATGCTGCTACATCTGCTATTCAAACCCCACCTAAACACTTGTTGCCTGAGATAGAAATCTACTGTTACCTGCTTGTACTACTTTTTCTGATTGATCAGAAAAGATACAATGAGGTCAGTTCCCATCTTGCTTATACTTTTCCAGCCATGCCAATTGACATCTGACTAATTGCTGATGTTGCTTCATTTTTCATTTTAGGCCAAAGCTTGTTCCTCTGCAAGCATTGTTTTGCTGAAGAATCTGAACAGAAGAACTGTTGATGTTATTGCATCAAGACTGTACTTCTATTATTCATATAGCTATGAGCTTACAGGAGATCTTGCTGAAATTCGGGGGTGAGTTAGTTTCTTATCTATGTAGTTTACAAATTAAGCAGGTTTACAACTAAATTTATTTTACGCAAATTTTGGAATGTGTGTTTTCAGAAATCTTCTTGCGTTGCACCGAATTGCTACTTTGCGCCATGATGAGTTGGGTCAGGTTTGTTTCAGCTTACTTGGAGTTTTTATGTGTAGAGGCTTAGGATCTTGTACTTACCTGGTGATGCAATGCAGGAAACACTTCTAAATCTGTTACTTCGTAACTACCTTCACTACAACCTATATGATCAGGCGGAGAAGCTGAGGTCCAAGGCTCCGCGATTTGAAGCACATTCAAACCAGCAGGTATGGTAGTTTTGTTATTATGGGTTCAAAAGTGATCTGTTTTGGTGGTAAATAATTCCTGCCCCCTATTTTGGTGTTGAGAGCGTATTTTGTGATAAAGCTGTTGTTGAACCTTCTTAATGATTCTAAGTTTTAGTGTTTTAGCTGGTCTAATTTATTGTGTTGCAATTCTGTATTTTAGTTCATTTTCCTTCACTTGTCCTCATTTATTGCATTTCCATTTCAGTTCTGCCGTTATCTCTTCTACCTTGGTAAAATTCGCACGATTCAGTTGGAGTATACTGATGCAAAAGAGTCTCTCCTGCAAGCTGCCCGGAAAGCTCCAGTTGCAGCGCGGGGTTTTCGAATTCAATGTAACAAGTGGGCTGTGATAGTGCGTTTACTGTTGGGAGAAATACCTGAGCGAACTGTCTTTATGCAGAGAGGGATGGAGAAAGCTTTGAGGCCATACTTTGAGCTTACAAATGTAAGTCCATATTATGATCCAAAGTTGGTTATGGTGTTATCTTTCTAATCTAGTTCTAATATAAGCATGACTGGCTCAGTCTATCTTTACCTCTCTCCATTACTACAAGTGAACTTGATGGAACTGGTATAGATTATAGGGAAAAAAGATGAAAGAAATAAGAACGGTGTTATTCGAATGGTTCTTGGAACAATATGTTCCTGAGAACCAGAACTACAATCTCAAAGGGGGAATGCCAGAGACTTTTCTAACCGAACTCCTAACTGCCTCTCCTCTCTCCCTTCTTTTGATTTATAATTATGTCCCTACTAACACCCTAGCTACCTTTCAACTAACTAACAGTTTATGTACAACTGGGCCTGCCTTTAGATTGGCCCCCTCTTTCTGCTAATGTAGAATTTTTTTATTACTCATCTGCTATCAGTATTCACTCCACATGGTGATTTATATCAATTTCACCGTTTGGTTTCTTCCTTCTTTTTCATCTTTTTGTTTTTCCTTTTCAACAATCATATGTAATTTGACTCAATTACTCTATCTCAACATTCACCAGTGCTTACAGCAGCAGCGAAAAACGTTTTATTCAAAAAGTAAGCGGAAGAAGCTCCATTAAAGATTTTCTACAAAACATAAATGTGATATTTGTAGCAGAAATATTACTGAACCTTTGCAGCTTCCAGAAAATTTTGATAGACATACCAAAAAGGAATTATTGGTAAAAATATATCCTGATTTGGAACAAAATAGCTCTTTGCTAGTAAACAATGTTTGAAGAAATGACTTGAGTGATTGATTGTTTCTAAACTAGAATTATTTTTTAAGAGAAAATTCCCTTGTAATTTTTTGTATTTTTGTTATGTGTGCTCAAGGCAATAGCCTATTGATAAACCTCTCTTGCAGAACAGAGATCCTGAGTTAGTTATCATGGGTATCAAAACACAATTTTATGCATTTGTTAGGATTTTTTTCCCCTGATCTTCAGTGCTTTATTGGAAGTTATTTCATATATTTCTCAATCATAATTCGCTGTCGTCATTTGATTATGGGGTCCCTCTTATCTCAATCAAATTATAATTTTGACATTCTTAATATTGTTATTTGGTACAGTACATCTTTGTTGTTGTGTTAGCTTATGTTGTGGAATTTCAGGCTGTCCGGATTGGTGACTTGGAGCTGTTTAGGAATATTGCAGACAAGTTTGCTACCACCTTTAGTACAGACAGAACTCATAATTTGATTGTTCGTCTGCGGCATAATGTCATCAGGACTGGTTTACGCAACATCAGCATCTCTTATTCTCGCATCTCACTTGCTGATGTTGCTAAGAAATTGAGGTTGAACTCTACAACTCCCGTTGCTGATGCTGAGAGCATTGTAGCAAAGGCTATTCGTGATGGGGCAATTGATGCTACATTGGATCATGCAAATGGGTGGATGGTTTCTAAAGAAACTGGAGATATTTACTCCACAAATGAGCCTCAGTTGGCTTTTAATTCTCGGATTGCGTTCTGTCTTAATATGCACAATGAGGCTGTTCGAGCACTTCGATTTCCACCAAACACGCACAAGGAAAAGGAAAGTGCTGAAAAGAGGCGAGAGAGACAACAGCAAGAGCAAGAACTTGCTAAGCATATTGCGGAGGAAGACGATGATGAATTCTGATAATTATTGTCCCTTTAAATCTTACCAGCTGCAGTCGGGAAGGATCTCTTTATCTCCAACCTTTGCTTATGTTTCTCTTTTTGAAGAACTTCCATTACTATTTCCTTTTTGAAAGGTGACTTATTTATTTGCTAAGTGGAAGATATCTGGAAATCTTTTACCAAATTGAAATGTTTACTGTGTTTTTCATTCATGATGACGGCTATGGTTTGTATTCTTGTTGGGAAAAGTATGTTCTAAGATCTTGAAAAAAAAAAAAAAAATTATTTAGTAACATCTTAGAGATTCTATTCAAAATTTTATTATTAGAAGGTTTTTGACGGTTTTATTGGATTGTAACGGGATAATCTATTTCTCTGTTGTGATTAATTCATTTTCTCAGCCTCATAAGAAATCCACGCATTCCCATTCCCTGTCGTGGTCGCAGTCATATCTGACGCCTTTTTCCAGTTAGTTTGCTTGTGGTTTTATCTAGATTTTGGAACCTTGTGAAAATCTAGGTAAAAATTTTTTTACGTGACCTAAATTGAGTACATAATTTAATACGACTACTTTTTTCAATAGAACTTTGTACAATGTCAAAGTCAAATTTTTTGTTTGCTTGCGTGTTTGTTGTATTAATTTTAATGTTATCATTAAATTGTTCACTTTTTTGAACCGGATAACTGAACCAAATAAGTAACGTTCTCGTAAAGTTTAATTATTTGTTTTCTATAGCCACAAAAGTAATTAAGCCTACATCAGTCACTCTTCTCGGTTAAACATTTAAAAGATTACAGAATTACTCTCTCTCCTGAATCCTGATTCGGAACGTTATTTCAGCTATTGTTATGGTTCTAATGAAGGTTTTATCCAATAATTTGTATGAGACGATGTGACAAAATATGTTATTATAAATTTACTCAAATCTGACTATTCATTCAGCAAATGAACGATAACAAACAGCTAAAGTAAGAAAATCCATGAGGGGGAAAACAATTGGAAGGAGCCGGCGATGTACGTGAGTTGCGTTGGCTAATCGAGGGAAATGTAGATTCTTGTATGTCGGTCTCATCGGGAACTTCCTGGCCCTTTTCTTGACGGTGCTGGCCTGCCACTGAATAGCGTGGCTAGATTAGATCAGGTCGAGGTCTGTCCGATAATTTTTGAATATTAATTTAGTGAAATGAGACAAATGGGTTTCCATTACTAAAATTTTGTGATTCTGTAGCCCCAAAATTTTAGGTAGCATATGGGTATTCTATAATTGAATCAACGGTGATCGTAGAGATGCTTGCTAAGAGACTTGATGCCATCTAGCCGCAAATCACAACCGTAACAATTTATATTAGCTAAAATGGGACGTGGATATAGCTCATTAAAATTGACATTGCCAATGCCAAGCATTTCCATGTGACCATCGGTGGAATTTGCTCCATTGCATGAACTTGTTGCCTGTCTTCTCTTTTCCACAGATAGCTACAAACCAATTGATCAAATAAGATGACGGAACTAAATTGGGCAAAATGGAGAAGGAAAATAAGAAGGAAAATAAAAAGGAAAAGACATGACCAAATGGGAATGTGAGATTAATGGTGGGCATTTTGATGACTTCATGGCTCCTGTTGGGCAGGGCATGTGAGTGTGAAGGGAAGTGTAAGAGAAGAGAACGTGGGAATAATTGAATGACGCTCAGAACTCTTCAGATGATTTGCACAGATAAGTCTAGTATAACAATTAACAAATAATAATTTTAGTATTTTGAGTTCTCTCTTGTTGCAGCGCTCACATGTGCCCTCGTTGCCTTAGTGAGCCTGGTCCCTTATTTATAGACTACTTCGTTGCTTGGAAATGACTAACAAATGTAAATAAAAATTCAGCAACCGCATCCTTTTACATGCACAACTGCATCTGGCGTCCTTCACTCGGGTCTTGAGCATTCAGTAGAGCAAGATAATGGCTAAAGTCACGTTTGTTTTGGCCAGCTTCCTCGTATTATGCTGCTTCAATATCAATACTTGCGCCTTCTCGCCTTCTGGTTGGTCCAGAGGCCATGCCACTTTTTATGGAGGTAGCGATGCCTCGGGGACAATGGGTAAGCCACTGCACCACTTCTAAACATTATCCAAGTACTTTCTTTTTCCTACCTTGATCAGCAGAGACTATTATTTTGCATATGTATGTGTATGTGAGTGTAGGAGGGGCTTGTGGGTATGGGAACCTGTATTCAACAGGGTATGGAACTAGAACTGCTGCATTAAGTACTGCCCTGTTTAATGATGGAGCTTCGTGTGGGGAGTGCTACAAAATCATATGTGATTATCGAGCAGACCCCAAATGGTGCGTGAAAGGAACATCTGTTACCATAACCGCCACCAACTTTTGCCCTCCTAATTATGCTCTTCCCAACAACAATGGAGGTTGGTGCAACCCACCCCTCAAGCACTTCGACATGGCTCAACCCGCATGGGAAAAGATTGGCATTTATAGAGGAGGGATCGTGCCCGTGTTGTTCCAAAGGTCTGAATTTGTTCTGTTTCTGTATATTCTACTAATCCCTTTGAAAAAGAAAAAAAAAATAGATATATACATACCAATATACATGAGCCTTTTCCTTTGGTGGCAAATTAATATTGCAGGGTTCCATGCAAGAAAAAGCATGGAGGGGTTAGGTTCACTGTGAATGGAAGAGACTACTTTGAGCTTGTATTGATCAGCAATGTGGCAGGAGCTGGATCCATCCAATCTGTGTCCATTAAAGGCTCAAAAACTGGGTGGATGGCTATGTCGAGAAACTGGGGAGCTAATTGGCAATCCAATGCGTATTTGAATGGCCAATCTTTGTCCTTCAGGGTCACAACCACCGATGGAGTAACTAGACTCTTCCAAGACGTGGTTCCACCAAGTTGGGCATTTGGCCAAACTTTCTCAAGCAGGGTCCAGTTCTAAAAGCTGAGAAGGGCAGTAGAGTTCTGTGTTTTTGGAGTTTCTCATGAATGGCAGAGGTGTGCTTTTAATTTTACTGGAGCAGCCCGCCAAACCCATGAACTGCTCTGGAAGACCTTAATGAAGAAGCTGCCGAAGTCATACGATTTGCGTGCGTTGTTATGAATACGGAGAAGAGTAATATGTCAGCATAGGCGTGTAGAAAATATGCATAGTTATTGTTGTCATATGCATGCTGTTATTATTATAGCTGTATTGTGGGAATTAGGAAAACGTTTAATTCTCTGAAATTCTTTATATACGTTAATTAAAGTGTTGTGTTTTGTCTATTAATTGCATCACGCTTTAGAAAGCTGTTGAGTTCTAGAAGAGTGTAAGCAAAACACCCGAAAGTTGTTTAACGCAGGATACAGATGCTTTTTTAGCTTACATAAAGCGTAAGAATCTGCAAATTTTTAGTTTGATTAAAGCACATGAGTTGAAAAAAAAAAATAAAAATAAAAATTGAGAGTCACCAAATTAGCTGGCACCATTCTAATAGATTTCTCACGTAGATCGAATTCGCATATCACTACACGTGTGTAACTGTTCAGAGGAACTACAACTTGTAGGCTTTTATCAACTTACCCGCAGAAAAACAACACCGAACCCAAAGGAAGGGAAACGAAAAGTCATCTTGTTATATATTTCCTAATGTGCTGTTATTGTTATTGTCATAGTTCTCGGAACCGGACTGGACTGGCCGGTCGAATAAGTTGAACTGAGAATCGGCCAAGTATCCGGTCCAAGCATAGCTTCAAGAACCGTTTTTCAAAAATCGGAAGAGAATCGTTGAGAGCCGCCCGAAAGCCGCCGAACCGGTCTGGTTCTAGCAGTTGGGTGATTTTATTTTTTTCAAAAAAAGCCATCTCAAAATGACATCCTTTTGTGTGGTTTTTGAAAAAAGAGAAAAAGGGGTACGAATCAATGGAGCTTGAAACATTTTTGTTTTGCAAAAAACAGAGTAAAGGAAGCTGCAGGGGTGGGGAGCCCTAACTCCAACAACCATCGACACTCACAGTAGCCTCATACACTTCTTCCACAGTCATGTTTCATGCTGTCCACCACATCATCCACCATTTTATTAAGATGTGTATATGCTTAATGCAGAAAGATTTTATGGTTGAACATGGTGGATGATGTGGTGGATAGCGCGAGGTATGACTATGGAAGAAGTGTGTGAGGCTATTGTGAGTGTCGATGGTTGTAGGAGTTAGGGCTCCCCATTCCTGCAGCTTCCTTTACTCCGTTTTTTGCAAAACAAAAATGTTTCAAGCTCCATTGATTCATACCCTTGGTTTCTTATTATTTGTAGTCACAAGCTTGATCCTTATGCATTTGGTGTGAGGATGTCCTTTATTTACTGCTTTCATATTGGTGGTATGGTTCTCCCTTAAGCAATTCTTGATTCTATGTGTATTGAGATTATATAGATAAAAATAATGACCGAAGATGCTTCGATGCCTTAGAGATTTTGAACGGAAGTGTGGACGTTCTCCCGCCTACACTATGGTTAAATCGGGTGAACTACTGAACCTTTAAACCAATAGTTTGTCTGATTTGATATCTGGTCCAATTTTCAGAATCTTGGTTATTATGTTGACTTTATTTTTGAGCAGTATTATCATGTTAACTTTTTTGATCATGAGCAATATCTATACTAATATGAAGAAGATTTTCCTTATTAATT
Organism: Pterocarpus santalinus; assembly: GCA_031439595.1. Lineage (NCBI taxonomy): Eukaryota > Viridiplantae > Streptophyta > Magnoliopsida > Fabales > Fabaceae > Pterocarpus > Pterocarpus santalinus. The sequence goes on from CM062529.1 coordinate 2,240,663, forward strand.
ATCTTTTCGTGTCCATTTTTTTTTTTGCTTTTATATTTTTTTATATATTAAAAAGGATGTTAAAATTGTCTATTATATAACCCATATTCTTTATTAGTCATCTAGTCATCTTACGGTAATATTTTGGATTAAACACAATAAAGAAACAATTGTACAATAAAAATAATTAACTAGATTATTTCAGATATTCGTTACTTCTATATCTCAATTAATTTTAATTTAATTTAATTTAATTTTTTAAAAAATAAATAAAAATATTTTTAAATTTATACTAAACATAAAAAATATCAATTATTATTATTATTATTATTATTATTATCATTATTTTTTGGTCCGTATACTATTATGATGTTGACTGAGATTCATTTATTCATATCATTTATTAACATGTTTGGATCAGTATTTGGGGGGTTTAAAATTAATTTTGACCCCCAAAAATGATTTGCAAATTTTTGATATTGTTTGATTTTATGATATGAAAATCAATTTTTACTTTTAAAATTAATTATGTTAGAAATAAAAAATTTTTACTTTATATCATAATTACTTTTAAAAAAATTAATAAATATAAATTATTTTACTTCAAAATCAATTCTATCTAGAATCAAAATTTTTTATTATAATATAAAATTAATTTTACAAAAATAAAGCCAAACACCCTAATTGTTACCTAATCGAATTTATGACCAGGTCCAGTGGGCTGTGGTATAAGCTGCTTGTCGTTTGGTCTTGAGCTGACTTCTTATCTTGAAAAACAAAAAGAACTTGGTTTCTTTCTTTTTTGGGTCAAAAACCATCTAGATTTTGGACCAAAAAATTTTCTGGATTCAATTGGTCTCTTTGAAATAGCCCAATGGAGAAGCAGGTACATGTAACCCATTAAATAAGTGGCAACAAGTGAATGATTGTCTTGTTCCATCACTTCCATGTCCTGCCTATTTATTACTCCGCGACCCACGATAGCGAGTTCGATTGAGTGAAGCCCAATTAGATGGACAGAAAGAAGGGTTGGGAGTCGTAAGTTGTTACTTGCAACTCGCAAAGTACTAACTAACTAGTTAGTTACCTCGCCTGACCGCTTGCCTACGACGGCTTTGGGACCTGAAACCTGAAACCTGAAGGTGGCCGCAGCCACTGTCTTAGCCGCTTTCCCAATTTGTAGAGAGAGTGCTGCTTGATTCTGGTTGTTGCACTTTAGTATTTATTATCGTCTAAATTTATATAGAAATAGTATGTCGGCCTTAAACAAGGACCAGACCATCGACGAATCGAACTGTTCAGAAACCAAAGAACAGAAAGAGGAAGGGAAAGAGAAAGAGAGGGAGGAAGAGGAGGATGAGGAGTTACGAAAGCTTCTACTCCCCGATGTGCGGGAACTTCCCCTCACTCCTCCTTCCGCCGTTGAATCCAACTTTGCCACTTACTTCGCTCTAGGTATTCCTAATTCCCCTCTAATTGAAACCATATTTTTGTTTTACATAAACCCTAAGTCTCTGTTCCATGTGACAATAACTAATCAATTAATTAGTATCTTCATTGCTCTGTTATTTTGATGTCCAGATTTTATGAAGCCAGCTCACGATCAGTACGTTTACCGTCACGCCAATGGGTATGATATAATATAATTATTAGTCCTTCTTGATCTTTCTTTCTTCAAATTGAAAGGTGTTGGTAATGTTTTTTATTCTTTGGAACTGTTGTTGTGATCTTAATAGCTTGTGCGTGATCGGCTTGGCTCCTTCCCACATTGCCTTCAAGGGTGAAGGTGGGATCACAGCCGTAGATTTCAATGTTGGAAAGTCTGATCGCAGTGGGGTCAAGGTCACTGGAAAGCGGAAGAAGGTATGTTTCTCGATATTCCCTATATATCAAACCTGTCATTGATAATGAAAATATGTCAAGTATATGGCGAATTCATATATGCATGCAAACGACCAAAAGTAAGGCCAGTGGCGAGTTGTATCACCATAAGTCTGTAATATATTACGCATATGAATTAGAAAAGCTTTCATACTAGTTTTACTACTATAATGGATTGATTGTTGTGAAATGGAGCTATTGGTGAATGATAATGTATACTATTTTTGCGAATGGATTGAGTTGCGAACTTCTATCTCATACAGAGTGTGTTCATGAAAATGCAGAGTTTGTCCTTATCAATTACTTGCATTATCTGTTTGTTTACAATCTACTAATAAATGTCTGAGGGTTTTGTCATAACTCATAATATTAATGTTTAGTGTATTATTGTGCAATTTAAAATATTCTACTTTCTGTCTCTGAAATAGCTTTCTACTCCTTCTGTATTATTAAAATATGATGTATTTTCATGTAGAATGCGCAACACTTTGAGTCCAACACGGCATTGTGCAAAGTTTTAACCAAAAATGATTCCTATACAGTGAGGTAAGTTCCCTATCATAATATTTCAATAAGATCTAAGGTTTATTTATGTGTGTGTGTGGGTACTCCACCTACCCTCCTTCTTGTGGGTTGCCTCTGAATTCTTTGATAGCTTGAACTGTGGTGACTTTTCATAGGTGTTGTGTCAAAGGCTCCCTTTTGGAAGTGAATCAACAATTGATCAAGCAGCCAGAACTGCTTAATGTTTCGGTTAGAATAACTAAATTCTTATCCTGTCTCTTTATATCATTGCTGTGATAACGCAGATAAACCTTTCTTGTAACAGTAGTAACAACTCTGCATATTACAAAAGAGAATTGTGCTCAGCTATTATCTGTTGCATCTTAAATTTTGCTATGACCTCAAAATGTGTTTGAGCTGCTAACCTCCTTCATAGGAAAATCTGTCACAAACTCACAATATCATTCTGATTTTACCTGCTGCATGCGCTTGTAGTGGTTTTACAAACAGGGATTAATTTTTATTTGCAATTTAATTTTCAGGGTAAATCCATTAACTAATAATAGCACGTCCTAACAATAAAACTAAATATATGTGCCACGTCTTGCCTATGGTGAACAATGGGTATTTTAGAGGTGCTGTAGTCTCATGCTAGCAAAATCAAGATTCAAGGATGCAAATATAGTTAGTAAAGGATTAGAAGTCTTGTTTATGGGTTACGGGATGCTAGAAATGATTTATAGCTAGCTTAGATGTCCATATATGTCTTTGAAAACGATTGGTGCTACTGATGAATACTTGAATGTTTGTGATATAGTTAGAGCATATACATCAGTTTGCTGTAACTTGTCTTCATCCTTATACAATATCTTCGTGCTATGAATTTTTCTCTTAACTTCTCTATGTGCTTCCGTTTTTCCCCTTATCAATTTCTTTTTATCAATACTTCAGGCAGATAGAGAAGGATACATTGCTATTATCATGCCAAAACCTGCTGATTGGCTCAAGATCAAGGCTTCCCTCGTTAGCCTTCAGGAGTACAAGAAATTGAGGGAAGTCAGTTGAATTAGAAGCATGCATTGCCTTATGATGGCACCTTAAAAGAGACACTGAAAGAATCACGGTGTCATACTGAATTGCTTTCCTGGTTTCCCCATATGATGCCTCATGTTCTGTGGTTCCAAATGCTACAAACTGGATGAAATCGAAATATATTTAGGTGCTCATGGTGGGAAACCTCTTTATCCGAGACTTTGGCACAATCCTTGGCGCTGGACCTTGGTAGCTTGAGCAGCTAAGAATCTCTGGATGTTGGTGCTACTGGGAGACCATTCTTTTGAGAGTTTCTATTTTGTTTTTGGTTTGTTATTGAATTTTATTATTATTATTATTATTATTCGACACTTGAATTCTCATTCTTTTGAACAAATTAAGTTAACAATAGATGGTCATATGCCGTTTGCCACTTTCTCGGCCTTTTTTTTCGGTTAATTAATGGCAGAGGTGAGTATTAATATTATAGCTTCATTAGAAAGAAGTCTGGTGGATAGGAGTTCTGATAGAAACAATACAATAATGTTGTATATTTGCTTTGTTGTTTATAGAGCAGTGTTATATAAACATAATGAAAAGAACTGGACACCTCGACACGCAACTCCATCTAACGTCTAAAATTTTTCAAACTTTTTTTTTTACGAAAATGCTTCCCATCCATTGGTGGGGTGTCGAGATATACCAACCCCCACGGTGTTAACATATCATTTTTCTTGTTTATATTCAACTTTTTTCTTTTAAAAAAATAGGGTTACGTTCATATTTTTTTTTTTTTTCTATCTTTTTCCTTTCTAATTTGTGCGAGGGATAGCTTGCCCTTATTGTTTTTGTGGTAGCTACTTAATTTCCTCTATTTATTATATCTTTCACCCTTTATTTCGAGATCGAGATCTAAATATAAGAATTTCAACTTTAGTAAATGAGAAAGTTAGTTACAAATACATTGGGATAGAGTAATAGTCTTTGGTATATTTTTAAAAATCCTGATATTTAAAAATTATTATTGTAGTCCCCATAAAAAAATATTATTGTAGTTATTAATATTTTATTTTAGTCAAATTAATCTCTGACAATGTATTTTTGTAAGTTAAATTAGCTTGTGATATTGTACAAAAATTAGTGTTGATATGTTACTGGAGAAATTTATTTGATTAATGAATTACAATATCAAGAAATAAAATAGTGATCTTTAAATGTTTAGTAATTAACGCTTACAATTTCAAGAACTAATTATAAACTTTATTCGCTTAAAATATAATGGAGTTTAGAGTATTAACTTTCTCATATTTACTGTTCCAATAAACAAATCACGTGAAAAAAAAATCTTATTGAAAGATTTTTGAACAAATATAAACTTTACCATTTCATATTTACATGTAAGAAAATTTGGTCTTATCAACTTTATTTAATATACATTTATTTGTTTCTTAAATTTATTAAAGTGTGAATGTGCCTAAAACATTATTTTACGAAAGAAAGATTTATATTTTGGTTTTAAAATTCTACGGAATAACTGAGCAGAGAGAAAACAATGCCAATTCCAAATTTGTAGGCCAGCTTTACCCTGCAAATCAATATGTAGAATAAAAACTTAGTCAAAATAAATAAATAAGTAAATAAATAAAAAATTTAATTTATATGCACCATTAGCAAAAATATTTGATTTAATTATCTATTATTTTAAAATTTTTATAAATACAAATATATGATTAAAGAATATAGCAATTAAACTCATAAATGAATAAGACTGTACAATAAAAATCAATACTACTTGGTTTGAACCATTATTTTTTTTAATGTAATTTTTACATATATGCTCTACTGTTGGGAAACCAAAGAATTGCAAAAAATGATTCGAAAATTGGAACTCGTCAAAACCACCATGCCAGCGAAGGGATGAAACGCCACCTGTGAAGCCTTCCTCTCCCGACAGAGTGTGTGACAGCGCAGAAGTTTCTTATTAAACTCGTCTCATGCCGTGCGCCGCTTATTAAAACTTTTTCTCAAAGATGAAACGAAGAGCGGTGTGTCGAATTTTTGTTAGCGTTGTTCGTCCATAATTTCTTGCATAACGAGCCTTCTAGACTTGTTTATGGTGAGAAAGCACAAGTAGGTATGCTCTTCAAGCTCTTCCAACTGATCCAAAAAGTTGGACTCGTAGTCGTGAAACTCCCTCACAACCTGCTTCAGTATCTCACACTTTACATTCTTCACACATATATCAGCAACCTCTCGCCGGTGTTCAACCTCATCGTGTAACCTGTTAACCATACGGCTCATAGTATCCAAGTCATTGATCAGTATATAAACCCCTTTGGCAGCAACATCAAGTTGATTGCATAGCCTTTTAGAAGAAGGCCTTGTCCTTGCGCTGATCCTTTCACGAGCACGCTTGAATCTCTTCCTTATCAAACCAAACAAGCCACTCACTATACATGGTGCTGCCATCAGCCCGACAATGCTGTGGAGCGCAAAGACTAGCAAAGCCACCACAAGAGCGCCACATGAAGCGACAATACCAATTCCTCCAACCTTTTTGCAAACTCTCTTTATTGTTAACATTCTTTGAATTTTCCCTCTCTTTGACTTTAGCCTACGCAGGAGGACCATGTACTTGTCGTGAACGTCACGGAACTTCGTGGGGCTAATAATGGACAAAGGGTTGTTTTGCAACGCAAAGGAAGCAAGCTCTCTATAGATAGCCTCGTGGGTTTGGTCATCATCGGCATCTGTGCCATCAAGCGCTCTTTTGCTTAGCTTGACAACCCTTGTAACTTTTCCATAAGCAAGTCGCATTTGATGGATACCTTCGAGGATTGTGTCACAACAATGGCATGCTTCTAAGCTGGCTTCGAAGTAGTCCCACACAAGATGATGCACCTTTGAGCTCTCCGCCACGTTTGCTATAACTTCTTGCCGGGGTTCCAGCAGACACTCAGTAAGATGCATGTAGAAAGGAAGGGAAGAAGAGGAAGTGGAAGAGAGTCCTCTGGTGCTTGTCTTTTTTAGCTGACCTTGCGCTTTTTTGCATATTTCGACGTAAGACTTTGTTCTGAATGCTTTGAGATATTCTTCATTGACGTTTGGCTTGCTATAGGAGATATCCTCGTCTTGCTTTTTGGGTGATCTACCTGGTTTGAATAAAATGATCAACTTCATTTATTAGCTAATTATTGGAATATTGGAGCCAATTCTTTGCGAATTATTACTTTACCAACCATCGTGTTTAACAAAAAGAATGTACAAAGCTGAAAACTAGAAGAATTCAAGGAATATCGTGAATACGCATACCGAAGCGAAGAAAAAGAGAGTTGCAGAAATTAAAACTCACCCGCTATGCTTTGCAAGGGAGAAAGTAATCTAGTGTTTGTCATCTCTGTTCATAAAATAAAAGAGATCAGATCTAATTTTGTTATGCTGATGACATTGTTCATGTAATGTACGTGTTATATATACACATATATGGAGAGAGAGAGAGAGAGAGAGAGAGGTCTTGAATTTCTGGCTTGGGAAAAAAATTAAGAAATTAAGAAGAACAAGAGAAGTAACCCAGTTGGCAGTTCGCATGCGTATGTTATGTTGTGTTTATGGCTTTGATCACACGTTAGCTTACCTCGCACGGTGTGTTCTCCTACGTGGAACCTCAATTTCCATTCTATTGATCCACAACAAATTAAAGTCAACTGATACTTTAATTAATATTGGCATCGTGTTCATTGTTAAAGTTAAACTATGAATTATTTTTGTAAAGAAGGGGAAGAGATTAATTCTGATTTATTGTTGATAAAAGAGTTTTACATTATTTATATTTTTATTTATAATTATCTTTTATTTTTTACAAAACTTCCTCATATTTATTCAAAAATAAAATTAGGCATTTTTCCTCTTCTTTTTTAATGAAATATTTTAAAATATTTTAAAAAATAAATACATAATAGCACATTCATTCTCAATTTAATAAAGTTAAATTTTAACTTACTAAATAATTTAATATTATGTATATATATTCTTTCTTTGTTTTATACAAGTATCTTGTACTAGAGGACAACCTTATTCAAAACTCCATTAAACATTAAATATAAAAATATTTTCTAATAGAGAATCAAATTATGATTTACTATATATGAAAGACTAACTTCTTTCACTGTATTTATATATTCTTATCTACTTATTTTAAAGAAATTATTCTCTGTCATTCTTTTCTTGTTAAACACTAAGAATGTATAATATCTGTGTATAATATTTTTGTGTTTAGCGTAAATGTTTAAGCAAATTTAATTGTCAATGTATATAAACCAAATTTAAATAATGATAAGATTTATCTTAAATTAAATAATTTATTTTTAGATTAATTTTGATACACTTGTAAGATTTTTAAGATAATAAATAATTAAATTAAATATTTTTATTAATATAATAATATATAATTAAATATTTATATAAAAATTAAATTATATGTTTTTATCATATTAAGGTATAAAACATATGAAATGACACATCCGCATTTTGGGTTAGTCCAACAAAATTTGGCCACGGAGCCTGTATGCACATTACACAACGTAAATTGTGGAAGATTTTGGAAAGTCAATGTTTGTTAACGAGATTTCTGAATCCTGGCCTAGGATAATGACTGTTAACGAAGGCTTTAGAGTGCAAGATACGAAGCACATGTGGCGCTAAAGGAGGATGATAACGTGGGGTCCCATAACTCTCGGTCAGTAGCTACCCTATTGTTTGCCAAGTGATTGGAGACCCCTACGGAGAAGGACCATGCATCTTTCCTATTTATATTTTATACAACTAAAAACTACAAATCGTCGCTTCACCTATTCAGAATTTCGTTCCCTTCAAGTAGCGAAGGAGCAAACGCATAATCGAGGAATTACGTTGTTCGGCTCAATTGGTATAACTGATCTGTTCGGGAAGCTGGAAAGTATTTTATATTATTAATTAATTATATTTTATTATATGTATAATTTTTTTAAATTATTATAAAAATTAAAATTCATCTACAAAATTTTTACTCTCATTTTTTCTTTTCAATCAAATGCATCCTTAGTGAATAAAACAGAGCCACGTAACTTTAAAATCAAAATTACCAATGTAATCTTTATAATTTCTCATATTCAGCCAATTCAAAAAAAAAATAAAAAACCAAATGTATCCTCAATTTTAATGATTTATATTCAATTTAGTATTTGTGTTGGTTACAAGTCTACAACTATTTAATTTAAGTTATTCTAAATAGTATGTACCAGAAACAAAATTATTCTATTAAATGAGTTAAATTTAGGTTAAATTAATCTATAAATTCCTAAACATTTTGAAAAAATTTAAATAGATCCCTACACTTTGAAAGCTTGTAATTGAATTCTTGAATTTATGAAACATTTGTAATAAGGTCCTTAGACATAAATGTTTGTTAAAAATTTATCAAAGAAAATAAAATATTATTAGAATTTAACGCGACATGTGTACAATATATAGAAAGATGTCGTAGAATAATTTGTCTTTATTGACAAATTTTTTATAAATATTTATATTTAAGGACTCAATTATAAATACTTTGTAAATTTAGAGATTCAGTTATAAATTTTTAAAATATAGAAATCTATTTAAATTTTTTCAAAATACTCACAGACTTACGGATTAATTTAACCTTGAATTTAATATGCCGTTTTCTTTGACAGAGATTGTTAAACGATGCTACCGTATAATAAAACTCTGATTAAAAAGGACGAGTACTTAACCGAAGTTAACCTTTAACAAATAAATTTAACATGGCAATGCATGTTGGATAAGATCATTATTTTCTACAGAATAAGACGTATATTTCTCGGTCAAAAGTTAGAACAGGACATGACCTAATTTTCAAGCATCTCATTCTTTCTTGGTCAATCAAGTTACAGGTACCTAATTCGAACTAAAGAAGAAACGAAGAATAATTAGAAATTGGGAAATGGGGGTGGAAGGAATATTAACTATTAAAATTGTCAGTAATATAGATATTATTATTTAAAAATATTACTATTTTTTAAATTATTGATAATATTAAATATAATATTTAATATATATAGATAATTTAAATAGCAATTCATATTATCTTATTTAGTATATTAAAAAGATTATTAGATAATATATATATATATATATATATATATATATATATATATATATATATATATATCTTAAACTAATATTATAATAATAATAAAAATAAAAAATAGTTAATTATTATTATTAGTTAATAAGAATAATAAGATTTAATTATTAATTATGATTATAATACTTAATTTTATTAATTATTATTATTATTATTTAATAATAATTACAATCATTAATAATAAATAATAACATTATTTTTAATAATAAAAATAATAATTAATATTATTTTTAACAATAACAATAATAATAATAATAATAGGAGAATTATCACATTAATATTGATTCATATTACCATCTTTTTTGGGAGTAATCTACATTACCATATTAATAGTAATTTATATTATCTTAGAAATTTGAATTGTCAATAATATTGTTTAACCAAAATAAGGTAATATTATGGACCCAGATAATTTAATTAAATATTATCAATAATCTAAATAAATTATCTCATACTAAATGTTATATAAGAGATTATTCTTACCAAGATGCTCCTTCCATTCCCGCTCCATATTTCACAAAGTAGTCTATACTAAAGACTTTGTACTACAACCTATACATGCGAAAATGTATTGGAGGAAGATTAGTTGAAGCTATGAGCTATATAAGATAGTTTACTATATATAAATAGTGGCTACAAAGATAAGTGAATAAATTATTAATAACATAAATGATAAATTTATGAATAATAAATTTATAATTAAGGATAATAAGATAAAATAAAACAAAATTAAATAAACGCACGTGGTTATTTTTATTCTATCATACTTTCAAAGTAGACGCAATTCAGGACCAAAAAAAAGAAAGGTTGATGTAATTGTGCAAACGCTAGATTTATACCGTAACATCGTACAACTTGAGTAAAATCTATAACAACTTGAAATTGGTAGACCCACATGACAAAAAAAAATAAATAAAAAGTAAAGTAAAACGGCCTTAGACAAAATAAAATCATAAAAAAGATAAAACGAAATTCTTAAAAAATGATAACTTGTTACCATTACTCTATCGCTATAGATTTCAAAACTAGGCCTTGCTTTTCAGTTTTTGGGGTCGTGAAGACTAGGCCTTGCTAGATCCTTTATATTATTTCCAATTCATACATGTCGACGACCCAAAAACGAAAGTTTCATCCAGCCTTGCAATATGGGCATTTTCATCGTCTCGTTATCGAGTCCAATGCGGCCTAAATAAAAATGGGTCCGTATAGAGTATAGCAATGTTTCCGTCCACGTGAAAACTCGGATATCACAAGACCAATACAAGGACTCCTTCAGCCTTGTAGTGGGCTTCACCTTCTTTGGGTTTTCCCTGCTCTTAAGCCTGTACCCAATTGTGGGCTGTCTGAAGTGTGGTTGTACTTATTCTCCCACTTAACTTGGGTTTTCAATGAAATGAGTTGTTCTGACCAAAAAGCAAATAAAATAGCAACTCCAAATTATTTATACAAAAAAAAAGACCAAGACAAGCAGTATACCCCTCACTCCTTTAGTTAGGTTTGTTCTTTTATTTTTAATATTAAATTAGCAATCATATTTCTTGATATTTTAAAATATAGTACTAAACTGTAAACTTACATAAATATTATATTCTACCCCAAACTTGTGTAGCTTTTAGCATAAAGATATAATATTTGATTTTATGATATATCTATTTAATATTAATTTTTAGATTTTATTTAAAAATATCAATAATTAAGATTGCATTTCAAGTTTTTTGTATTTTAATTATTTCATTCCATAATTTCATTCTCTTTGTTTCTACACCGCTACACACACTATCAGTTCATCACCAATATTGTTTATGATAGCATGCTGTCGTTGCCTCACAACTCAACTATTGCGATAACATTGGTTATCACCTTCCTACGCCAGTGTTTTTTTTTTTTTTTTGTGCCGCTCTACAACAGTTGCTACCAAATAATTGAATTAATGTTTGGTTAGTTTGAATAGTTTGGCACTTGTATCTTTAATGAAAATCTCAAGTTCAAATTTTATGTATAAAAAAATTAACATTAAGAGAGAAATATACTATTATAATTTATAATGAATTAATCCAATTTGAGTTAAATTAGTTAGTATCAAATAAACTCTAAATATGGGTAGTATTTATACTAAAAATGTTATTAAGAAAATTAAATTATGATAATAATTATATGAAATAATAAATATTTTAATTAAATGATAAATCTTTTACTTGATAATGAATAAATTATTGCAACTTAAAAAAGAATAAAATTAAATTCAAAAAATGAGGAAAGATTGCTACAAAATCGCCAGCCTCGCGCTAAAAAGCATGTCGTTTGCATTTACAGTTTCACCCAACAACGGGAAAATGATAGTTTTCTACTCGGGAGAGGGTAATATGGTAAACAATTACATCTATGAATAAGTGGGCTTCTAAAAATTGACAGAAACGAAGAAAATAATAATAAAAAGCTGAGCACGACAAAATTTTAGGGTATATAAGAGAGGCTCCACACTATCTCCTGTTCGTGTGAGTCGTAAAAAGAGAAAGAGGAGAGAGTGAGGGCAGCGATCGCAGGTTTTGTGTTGGGAGCCGCTGAGGGCGTGCGAGCGAGAGGGCCGTCTCTTTCTCTCAGTAAGATCGTAGTCGTATCTCAAACCCCATTCTACCAACTCAAACCCTAACTCATTCTTTCCTTCGTTCTTTTATTTTTGGTGGCTTTTTTCTTCTTCTTCTTCTTCTTTTTTCCTCTTTTATTTTCTTAATTTATTAATTTGTCGATTTTATTTTATCGACGCTTTTGGGTTATATATTCTGATCAACCATCATCTTCATCTATATCTGCACAAGAACCAGAAAACCCTAATCGGCAATGGTTACCACCATGGCTGATTCCTCCTCTAACCATCACTCCCCCACTGCCGCCACCACTGCAACCACCACTGCTGCCTCCGCAGACGCCGTCACGAATAACCCTAACTTCCCGCGAAAAAACCTGCCTTCTCCGTGGGCTCAAGTTGTTCGCGGCCCTGACACTGAGCCACCCTCCGCCGCCGTCCACCAATCGCCGCCGTCATCGTCGTCCTCTTCCTCCTCCCTCGCCACATCTGCGGCCGACATGCCGCAGCCGTCCTCGGATCCCTCGCCGCCGGTCGAAAACTCTGATTCCGATGGCGCCGCCGCGGCCGCTGTAGATACCTCCGATGCTAATAAGGGTAACCAAAATGCAGGTCGCCCTAAGAAACCCGCTTGGAGGAGGCCCTCCAACGGCGTGGCCGATGCTGGTGCTGCTGCAAATGTAATGGTCGCAATGGGCGCGGGCTCTTGGCCTGCTTTATCGGAATCCACCAAGCCTTCAGCTAAGTCGACACCCGAGTCGTCGTCCTCCAAGACTGCTTCCGATGGATCACTCCGCACTCCTCAGGTTAGGGTTACGTGCTTTCCCTAATTCTATCTTTTAGTTTATTGTGAAAAAATAAAGACAATAATCGCTTTGTTATCTTTTTCTTTTCATTCTTTTTTGTTTTTTGCTTGGGATTTTGCTACAAAAGAACAAATTTTGTGAGATCATGTGACTGGTGTGTAGTATAAGTTCATCGGTTATGTTGTAGTCTCTTTGTTCTTGCATTTGTCCAGCATTATCATTTATCAAAGAGTATATATCTTTATGATTGATGAATGGTGTTGTTATATTTACGGAATTAGTGGTGGCTTGTCTGTCAGTCTCATAAGGATTCATGACTTTTTCAGGGGCCTGTTACCTCACACTCCCCTCAGAAACAGGCTGCTGGTAGTGCGAAACCTAATCCAACACCGAGTTATGGTGTGGCCGCTGGTAGGCAAAGACCTATAAAACGTGGAGGCGGCAATGGCAATAGCATTGGGCCTGGTCATGCACAGAGCGGCTTCTCTGCTCCTCCTCCACCACCACCACCCTTTCCTGTACTTCAGATCCCTCCAAGTACCTTTGCTAATGGGGTAACTGGGGTTCCAGACCCTTCTCCAAGAGATGCTTACAGGAACAATAACTGGGGGACAAGGCCACCAGTTGGGGGTTTTGTGCCACCGCCAATGATCGAACATCGGAGTCCCTCTCGTAGGGGTAATTTTGGGCACCATCCACGTGGTGATGGTTCATATCATAATAATTATGGCAGCAGGCGCGATCAGGATCGCGGAAATTATGGACATGCTAGAGATCCTCATTTACACCCGTCGAGGATGTTTCCGAGGGGAATAATGAGACCCCCGCCACCCAATGCCCCTTCATTTATGGGGCCTCAGCCTATGCGACCATTTGCAAATCCTGTTGGGTTTCCTGGTTAGTTTGTTTATTCGCTTTATTTTATTAAGCGCATTTACGGAAAACACGAATAATGCCTCTTCTTCTTTTCAGAATTCTGTTACTTTCCAACATTACAATTTGAACCCTTTGGGGGTATGCCGTTTTTTACCCATGGACCTCCTCCTGCAATGTTCTTCCCTGTTGCAGAAACGCCTCTGACCAATACGATAGTCAACCAAATTGATTATTACTTTAGGTAGATTTATTGTGTTCTCTGTTATTTAGTTTGTAAACAGATCCTTGACTGTTGAATTTTCTATTCATTGCTGATTTGTTTTTGACAGTGATGCTAATTTAGTGAAAGATGAGTTTTTACGGTCCAACATGGATGAACAGGGCTTTGTTCCAATTACTTTGATTGCAAGCTTCCCTCGAGTAAGTTAATTGTGGTTGATTAAACAATATGTTCCATGTATTCTCTGCAGAGCCTTTGTATATATTGTGTAATACGTTGGAATCAAAATACATACATACATATATATATAGGATCAAGTTGCACCCACTTAATAACTCTCTATATAATATATTTTTTACCAATCCAACTGTTGAATTATAATTACCTATCGTAAAGATCATTTGTGCCAAATTTTATAAAAATTGGACATATTGAAAATGTAATTAAATAGTTCTTATTTATGTACATTTTAAACATATATATTATGCTGATTTTGATATATATAAAAAGTAAGTCAAACAGTTTTAGATTAATCTGAAATTTTATAGACATGATCTATAAGATATAAACATGTAATCCAACAGCTTAAATTTATACCGTGTGACTTGATCCTAATTCATATATATATTGCTGATATTTAAGTTACTTCTTGGTTGTTTGATTAAGACATTAAGTAATTTTTGTCTTGTACCAGTCATTTGCTTGCTGTGGATTTTTTTAAATGGATAGTTACCATTGAGGATTTTGCCTTTCGTAACTGATCATAAAGCATGTTACTCTGGAAGCAGTTATAGTGGTTGAAATTGAAGGAAAAACATAAAAGAATAATATATCTTGAAAAAAAGGTAGAAAAGAAATGGATTTTAATGAGTGCTTATGAGTGCATATTATGTCTAATGTTAAATATTAAATTGCCTAGCTTTTTGTTGCAATATGTTTGGCATTCCTGCTACCATGCAAGTGCCTTGATGGCTACACAGCTCTACATCTCACAACCAAAGATTTTTTTTCCAGTAACTATTCAACCATTAAGAATTTCACTTTTTCAACAGATTTTTTTCAATAAAGGTCAAAGTCATTGTCCTTTGCCGAACTCTGTATATTAAACATGTACAATGTTGCCCATGTGGATGATGGTCAGGAATGCTATGTGCTTTGCTAAGTTTTAGATATGGTGTTCAAGTGTGTTCTACGTCCATCTCATTAATTTTTAATTATCATTATTGTTATTATATTAATATTTTTTTACTGCCCCAATTTTTCACAGTCCTTTCCCTTGAAACTCTCCATTGTTGTCGTAGACTTCATACCTTGCAAAATTTACTTCCCTATCTTTTGTATTTCTGCACTCAATATTGTTTGTTCAAGAGATTAAGAGAGAAATAATTTAGCATATGATTACAGTTGGACAGAATTTGTCTGGCGGTTTTTTTGGGTTAAAAGCTGAATCTTATTGAAAGCATGCAAATGTTGCTCCCTTGCACTGTCATTTTTTATAATGTTAGAAGTTAAATGTGCAATTGTTAGTCTTTTTTATGATGTGGATTTGATGCAATACGACTGAAAGTGCTGATCTTCTACTATCTAGGCTTACTAAGAGTCCTTACCTATATACTCATCGTCCTAAATAAACACTATTATGCTTGAATGGAGTGTTATTTGCATATTTGTGTTCTTAAGCCAACCTCCACCTCCTTCTACCCCCACTGCACACATGCTCACACACACACACACACACACACACAAACACACACACACACACTGCCTATAGGTTTTTGTGTACTTTTAATTGTCAGGTTGTAATTTGATGTCAGTTAAAATTTTATAAATATGGAGTATGTTTTTGCTCTAAAGAATATACAAATATATATATTTTTTTGCAGGTTAAAAGTTTGACGAGCAACATTGAGTTGATACTGGATTCATTGAGAACTTCCACTGTCGTGGAAGTGCAGGTAGTTCTAACTGTATGCTGAGTTGATGTGTAATTCTTTTTTGGCTTGCACTGCACACACTTTCTATATGTATCCACTTACAGTTCATTGCCATTTCTGGTGCAGTGATGGTATGTTTGAAGTATAAATTCAGTTTGACCTCTTTTAACTTAATTGTCTGAACACTAGTCGATTTATTATATTTCTAACTGCTTATTTCTCTCAACTTTGCTACAGGGTGACAAGTTGCGGAGGCGTAACGAGTGGATGAAGTGGCTGCCCTCTGCTCCGCGTCGAGCTGATTCTGGTTCAGCTTCCCCTGGTGGATCAAGTAACAGTAACCCAGCAGCTGATTTCGAAAAGATCACTTTGGATGAAGCAACTACAGACAGAGTTAATTCAGACCCTGCCACAAATGATGATGGCAATGCCACGGGGGAGGCTTCTAGTCAGTTTCAACTCCCAAATGGTGATGCTGCGGGGAGCAGCAATTAAAACTTAATATATCTACCCCACCCCAAAATTCTTAGCCCTTTCTAGTATCCACTCCTGTGTTACTCCCTATTTTACTAGGTTCTTTGGAGGGGATATTAGGATAGGCTATCTGGAAGTTTGATATCTTTCTACAGTCACTGAGGTCGATTTTGGTAGTAATTTTGAGTTTAGTAGGGGAAAGAAATAAGATTTTTTCAGAATTATTCTCTTTTATGGTCTAAAGATAAAGAAAGAAATTTAGAATTTGATTGAGGCGGATTTAATGAGTTTATTGGTTTTGTATAGCTTTATATTTGCTGTGGGTGATTTATTTTCATTTTCTGGTGGTTTATGTTGGCATGTTTGGTGAAAGTATTTTTATCAGATGAGTTGAATTGAGCTCGTGCAATGCATGCTTTACTGGTAATTTGGTTCTCTGATCGGCTGGTTTAGGCCGTGGTGCTGTTAGTCTGTGTGGTCGCATAAGGAGGCGGTAGATTGTTTGATCCTATTTGCTGTTTGTACTTCCGGCCTAATTATTTTTTGCGATTTCTTGTTTTTGTAACTTGTCTCCATATGGTTTCCTCTCAGTTTTCTTTCTACATTTTCATGTAGATATCTCATTCGTATTAGTTGATCTCTTGATCTCTCATCCCATCCTCCTTTATATTAATATATTTGCTGCCCGGCCATCATAGTTATCAGTGATAGCAAACATTATGTTCCACCTAGAAGTTCTAGTTCTCTTGCGGACCGAAGCTCCTTGTTAACACAATTGCTGTTTAGCCAATGACCAGTGAAATGGAAGCTACATGTTTAGTCGTCCTCACCCTCTCCCCTTTATTCTGTGCAGCAGGTTATTAATCAAGGGGAAGCGCTTTTTTGTTTTCTGGGGATGTTCCTACGATTTTTGGAGTCAATGATCTTAATACAATCTATCCATCGTGCACGATTTGGCAATCGGGTCGAAGGTATATTGAACCATGGGATCTGGCACGTTGAAACCAAGATGCCTATAAATGGTATAAATTAGCCACCAATAGCGAAACGTATGTATTAATGCATAGCATTTTCTTGGATTAATCAAATTTACAGAATATGCCAATCACCTGAGTCTTTGGCTTTATATGTTTCCTTTCTTCTAATCAAAATATTGGATTATATCTCATTTTATTCTCACTTTAAGTTTTTTCTGCTTGGCTTGTTTCGTTCGGGGCAACAGAGTGAATTCCATCTTTCGTCCGCGGGATTGTTATTAGTGGTTGAATTAAAACGCTTTGGTTTTCTGTTGGTGTCCTCACCTCTTACCGGGATTTCCTACACAATGATCTTGATCACCATACGGTGAATTTGAGTGGATGTTCTATGCAAGTATTCTCCTACTACTAGTCTGTACCCTATTGTCTATTAATAGCATAAGTACTGTGCATCTGCCTTGCACTGGTGTGCCTCTAACGCAAACATAGTATCGTGTTTGTTCATTGGCCTCCGCCTTCTCCTGGTACCTCGAGGAATTTGGTCAATTTAGGAAATCCGGAATTTGTTGAGGTTGTTGGAGACTGAGAGCCAGTGGCTTTTATACCTTTGACATCGTAAAATTGGTTGTGCATCAAATATGAGAACAAGAATTTCCATTGGCAAAGATTTATTATTGGATTTGACTGCAAGCAGCCTGTTTGAACATCTTTCTTAAGTAAAAATATTCCTATTTATCTATCATTTTTCTTTTAGCCCTGTCAATATCCTATTGTCTTTAACCCGCCTTCCACATTTCCTCTACTGTTGCAACATTGCTCAACTCCCAGCCTTCTTATTCCATTACCTTTCGTCAGGCATGCGTGCAGTTATGAACTGATGACTAATGAGTGATTCTATCATGTCCTGTTTAGCCTCTGTTAATTTTACCGCGAATGTTTAATAAGAGTAAAGCACGTGGGCGTCGATAATCATCATAAAACTTTGCAACTGCATCCAGCTAAAACCGCAGTGTTTGGTTAGCTCAAACTATATTTCTATTATGCACTTAGTTTGAATGTCTCGCAAAGAATATACAGGCAAGAAACCTCCTAAAAACAAACCTTAAATCAGGTTTTTATTTTATATGTATTTATTTTGTTTAATTTTTAAATTAAATAATAATATGTAGATATTTTTTTTAAAATAAATAACTTAAAAGTAAAAAATATACACGTATCTCCACAAAAATGTCTACTTATTATTATTTAAAAAATTGAATAAAATATTCAATCTTTTTTTTTCCCATCTCTTAACCATTTTTTAAATCTGCATCCATTAAAGGGATTTTATTTTTTATATAGTATTTGAATTGTATATATACCAAAATATGGGAATTGAGAGGAATTTACGTTGATATGGGATCGAATAAAATTGGAATTTCCGATTTCCAATTTCCGAATAAAATTTTACTCAAATTCCATATCAGCGTAAATTCCTCCCAATTTCCATATTCTTACATTTTTCATCCAAATATCATATAAAAAAAATTCCTCCATTAAATGCTAAATGTGATTATTTATAACTAAAGTATTAAAGACTGGCATAACTTATGTGTATTCAATAAAGGGAACAAAAGCAGTGGATTTTTTTAAAAAATTACAAAGTATTAACGGATGCCCCTCCCGTAAAAAAAAAAGAAAAAAGAAAAAGGATGCCCATAGATATTAATTAAGAAGTTTTAAAAAGGAATTAAAATATTTAATGAAACACTTGAAATTATTTTCTTTTAAAATAATGAAAAACATATTGAGCATTTTTTTCAGTAAGTAGATTCCTATATAATCCCATATAAGAAAACAATCATTGTACGGTAGGTTTTTAAAATTGTGGCGGACCTCCTTGTTATCTCCAAACGTGGAAAGAAAACTAGAATCTGCCTTGACCTGCGCGGAGCAGCACTGTGCCAGATTGAGAGCTGAGAAGTCATGGCAACACCACCACCACCACCACCAGGTAATCGCTGGAGGCGTGTCACAACCTCACCCTTCCCCTCGCCATGCCCTTCTTCCCCGGTTCCAGAAAGCACAACCACCACAAAATCCACAGCACAAGTCTTTAAGGAGATCAAACTTGCCTCTCTTTGTGATGGCTCTTCCTCCTCCTCCTCCTCCTCCTCCTCCACCGCCAACAGTTCCCGTTCTTCTTCTCTTCGCAACATCCTCCTTCACGAATTCTTGGCGGGGCCCTTTTCCAAACACTCTTCCGTACAAGTATTCACTGCTGAGTGTGCTCAACCAACCACGCTAAACTTCAGTTCAAGCTGTGCCTGTCACAAGCAGTCTCATAACTCTCTTCTTTCTTCTTCCTTTGACGCTTTGATGACTTCTACAATATGCCCCTCCAACGGCAGGAAAAGGGCCCGCCAAGATGTGTGTGGCCTCTCTGATCAACGGTATCAGCGCATGATCAAGAATCGAGAGTCTGCTGTTCGGTCCAGAGCCAGAAAACAGGAAACGCTTCCTCTCTCTTTCTCTGCTACTCTCTTGAGCTTCTTGAAGCTGAAAAATTGGTCCTTTTTTTTATTTCTTATTTGTTTATTAACTCCCAGGAAACAATTTCTGCAGGCTTACACAAATGCGTTGGAAATCAATCTTGCCCGTCTCACGGAAGAGAATTCAAGGCTCAAACGACAAGTAGAAGAGGTCAGCTTGCGTTGTTCTTTCTTTTTTCCTTTAAAATTTGGGGGTGTAAAGTGATGATATTTACATAGGATATCGAATATTTTTATGATTTCTTTCAATTTAAATAAGAGAAATGATATACTAAAAGAAGAAGGGGATAGGTCAGCTAGAAGGGTACAGTACAAAACGGGAAGCACGCTTTCCCTTTTTTTTCTTTCCTTTTATCAATTTCGGGTTCGGTCTAATTGTAAACCGAACAGGAATCAATCCTTATCCCTTATTTAGTACTCAAAGTGAAAGTGAAGGTAAATGTAAAGTGTTTCAGCGGCTTTACAGTTGCATTTTCCCAAGTTATTCTGGTGTGAAGTTTTTTTTTTTTTTTTCCTCCTTTTGTTACAGTTGAAGTTGTTCTTGACGTCCTCAGCTAAGCATCCCAAAATGCGCACTCGATCTGTATAGAACCTCAACATCTCCATTTTGAGTAGTAACGAAGTAGCTCTTACAACCCTTTTTTTGGACGCTTCCAATTTCCATCCTTTGCGATGGGAGGCAGAGAGGTGTTGCAAAGGACCAAGGGGTGTTATTAAAGTGGCTTTCGGCACTCTCTGATACATCTCGATGACTGCGCTGCCTGTATTAGTACGTGAAAAGATGTAAAAAGTAGACGGAAATGACGTCTGTGTCGTTTTGCGCAGCCCGCTGGACCACGTGTCCATAACTTTCTTTTCTATTTCTTCTTTTTTTTAATTTATAGATAATGAAATGAAGTGAAATCCTCGAACCTTGGCATTTATATCTCCGTTTTACTTTCCTGAGGAAATATTTGTTAGGCGAAGGAAGGTTATTTGCTATTTGGTTGGCTTGCCTATAAACTGTAATATATCTGTGTGTGTATGCAACCTCTCAAAATGAGAGGATTGTCTTTTTGTGCAAAAATAAGAAGAATAAATCTCAATTATGAAATCATAAATATATATTTAAAATTAAAATATAAGTTCATATAACTGTATAATGTCTAAATCATTTCGGTCTTGATCATGCAAAGGCTTCTTGTAATTCTAAAATTCAAACCAACCCATATTGAATAAAGCACGTGTTGGGTTATGGCTATTTTTTCAGGATAATTAATTTTTTTAAAAGTTGTTTAATAAAATTTTAACTATGAATTATTTTAAATATAAAAGATTCCAATTAACTCGTATGATGTCTACCTTTGCACAATTGACCAGTCATTTCCATTGAGCAAAAGCTTGCATTGTCGTGGGAGAAGGAGAGAAAACCTACCAACTTTCCGTCATCATGGGTCAGAAGCTAAATTTCCACATAAGATCGATGTTGGCTTCGATCGTGCCTACTATGTCTGCTCCCTCCGCTCAACATGATGACAGTTGCAAATTGTTTATTGTACAGTAGTTACCAAACTTCAACCTCTCGAATTGCTTTTGCATTTTCTCATTTTGTTTTCTTGATTGCCAATTATACAGGAGGGCAAAGCAGGATCCAAAATTAGTAAAAGATCACCGCTCAACACAGTTATGCATGTACCTGGTTGGACCAACGTTCATGTTCACTATAGTCTTTTATATGATGAAGACAAGTATCACCAGAAAGAGATGATAAAGACATGACAACTACTGTAACAACACCAAATTCATTGAAGTGAATCGTGCCTCTCCATTAATCTGTGCCTATATTCTTTCTTTCCCCTTACGTTAAAGTCATAGGACTAGGTAGTAGCTTTTGGGGATTAGATGAAACTGGCCTCTGCAAATCTGCAGAATGAGAAGTGACAGTCTGACAGAGTTTGATTTGGCTGCACCGGTGGCCTCAAGAAGCTCAAAGCATTGGACTTGTGCATTTTGAAAATGCAATTATAAATTTTGAAAATTACAATTCAAGTAACAATTAGCTCACACTTAACAGAAGGCACGTAATAATAATTGATAGAATATGATCAATGACTAACCCAAAATAAAATGTGATGCACGCGTTATTCCTGCAGCGAGGGCACACACCACACATCTTTAACAGGTTGCCAACACTGTCAAAATGCACCTAAATGTGATTGAATTCAGCGGCAAACACAACGTACATATTCATTTGAAAAGTGTACTATTAGTTTTAGGTTAAATTGCACATATGAAGAGGGGGATCATACTACTCATATTTGAAAGTACAAAGTATGAGCTGTTCTGTCGTTCAAAATAGGTTGAATCAATATGTTTTTCTTTTCCGCATACATTTTACTTTTTTCATATACTAATGTGTATCAAAATTGAATGCAACGCGCGTATTGAAAAATGAATCCAACAAACAGACAGTCATCTATAATTAAGGATTATGATCCCCTTATACTACATATTAATTTGAGATGGTCATATTAACAAAGAAAAAAGAATAAAAATTGTCATTTATTATATTTTAGATTAATTTATTGATTTTGTTCAATTCTTTTTTTTTTTTATAATATGAATTTTGTATATTGGTGAGTGAGAATTATGTTTTTATAATTAATTAATGGAATAAAGGAATACTCGTGTACCCGGGAAGATATAATAATATTAATAATAATCTATTATTATTAATTAATTAATTAATAAAAAAGGGAGTAGACTTGGTGTCCAACATTTTTTTCCCTATTTTAACCTTTTAAATTATTAATTTAACAACTGTAAATTGGGTTAAACATGTAACTTTATGAAATTAACTACAGAAAATTCTAATATACTCAATGGAGGAAGAGTGATTCTTCCTCCACATTGAGTTATAGCCACACAAAAATTTATATGGGACTCATATTTTGTACTTTATCATATGATTCTGTGATGAAAATAGATGGTTCCTCCACAAAGTGCAGAAGAACCACTCATCAACTACCCCATCATTTCTGCACTTTGTGAGGTGATCTACTTCACACATATAATGCAGTTTTTGTTTCCATAGTTCTTCCATATATTTAAATAAGTTCCACATTTTTTATTTTTCATCTCATAGAGCATCGCTTTTCATCTCATTCTTCCTTCATGTTCATTTTCTTTTAAGGCTGTTTGTGTGTTGCATACGACAAGTGAGGCACTTAAAGCATGACCATGATTCCTTCTAAAACAAAAAATGAGTAAGAGACGGGTTTAGATTAGTTTACGATGACACAGTGGGTAGAATTGGGAAATGCCACTACATAAAGAATCTTCCATATATAATACGAAAAATGACACAAACGAGAAGTAGAAAACACTGGAAGTGTGATGAGGGGTAATTTGGGATAATGCCTCATCTATATTTAGTTATTTAGGTATTGTAGAATGGTAGAGGGTGATTTTTATCTTGTTTAAATTTTTATTACTATTAGGTGGCACCTTTAGACATGGTTCTATGAATTGCAAACTTTTAATGAGTTAAGATTCTTTTTAACTCGCGAAAACTTTGGCTGGACCAGTAATACTTAGTGCTCAACCATTTATATAGCAAACAAAATAGAAGAGAAATGTAACAACTCAGCCGAAGAAAAATATTACGGCAGTACACTCAGAAGACATTGGCATAATTCACATTATATTAAGAAATAGTTTACATAATATTAAGTGCTACGAGCCATATTGACTTTGAGTTTATAATATTCTGGATAGTACTCGCTCTGGCCCACTATTTTGTGCACCACGTGTTATATAGTTAAGTAAGAAAATTACATAGATAAATGGAATTTGGCTTACAAATAAAAGGAAATGAATAAAAAGTGAGGTTATAATAGACTTATAGATGACTTAGCATTTATAAACTCAAGTTTACATTGAAAATAAATTGATTTATAACCACATTTATAAAACACCATGACTCACGGTAACTCATAGTTGACATAGTATGTAGTTTGTAATATGCCTTTTTATAGAGT
The DNA here is from genome assembly GCA_031439595.1 of Pterocarpus santalinus. Lineage (NCBI taxonomy): Eukaryota > Viridiplantae > Streptophyta > Magnoliopsida > Fabales > Fabaceae > Pterocarpus > Pterocarpus santalinus. Next base: position 2,264,664 of record CM062529.1, read on the forward strand.
GATCGGTGTCACAACGTTTTGTGCACTATTTCCCTGTTATATTAAGTAACACTACCTATATATTAATGAGTATATATTAGGTGTGACTAATCATATTCATTCATTCATTCATTGCGGTAGTTTTAGCCTTTTAGGTGATATGATATAAAATAGTTTAAGGCGAATATGACAGTGACACACCTGATATTCCACCTATATGTTGTGTGTTTCTCAATGAGTATTTGTATATTAATGTTTACATTATTATTAGTTGGATTTATGTGTGTTAACAATTTTTTTAAAGAAATTAAATTCATAATAAAAATATAAAAAATTTATATCATAATAATTCATAACATATTCAAAAAATAAATTATTATTGTTCAAATATATAGTATATATCTCCGTATCAATACTTTATTCTTCTCATATTAACTATAAAAACCATCCTATTACTAATAATTAAAAAAAGAATTTGTTATTTAATTTATTCATGTTTGGGTCTTGTTTATTTTATCAAGTAATAGACAACAAGATGGAGATTTTGACAAATCATCAATCAAGATTGCAACAACGATCAAGTTAGAGCGAATATATTAGATAGACAAGACGTATGATGAGTATAGAGCAAAGGGTAATAACACTCAGATAGAAGGCATGCAAATTATCAAACATGTGTTCATAAAGGCAAACAAGTTGATGCATCATGTAGCATAAGGTTATGTTGCTTTGCTATAACCTACTCCTCTTTGTTGAGTAATATATTTAGAATTCACCTTAATTTCTATTATCTTTTGATTTGTTTTAACCTTAAGCGAGGCAAGGCTAGAGGAAGCAGAGTATAGAGAGGCAATGGAAGGAATCTCTTGGAATTAAATCCAGCTTCACTCCTCTTTCTCTTTCAAAACTACAAGCTGTGCACTTTTCAAATACACTTTATTTACTTGCTTATTATGACTTATGACTCAAAGGTTGCATGAGGGGCAAAGTTATACTGGATAATTGTTAATATTAATATCTAAAATATATAAAAATATAGATGTATAAGTATATTGACTTATATTAATACTAAAAAAAAAAATAAAAAAGCGACCTAACAGGCACCGTGCCAATTAAGCCGCTAGTAATAATAATAATAATAATAAGAACAATCATCATTATCATCATCATCTTAACAACAGTTTTTCCTTTCAAAGCTACACTTATAAGTTATCCGTTGAACTGAAAACTCTCAATCACACAGGAACTTTGTATGTACTAATGCAAATGGGTGTCAGCCTCGTTGCTTGGAAACAACCAGCAGTGACAAACGGAGACACGAAAGCGCAGCTGCACAGGTAATGCCAATTGCGAAGTGGCGTTATATATAAAATGTTAAGCAGGGAGTGTTTCTTCTATAATTTAGAGGGGGTTTGGTAGGGGGGTTTTAATTTTCATTTTTTGGAATCTTAATCCTAGGAATATTATCCTTGAGAATAGTTTTTCTAGGTATGTGTACTTTGAGGCGTTTGGTGGACAGATTAAATTCCTAAGAAAATTTTGTTCATTTCCAAAAATACCCTTGGCAGTCTGACGGCAAACGGTGATGGTTTAGTGACGGTCAACGGTAGCCAGTGGTAGTCAGGTGACGGTCAATGGTGGTTCGATGATTGCCTGATGGCGGCTGGTGGCAATTGGCAGTGGTCCAGCCGTGACCAGTGGTGGTTCGCGGTGGTCGATGGTGGTCTGGCGGTGGCCCGCGACTGTTCGCGCGGCGATTAATGGTGGTCCGACGGCAAATGGCGGTGGTTCGACGGCAGTTGATGGTGGTCCGGCGATGGCAAACGACGGGGGCTGATGGCGGTCAACGGCGGTCCGGCGGCAATGGTCCGATGGCGGTCGAGCGGTGGAGGGTGATGGTGGAGGGTAGTTGGTGAAGGATAGTAGTAAGGATAATTTAGTCTTTTCATATGAAAAAAATATTTTCTTACCATAAAAATATTATAATTCCATATATGAGATGAGATTATTTTGGGAGGAATTTTATCCCAAAATCAATCCCGAGAATATAATATTTACGAAAATATTTTTTTAAAATTTGTACTAAATATAAGTATTTTTATGAGATTCTCAAAAATTCCATTCTAAATCCTCTATCAAACACCCGTTAGAGTAAGAAATTTCTTCTGCCATCGAACCCTCCAAGACTTGCTTTTAATGGTTAAAAGAAAGAGGCAACAAGTGAAAACAAAATAGTTGAAATTCTTCCGAGAGTAAGAAAAGCTTTTGCTGCCGAAGGATCTAAGAATGTTTCCAGTTAATCATGATAACCGTACAAGAAACAGGTTGTGATGATATCATCTACCCCGGTCCCCAGCCACCCTTGTGCAGTGTACTGACTCACTACTCCGGAAATTAAAAATTCCTTCCCACAGAATAAACTTTCCTATAAAGAAGGCTACCCAAATTTGAGAATTTCAGATAAAAAAAAGACAAATTAGAGAATTTCTTCGGCGGTGACGTCCTTAATTTTCCCATCGGATTTACTGATTTACACACAAACAAATCTGATTAGTTGTACAAGAATTTCTCCTCAACTAACCCAGATAGCCAAATTAGAATTCATTGTGTAGTAACTAGTAACACATCATGCTTAGATAAAACCAATTATGTATTCTATTTTTTGATAAACCAATTATGTACTCTATATGACTCTATAGTATATAACAAGACAAAATTATCACTTCACCCCACAAAAAGTCAATTAGGCTGAAAAAAGAAAATTATCACCGCTAATACATTAGGCTGAAAAAAATAAACATTCAATTTCACCTCAGCGTCGAACACATTAATGTTGAAAAAGGAAATTTTCAATGTAGTTTTTTTAAACTACAAATTTTCAATCATATTATTTATTTTGAAAAAATCAATTTATCCAGTAATTAAGAATCAAAAATTAATATGATCGAAATTTTATAATTTTTAAAAACTATATTGTGAGTTTTTATTTTTCTCAAATTAATCATTTGAATCTGTCTAACGTTATTCTGAATTTAAAAATTTATTCTAAAAATATCTTTTGAAAGGTTTCTTTTCACTTTTTCTTTCGGCCCCAATAAAATATTATTTATCTTTTTACCATTTTTCTCTTGTCCGTCTCGATTCTACCATTCATTATTTGTTCAGTACAAGCATTGTTCATTGACGTCGACGCTGCATCTTATCCCGCAGTGTACTTATTGGCCGCTGGACGACAAATCAAAAAGAAAAGAAAGAAGAAAAAAACAGTGATGACAATGTTTTATACATTTTATGTAAAGTCAATCATGACAATGTTTTATATATATTTTTTATGTATCTAATCTAGATATATTCTCATGATAGAAAAGTTTTACATGTATATTAAATTATAAATTATCATATTAATAAAAATATTTAATTTTTATATTTAATATTTAAAAACTTTATATATAATAATATATAATTACATGATAATAGAATATTTTTTATTTTAATCTATGTTCTTTCTCTTTATATGCATGACAGTATTTTATAGATATTTTCACTTTAATGAGTTTCTTATCTCAAATCCTAATTCTCTTGGAAGTGATCTATTATCAGTTCGGCTTTTAGATTTTAGCCATTGAAAAGTAACTATAAATAAAAAAAAAATAAAAATTCAACTGCCTAATTTAACTTTCACTAAGCTTAAGATTAAAGGAAATATTCCTCATGTTAACAGTAGGAAATCTTCTATTTTCTTTTCTTGAAATATATTTTACAACTTTATTAATACAAGTTTTAATTTAATCAATTTTTATTAAATTATTTATTTATTTTATTCATATTGTTGTAATTTAATACTAGCACCAAAAAAATAAATGATAATATTTATATAATTTATTTAAATATATTTAAAAAATAAAAATTAAATGAAGAGTCATATTAAAATTACAATATAAAACCCATACATTTTTTAGTAATTATATATTTAAAAGTAATTTTAATTAATATCATCTAAATAATATTTAGTTTAACATAATTACTTTTAAGATAAATTTTTTTTTAAGTAAAACGTTTTAGTACTAACTTATAATCATAAAATATAAAACACGTTAGCCCAATAGGTTAATTTCTTTTTCCCGTCAAAAACCATTTCTTTTTTTGGTCATAAGGTTAATTTCAGTAGAGAGTTCCTGGATAGATAAAATGGGCTACGTCGCAGGAGACCAAAAATATGTTTACCTCATATGGGCCTTGGGCCAAGATCCTTTAAAATTAAAAGTAGCTTCAGCCGTAAAGGACAAGTAATAATTAGTGATATTTGCAAATTGCATTCTTAATACTAACATTCAGCAAGTAATAATTAGTGATATTTGCAAATTGCATTCTTAATACTAACATTCAGCAAAGGGTGGGAGTAGAGTAGGTTAGACTTTAACCTAAATGGCTTGACTTGTATTTCAAATATATAGCTCGAGTCTAGGTCTATTAACTAACATAAGTTCTTTTAGAGATTTCACCTAGCTTTTTGAAAAGCCTAGTCTAGCCTAAAAGTTTATTTACCGGTTTACTTGATCATAAAATTTTTAAATAAACCAAAATATCTACTCTTAAGTGAGTTAAGAGACTTCTAAATATGCAGAAAAATATATTACTAAATAGGGCGAAAGATTTTTCTTTTTGTTAGGGGGGTTGAAGAGGGCTCCTTGTGCTAGTGCAGTCTTAATAAAGGCCTAATGCTTGCCATCTACAGTATACTCCTAAATAGGTCAAGAAACTTCCTAAAAAGGTCCAAAAGTCTATTTAAAATATATCATAAGATTTCAATTATTATTAGAATTTGTGAAATAATAATAATAATATAGTATAAATATACCAACTTGTTGGGCCTAATAAACCTTTTTCATAACTTGTAACCTGGTTTGTTTGGTTAAAAAGGCTTTTTAAAAAGCTTGAATTTAACTTATTTATTGAAAAGGCTAGGCTAAATTAAACCAAATATGGGCTAGGCTGAAACCCTTGACAGATGCCTAGTCTACTTCCACTCCTACATCCAACATCATTCTATTGTAATTTTATTTAAGTATTTTTTTTTTCATTGATAGGTGGATTAGAATGTGCCACCAACTTTTAAATATTTTTCTTAATTAATAATATGTTTTGCTAACAAATGCTTTAAAATTACTTAATAAGAATTTTAAAAAGGAAAATAATCAAAATTTACATAAAAATAAAATTTTAAAAGTATTTAACAAACCTAAAAGTTTTTATGTGATATACTTAGCAAAACTCATTAAAATGTTCCAAGTGTCTCGTGATTGACCAAATTTATCAACAAATAAATGCCCCTCAATATTCTTTTTGGTTTTTTGGGGGGGGGGGGACCGCAAAAATATTGCCATGAGATATTGATTAAAGCGGATTGCTAATAGGTGCCTATGTAAATTCATGAGTTTTGAAATTATTTAACATAAATAAATTAACAAAATTTAATTTTAATATATTAGTAGTGTAAATTTTTTTTACACTATTATTTAATTAAATTCTCCTATATGTATGATTTTTGAAATAGTGGGTGTAAAAGTTAAATATGTTTACTAATATAATAATATATGATTAAATAAAAGTGTAAAAAAAGTTTACGTTGCTAATGTACCAAAGTTAAACTCATTAAACAAAGGCACAACTTAAATAAAATTTAATTAATCTTTTGAAACATTTAATTATAAAATGGCCCAGTTTTAGTATGTGGTCTCACCGATCTAGCAATTAGGACTGTTAATTTGGATGGGCTCATTCGGACTAGCCCATTGTAGGTGGCTCCATTATTCATGTGCAGAGTGGTACGGCCATTTATAATATTCCCTTTTGTATGTTTACGCCGACAGAGGTATGTTTTACCTTGAAAAATGTTGGTGACAATAGGTCGCATATTATGTTGATGCACATCTCTTAATGAGGAGATACAAGTTGCTTCATGAAAAAAAATTGAAAAAAAAAAGAAGAAAAAAAAAATAGTTGACAAAAAAAGATGATACAACTCATAATAGCAATATTTAGTTGGGTTAAATAGTTTAATACTTACTCATCTTACCTAAAGTTATACATTTGAGTTTTATAAATAGAAAAAAAAAATCTAGCTGTAGATTATATTAAGCTGATATTAAATTATTTAGAGTTTAATAAACTTCAAATACTGATACTTTATATAAATATAAGAAAAGTATGCAACTCAGCGTAATTAGTAGTAAAATTATAAAGATGTGAGGAAATGTGAATGACAAAAATATATTCCTAACATTACTTTCTTTTTTAATAATATAAATGTTCGTATTTTAATTATATTATTCCAGGAAATCAAACGCTGCACCTCCCATAAGTTCGTAAACAACTCTGCTTATTTCCTCGCATCTCTCATCCATACTTATTACCATTATTATTGAATTCTCCCAGCAGCTGAATTGTTGACATGCCATTGGGATTACACACCCAATCAGAACATTCTGTTCTCCATTAATTAATTAATTAATCTGGGGCACTACCGGCTATGCACAGGCAATATCAAAAGGGTGTCCGTAGACGTAGTGGCGCACTAGAATGATTCTCATGAGTCCACGCAGATAAAGTCAGAGATGCACCAAAATGTGGGAATATCAATGTGCATCCAACTCCATCACTTGACTCGAAGTTTGAGAAACCAAACACCTACTGGGTGCACGTAGTTTCCCAAAATTGTAAAATTGCTTGCCTTAGAGACTTCCATTTCTCCACAAATGGTGAACTTAGGCGTACCATTCCTCAGAGAAATGATTAATTTTCACGTTGATTATCTATTTGAACCCACTACCTAATAGCTATATGCTGTTTGTAAGGGATTAAAGGACCCACCGGTTTATCTTGAGCATAAAGGTAAAGTGTCACCTCATAATGACATTAAGAATCAAGAAGTCTGTCTATCACTAAAGTTTTTGCTTCTAGGAAGCACATAATGGCAACCTTCACTCAATGCTAATCTCCTTTAATTTTTTTTTTTTTAGATTACTTGTGATATACAATCAGTGTATAGAAATTACGTATTGACAACTCATTTTGTACATATACACACACATATATATATACGTACACCCTGACACACGCACACACTGTGCTGGTTATAATTATTAATTACTATACCTGTAACTTATTTGAAAAATACAATTACTCCGACTGCCGAGGATAGGGAGACTTTCTCGCTCAGCTAAATCGCATGGTGTTATTGTTATGGTGTTAGTTTAGTTTCTATTTTCCAAGGACTCCTTTCATTAATTAGCGAGCTATATACAGTAATCATTTAAGGCATGCAGATGTAGCCAAGAAGTTTTATATTTCCCACTAGTGACTTCGATTGATAGTATATACATGCTAACCTATAGCTAATATATACATATGTTGCTTTTAAATATATATATGGGTTAGGATAAAGTTATACTAGTATAACTTTAAATATAGTTACATCGCTTATAACTTTCTATAAGATATACTTTTTTTCGATTTAACCGTTGAATCACAATCATCTATTATAAAGTTTGTTTGTGCCAAATTTTATTGAAATTGAATATCAATTAGGGTGTAATTAAATAACTTTTATTAATGTATATTTTAAACTATATAGTACATTAATTTTGAAGTGTAGAAAAAGTATACAAATAATTTTCAATTAACGTGAAATTTTGTATAAATGATCTATAAGATATAAACTTCTAATTCAACAGTAAATTTTGTAAAAAATTATAGCAACAAAAAATTATTTCAATAATATATTAATTATTTAAAGTTATACTGATATAATTTGATCCCAACCCACATATTATATATAGGTTAGAATCAAGTTACACCAGTGTAATATATATATATATATATATATATATATATTCAAATGGCAGCACATGTAGATAACTAGTTGCTACCTCCACTCTGAGTTATCGTATAAACGGTAGTCAGCGCCAACAAAATATAGGTATGGCTATATCTTCAAATGGCGCACTTTGCGTGGATTGAATGCTTGGACGGGCATATGCGGGCAGCATAAGAAAGACGCATGCAATAACTCCACCAAAACAGATTATACCCCCCTTCTTTTTTAATACCGTAAAGCTTAATCCCTTGCTGACACAAATAAGCACCAAATTGCTTACCTGCACCAATTGCTCTTATATATATGCGGGTGATACCAAAGCGTGCTCTTCATTGGCATGGTGTTCAACCTTTCATGTTAACTAATTGAGCACAACAAAATGCAAGAGAATAACAGCATGAAAGGCTATCCAGCTTTCTGGCTATTATTCTACTCTCTCCTCCTGTTTTTGGGAGAGTCAGCAGACATCATCCAAGCAGGGAATGGTAGTAATGATAATGAAGTTTATATCGTGTATATGGGAGCCGCGGATTCAACAAATGCTTCCCTTCGGAATGACCATGCTCAGGTTCTGAACTTGGTGCTAAGAAGGTAATTATTACATATGCGAACATCAATTAATTAATGTAATATGTTACGGTACTGATTTGGCTAAATTGTGATGAGAAAATTTCATTAAAGGAATGAGAAGGCTCTAGTACGCCACTACAAGCATGGTTTCTCAGGGTTCGCAGCTCGTCTATCAAAAGAGGAGGCAAGCTCAATTGCTCAGAAACCAGGAGTGGTATCTGTCTTCCCTGACCCCATTTTGAAGCTCCACACAACACGTTCCTGGGATTTCCTAAAGTACCAAACTCACGTCAAAATCGATTCCCGCCCAAACACAGTCTCGAATTCTTCTTCCTCATCAGACACCATCATTGGCATCTTAGACACAGGTTATTATAATTAATATTCAAAAAAATGGTACTCATAAGTGTATAAACCTCTATACCTAATTATTGATGTCATATATTAATCACTAACTATTCTATCCCTTTCATGAATAAAATATCGATACGTACTAACGTACCTGATTTTTTTCATCATTCTCAATGATTAACCAATTTGTTAACATATCATATCCAAAATCGAAATTCAGGTATATGGCCAGAGGCGGCAAGTTTTGTGGACACAGGTATGGGTCCTGTTCCATCCCGCTGGAAAGGTACCTGCATGAAATCACAAGACTTCAATTCATCCAACTGCAACAGGTAAAAAGTCCCAGCCCCACCAAAATAGGAAAGCAAGAAAAACAAAAAATAACAACCTCCTCCTTTACTCTTGTTTACGTTACTCAGCTTTTTGATCCTACTAATGTCTCATATATTATGATATGTACGTTGAGGGTGGGCCCAATATAGTTGACAGAATGAAGCCATCATTCTCATTTTGATCAGGAAGCTAATAGGAGCAAGGTATTACACAGACCCTGACGGGGGTGATGACGGGGACAACACAGCAAGGGATTCGATTGGGCATGGGACCCACGTGGCGTCGACGGCGGCGGGTGTAACCGTCACCAACGCATCGTTCTATGGTCTGGCGGAGGGGACCGCCACAGGTGGGTCCCCAGAATCCAGGTTGGCGGTTTACAGAGTCTGCTCCAACTTCGGGTGCCGGGGCTCCGCTATCCTTGCGGCCTTCGACGATGCAATTTCCGATGGCGTGGACGTGCTGTCGCTCTCGCTTGGGTCGCCCTCCGGGCTCCGACCCGACCTGACATCCGACCCGATTGCAATGGGAGCGTTCCACGCGGTTGAGCGCGGCATCGTGGTGGTCTGCTCCGCCGGGAATGACGGACCGTCCGCCAAGACAGTTGTGAACGACGCACCTTGGATTCTAACCGTTGCAGCCAGCACCATCGACCGCGATTTTCAGTCTAGCCTTGTGTTAGGTGACAACAAAGTGATCCAGGTACTAATTAAAGTAGTGAGTTGATGTGTAGGTTCCGTCCCCTTTTGAGTCGAAACGCAAGCTTTAATCATAATTTTTCTTTTTCGGGCACAGCTTTGGTATAAAATTAGAACAAAACATGATAAACAATTAAAAATTGTCTGAGAATATTTTTGAGAACCATCACCTCTTTCCAAATTCTAAGGCTATTAGCATCTCAGACCAAACAAAAAAAAAGGCCATTTAATACCTAGTATATATTAAAGAAACGGTAAATTATAGAATATTTACCTTTAAATATAAATATTAAATATTTACCTTCTTTTTATTTGTTATATATAATTATTATATCTTAATTATTTAATTGATATTAAATTTCAAATTTCATGAATACTAAATTTTGAATTCAAAATTAGAACCTGCACTAATAAATACTAATGTAAGGATATCTAATTCCAAATTTTAAGTTGGGTCTCATATTGATAAAAATATATAGATATTGAGTTTTGAATTGGATATTGGCGATAGGTTACCTGATGCCAACTTGATGGATTATAATATTTTAATATTATATATTAATATATTAAATTTATTCTATCATTTTCTATCATTAAATTTGTAAATAGCTTTAAATCAACAGTTTAATTTTAAATAAATATTTAATATTCATATTCTATGATGACCATTCTAAACATTACTGAAAAAAATTTCTCAGATACTCTCAATTTTTTAAGGATATTGATACTTTACGACAGTTTCTTGTTAATATTGATAAAAAGAAACATTTTTAAGCTAGTGAGTTGACAGATTAAATACTATCTACTCATTAACACTCATTAGAAAAGAATATTAGTACCTCCTCATAATAATCAATGGGACCAAAGTACCTCCCAAGAAAAAGTATAAAATGATAGTTTATTTTAAATTGGTACAGTGCTACTAGTACTACCTGTGCTCATGATTGGAAATTATTAAAACTTCAGGGCAAAGCCATAAATTTCTCTCCGCTTTCGAAATCCCCTGAGTATCCATTGATATACGGTGAGTCTGCCAAGACAGGTAGCGCCGACTTGGTTGAAGCACGGTACGTATGCAAAATTTACCAAGCAATGAATAAACTCCCTTGGGGTTGGGCTACAACTTGATTAACCAAGGAACAATATAATAGATATGCAATTGATCTATTATTTGTCAAAGCTCAGAAACTCCCAGCAAATATTTACGTTATTTGTCAAACGCAGACAATGCCACTCAGATTCGTTAGATGAAGATAAAGTGAAAGGGAAGATCGTCATATGCGATGGTAAAAGTGATGAATATTCAACTAGTGAAAAAGTTCTCATAGTGACACAGGCGGGAGGACTAGGTTTGGTTCATATAACTGACCAAGGGGGAGCAGTAGCAGCAAACTCTGGGGATTTTCCAGCAACCGTGATAAGTCCAAAAGATGGAGCCACACTCCTCCAGTATCTCAATTCCACGAGGTGAGGATATATATGATCATCGATATCTTTAATTTTCGAATTTCTTTGAATTATGTGCAAGACTGACCATGAGTTAATTTAATTGTATGTGCATGTCATTTGAAGCACACCAGTGGCAACAATTCTGAAAACAGTTTCAGTCATTAATTATAAGCCTGCACCCGAGGTGGCATACTTCTCATCAAGAGGGCCTTCAACACTTTCAAGTAACATTCTCAAGGTAAGCATACATATACATATATATATATATATATATATGCTGATAGTGAATAGGTGATAGCCAATCCATCATAAACTTTCCTCAATGTTCAATAGAGTAAACAGGAGCTTCTTTCTTTGTAGCCTGATATTGCAGCACCGGGAGTTGACATTCTTGCTGCATGGATTGGCAATGACGCGGAAAATGTTCCAAAAGGGCAAAAGCCCTCGCTGTACAACGTCATCTCAGGGACTTCCATGGCATGCCCACATGTCTCAGGGCTTGCAGGCAGCGTCAAATCTCGGAATCCTACTTGGAGTGCCTCTGCAATTAAATCAGCCATCATGACCTCAGGTTAAGCTCTTGATTAGTAATTCATACAGATTTTAATGTGCAAAGTTTATGTAATAATAGATATGAGACCGATACCAATATCCATCAACTCCTATGTTTCTAATTGCAGCAATTCAAAACAACAATTTGAAGGCTCCTATAACAACGGATTCAGAGTCAGTAGCCACACCCTATGACTATGGAGCTGGGGAAATGACAACATCTGAACCATTGCAACCGGGGCTAGTTTACGAAACCACCACCATTGACTACTTGAACTATTTGTGTTACATTGGACTTAATATAACCACGGTTAAGGTCATCTCCAGGACTGTCCCTGATAGTTTCAGTTGCCCCAAGGATTCGAGTTCTTATCAAATTTCCAACATCAACTACCCTTCCATAGCAATCTCCAACCTCAATGGCAAAAGTGGAGCCGTGAACGTGAGTAGAATAGTGACAAACGTTGGTGAAGACGATGAAACAGTCTATTCTTCCGTTTTGGATGCTCCCAGTGGGGTAAATGTCAAGTTAATTCCTGATAAACTACAATTTACGAAAAGCAGTAAAACAGTAAGCTACCAAGTTATTTTCTCCTTGAGTTCGACCTCGTTGAACGAGGATCTGTTTGGATCCATTACCTGGAGCAATGGCAAATATACTGTTCGAAGTCCATTTGTATTGGCTAAGTAGTCAAAAGCAGCAATAAATAAATGCAAGTGAAGTGCCTTCTATCGATTATTGATTTGCAGTGTTTTTTAGTTGATTACAATTTAGCTCCTAAATTTATATTTCTATATAGAGCTTGAGGCTTATAACTCACCTTGTGAGCTTAGCAGAAGGACCTCTTGATGAGACCTCAAGACCCACCTAATAAAGCATGAGAGAGGAACGAGGATAAATGAAAGCAAATTGGACTAAAGAATATAAGTGGAAATTGAACCCTGCTATTTTCCTCAGATGTCTCTAACTCGGCAAACTCGAGTCGAGACACTTGATCAACTTTCTATTTAAACTTCTAATGTGCTCCAACTTATCGAGACTCCTTTCCACCGGCTGAACGCCAAAAAGAAACGTGTTTCAATATCTTCAATGACATAAAATTTTGAGTAAACTAATGCTTCATTCTTTGCTCTAACCAAATAGATTTAGAATCTCAAATCACCCATATCACTTTTCTTTATTATTTTTTTTGGCAAAAATAATTGATTCATCATCTAACTTATTTTTTATTTTTAAATTCATCCTCTAATTAATAAACTTTTCAACTTTGCCCTTTAACTTTGAAAAATTGTACATATTTGTCCTCTTTGCAATTTTTTTGCAAATGATATTTGTTGCATTAAAAGGTAAATTTAAAGATATAATTTATTACATAAATATCTTATATATTATTTTTGCTAACTAAGATATTAGAAAAAATTTTTTTGTTAATATAACTAATATCATTTACGAAAATGATAAATATTTTCAATTTTTAAAAGTTAAATGGTAAATTTAAATTATTTCTTAATTAAAAGACAAATTTAGAAACAAAAAATAAGTTAGAGATAAATCAATTATTTTTACCTTTTTTTTAACTACTAATATTACTAGGTAATACTTAAATGGACACGTTATTCCCTTTTTTTTTTAATTATTAAAGCCCAACATCTCTAGACTCGGTAATTTATCCAAAAATTTACTTGTGATTAAAATGTGCTTTGAACGAAATGAGTTTTTCTGACCCCCCAAAAAAAGAAAAAAACAAAAGAACGAAATGAGTTTTGTGTTTAACAATGATCACGTGATTCTGTAAGAACGTATTGTAAGGACAAACGTCTTGTAAGTTTGTGAAAAAAAAAAAAAAAAAATCTCCTGACTACATCAATTTAACCCCATAGTAATTTTGAAAGCCAGAAGACATTCTAGCCATCCATAATGCAGTCAAGAACGAATACCATACACGTTATGAATGAATCAAACAAATCCAATAGCAAAGAATGATTAGCCTATACATCCGGATGAAGTGTAATGAGAACCTGAACAAGCCGCAGGGTACATAGCTAGCAGCAGAGGACAATCATCACAGGGACCAATTAGAGCGAAGCATTAAAGCAGCTACCTTGGAATTCCCATGCATTACATATGCAAAACCTGGCTTCAAGCAATGTTTATCACCCATGTTAAATTTTAGATAGGATTCAGCCTGAAAATGATCACTGGCTGAATCTCCAATCACCCCACTGAGACTCATTCCCCAGCCAAATGGATCTTCAGAAACATCAGACATGGTTAGAGCCCATTGAACAGACTTGGAATTTGGTCTTTTCATCTGGACCCACCCTCCCAGTTTTACTAAGCCAGCAGGTTCAGACTCCACCATCAGAGCAATAGAACCAGCTGAGACCTGTGTCCTTGTTCCCTCCGATGGTAATGCTTCAGGTACTGTCTCAGATTCTTCATGTTGCTTGGACAAGACTACTGGAATTGTAAGAGCCCCAAATTTTCTAAATTGCTTAGATGACAGAGGCACTTGGTGAAGACCCAGAAGAGACAGCTTTATTCCCCAAGGAAATTCACACACAAGTTGTCCAAAAGTGCTGGATCTAGTCTCCATTGTATTAGTCCCAGGTGGCATTCCAAGTCCAGCGACAAATTGAGCCAATGAAGCAATTATATTTGACTTTGTCACAGTTATGCCAATAGCACTACCGTTGTGCAGATTTAGAAGGGGAGGTCCAAAAGAGGAAAAGTCCGTCAGGCCCTTTCCAAGGTAAATGAACACAACACCATATCATTATGTCAGGGGCCTGATTAGCAGACAGTGTAGAAAAAAAACCAAAAAAAACATGGAAACGAAAAAGATACACTGGCCATCTAGTTGAATCGGTATGCTCAAAATGTTTTTCCACTCTAAACAAAATAGATATTTCAACATGCCAAATAATTAGGTAAAGAGAACAAAAGCGGAAAAACATTTATCCAGTAGCTAAGTTGATTTTATAAGGATTATACCTTAAGTGAGCAATATGCTGGTCCATTTAAAGTTGAGAAATCCATAAATCCAGATAAAATGTGGCAAACTTGAGGTAAAGTAAACTATTCATCTAGAGCCTAGATGCACACACGACTAGACCTGAGGGAAACGAAAAACATGATCCCGGAACAAACCACATCCACATACAAGAACACACAAGTTCCAAAATTTTGAGAGCTAGGCTTTTATGTGAAGAAAATAAAGCCATCCCTGAATTTTTCATACAAAATTTTAAAAGGGAATACCACACTAACTGGTAGTTGCAACAAGTTCCAACAGTGAATATCACTAAATTCATCAAAGAAGCAGATGGAATCAAATAGTACCTGGTTAAAAGAATTTAAAGCAGTTCCAACATCTCTGCATTGGGCTCCTATTGGGATAGCCATCAGAGATAACCAATCATTAACATTTGCAGTATAACTGAGCTTTGCTAAAGAAAGTGGCGTTGCAAGGACATCATCATGACATTCCTTCCCTTTCTGGCTGGCCACAAACTTTGCAGCAAGAGTATCCTTCTGCCCAATGGTGGTTTCAAAAATGAACTTTGAACTAATACCTGTTCTTATTCCAGACCTACTAATGGCTTCTAAGCTTTGCTGATTAAGGCTATCCATAATCAACAAAGCTCCCAGAACATCCACCCGTCCTCTTACATGGGTGGTAGATTCCTGAAAGGGACCTCCCTTGGATGATTTATAGAAGGAAAGAATTCTCTCAACCTTTTCTTGTCTGTCTCTGAGTTTCATAAGATCAGAGAATGCTTCTCTTTGTAAACGCTTAAGGATTTCAATCTGAAATGATCATAGCAGAAGCAACCATCAACCAATCATGAAGAAACACTAAAGAACTCTGTATCCATTTGACATGCACAGTATTCAAGAACGAAGTAGTATAGTGCGACCAGTTGGCAAAGGTGTGAATGAAGTAGAACAGGGTTAACGTCATACAATAAGATGAATCGTAAATTAAAGAAACAAAAACAAATTCGTTTCTTGAAAAGAAGCAGTAGTGAGAAACAAGAACAAATTGTATGCAATATATGAAACATCGGAAAAGGAATCAAGAAGAGGGAAACTACAAGCAAAAGATGCCAAAGAGAGAAGAGGTACCGGATTCCGACGACGATGAAAGAGTCCGTCAAAGAAGTCTTGTCCGGATTTAGCGATAGCTTTCAATTTGTCGAACACTACGCCTACGGGCTCCATTACACGACAACCTTAACAGAACCTTTGCTATCTGCTAATATCTCAAAACGAAAATGGCAAAACTGTAAACTACTGATTACTGAACGAAGCCTCCGTCGTTCACTGTTTAGTGACAATCGTATTGCGTAACGATTCGCAAAGCGAATTGGAAACGATGCTGCGTTGGGAAATGGAAGAATGGATGTGTACGACGGACGCAAACGGAAGCAAAACCTCTTTGTCTTGCGAGGACTACCCGCCCCCCCTTCACGCCCAAACAACAAGAGTCGTGTTCTTCGCTAAGGACGATGGCGGAATTTCATTCGACAAAAAACAAACACAATTCTTGTCCAATGGACTGTAAAGTCTACTCTGGTACTTCTGCGAATGTTATCAATACTTCGTTTATGACGATCATCGTCCTAAATTGTGGGTATTTTTTTTTTTTTGGTCTGGAAATTCACGTGTGTTTTTTTTAATAGTAGTTTTGGGCTTTGATAGTCAGCTTTTGTGCTAACAAAATAAGCCCATTTCAATACAAAACTAATTTCAGACCCAACAACAATGCAAAACTGTTAAACTTAAAATTTCAAGTACTTCTAAGGACCCCAAAAAAAAAATTCAATTACTTCTCGGACCCAAAAAAACAGTTTCAATTACTTTTGATCCCAAAAAAAAAAAAATCAATTACTTGTCGCCAAAGCCTTGGCACAAGCGGTAATTATTTGGCTCTAAAAGTGGCCTCACTTGGGAGCTCAAGGGACTCAGTTCGAGTCAAGGGGCTAAAGACTCCATGCTGCCTCCCCCCCCCCCCCCCCACCAAGTGACCCCCAAAAAAAAAATTCAATTACTCGAGGGGCTGGTCTAGTGGAGGATGTGTCCGCCTTCAAAAAAATACATTAAGGTTCGAGCCAACAAAGCTGGCACTGATTAGGAACCTTTCCCCCTCCCCCAATCTCCCTAACCAAAAAAAAAAAAAAAATTCAATTAGGTTCTATGCTATTTCCTTTGCCCTCCGATAATGGGTTGATACTCATAACGTGAAAACAAATCACAACCATGATGCTCATATATATATATATATAGCAATTGTTCCCTTCCCACTCCTTAGGAATGGCACCCTGGTGGTTGTTTGCGTCACTTCATTTTCTCCTATCCTCCATTCTTCCCCCCCCCCCTAAGAGCTCCATTCTTGCTATTAGATATATTTATATATAGGAGATGCTTTTCTTATCCTTTATTGTTGTAAAGATATCAATGCTCTTTATTAATGAGTGACTTACATTTAATCATAAACCTATTAACTTTCAAATAATTTTTTTCAACTGAATTATTCAAGGATATCGCGTGATAAATAGTGTGATCTTCGTCCTGATTCCTAAACCTATTTTGGACTATTTCTTGTTTTTTTTTGTTCACTATCCAATAAAATCCTCAAACTTAAAGCCACAAATGAGATTGTCTATAGTAGGGCTATTCACGGTTTGGTTTTGTTCGATTTTGAGGAAAAATTCAATGAAACTAAACCAATCAGTTGATACAAAATGACAACAATTCGGTTTTAATTTTTTTAAAGAACCAAACCAATTCTAGTCGGTTCGATTCAGTTCGGTTATTTGATTTTCACTAATACTAGTCTAATGCAATTAATCCCTTTTTTAGATGCATCAAACCCTTTAACCGAGGCAACATAACTGAACATAAAAAACAACTTGAAGAACAAGTACTATTTTCAATCTCATGATCAAAATAAAATAAAAACGAAATCTAGAAGGCCTTGAACGCTACATCATTGGAATAAACCTTGAAGGCCTCATGAGACCAAATCTGGAATGACCCCATACCCCAAATAAAACCAATAATAGAACCCACCCTCACATTACAAGATCATTTACAACAGAAATGAAAACAACATCTAGGACCCACAAATACATAACAAGAAAAACCCCATCCATAAGCAACAAGCAATAAACTCTCGAGAAAGAATAACACCAGTGCTTCATGACAACCTAACACGAAGTCTCTATTTCTCCAAATCAAAGCCGCTCACCAAAGGGCAAATAGAAAAAGTAGGCTGCCATTGAGTCGCAAGGCGAGAGATAATGGGAAGCTTTGAATCTTGATGAAGTGAATCTTGATGAGAAAGATGAGAATGACCAATAGATGGGAGATGAGAATTAAGAGAGATGGAGAGGTGGAGAGTGACAGCTGTAGTGGTGGGGGTAAAGGATGCACGAATGAACATGGATATTTGGGTTAACTTTACTTTTAAGGTCTTTTTTGTCCATATAGCATAAAAGTAAGGGTAAGATAATAATATACTAATGTGAGAATCAGTTCGATTTGATTTTTGATTTTCAAATTGAAAATTCGGTTTGTAGTTCTCGATTTTCAGTTTGAGAATCGAAAATCAAACTAAACTGATCAATTTTTGAAAAATAAAACCAATAAAAATCAATTTTTTTTGGTTTTGTTGGTTTTCGATTTTTTTGGTTTTATTTGGTTTGGTTCGATTTTGAACAACCTTAACTTGCAAAGATCCCGAATCATGGAAAAACTTGTCATCCCTCTCCCTCCCCCTTTCCCCCAAAATTGCCCTTCCCGTGGCCTTGGAAATTTCAATAGGTGAAGTTTTACTTTTTCAGCAATTTTACATTTCATCAACCACAACTTCTGATGTCACGATCAAATCCCTTTTTTTCCCCTCTTTCCCCAGTTGTGACCAACCAACTATTAAAAGGTGTTATAACAAATTAAGCTCAAGATCTCCATTTGAATTCTTACCATTTGATTTTGTTTAATTAAAGATAGGAAAAAAAAATAGGAATTGAAGTGAAGATGCTGAAGTGCTAAAAATATGTAAGGCATACTGGGACAGCCTCTGTAAAATTCGGATGTCATAGTGTACATTTTTTATTATTATTATTTGAGCTGATATCGCATTGTACATTAAGTGAATGATTCGATAATATATATATATATTTTCACGGCAGAGCCAGATTTGAGGTGATTTCACATGGAATATAAATAAAGGGCCAAGAACTTGCATAAACTGTGTAAATGGGAATTCTCTCAATTCCCAAAGAAGCTGTGTAAATATCTGTTGAGGACTTTACCAATAACAATCTGGTACGTCCTTTGGGTGGGATGGTAGCTGTCCCAAAATGCATATTTAGAGTCGTCTTCGCAGATTTGCGGATCTAAAGAGTTACACAGTATAGCGGCCTCTATAGTCCCCGTGCCACAGCATCCCTTGTCCACAACTTCAAAGCCTGAAAGATATTCAATTAAAAGATTTAGAAAAGAAGCGGAGATGAAAAGAAATATATGTATATAACTGTACTATGTATGTTGATTTCGTCAAGACAAGCAATCTATTTGAGAGAAGTTTTTGTACCATATATGGTTGGGTTTTCGATGATATGAAGCAAAGGGTTGTACACATCGATGTAGACAACCTTGGCTTGAGGCAGATTTTGGTTTAGGTTGTTGAGCTCTTGAGATAGTTTAGCATTAAACAACTTTGATGCCTCGTTTATTTCCTGCGAGCACTTTCTCTCTGTACCTCCAAATAGAGTTCGCTGAAATGGCAAGCATCCTACTGGGGGTGCACTGAACACTCCGATTCTCCTTGCCCCCAATCCATATATTTCCTTTGGATTTTCAACAGAGAGGAGAATTAAAAATCAAAATAAGTAGTAATAACCAGGGACATGAAAATACAAGAGAATGTACATTATTGTACGGGGCAAAAAAATAACGCTAATCTTGGACGATGCTTAAATTAATAATTTTAATATTTTACCATCTTTAATATTTATGAGTGGCGAAGTGAGATTACCTTAATGAAGGAAGAGGCTAATTGCAATAACATGTCAGTGTAAGAGCCAATATCATATTGCGCTTTCCTAATTCCAGTTGCAAAATAAGAATTGGCAATGTCGTTGCTGCTTGCTACCACAAGTACTAAACTTTTGGACAAGATGAAGTTGGTTCTTTCTTCTCCAAAATTTGCTTCCAGTTTTCCTACGTACTCTTTGAATTGCTCCAGTTGCTCGGATAATGATATGACTGACTGTAATCCCCGAGTAACGAAGCAAACGAAAAACAATTTAAAACAAAGAACTTTTCAACAAGACGAAGTGATTTCTAACCAAATGATGTAATTTTGAAGGATTGGTGAGCAGGTCGAGGCACATGAGTGAGATTTGATAGGTTTCACAAAGTTGAACCAAAATTCTTATTTTTCATTAGTAAGAATAAAAGAATTTAATTTTGATATATTATAAATATAAAATAATTTTGCACAAACTTCAATTATATTGTTATATTAATAAAAATATTTGACTCAAATATATATTATTTTAAAAGTCATATAAATAGAAGCATGTGATTAAATAATAGTATAAAATTCTATTAGATTAAATCTATATTTTAACCCCTGAAATATTTTTATTTTAACATTTTAGTCCTTAAATGATCAAATATATACACTTTAGTCCTTAAAAGAGTTTTATTTTAATACTATACTTCTTAGAAAAATAAATGTATACACTTTAGTCCCTAAAATATTTTTATTTTAACATTTTAGCCCTTAGAAGATTAAATTTTTTTAGGACTAAAATATATATTTTAATATTTTAAGGACTAAAGAATTGAAATCAAAATCTTTCGGGGATTAAGGTATTAAAACAAAAAAATTTCAAGGACTAAAGTATAGTTTTACTCATTATTTTACATGGATGGTGCATCAAAATTATTCTCTAATAAAAAATAAAAAATACAAATTATAATATGAGATTAATTTTGATATATATAAATTATATATTGACTTTTAAAATAATTATTATAAAAGTTAAACCTTTTAAATAATGTGACAACATAGAATTAAATGATTTTCACCAATACATTAAAATTAAATCCTTACAAGATTTTAAAAAATGTATTATTTTGTGAAATTTAATATTTTCATTTATGACAGGAATAAGATGAGAGGGATTTATTGAGAGGGAAGAAGCACGTAATAAGCACATATTTTAGGATGAGATTGCAATTTACCCTAAATAAAATGCATGTACCTGAAGTTTTGGGGTCAAAGGATCGTACCCGGAGCCACCCGAAGCGAAGTTGGCTCCCTTAAGGAGATCACCGGCCTGCAAACTACGATCCCTATAAGGTGGTATGAATCCTTTCATTCCCAATTCTTCAGCTGAATGACCAAAGAACTCACTGATTTAAGAATTAGAATTGAAAATCACAAACAAAAGTGATCTTTTTTTTTTTCGGGTTTGACAGAAGGAGTGTTACAATGATGTATCGAAGTTGGCTTTCTCATTTTTATTTAGATAATTCTACGTCAAAATTATTTAACGAAATAAAACACAAGAAACATGAATGGTATAGATATTTTGAATGACATAATAACACATAATTAATCGAATATCTGTATTAATAAAATGCATTAAAGTTAAATCTTAAAGAATTGACAGTGTATTAGTTTTTTAAAATTTATTGTTGCCTTTCTTGTATTTTTGTTAAGTGAAGCGAGAAGCCGAGAAGTAATATTAATCGAGTGAGACAATAATATCGTCAAATATGCTCAAATATATATATGCAATTAACAATATAATTGTTACTTTTTTAATTGTTGTTAAATAATCTCAAATGATTATATTATCAGCAATGCTGTACGAATAGGGATTTTATGAATATGTATGAAAAGAGATCTATCTAACGAAAAAAATGAGGTTTTGTGTTAGAGATATTATTGTTAGTGATTAGTTGGGATAATTTTACAATAAACGTGACTAGGTACTAGTTAGTACTCTACTATTTTGTATATAAGCCACACAATTAGCTTGATGTACTCACCTTTTATATTATTAATGAAATTCATACTCTTCATTCACTCAATTCTCTCTTTTTGAAAAAGATGCTCCATGACATTTTGAACAGAAGAAAAAAAAACAATAGAAAACAGAAAACAGAGAAAATGTAACTCTATCAACATTGTTCGTAAAATTCGTAGTAAAACAGTTTCTCACAATAATATTTCTCTTATATTATTAACTCAGAGTCTTGTAATTTCATTTCATATATGAAATTTATTAAAAGCAATAACAAATATCCTTCAAAAATTAAAATAAATTTATTTATAAACTTTTTATTTAAACGGCTAAACCATCAATATTCAGAGTAATTACATATCCCAACTTATTTTGAGTCAAGTTGACTACTGGTTAGGAGGCTTAAATTCTCCATATACTAGTTTTGCTATTCACAAAGCTTGAATACTTTAAAAAAAATGTTAAATCGATGAACCAACTAAGCCATGCTTATAAGTTATTTAAAAATAAAATAACTTAATTTAAACATATAGCTAATAAGATGAATTTATGCTTAAGTACCTATGAAGTCCGATGGGACTTTGCCATTGGAGAATCTCCCTGTTGGTTTCCCCCCAAGGAAGTCCCTTCCATAGGGAAGGAAATTGCACTTAGCCAGCGTCGTTAAGTCATTGTTACTGCCTGCGTCAACTATAGAATCACCAAACAAAATGAGTGCCGGAACAGTTTCATTGCCTGGCAGCTTAACGATAGCCTCTGCATTGTAAGAAAGACGGAGACACAAAACACAAAAAAAAAAGACCACAAGCGTATTCGCATGCAACGTCTCCATATTGCCCTTGCTCATGCTCAGTTCTGAGTTAATATTATATAGAGGTATTTAGAACATCATGTAGCTCAACTCATTTATTGGTCCGGCAAACACAGCACGAGGAAGGTACCTATATCTTATTTTTAATATAATAAAATACTCTAATTATATCAGTGTGATCTTCATAATTGCTTTAAATCCAAGTCCGATCCACATATATGCAAATCAGAATTCATTGCTTCAATTCACTTCCACATATCTTGTCATGGAATATATATCACCAGTTATAATATTGTTTTTCTGGAATAATAATGGACAACCCCAGCACCGACAATCACTCAGACATCGCTATGTTGCCTATATTTATGAGCTATAAACCTGTAAGTAAACGATCGTCGTGTTCAACTGTTACAATCATGCCAATGAGACGATGGGAAGAAGTATTTCGGAATTAACGGGACAGCTTCACATGGGAAACTAAACGCGGGGACCATAACAACTATAAACAGGAAATAAAAAAATTGGTAATGCTAATTAAATAAAAGAAATATAATTCTCAAATCTCTTGCACAGCTTGCTCGGCCGGAGATCAATTTACAATAATTCCCAAAGAATATGTATTACTTTATTTTCTTCCTCTCGTTGAAATCTTAAACCTTTCATATACAAAGAGAAAAAAGTTTTCTCTTATTTATTATTGTTTCATTAGGTTCTCACTTAACAACTAAACCAATCCTTGTCTTCCCCAGTAATTTGCTATGTCCTCCAAATATTCGGAATCAAACGCCTTGTGTCCGTTATTAGCACTTACTGATACATATATGTAAAACAGTTGCATATTGCGCACGTATTTGAGACCAGTTTCGTACACATTAAGCAGACTTTCTTACACATTATTTGCAGTTTTACCGTGTAATGTATAGTAGTGTATAAGTTTTGTTAGAATTTAAGAAGATTAACTATTCAAGTTTAAAAATATCATCTACACATATGTGATTCTCTTTTCTTGTGTGTATACATTTAAGAACATAGCGTTCAGTCCATTTATTTGCACTTATTTATACATCTAGCAAATTTACAGATTACAGGTACTTCATATCGTGTTTGTGCTTATCTAAGACCAGTTACGTACAAATCGAAAAGAAAAATTTCTTATAAATTATTTGCGGTTTTACAGTGTAGCGTATATACGTACACCGTATTTAAGTTCGTTAGAATATAAAATTTAACTGCACTCAATTTAAATTTATCATCTACACATACGTGTTTCCCTTTTATAAGTATAGTGTGGTTGAAGTTTTTATTCAAACGATGGTGCTTAATTGAATTGAACGAAGTTCAATCACGATGCACTGTTTTTCTCATAAAAAGAAAGAAGGTTAAAACTAGTTTTGGTTCTTATATATGTCTCAAATTTTGGTTTTTATCCTTATACTAAAAAAAAATTTGGTTTAGGTTTCAACACTGATATTCTATTAAAGAGTTAGCCCTTGCAGTTAGAAAATTATTAGATGGTATTAATTTTTACTGAAGTGGCTAGCAAAATCTGATATAGATATAATATGTTGTTAATATAGTTTTGAAACGAATCCTTTTAGGCATTTTTTAAGCCTAAAACAATCTTTTTTTTTAAATAGAAAAAAAGCTAAAATAGTATCGAAACGATCTTTTGTTTAGGCCAAAACGACCTTAATTTGAGTTTCACCATATCCTATGTCAGCTTTTATTAGCCACATTAGCGAAAACTAATATTATTTAATAATTTTCTAATGATAGAGACTAACTTGATATTACTATAGGGATCTAAACTAAAATTTTTTTAATATATAAGAACTTAAACAAAAAATATTTTAGTGTAGGTAAATCAAAAAAATTTGGACAAATTACACTGATCTCCCTGAGGTTTGGTCAAATTTACTCCGACTCCCTTTTATTTGTAAAATTTGCCCAAAGGTCCCTAAGTTTGTCAAATCCTTACACCACCCTTCTATACTAATGTTGGCCTATTAGTATAGTTAATGAAACAGTGGTCATGTGCGATGCACATGATCTTTAATGGCATTCTTGTAATATTTAAACATTTTTGAAAAAATGAAATGGCCATAATACACCTTTTGGTTGATTGTTAAAAAGCTACCCATCTTATCTCAAAGATAAATATACATTGTTTGCACAGGGTTTGCAATTTTAAGATATGCAATTCAATTGACAAATTTAAGAGCTCCATCATTAGTCACTACCTACAAAACCAACAATTTTTTACTATTCATGTTTTTTTTTTTCTCGATAAACTAATAATTAGGGGGGAGCTAACTCAAAGTTTGAGGTACATAATCTACAACATCAAAAATAGCATAGCCAATTGCAGACAATATAACAAAACACAAAAAAAAAAATCAAAACTAGCAATATAGACTAAAATATATCCCCAACTATGCCCAAAACATGCGATTATGGACACCACCTTTCACTAAAAGATAAGCACTTAATCACAAACACAATCACCTGTGATATTGTTTTTGACTATTCATGTGATGGAATTGTTTATAAACAGCAACCCATAGTGCACAAATTCAACGGTTAAAAATAAGAACCATAGGAGCAACATGTAACCATAATAGAGACTCAAACTAAGAACCATATTCCATATCTAACATCTAAATTAAAGACCAGGCATATAATCAACTCATAAATCACCCTCAAACCCCAATCCCATCCTTCCTTTTCATCAACCAGTTTCCATCAGAACCATCTCCTTCATAGCCACCACCATCACTACTGCCATAACCTCCACTGCCGTTACGGTTGTAGCGACCACCACCACCATCGTAACAAGAAAATAAAGGTGATGAGAAAAGTGAGGAGTCAAAATCTAAGAGCAATCACAGAACAAATGAACCTTTGTGATTCAATCTTCTTCTTTGCCATTTATGAAGCCACCACTATAGCTTAGCATTTTTTACCCTTTTTCTTTTCCAGTCAATGAAGATGGGGTGAATAGTTAATGGGTGTTTGAAGGGAGGGGTTTGAATTAGTGACGATAAATTGGACATCTTGCCTCCTTCGTTACCTCTCTATTAACACTATTTAAGTTGGTCGTCTCCAGGGGAGGTAATATAGCCCAAACAAATAAAGGAGAGTCAGAGTGAATTTTATCAAACCTTATGAAAGATAAGTGTAAAATTTTAGTGTAGAAACTAAAACTAAAATTCACAAGATGTATGGGGACCAAATACTTGTTTTTACCAAGAAAGAAAGAAAAAAGAAAGAAAGAAGGAAAGAACAGATCACTTTCAAAGTCCAAGACTCCATTAAAAATGAATTTCAGTTTTTTTGGGGTCTTGAAAAGTAAATAAATTCAATTATGCATTCAATTAAGTGGTTTTTAAATTTGTTATTGTGTTTTTAGTTGTTAATAGGAGTTTTATTGTTTTTAAAAAAATTAGAGAAATATGCTGATCTCAATCTGGCACCACACCGAAATGCAACATATCACACTAAATTTGCTGTGATATATTGCGATTTTAAGATTAAAATGAGCTGATTGCATTTTTTTTTTTGTGAACTATCTCACATACTTTCAAATATGTTTGTAGAATTGTTGCGAGATGTCACTCTATTTATAGACGAGAATTTGGATAAGTTATCAATCTTTTTATTATTTTCTTGGTTGAACTCACAATAAAGTATTAAACTCACAACATTGTAGCACAAATTCTAGAAATTTATAGTTGAGTATTGTGAATTCTAAGTGATTTCTATTTTTTTTTTAAATCTCCTAAACACCATATTCTTCTAAATATATTGAAATTATCATACTTCTCTATTTAGCACGTAAAATTACAATATTGATCTCCTTCAGCCTTCAATTAAGCACTCTTATGGGCCTTGTCCCGGATATTTTTCCCCCGGGCAAACTCAATATGTGGCCTAGGAAGTAGGAAAGTTGACGGAAAAACAAAAATTTGGCTATAGGATATAAAAGTAGATGTAAACTTGAATAAAATTCACAAGAAAATTATTGAAAAAAAAAACTTGAATGAAATACAAAAACTGCTTCTAATTTTTCTAAAGAAATTGACAATTTTAAGTTTTAATGAAATATTCAGCAAAATATTGAATTTTGCACTAAAAATAGGAAACCACTCTCTCGCGAGCAGTTGGCATTCTGAAAACACCCATTAAGTTTAATTTTATTTTGGTGGATTTAGATTACTATTTTTATAGTATTATAATATAAATTGTTAATGTATGCTAGGCATATGTTAAAACAGGAGTTATAAAATAAATAGTATCTTGAAATTTTAAAAATATTTAATATTTTTGAAATAATTAAATTGACTTTTAATGAAGACTAATAATAAATTTTCCTTAACGTATAAGTTAATAAAAGGAACTAATTACAAAAGCTCGATCGTTTTGTAGCTTTTGTGTTGGTAATTTTTTCTTTCTTAAATTATAAAATTAATATGTTTGAACTATAAAAAAAAAATAATAATATTAAGACAAAAAGCTCGAGGGTTTTTGACGATTGAACATTAAATAGCATCATTTTAAATAAAATCATTATAATATATATATATATATATTTATTGATTTAATTTTGATATACTATTAATATAAATTTTTTATATAATTATTCAATTATATATAATTATGAATTTAATTTAAATACACTGACAGTATAAAATAGTTTTACACTGTCAGTCAATAGAAATAATGAAAAGTGCCAACTTATACAAATAACCACCTATTATAATGAGGGGCCCACTATGATTTCTCACTTTTCCATATTTTTATTGATTAACAGTGTAAAAATATTTTATACTATCAGTACATATCAATTAAATTCTATAATTATATCATTAAAAAGATTTTAATCTTGTTATAATATCCTTAAAAGTCACATAAACAAAATTTCTAATTGAAAAAAGCGAGACGAACATATATTCTTTTTTTCTCTCTTCTCTTTTAGAGTTTTATTCTCTATTTATCTTAATTCTTCTCTAACCTTTCACGGTGTCTATCACTAGAAGAGGGGTTGATTTATTTAAGTTAAAACTCAATGAATGAAATATAAATTTGCAGTTTTTGGACGTGATTGGTGCCTGGTGATAAAAAAAGAATTATGAAATACAATTTTTCACATCATTTATGTCTTAATATATTTTTTTTCTTTCCAAAGTAAACACAGTTATGAATCCAAGTCATTAAGAACCCGCGATGTTTAAAATATTTTGCTTTCTATTTAAAATTTAACATTTGAAAAAATATTTAAAAATTAGTACAACTCATAAAATATGAATTTTCAAATTTTAAATAAAAAAACAAAGAAAAAGATGAGCAATTTATAGAAACAAAAGATTTTAATCACCATAACTAGTGAGTGAATGACCATAACTCCCGATGACCAATCCAATCAAATTACTCACTGACCACCATGACTCATAATAATAAAAAATAATTAACTGTAGTTAGTGGCTTAAGTTAAAAATGTGAAATGTGAGGTATTATATACTTTAAGTGATGGTTCCACTCTTAAATGACATAACTTAAATGAAAGGAGTATAATGGTGTGTTTGATTAAATTTTTTTTTTTATAAAAAGTAATTTTTTTAATTATTAAAAAAATTTATTTTACAGAAATTATTTATTTTAAATTTTATATAAAATAATTAAAATATTTTTTTCAATTTTTGAATAAAAGATTAAGCTAATTTTTGAATAAAAGATGAATAGCTTCTATATTATCAAAATAAACTAAACCAAATGTACCCTAAATTTAGATGACACTTCAAGAATAGGTAATAATTTCTCTCCAAGGAGACAAGAGAAAAGCATACCAAAGACACGATCTAAAAGAATAGTTAATGCTTGTGGTATCCAAAAGGTTGCAACGTGCTCTTCCCACAGCCTACATTGACTTTAGCGTATTCAATTAAATTTTTTTTTAACAAAATTATAACTTTTTTTCAATCTAACTAATCAATATGTATATAATATTTTAATTAATTCAATTCGAATTGGGTCAACTTATTATAACATTAAGCTTTCCAATGCTTATAATATTTTCTATCAATAAGATTTAGATTCGAGATTTTACTTAAAAAAAAATCACATTATTTAAACCACCTAAGTAGTAGAAATTGTAATATTTAATAGCTTTTTAAAATTTTCATTAAAATAAAATACTACAGTTTTATTGATAATTCTATATTTTATTCTTTAATAAGGAGTATGTAAGTTCAACGTCAGTCGACTTCTTTGTGGTCATTTAGAGCATCTGTCCGTGTTCATTTAAAGCGACGAAGGTTTGTTGCCTTAGCGTGTCTTTTGGAATCCTGAATTAGGTATGGTAGGATAATATAATATAATATGTTATGATATTATTTATTATTTAGTACAGTCAATATATTATATAAGTTTATCTATCAAATCTTCTTTATATGTCAAAATGATGGATAACTTAATCAAGCCTAATAGAGGGTCGTATTAGGCCTGATTAGCTATTAATGTATAAGGGTTCTTTTATTTTTTTAATATATTTTATTAAAAAATAATTATTAAATAAATAATAAAAAATAAAAACCATATAAACAAAAAATATTATTATTTAATAAAAATTTAATAATAAATAAATATTTTTAAAAAATAATAATTATAAAATAACTATTCAAACTAATATAAAAATATAAAAATAAAAATTTATTAATAAAATATATAATTAATATTTAATATAAATTTAATTATATATAATAAAAAATACAACCAAATATAAGAATATAATATTAGATTTACTTAAATTTTAATTTATAAAAACTCCCCTCTCTCTCTCTCTCTCTCTCTCTCTCTCTCTCTCTCTCTCACACACACACACACACACACACATACTCACTCATATTTTTTATATTATGAAAAACTATTAAAAATAAATAGATAATTTTTAATATAAAATTATATTTATATATAATAAAATATAGCTAAAATAATTATAATAAATATTTAAACAATTATATTAATTTTTAAATTTAAATTTAATATTAAAAAAATTATATTTATTATAATATCTTTTTTTATTATATTGTATATAATACAATATCTTATACAATGACACACCAAATACTGCATAATATTAAATTTTTATCAGGTATTATACAATCAAGCCTTATCCTATCAAATTTTATACTATCAAACGTGCCAGACGGACCCTTAATTGGCAATTGGGTGGCATTATACCTTTCTTCAAATGGGTAAGATTATTATCGTTTAACTATTTATTAAATTGATGAATTAATCAATTTTTTTGTCTAAAATTAATCACAAATCAAGTTATAAGTTAAACATTTATCTAATTGAATTAATCATTATTTGTCGAATCGATATAATTCATTATTTATATAATTAAATTAATCATTCCATACATATGGCGCATCACTTGACAATGTGTTTTATTACTCTGGAATAGGACAGAATTTCCCGTATGGATTGCATCAGTACTGGAGGTTTAACTTAACAGTAATTAACATACTAGAATGAACAATTCCATTAATTAAAAGATGATTCAAATGCTACAACTTGTGTCATACCAGTTTTGCCGGTTCATTAATTAACACACTCTGGCAGGCGCCAGATGAATCTATTGGTACTGGAATCCAAAAATGGCATCTGTTTATCACTTTTTTCCCCCAAAAAATGCAGGGTAAAGTAAAAATGTTTAAAGTTAAAAAAAAAAAAATTAGGTCAGGTCAGTAGAGCAGCTGATCCATCCAATTGTTAAATTTTATCTAAATCTGGTCATTACATCATTTTGCATAAGTTAGTGTGATTGATATTTCTAGAACATGTATGTTGTTTTTTTCTCTTATGCAAGAAATGTGAAGGAATGAACTTTAGCTTACGGCTGTCATCTTGCGTACGGACTGAGAAAGCCAGCGTTACCTTATTTTTTTCCCCTTTATTTATTTACCTTTTTTTGGCTTAGTTTGAATTCCAAATTTCTAAATAAAGAATTTTAGTTAAAGAAAAGAAGGCAGAGTAGGGACGAAAGCGATGAGGTGGCTAGAAAATGGATAAAAATAAGTGAACCTGGGGATGAATGCTACTAATGCCGCACGTATATGTATGTCATATCTACTCAGTACGGTTGGGATAAATAATTATTTGACTAACATGCAATATGTACATCAGAGCAGCTTCCTCATTAATGATGGATTTGATATTGCATGTGTGGTAGTAATTAAACTTGAAGTAGGTGGTCGATGGAGCTCTCTGAGAAAAACTCGGTGCAGTTGGGGTTGCCATTGGATTGCACATACAAGTGGGGCTGTTGAAATCTCTGCCAATGGGCCTTGGCCTAATTGGCTTCTGCAATGGAATGCCAAATAGCGAAACGTTCCTATTGACATCCATCTTGGTGTAGAGTTTCGATTAGTATACCACTCAGACAGCAATATGCAGAACCTCAAATGTAACTTCTTGGGTTCCACCTATTATTGAATTAAGTATAAATGAAGTATGATAGGATAAAGCAGTTGACTCATCAGTTATTTTTAGCCCTTTTTGATCGAAGCAGAGTTGGGTATATAGGCTACGGTCTACCATATTCATAACTCATGTAGGTTAAGATTAGACATTTTATTAATTCATTTATTCCTGGATTTCTTTACTTAGCCTGCTTAGCCCATAGATTAAGTTGGCTAAAATTTGCAGATTTGTAGCGCAATTCGCTAATCTTTTTTTTACCCTTTTTTTAACAACATCCCATCCTCAAATGACCTAATCCTAATCCTCGTTGTTCCTCCAATGCTTATTCGGTCTCCAAGCGTGCTAGCCCTCTTCTCCTCCAACCACCATCTCCATTATTCATCCCATCTCTCCATCTAGTCCCTCTATTCTCCGTATCGCTCTCTCACTATCTCCATCGGCCATCTTGATCGCCCTCTTGTTGTCTTTGTCAACTATTACTTCACGTGTTTGTCTATGCTATTGCGGTGCTGTTATGGCCTGTTAGTTCTACTTTTTGGTAGTTGACTTTTTCCGGAGTGATTAGTTAGCATTATCTGATTTCTTCATCTACAAATTTTTACATACATGCTAAATGTATAAATTGTTTGCTTTTGAAGCCACTCACGCTTAGTTTGGTACCAAACAATTTGATGCCCTTACTCTATATTGAAAGCCCTATATTGCTATATTTGTCTTTAAAAGGAAATTTTGATCATGAGTTAACTTTGTCATACATAATTTGACTTTGTTAATATATATATATATATATATATATATATATATGTCACATTTTTAATTGATCTGACTTACATTAATTTTAAAATAATATTTTAAAAAATTAAAAGATCATTATTGCAGATTATTTTCATTCTAAATCTTATATAATTGTTTCTTTTTTTTTCAATGATCTCCTATTACAAACTAAGCAGCGTGTTTAGTATTTTCTTCGTATTTGAATCTGATGAGACTCTTTCTCA
Organism: Pterocarpus santalinus; assembly: GCA_031439595.1. NCBI lineage: Eukaryota > Viridiplantae > Streptophyta > Magnoliopsida > Fabales > Fabaceae > Pterocarpus > Pterocarpus santalinus. The sequence continues at coordinate 2,296,815 of CM062529.1, forward strand.
TTGCATAACTAATCATTAGAGAATTGCTATACATGGTAAAAAATAATTATTGAAGAACTAATTTATTTGTATTTTATTCACAATAATTATCACTATTAGAGCTTAATTTATTCTCATTTTTTTTTCTTTTTTTGTTTCAGTTGTCTATTGATTATTTTTTATAATTTGACTTTATTTATGTAGGTTGATTTTGATATAGTAGTTATAGACGTTTAGAGGTCACTCAAGTATACTATTTGTTTTATTGGTTTTCTTGTTAACTATTATATATAATGAGATATTGATTAATCTATTGTAGTCATGTAAGTATAATGTTTTGTAATCTATGTTTTATGGTATTATTTTGATTCTTAACACATGGCATCTTTGAAATATTTGAATTTATTGTTTACTCTGTTTTAAAAAATAAGAAAAATATTTGTTTTCCTTTTTTATTTTCTTGATGCAGAGTCAAGCATGTTTTACATTAGGATGCAAGATTAAAATATAACTATAGCAGTTTGATTGAGTTCATTATTTTGCATATGCTTGACAAATTCTATTAAAATAATTATTATGATTAATTAAAATTTGATTATTTATAGAAAATATCAGTTTTATCTAACATATTTTTTGAAGTTTTTAATTTTGCTATCACAATCAAGTATTATATATATCTGTAAATTTTAAAGTTAGTTATTTTTTAATAGTCAATTTTAGAAATTTAAGGTTTGGTGATTTAAAAAAAAATTACATGTCAAAATAATTTATTATTGATTATATGACATTATAAAAATCAATAATTTCATTACTGTCTAATAAGATATTTAAATTTTTTGATACGATAAATAATTTATATAAAAAATTTATATCTATATACAGAGCTTGCTGAACAATAGTACAAAAAATAGTATACAAAAAGAAGTCATAAAGAAATAAATAATTTCATATTATATCTTTTTTATGGAATTTGTGATAAAATTATCACAACATGGGTTATTATAAATATTTATGAAAGTATGGCTTTTCCTTTCATAATTCACCGAAGAACAAGTAGACAACTTTATTTTATTATTTTTTTGAAACAGTGACAAAAATCCTACACCCAAAGTGGTGGGTTTTGTAACAAAAAAAGGTTAAGTAAATCTTATTTGAGGGCTTTATCTCATGCCAACAAATGTAATATGTGGGATCGTTTAAATAATAGTTGTTAGCTTTATATTAATATTATACTTACATGTTTTATTACCTTACTTTCCTTTACTATTAAATGAGATGAGAATGACTTTTAAATTAAAATTAAAAGTAAAATTTGATCAATTTAAATTAATACTAATCAATTCAAGTTAAGTGGATGAGATTGGCTCTTTAAAATTAAAATTGAAATTTGATCTAATCTAATCAATTCCATCTGTTTTTTTTTTTTCAAAAAGAAATAATATAATCTTTATTTTTTTCTACAATAATAAATTTTATTTCTTAATCAATTTTTGTTTTTTTATTTTATTTGAATTTTTTCCTTTAAAAACTTGAATAAGAAAATATATAAGGATAAATAGGAAAATAAAAATATATTAAAATATAAGCGATAATGAATGGATTAATAATAAAAAAAGAGCCAATAGTCCCATTCATAAATAATTAGATATCCAAACTATTAAAATTTCAAATTATATTAACCAATAAATATTCAAACAACAATAATTGATCAATATGAACTAGTTCTAGGTTTGTGCGGAGATTGTCTACAACTATGACCTTTACCATAGCATACACAACATCATTTTGCTCCTTGTATTTTACATATATCCATTTTGTATAGAAAATTGTTTGATCTTTGTCGACCTTTATATTGTGCTTTAACTTAGAGTTAGAACGAATTAATGGGCAATTATATGACAGCCATATACTTTGATTATGATGCCAATGGTGTGAAAAACATAGTAGCGGATAATGTCCACACAAACCTGGAGCTAGTTTGTAATAATCAGTAAATTGTTATTCTTTAAACATTTATTGGTTAATACAATTTGGAATTTTAGTAATTTGGACTTCTATTTATTTGTGAATGGGATTATTGGTTTATTTTTTTATTTATTCATACTCGCTTATATTTGCTTCTAGTTTTTATTTTTCCTAATTATCTTTAGTTAAATTTAAACTTTAATTTTTTTTCTTAATTCCTAATTGTCCTTGTATATTTTCTTATTCAAGTTTTTAAAGGAAAAAATTCAAATAAAATAAAAAACAAAAATAGATTTAAAAAATTAAAAATTGATTATCGTAGAAAAAAATACAGATTATATTAATGCTTTCTTTTTTCCCAAAACATATGGGATTGATTAGATTAGATCAAATTTCAATTTTAATTTTAAAAACCAATCTCATCTGCTAAATTTAAATTGATTAGTATTAATTTAAATTGATCAATTTTCCATTTTAATTTTAAAAACCAATTGTTTCATTCCATTTATCAGTAAATGAAAGCAATATAATAAAGCATGTATAAGTATAGTATTAATTAGAAGTTGATAACTGTTGTTTAAATGAGTGGTCCAATAGATTACACTTGCCAGCATCATATAAAGCCTTCGAATAAGATTCCCTCGGTTTATTTCTGGTTACAAAATTCGCCATTGTGAGTGTAGGATTTTTGCCACTTTTTTGAAAAAAATAATAAAATAATTTTTTCTACTTGTTCAACGGTGAATTGTGAAACCTAAAAGCCATACATCCATAATTGTTCAAAATAAGACAAATCCGATAAAAAAAATTGATAAGCCAATAAGCGATACTCTTAATTTTATTATTCAATGACCATATAGTAACAAATTGATAAACTCGAACTTACAAACTTCAATGATATGGTATAATTAATTAATTAACACGCCGTGGGCAAACTTCAGAACTCATATCAATCTATCCACATATTTATCAAGGATTTGGCCTATTAGCTTTCTATACACTCCTTCGGTAGGATGATAACTATCCCAAAATACATATTCAGAAGCATCGGGACAAGTGGCATCCAAAGGGTTGCATAACACTGCAACCTCTAGTTTGCCTGTTCCACAGCAACCACGGTCCACAACTTTATATCCTGAAAACGACCAAGGAACTTAATGTTAGACTGAAATTTAATAATAAATTATTTGAAAAATAAATAAATGCTCATAAATGAATCGTTAGACGGCTAGCTACTCAGAAGTGCGAAGACTTATGATAGAAAATTTACCATATTTTTGGTAGTTCACAATGATATCAAGTAGGGGTTCGTAAACATCAATGTAAACGATCCTACTATTGGGCGAGTTCTGGTTAAGCGAATCCAGTTCCTTTGAAAGTTTGGAGTTAAATAATTTTGCCGCGTCATTGTAATTCTCTGCACACATTCTTAGTAAACCTCCCGCCAAAGTTCTCTGTGATGGCACGCACCCAATCGGTGGTGCACTGAGTACTCCAATTCTGCGTGCTCCAAGTCCGTATAATTCCTTCACATTTTATTGGGGGGAAAAACATCATTCATGTGGTGAGGTATTTGATTGTACATGCACAAAGAAATGAAGTATATATATGCATCTATCTAATTTGTTATAATTTCTATTATTTTCGAAATAACTAAATACTGTATGACAAATAATTAGGAAATAAGAAATCATTATATTAATTGTATCTTTCTTTTGGTGATTAATTAATTAAATCTTTAGGCAATAGATTTTAGGTTTGAGTTGCTTGTAAATTTGGTCGTGTATGAATGTGTTTGAGTATTAATATGACCTAAATACTTGGTTTTTTTTTTTTAAAAAAAAAAAGAAAGAAAAAACCTTAAGCCTACCTTTACGAAATAAGAGGCTGAGTTGACCATAAGGTCAGTGTAAGCAGGAACATCATACTGTAATTGTCTAACTCGAGCAACAAAGTAGGTGTTGGCAATGTCGTCACTTCCTGCTACCACAAGGAAAAGACTGTTGGCTAGGATGAAGTTTGTTCGGTCCTCTCCAACAATCTGTTTAAGTTTCCCTATGTATTCTTTGAACATGTCGAGTTGGTTGGACAATGATATCACTGACTGATTGCAATTATGCAATTATTAAGTTAGAAACAGATTTAGAAGTGAAAATTAGAGCTCAAGTATATTTATATATACCGCTATTTTTGGCGTCAAAGGATCGTATCCGGATGCACCTGAAGCAAAGCAGACTCCAGTAACAAGATCACTTGGTTTGAGATTTGGATCCAGATATGCTGGCAAAAGCTCCTTAATACCCAATTCTTCAACTGAAAAGTCAAGGGAGTAATTAATTGCAACGGGAAACAAAATTATTTTGAAAAATTAGTGAATAGTTGATATTAGTGCAAACTGCAAACTAAAATGTTGAGATTGAAAATGTTTGGGTGTATGTGTATCTCATTTTAGGTCTACGTTCGTATGACTTTTATGGTTTTGCAGTGTTCTGTTCGATATTTATAAGTTATAAAATTTAATCATGAAATTTTTTATTCACTATTTCTATGCAGATTATTTTTGAGTGTAACGGTCAGATAAAAAGTCCGGTCCAGTAATATTTCTTAATTTATATATTATATTATTTTTATGTTATGAGAATTATTTTATTTCAAATTAACAAATAATCATATATTTTTCTTTGAGGCATACTTCAAAGTAGAAGTTCATGTCAGTCTATGGATCTCGTATCAAATAGTTCTAGTCACAACGTAACACTTACGATTTTGTTATGTTGCATTGTTCATTTCCAAGTTGTATGTTATATTCATTAATTAATGCCCTTTGTGATTCATTAGTGTTTTAATGTAGTTGACTGTTATTATATCCTTAACCGTTTTATTTTATTATGGATTCCTTTACCACCCAGGCACCATGCTATTAAAGCTAGCGATATATATATATATATATATATATATATATATATATATATATATAATTAACTCTCTAATGAAACTCAATGTTCACTCGCAATTTGCCAACCCTCTTAAAAAATTATTAGTGGCTTACCAGCTTGGGCTGACATTCATGATTAGCATTTAACCAACAACTTCTGGTGTTACTTAAAAGAAATTAATGTTGAAAAAGGCTAATTTGTGGGCTTAATATACATAGCCCCTTTCATGTATACCATCCCAAAACTACAATTCCTCACTGATTACTTGTCGATCTCCTCGCGCAAGGGACGAAGACAAAATTTCGAGGCGCAAAGATTAATAGGTTCTACCGTCACTTTTCTCTTTTTAGCAACAAAAACAAATTATATTAAATAAAGGAATATAAAAAATCTGGAATTTAGATATACTACGTAAAAAATGAAATTATCATTATTTGTATACTTATATACAAGGATCTTTTTATGTTATTTGTACACTTTATTTTAGATATATCCGTAGAAATCTTTTATTTTTAAAGTTGAAAGATTTGAAAAAGTTTGATATGATAATCATAATGATAAGATTATGAAGACCCACATTTTATGTGTGAATATTTATAAATATTTCTAAAATTGGATGTATAAATAACATAATTCATATACAAAATCTTTAATATGTTCTTTTTTTTATTTTTATTTTTGGAAATGCCAGTTAAAAAGTTACGCATAAACAAAATTTTCAAGGTTTGGAGGCGCTTTCCCAGTTCCCGGCCCTGCATCCAAGCCTCAGTCCTTATATGACAAAAGAACCCAATTGCAAGGAACTAGGAAGTGAGAGCTTGCTTTGAATTTTAGGGCGTAAAAATAAGGAGGTGAAAATAAAAGAACTATAGCATGCGTTCTCTAGTTGCCTGCCATGGAGATAGAGTCAAAAACAGTGAAGCAAAGACAATTTGTGATTCACACACAGCACATATAGTGATCTACGCAATGACAAGAATAGAGGTATGTGTCTTCTGATTGTTTGATGTCATGATTTGCAGCTTAAAATCTCTTTTCTAAATCAAAGTTTTTGCTGTAAGTAAAGGCAACACTGAATAGAAGAGAGAGTAGAGAGTACCTAGCAGGTCTGACGGAATTTTTCCGTTGCAAAATCGACCGGTTGGGTTCCCTCCGTCAAAATCCCTACCGTAAGGAGGGAAATCGCACTTGACCAGTGTTTTAATGTTGTTGTTGTTGCCCGTGTCCACGATCGAATCCCCAAAAGCTATGACCGCAGGAATTGTAACATTTGGTGGCAGTTTCACCACAGCCTTCGTTGTGTACGACAAAACTAATAATAGTATGAAACAGAGCATTAAGCTAGTAGAAGAAGAAGTCACAAACACAGCCATATTGCTGCTGTTTTTTAAGAAGTCACGACAAGGGCTTCTTCACGAGTTACACCAGTGAATCTAGGAAGTAACTCATAGTCTGTTCGGCCTTTAGCATCTCTCTATTTATGTACACATGCACACTATATCACGTCCTTTTAGTACATTTATTGCACAACAAGCTAAAAACTTTAGTGGATCCAACGGTGATTATGAAAAGACTTGAGCACTTGTTAGGACCCAAAGAGAACAAGTCCAAGACCGCGAATTAGAGATAAGGATCGAATGGTAACTTTCGAAAGGTATTTGATGTGTTGGAGGCTTGGAGCGGTAAATTAGTAGTGTGGTACCGTGTTAGTTGGCGACTTGGCGTACCAAACATGGTTGGTTTTGAATACATTTTATACGGTTTCCCTTTCACCTGCACTACTTAGATTCGGTTTGAACGTGAGTTGAAAGCCGAAAACACGTTGATCCACTGCAAATGAAAAGAAAAAGCACCCAAGGATGAGAGTCTCGCCGCTCAAACCAAACGCGCTATTAACCCAAACCCTCGGGCCTCGGATCTACCTCCCCCTTTCTTTGGTAAGATCAACAGTTTAGGTTTCTTATCCGTTGAGCACGTGTACTTTTTCATGGGCCAGGGCCAATATATATGCCAATAACTTTCTTGGGGGAAGTAAATGTGTAAAGAACACCGACATATTTACATTAACGCACAGCCAAATTCGTCCACATTTCTAATAAGAGACAACAGGAAAGAAAGCGAAGTAGCAAATACGTTGACTACTGCATTGGTTGTTTTCACTTTTATTTGCCTCTGCTCTTGCTAGCTACTTCATATATATATATTCTGGAAAGAAAAACCATATATATAATAAATTTATTTAATATGATATTTTATAAAAATTGAAGATGAATTTAATAATCCATTTCCCTTCCTTCCATGCTACATGTACGGACCGTTATTCGTTGCAAGCACGGCCACACGTTGCAGATGGATCAGCAGGTTTTTAATCAAATACCTTTTCGTTTATTTCTATTTCTTTGTATGTATGCAGACAGGATCAGTACGGTGTTTGCTAGGGCTACTGGCTGGTATGATCAGTTCGTTGTTTGTTAGGGCTCCTGGTTGGTAGTTTAGTCCTTATCCCTTTCTTGAAAAAAATCGAGATTCATACCTCCTCGTCATCCAAATGTACCTTTTTACTATAATAGTTAATAAATCGACAGAATATGATGCCATATAGTTTGTTAGTAATTAATTCTTTTATACCGTCAATTGACAAAAATTAAAATTATCTTTTATTTAAGACTTGAGCTCAAATTAAAATACAAAAGTCAATAAATCACTAGAAATAGTTTAATAATAAGGACCTTAAATAATATATATGAGATAAAAGGTTCAAACTTTATTATAGCTTATGTACCAAAAAAAATGTCAATTGTAATTATTAAACCAAAAGCTTGATGTGTTATCTATTGAATATGAAAAAAAACAAGTTAATTAAATACTGAGCAATGCTATTGAATTATTTGTCAGACTCACTCTAAAAATTTATCAAAAGTTGAGGTTAATTCAATGATTTAAAGGAATAAAATCACTTATCTATTTAAAGGTTAAAAATTAGATATTAATTTATATGCACTGATAGTATGAAATAATTTTATATTATTAATCAATAAAAAATAAGAAAATACCAAATCATAGTAGGCCTCTTATCATAATAGATAATTATTCATATAAATTATTATTTTTTAATATTTTTATTCGTTGATAATATAAAATTATTTTATATTATTAATATATAAATTAAAAATAATGTTGTATGGTACAAAAGTCGACGTTCACGAGTTGCACGAACAGTGAAACAAGTAAACTATTTTCTCTGTTTTACTGCCATCCGTGATTTCTGTAGAATTCAAATTTTGATTGGTTGAAATTACTTTCTTACTGCATTCGTAGTTACTAGTTACTTCCTTCGTACTATTTAGCATCACTCTTATCAGCTAACCCACGTCTCACGCCATATCATTCGTGTCGGGCACAAATTCGGGGTTAATAGCATTTCTCCTCAGAAATTAAACTCTAAAAGTTATGCCGCATCGTTTTGTGCCACGTCTAGTGATCACAGATGGAGACTTTCCGGTTGTTTAGATGATTGGGCATTCATCTTCCTTGGCAAAAATTATAGTGGAATGGGGTTGACGACTTAATGCCATAACCTAGTTAGTATTTTTTTTTTTTAAAAAAAGAAACATAACTGAAATATAAGCGGTGCAAATGTAGGTTTTCCCAATGTCATTGTTGTAGTGTGTAAGGTTCACAGAACTCACCATCTTACCGCAGAAAAATATACATTATCAACAGTGCTTTTCACCCTATGCAATTTTAAGTAAACCACTTGTTGGAGTTTCACATCATTTAAGGATATGGCATAAATAATCTTTATACTTTTGAAATTGAATTAAGCTCATTCAATTCTTAAGATAGTATTAGAATCTATCATGTGATTGTTATTGGGCTACTCATAAATATCTAATTTTAGGCATGAAGGGGGTATGTTAGAATCCAAAACCATTTAAGGATATAATTTATATAACTTTTATAAGTATTTGGATAACCTTCCTCCTATGAGCTAGCTATTGAAATTGACTTAGGCACACTCAATTATTAATACCATTATATTTAATAATTAAAATCAGATAGAGTATAACTGAGCATGCATGTATTATTTACCAATATCACATATAATATTTCTTTTGACAACATTATTCGCGATATAATTTACAATATACCGTGTAAGCAGCCAAAGAATACCAAATGATGAAATATAAATGTTCCTTGTTAAAAAATGTCAAGGTTGGTGCGTACATGTTGTCGTGAAGAAAAGTGCAAGAGTGACTCATACATGCAAGTTGGTGGGCTGCCTTGTTGATACGCCAATTATTAATTAATGACTTGAAATTCATCCATTATTTAGAAGTTCAAAATCGAACTCCAAATGGGGCAGGCAGAATGGCGCTTCCCTCCGTTGCTATAGTTTGTTCGGTCAACCGCCGGAGGTCTGCATTGAAGTTTAAAATAAACAGAATATCATGTGTACCAAAAATATATCATTGCTACCAAAAATTAAATTATAGTACACATAAAAAAAATTAGAGTAATTAGAGTATGTTTGAATGATAGGTAATAAGAGGAATAGACAAGAAAAGATTAAAAAAAAATGAATAAGTCTTTTTTTTTTAATTGAAGTGTTTAAATACACATAGTAAAGAAGAAATTTAAATATTTATTTCCCTTCTATTCTCCTTAATGCTTTGTTTGGATATATAAAAAAAAAATGAGAGTAAGGATGATCAAGTGAAAAAAGAAAAAGAAAATTATATTTTCTCTTCTATTATTTCGTTCAAAAGAAAATTGAGAGGAAATAAAATATAATTATATATGTAAATAATTCTTATGTTAATATTATATCTTATGCTAGGAGAAAAAATTAGAGGGATAAAGTTGTAATTTTCAGCCACCCATTCTTCCTATTTTCTTCTTGGGTTGGAAGAGAAAATTTTCCATGTGAATCCCACAACCCATTTTCCTCTCCTTCCCCATTTTTCACTCTCATTCAAACAGGTGAAAACACTTTTTTTTTCTCTCTCTTCTTTTCTTTCCTCTCCTTTTCTACCATATCCAAATGAAGGCTACAAGACTCATACATTTTTCCTCTCAAAGTTGAATGAAAAATTAAACTTATAACTTTAGAAAACACAATTGTTTTTTGTTTCGATTTTTTACAAAATAACTTTTAAATAAGATAAAAAAATTATTTTAGTTTTTAGTAATCTCCTGAATAAAGAGGAATGTAACTTTGCTTTATTTCTTTTTCTCTTTTCAACTTATTCCTAATTGTTTCATTCCGTTCTATTAACAAAATTCATCTAGACACAGGGTTAATGTAATTATCAATTGAGAGACTATATTTAGGAGTACATATACTTTTGATTAAATGGTTGGTCCATGGTTTGGTGAAGCAGTCGATGAGTGCTTCATAGTGAGGTACCCAATTATTTCACTGGTTAGCCAGCACAAGGCAGATCGAAAACTGAACTTGCTCTAGCCAAGTAAACAAAACTAATTGAGGCTTCTAATGAGATTTCCTTTCAATACTTAAAAGAGCACTCCTCCCAGAAATCAATATGCGATTGTAAGTTGACAGGGAAATCTTCTAGAGTCACTAAATAGAGATCAGTTAAAGATCCGTTGCTGTGTCTAAATTGGTGTATCAATATACATTGCTGGATGAAGTCTTCTGCATATTGCAAAACTGAGAGAGTCAATATACTCCATAGGCAAGTACTTGTGGTTGGGACATAATTTCTAAAAACTTTGATTAGCTTTAACCACTTCTACATGTCCAAGATGGTGCAAAGTGTGGTTAATAAAGATAAGATACTTGATTCCCATTGACAGGCCAAACTAATCAACAATCTGAAGTTGCTATATAGCAGGCCGATGATTCTGAAACAACTCTTTTACAATCAGGGACGAATAGAGACGGTACGTCTGGGTTGTGGGGCAGTACGCGGTCAAATATAATTAAGAGAGTACATTGGCATTAATGAGACACACAATTTTAATTAGCATTGAAACCTAATGTAAAAACATTCTAAAAAGCCTAAATTTAATGAGATGTGTGGGTTGGTTTGGTTGATTGCTTGGTCTGACATTTTATATGATTGTTGTCTTTTGCGATTTGATGGAAGAATTGCTTTTGGGGGGGGGGGGGGGTGAGATATGACAATTAAAGTTGTGCCTTCACAGTGCACGACTCCTCTTGAGGAACAAAGCTTCCACCGTTGCGGGTAGTCCTTCACAATCTGATGTCAAGCTTGCCAGCTTGGAGCATCAACGACGGAACAAGCGGTTGCAGTATGTTTTGGTCGCAGTCACCGGCATAAGATGGTGGCGGTGGCTGTGGCGGATGGGTCGTCGATCGGGGGGAACTAGGCCGCGTAGTGGTTTCAACAATTACTTTTTATTTTGGAAAATTAATTTAAAACTGAACTTACCATTCCCACTCCTGCTTATCGATGCCTCCTCCACATCGATGTCGCCGGCATCAATTCCACCTGGCCCGCAGTGGTCTGCCTTCCTTCATCGCCCTCCTTCACAGTCCGTGGTCTAACTTCGAACGGCAAGATGGAAACCCAGACAGGAATATCTCTTGCATGACGAACAATACCACCATCGCCATTTGTCATCGATGGCAACAATGCCAACATGAAGGGTTGAAGATGGTCACAATATAGTTTTTGTTTTTTTATTAAGTTTCAAAAGTTAGTTTACAAAACTAATTGACACGGTGCACTTTGGTCCCCTCCATTAACTGGTTACACTACTAAGCAGTGCGTTTCATTAAAAATGTTTTACCCCTCCTAATTAGTGGTGTTCATGGGTCGGTCGGGTTCGGAGAAAAATAGAAGCCAACTCAATCAAATTATTACGGGTTGGGTTAGGTTCATTACAAGAAATGTATGATTTTGCGATAGTTTAATTTTGGCAATTTAAAATAACCCCTTCAAATCACTTAATTTGTGGCATTTTTTGGGACCCTCACAATTTTTGTTATTTAGTGGCATTTTTTAAAAATAAAAATCTTTTTAAACAAACCCTCCTCAACTTACTCAAACCCAAGGTTCTGAAAATCGGATCAGGCGTTGAACCAAACAAGCTACTATTTCAGAGGTTTAGAGATTCAATCGGGATGTAATAAAATATATATAGTTATAAATAATTATATATAAATATGATTAATAATATGTTATGAGATAAATAAAAATAATTAAAAAAATTTAATATAATAAAAATAATTTTAGAAATCAAAATTACTATATTAAATCATATTAATATAATTAATATAAGTAAAGTATTAAGTCCCATATTACTTAGATTTTAAATTTTTTATTTTTAAAGCTACTATAAAGTATTCAAAAAATTCCACATTACTTAAAATAAAAATTTTTACTCTTAAGTCTTCTATAAATAATACCCATGTATTAATTTTTTCTTATATTTAATATATTTATTACCTCTAAACTCTTTTCTAAAGAGTAAGAGATATAATAATTTTTTATTTGACCAACCAAAATATATTTTTGACCTTTTTTTTATCATAATAAAATAGTTAATTTCACCAAAAACTGGCCATCTGATAAAACTGGTCCGATTTGGCCGATTTATTCGGTTCAATATTGGTTTTTGGCAAAACAATTTTTGCTATTGTACTCGGACCGGATGACTGGCCGATTCCCAGTTCAACCGGTTGGACCACCCAGTCCGGTCCAATTTTCAGAACCATGCTCAAACCCTTTGCTCTCTCCCTTTTCACTGAAAGATTGATACCCTTCTTCCAATCTTGTGTGCTCCCCCCTTCATCACCACTACCATCGAAGCCCTTGTCACCGTTGCTTGCCAAGTCGTGGACTTGATGAGCAAAGGTAACTGTCGTGGCTTGGTTCAATGCAGAGTAGTATGCCAAGGTTGCAATGTCTGAATCCCTTTCTTCGTTTACACCTTCTTTCATCGCCGAGACTCAAATGTCTGCACTATTCGATTTTGACGTCGCCATACCCCCTATTAGGGTTTCCCCTTCCTATCCCAGAAAGTTCTCAGTTAGTTATTTTTTCTCTTGCCGTATAGTTGTAGCGCTATTACTTAATTTGAGGATGAAATCTTTATCTATTGTAATTATTACTCAATTATGACGCTATGTTTTGCAAAATTATCATTTGATGCAACCCTCATAGTTCAATTTTTGTTTTTGTTACTTCTAGAGACCTAGCAAACATTACTATTCACTGGCTGCATTTTAGTGAGGCATTGGAATTATGCTCCTGTGTTCTGTGCTATTTTGATCCACTACTGCTTGCTTCAAATATAATAGCTTAATTTGCATTTTTTTAAAAGTATTTCTTGGTTGTTTGATTAATTAAAAGATTATTTTTCTTCGAAATATTACTAATTCTATAAGAACAATTAGTTGAATAGTATGTGCGTTGTCTGCTTGTGTTCAAGAATTAGTCAAATGATAGTTCAGGAAAAGCATGCCACTCTTTTTCCTAGCACTAGCTAGTGTTAAGGTAAAATCAGCTTTTTATAATCAATTTTTTCTGTGTTGATAAGATTTTTTTTTTTAGTTTAACAGTCTATTTTACCATTTGTGTGTTAATTACATTGTGACCGTCATTGGAGGAATGCTCTGTGAAGTAGAGCTGTTCAAGAAGCATTCCTATTTCCTCCAATTGGTGAAATGGCCAAATACAGAAGAAGAAGAGGATCCGTCGCAACACTTGGTAATCCTCAAGCCTTTTCCTTGTCATAATGTTCTCTACTTTTTAATTGCCTTAAATTATTGTAATTGGGATACGTTCTTGTATTGACCTCGGTTGAGGTCTGCGAGCCTATTTGTCTCAGGGGACTAATGTTATGATGCATAATTCCCTAAGCTAGCAAGTAATGTAAGATGCACACTGTGTGTTTGAATAAACTTTTTTGTTTTGGTAATTAGTGTTTGAATAAACTTTCTTTTTTTGGTAATTAGTGCTTGCCAAAGTTTGATATTCAAATAAGAAACTTAGAAGTTTTCATGGCTAAAGAAAAGTAGCCAAAAAAAATAAAAAAAGATTGAGAAATTTATGAGGACATCATTGTTGATAAACTAGTTATATCAGAAATATGCTAGTTGCGCCGAAGAAAAATTGACATGTTATTAGCTTCTAGTTAAACCCGTGTCCTTAAATTTTAGTTTTTGATCCATGCTCTTTCTCTTTTTGCACTTAGACCTGCCTGTAAGTTGAACCCCACTTTGTTTTTGTACGAGCACTACATGATTTATTTTGTGAATCTTACATGAAAATACATGTTATTTCATACAAACGAGAGAGAAACAAGTCATAGGATAATGCTATCCAGGACCCTTTTCTTTGGACATATTAAAAATTTAAAATTGATATAAATTCAACCATTTACATGCAACTGATATTTCTGTCTATGTAAAATATGACTCGTTAAACTTGTAATAGTTGTTCAATAGCGAATAAAATTTAAAATGCATTAAAATTGATCTTGTTTCATGATTTTCTAACAGGCTTTGGATTCTTTTTGCATGCTTGTGTTTTATATCTCTCTACGGGATGTACCTGCCGTGTAAGGTGAACTTTTCAATTTGATATTTATTAGCATTTTTGTCAAAACATTTCTTGGAAGTATTATTTACTTTTTACAAACAATAAATCTTATAGAAATGTGCTCATGATTTTAAAGTATTGGAATAGACATGGGCATTTTAATTATTATTTATTAGACATGGGCGTTAAGTTTAAGTTGCTTGTTGGCGCAAGTAGATCCCACTTCTATGGAGCATGATAGTTCATAGGTATGGGCCACAAAAATCATTAAATTAGTGAAAAAGAGTATATGCTTTTATGTATCTACACTGTAACCTATGTTCATATGTCTTTGCAAAGATTGTGTTACTAACACAAAAAAACTCTTAAGGCACTGAGTTAGTAAAATCAAGTGTTTATGTCTTGTTTGGGTACAATATACGTCCTATGATTTATGCTTAAAAACCTTTTTAATACGAAGTTTATAACGTGATCATAGTATTTGTTAATGAATTACTATACTTCAAGTGTGTAAAAAATAGAGTTGGTTATGTGATGTTGACTATAAACTATATGGTCTGCAATAAAACTTTACTGTTAGTCTTTGAACCAGAATGTGATTTATTGCTTGAACTAGATGAATGTTGTTATTCAGTTGTTAGTTTAATTTAATCTTGAGTTCATGTAGTGATATTTTCACATCGCTTTATCTACATTAGTTAGTTTTATGTTGCTTCTAATATTTGTATTTGATTGGTCATAGAATAAGGAGGGTCCTACACAAATAAGTGGACGCAAATAGACTAAACCCCATATAATAATATATAATTTATAATTGATTTGTAAATAACATCACCTTTAACAATAATGAGTGAAAGAAATGTATCATAGTGAACATGATAGCTTTTATCTATGCTAATATAATTCTCCTAATGGAACAACACATTTTGAAAATTGCAAGCCATCAACAGACGAGAAGATATGTAAGTCTCTTTGCTACATTTTGAGTAATATTATTCTAATACAAATGTTTGAGTCAAGGGCTCTCATCTTGGTTACCGTAGGCTCTAAAAAGGTAGCAACTATGGTTTTGAACCCAAACATCGTGTATTGCAATCTTTGTTATATTTTTATCTTTTTGCTTATTGTCAGTGCTTGTTTCCTTCCCGAGGCTTGATAAACTCACAACTTCTAATTAACTTTGTCAAGAAATGATTTCGTTCTTTGTTATTAGTAATATTATGTTAACAAACTCCAAATTTGCTTCCTTATTCTGTTAGATAATTTGTCTTTTTCTTTTAAAATGCATCCAATTACTTGTTGCATCTTGGAATTAACCCTTAGCTTAATCATTGATTGTGGGTGTAGGAGACGAAAGAGGGATACAAGTTCATTTTGGAATAAATAAAATCTTAATGAAAGGAAGGGGCCATAATTTTTTTTTTTAAATATGTTGACCATTTTGTGGGGGGGTTTTGAACCCCAACTAATATATTTTTTAAAAAAACATGTTGATAATTTTGTGGGGGGTTTCAAACCCCCATTGATATAATTAAAAACCACCACAAAAAAATTGTTCATTTTATGGCGTTTGTCATGGTGGTTTTACAAAACTGCCACAAATTATTTTGTGGGGAGTTTGAATCCCCCACAAAACGCAAAAAAAATCGCCACAAAATAATTCATTTCTTGTAGTGGTTGGGTATAAATAAAATTTTTGCTTGACCTAAATCAAATCAATCCGATTATATTTGGGTTAATTCGAGTCAGGTTATAGAGCTGTGTTGAAAAATTAACAAAAAAAATAATAATAAGGCATAACGTATTTTAACAAGAAGCCTATCAATGAACCAAAAAAGAATAATAACTAAGAAATGAAGCCCACCCTCATCAACAAAATAAAAAAGACCTAAGAGAAGAATACTCTAAAATTCTTTTTACTCTCCTCCATTCAGATTGAAACATAAGAGACAAGCACCTTTTCTCCACTTTTCTAGCAATTGCATGATAGTACACAAGCACCATGGCAATGAAAGCACTGCAACATGAGAGGTCGGGGTGACGACGGCTTCATCATGGTAGTGCAACCGTGACAAGGTGCGAGTGCAACAACGAGCGATTGCGAAGAGCGACGAGGACCAATTGTGCAACAATGCATTTGTGATGTTGGGTCGAGCTCGACGACAACACCAGTGGTGGGGCAGCAATAGGGTGTTAAGGATGCTCTAGATATGAGTTTCTATTATTATTCTAGACTTCTGCTGCTGGATTGGTTCATTTGATGTTATGTCTTGGATGAAGGATATGAAAGATTGTATTTTTTCCAGGAAAGAAAATGAAAGGTTGCATTTTTACTACTAAAAGAGATGAAAGGTTTCATTGGAAAGGAGAGGAAAGAGGTCAGAAGTCGGGTTGGGTAATCAGGTAGGCGGGTTTCAAATTTGCAAACCCGATACTCGAACCGATTAAAATTGGGTATTATTATTCTTACTCAAATAAACCCAAATATTCGATCCAACCCAAATTTTAAATATCGAGTCAATTCGGGTTTATTGAGTTCACAGGTTAACCCGGACCCATGAACACCCTTAGTCCTGATCAACTTTGACCCGCTATTGCCCCCACACAACACTTGTAATGTTACAATTGGCCCAACTCAGCACTTCACCATGAAGTGCATCATGAATGCTTCACCTGAGAATCCCCCTTTTTCACAAAGCAATTGTCAACTGCATCAATTAGGACTAAGGAATGCTCTTTGTAACGTATACAATCCCCTTCCCCCCCCCCCTCTCTCTCCTCTAGCGACCTCTGGCAGTGCATGCTGTCCATTGGCCCTCACTAGTTATTACGCACGAGGCCCCCGATACAGCTAATTGGAAAGTATAGGAACCTAACTTTGTCAACTTGCCTCCTTTCGATTACTTATTTGGATTTTCCTTTGACATGTCCCGATCATATACTGCAGTTATTAGTTTTTTTCCCCTTCTTGTGTTGGTTCTACTTTTTCTTTTTCTTTTTTTTTTAAATAATAATAAATTATTGATGTGTTATGACTTTGGTTAATGCACACAACGAGACATTGTATGCAGTATGCACTCGAGTTTTCCTTAAAAAAATATTCTTTTCTTTTCTTTTCTTTTTTTTATGGGAAGCCAAGTTTTACTATAAAAATTAACAAAGTTGTATGTTTGAGGGTTACAATATTGAACACATATGAACATATTATGATCATCTGCTACAACGTGCTTTTTTTTTGTTATTAATCTTTTTATAAAATAGCAGTTTTAAAAGCTCATTCAGTAAAAACTTAATTATTAAGTTATCCTTATAGATAAACTACTTCTAACATGCACATATTCATATACCAACTAAGTATTAAATGCTAGCCAACTGCATGTGAAGCCACCAACTTCGTAATTGAATTTGTCAACAACGTCAATAAGAAATGGTAACAACATTTTGATGAATAACATTTAAATACATATTTTCTAATCATAAGATTACAGAGATCTTATATATTTTTGTGTGTGTGTGTGTGTTTTCTTTTTCCTCCTTTTGATAGTTTAAATGTGCTCAAACACTCTCAATAAGAGAGAACTAGGCAATGGTTAAGAGACACTTTAATGTATCTATTAAAATGAGTCCCAAAGTTAAGTATAAATATCATTTTTGATCCCAATATATACTTGTGCATTTGAAACGATGTAAACACGTAACTAATTAGAATAGGCATATGTTCTGAATAAAGGTATACCTTATATCATGCTTTTATAATTCAGAGTACGATACTCGTTTTGTTGATAACACTGCATTATTTCTTTTCTAGACTTTATTTCTTTCTTAATATCAATGGTGAATTATATCGTTCTCTGGCTTATAGATTATGTGAAATTTTAGATTGTTGATTCAATGTGTTTATGTTGACTTTGTTATATTTTAGGGTTTAGGGCTACAAAATTTTGTTAGAAATTTTAAGACACCCATCATGAAAATCCCATTACAAGCCACAAATATAGTACAATCTATATGATTTTTTTTAAAAAAGAATCCAATAATAAAATGATAAAAAATAAGTTAAATCAATAGATACTTTACAAAATTTAACCTTTAATTGATCCAATTTTAGACATTAATGACTATGCTAGTCCAAGTCCAGATGATTAAAAATGCAACAACTCTTTTCTGGCAAAATAAAACTTACTGCTTACATGAATCGACATTTAAAATCGCTTGAAGATGTGAACATGTTACTTAGATGTCATCTGAAAAATGGTTAGAATTAATCAGTTGAAAATCTCATGGTTGCTTTGCTCAACCATTTGGGCCTACATAGTTATTAGTACATATTAACAGTTTGGTACAGTGGACATGAAAGGATGATTACCAAACTCATTTAGCCTTACGACAAACTCTGTTTTTCCTCATTTTCCATCTGCCAACTACTGTTTGAAGAGATACATATTAATTTCTTGGTCTGTACGTGCATGTATCCTTGATCCATTGCATTGTAAGAGTGATTAATTTTCTTCAGGTCAAGAAATACCAGTGGGCGAAGGGATCTGATATGATGATGACAGACCACGTGTATGATTTATTTAGATAATTCTGCCGTTAAATTAGGTGTTAAATTCAAAAAGTTGGATCAAGTAGAAATAGGTGTCAGTTGTAACGTAACCACCATATTAATAATTGAACAAAATGTCTTAAATGGGAGTAGGTTCAAATTAAGACACCACCCTAAAGGAATGGATCTTGTTACTTTTCTACTCTTCTGCTGTGGTTCCGAACATTGACTAGGGGAAAGAGACTAGTGGAACTTCTCTGTATTTCTAAACGAATAGAGAATTTATCAATTTTAAATCTACTCACGTAAGGTTTTCCACGGTACGTATATGAAAAATACTTGTATCATCCTCTGAGGAAGAAAATTTCTTCCTTACAAGAATCTCACACCATTCAGATGGCTTTGGAAGTTACAAAAGTGGTGGAATTCTCAAGAAATAAATGATAATAATGTATTAGGAAACAAGAAAATATTTCTTCCAAGAAGAGGAAAGAACTTCTCTACACGTACACTTTGATTCGATGAGGTGTCATATTCATCATAAAATTTCTCAACTTGTTGAGTCGAGTCAGTGTACCTGTGTGAGGCCAGGTGTCCATTTATTGGCACGATTCTGATATTATATTTCCGACAATAATGTTAGGTTAGATCGAGAAAAATCAGCCACACAAAAAGACGCAAATCCCGCAAATTAGGCAAATGCATTAACATTTCTTAACTGTGAGCTATAGTATAATTTAAGGACCTTGTATTTTTATTATATATATTATCATTAAGAGCAAAAAATAATAAAGAAACAAAAAATTAATCAATATATTAATATATGTATATTTGAGTTCGTTGACATTAGAGCATAAATTAAATTTGTATATTTACATCCTTTCGGAACTCATTATAAAATTTTACTATATGCAATTAATTTATCATTTTATACTGAGCAATTAAAATTAAATTACTTGCCAGAAATAACTCTCCATGTTAGAAATTTTATAATGGTGGAATAATTACTACCCTAGTGACTATTTATGCAATGCATAATTGCTAAGCACAATTCTTCAATGTATCCTTTCACACTGAGAAATTATTTGGACAAATTTTTTAGTTATCTTGTGTCCCTGAACAATCACTGGTACGTATATTTTTGAAGCTGTATAAAAACTGAAAAGAAGCTCTCCATCATTGTACATCCTTCTTTTCTACAAAATTGCTTGGGGAAGCCGCAAAATGGCGTTCCCGCAGGCATTCAAACAGGCTGCATTAGCTGAAACTGAAAAGAAACTTACAATAACTGGTACATATATTTTCGAAGAATAGGACCTACGAGCTTTTTGTAAACACTCTCTGAGGGATGAAAACTATCCCAAAAAACATAATCCCAACCATCAGGATCACGGGGGATCTAAAGGGTTACATAAAAATGCGGCTTCTATTTTGCCTGCGCCACAGCATCCTCTATTTTTAGAAGTTTTACACGCAAGCTTGCATTTATAAGGAAGTATTAGGAATAATAACTTATTATGATAACTGATTTCTTAATTCTTGACAAATACTTTCCTAGTATCTTAATAAAAAATATCGTAACAAAAGTGAAACATAGGATTACCATATTTTTGGTAATTTTCAATGATATCAAGTAGAGGATTGTAGACATCAAGGTACCCAACCTGCTATTGGGAGGTTCCAACTAGGGGGCATTTGGTAGGTGAGTTAAATTTTTATTCTCGGAAACTTTATTCTTGGCGATGGGTGGCAGTGGGTGGTGACAGGGGCAATTTGTTTTATTGGTAGAGAAAAGTATCTCCATCCCATGAAAATGTTGCAATCCTATATATAAAATGATAATATTTTGATGAGAATTTTGATCCAAAACCAATCCCGATAAAGTAATATTTTCGGGAATATTTTTTCAAAATTTGTATTAAATATGAGAATCTTTCTAACTTTTCTGGGAGTATGTTTTCTAACCCCCTACCAAATCCAGCTCCTTGGACAATTTGTTGTTGAATAACTTTGATGCCTCGTTGTACTTTTCGGCACATTTTCTAACTATTCATCCTACTAGTGTCCTCTGAAATGGCACGCACCCAATTGGCGGCACATCGAGTACTACAATCCTCCGTGCCCCAAGTTGATATATTTCCTTTCAATTTTACAAGAAAAAAATGTATATACACATGGAGAGGTAATTCACTAGTCATATTAATTAGCACTAAAAGACATTCACGTGTTCTTTATGCATATGTGCATAACTTGAGGCTTGAGACGAAACTTAGTCATACCTTTAAGAAGTTAGAAGCTGACCTGACCACGAGATCAGTCTAGGCAGGTACATCATATTGCAGTTGTCTGCGTAGTTAAAAAGTATGTGTTCGAAATGTCATTACTGCCCACTGCAAGAAAAAAATTGCTGTTGGATAGGAAGAAGTTTGTTCTGCCTCGACAACGAGTACTTTTAGCTTCCCTATGTATTCTTTGAACAAATCTATTTGACCGGACAACGATATGGCTGACTGGTTACATACATGCACAGTACTAAACTTAGAAAGAATAATGAAAATGAAAAAAAAAATGTTATTTAAAAATTTATATAAGAGAAATAACAATGGAACTGATAATATATAAGCCTACCTGTATTTTGGATGTGAGAGGATCATACCCTGAGCCACCGGATGCAAAGCAAACACCAGCGACGAGATCGTTAGGTTGTAGATTTGGATCCAAATATGCTGGCAGAAGTTCCTTAATGCCCCATTCTTCAACTAATATAACGAGGGATGTTATTTGAAGTCTCTATTTGTAGTCATATCATGGATCCGCACTTTTATGTGTAAAAAATATTTTAAAAGTTTTCATATAATTTTTCCCCCTAATTTCTCACCTTTCACTTATATGATGTCTTTAAATATGTCTAGTTAGAATGCACAAATAACATTTGTCTAACATAATAAGAGCATTTTCATATATAAAATAAGGAATAAATATGTATTTTAGTCTTTGAAAGAGACATGTAATATTAACTTAGTCTTTAAATTTTTTTTGACATCAAACATGTCTCTGAAAGTACTAAGTTTAAAAATCAAACTCATTTGAATATCTAAGGCCAATGTATATTGGTGTTTTGTTATTCGATCCTTAATGTGAGCTTCTATAAAATATTTTCGCTTGAGTGTCAATGTGCGTGTGAATTTTGGTTGGGTAGGCGCAACTGAATACATTTCAGACATGAGTAGTATGTTATCGCAGGTACATAGGAGATAGTATATCTGCAAGGTCTGATGGAACCTTAGCATTGCTAAATCGGCCAGTTGGAATCCCTCCAGCGAAATCTTTGGCATATGGAGGGAAATTGCACCTAGCGAATGTTTGCATGTTGTTGTTGTTGCCTGTATCCATGATCGAATCTCCACACGCAAATGGTGCAGGAACCGAAACATTTGGTGGAAGTGTTATCACAGCCTTGGTTTTGCGAGAAACAACTAATAATAATAATATGAAACGGAGCAATGAGGTAGAAGTTGAAGAAGAAAGGGGTGGAGGAGGAGAAGCAGGACGACAAGTTAGCTTCATAAAACGACTCATCGTGGTTGTTGTTTCGGCCAGTTCTCCCTTGTGCTCCTGTCCAATTGCATCGAATTAATAGAAGTTACAATCTTATTTGCAATTCAGATCAGTAAGCTATACCTATATCGTACAATTGTGTCCTTTTAGTTTTATAACTCCTTTATCGAGCGCATTAAATAGTTTTATCCAACCATTGTTTGTACGGACAATTTATTTTATTGTAAGGCATCCTTTCGCAAGATGTTTATGCTTTTTATAGACTTGTTTATTCAAGCAAAGACTATCAAAGCTTATGCGTACGTACCGTCGCTTACTGGCTGTAGCATCACCAACTATACTCTTCAGCGTGCTAGCGAAGATCCAACAACTCGTTAAACCGCAAGAAACGGATTTGATATCTACACAAGCGCATGCTTCAAATTTAATCGGGATTTGATTGAACAAAATTTTTATAAAGAAAATAGAGTACATTGGACTGACTGTGACCTCGGTATAATTTATGAGTCCGTCACATTTTTTCCCGCGTCAATGCCCATATTAACAAACTAAAGCATGCACAGTGGGGTTGTTACCATGTTGTTACCGTGTAGATCAAACAAATCATCATGCAAAGCAAAAGTGGGATAAGAAAAATAAAAGCATGGACGGTACTTCGACAAAATAAAATATGCATGCTATCGTATAATAATCTCAAAACTGACACATAGATTTAAGTGATGGTGCCCACTATCAGGTACATTAATGGCATAGGGCGTCAATAACCAGGCTAGCAAATTTAATTCACATAACGATAGCATTTCGCCTCTGGTTTTTCATAATACAAATGCCAGAGTAACAGAGAAAAAACTAGAAAAATTCAGAGAATCTTCCGTGCGACCACTCTATTCTGATATATTGAACCAAACATCCTTGACAGTATAAATAACATTTAACTTGGGTCAATACATTCGAAAATTAACACATGTATAGTAAACGTCGAATAGTTCCGGATCAGTTGAGTCAACTGATCGCTGTAAGTTACCGAACCTCATTTTAAATACTATATTCATAGACTCGCCAGCCGAAAAAAAAAAAAAAAAAACACAGAGCTAATGATTTATTCTAACGTCTCAAACCAGCCAAATTACAGCGATTTTGGCATAGCTATACTTGTATAATTTCAGCGTCTATTTTATACAAAAGACATGCGAAATGGAGTACCTTTCCCTAAGGATGAAAAGATAAGCAAACATATACACACCAAGCTATAAGGACAAAAAAAGGAGAAAAATAAAAAATGCAGGTAAAAGAAGAGATGTACATGAAACAATCGCAATCATTAATTGCTAATGTCCAGGAGATAGATCAGTAGATTGAATTTAAGCTTTTGACACATATAGACAACACCTTCCGTATCAATGTCATCAAACTCAATGAGCACTCACAAGAAATGGGTGCTGGCAAACTCCACACTCAATGGTCTCTGAACCTGAGCTTGGCACCTGAACCTGCAATAATCTCACAAAAAAGCCACAAATGAATATGATGATGATAATGATGTGTACGAGAGAGGAGTGGGAACATTATCTCTAGAATTCAAACCTGCAGGTGGATAGTGCAAATAGGACATGCAACTTCCCTCATCCGTCTTCCAGATCCTTCAGAATTGGAACCTGCAAACCAAACACCACATGATGGAGCTGGATAAAATTATTTCAACTAAACAAACCCATAGAACAAATTGATTGAAACCTGCCACCTTCTTTGACAAGTTATGAGTCATAACACTAAAGCAATTTTACAACTAAAACTCCCAAAATTGAACTCAGATTACATTACCTGATGTCTTTCGATTCCTCTCCAGCTCCTCCTGCCAAAACATTCACCAACAAAACAAATTAGCTTCTGAAGCATGCTTACCCACACAAATATGCTAAATACAAGAATTAAAGCCTTCCATGGGGAAAATACAACACAAACGGACTGTACAACATGGCCCAATACCTGAAGCTTCCTGGCAAGATCCTCATGACTCTGTGACACAGGTTTACCTGATGACTCTTTAGCACTGCTCAGCCTCTGAGTCACTTCTGCCTAAACAGCAACAGGACTACTAAGAAGCATAACAACATAGCTTATGCAGATTTTAAGGATTTTCCCATTTAATAGCATTAAACCCTCAGGAGATACAAAAGCAAACACATATTCCAAAAAATATCACCATTTTCATTATGTCAAAAGTAATGAAGATAAAAGCCAACGAACACTATACATACCATGCATCGGTCACAAACTCGTACTGGCTGAGCATTTTCATCAGCAGTTAAAGCAATTCTACCACGTGTGCATTTGTCACAGAAAATATCACCACAATTCCTACAGTGATGCTGTTGGATGTAAGGATCATGAAATTAGCAACTGAGCACACAAAACAGAAAAACATAGATTAAGAAAGGAGAAAATGAGGATAAACCTTGCGAACAAAAGCCCCAAAATCCGTGCCGCAAGCTGTACATTTTGAGACTGCTTCATCTGCGACCTATACGCAAATAGAACCTCATAAGAACTCCAGTTGCATTAAAATCAAATAGCATTTAGAATCTTTCCCAGAGTTAAATGTTGGAAGAATACACTAGCATATTGATAGGATAAAAAATTAAATTGACAAAATTAATTACAACTAACAATACATGTTCCCTCAATCACAATCACTAGTAGCAGATGAGAACAATGTATTCTAGCAATGATTAGAAAAAAGGGGGTTTGAATGAAACATCATTTTTTTGGAGAAGAGGGTGTAAGGGGGCAAGGGGAGCAAGAAAAGTCAAGTTGCATCTAATATTACCCAATGATCCTTCTCTTCATTGGCAGGTTTTATCATATTCATCCAATCGCCAAAGCCTTTCTTTTTTTCTGTAGGTTGTTCAGTCGTTTTCAATGAATCAGCAGGTCCCCTGGTGCTTCCATTCATTTCCCTGAACTGCATTAAAATAATCAAGGGGAAACTAAGATGTATATAATAATAATAATAAAAAAAAGTCTTATATTATAAAACAATCTAGAAGGACCAAGAAGATTAGGAACTGGTCAGGAATAATGTCAATAGGAATGTTTTTATTGTCATTGCAAGCCACATGGTAGAAAATATTTGACAGCTTTTAAGGAATAGGAACTAATGTGATTAAACTTTATATTTAACCTTAAGTGAAGTAATTCCAGAGTTCAATCCCTAGATGTCAGGATCAATAGTGCAATAACTTAATGATGTTAAAATTTTGCGTTGCATACCTGCATTCTCAAAGATGTAATTCTACAATGTCCTCAGTGTCTTCTAGCAGGTATTTTTAAAAATAAACAACCTCCAACCTAATTTATCAGCAAAATATCTTTTGTGATAAGAGAAGGATGAACTTCTCTAAAATACCTGTATGGTCACAGCAATCACTGTATCCAAAAGTGTGGTAGTAGTGTAACTGTTGGCTTGCAATCTGATTCGTCTTGGCTCAATGTCCACTGGGCTCTTTGACCAAAATGCAAAGGTAGATGAGTCAAGTCTCTGCATGATTCAATTAACAAAATATTATATCGTTATTGGCTAGGAAAGTTAATTTCATAGATGTAGTAAAGTTTCAGTAAGGAGATCAACAAGCTCACATCACATCCTGTTATGTTCTCAAGAGGATATATTCTCAATGTCCGACTGGTATTTGGATCCAGCATGCGAATTCCATCCAAACCAATCTGAAAGGATAATCATTAACAAAGTTAACAATTCAGATCATCAACCAAGTACGGATAAACAACAGAAAGGCAATAATGGATGCATAAAACACACACACACTACATATATATATATATATAAGGCAAATACTTCTTTAGGCTAACTGTAAATAATACTACTATAATACTATTCACCAGCAGACCTGGCTGGAGCAAAATTACTATCTTTCGTTAATGGTCATAAAATACATCCAGCATTAACTTACTTATAAAAAAGTAGCACATTTACCCCAAACACTGCAATTATACTATTGTGATCAATAAACAAGCGTAATAAAATGCAAAACTAGCAGAAAAAAATACACAATCGCTACGAATTGCTCTGGTTGCTACCCTTCTGATACCTCACAGAGAACATCCATAGTGCTTTGGCCACCAACTTCTGCCAACAGCTTGACCCGGAATTTCTGCACCCCACTTTTCACGCCTTCTTGGGCCTCAGCCTTTGGCACTGCTTTCACAATATTACTCACGACAGATGATTCTTTCTGAGAGGGAAAACTGATCGACCTCCCATAATCATCGAACGAGGACCAAGTCGACGATTTAGGGGCCGTACCACGCGCACCATATGGTTCCACCTTGCTCCCCTCATATGCATACACGCCATCACCATAACCTTCATCATACCTCGAAACCCCACCATCGTGCCGCTTCCCAAACAAATCCGATCCCAAATCGGAACGGCTCCCATTAAAGCTTCCGTAATCATCGAAATATGCACCACCGTGTTCGGATTTCACCGGATTCTCGTAGGGACTTTCGTATGTCGGAACCGGAGGAACGGAGGTGTATAATGAGGGGTACGAGGAACTGGGATTGGGGTTAGTGGGAACTGAGGATGGGGAAGGGGTGTAATTTGGAGCCGTTTGATGCTGATCATAGGGCGGGTAATGGGGTTGGTTGTTCTGCGACGGTGGTTGTTGGTACGAAGGGTGAGAATCGAAGGGTGGATTGAACGAGGGCAAATTAGGTTTTGAGGTTGGAGAGTAGGAAAGAGCAGTGGGTGCGGTAGAGGGTGGTGGAAAAGGATCGGGATTTTGGGGGTATGGGGGATAGGCGGTGGTGGAGGTGTATTGGGTGTAATCGGAAGGGGCGTAATTGGTTGTGAAGGGAGGTGCGGAAGCAGAAGGATTGGGAAGCGGATCAGAACAGTTACGGTTAGGGTTCTGCAGATTTGGGAATTGAAAATATGGAGCGGAGCTGTAATCTCCTTGTTGCATTGCTGATTGCACCAGACTATGATGACAGAAAGAAGAAGAGAGCGCAATTGTGATTGGGAATGGAATTAGGATTGGAGTTTTGATGATCTAAGCAGCGATGAAGAATTGGAGGAAGGAATACGGAATGAGAAGTGCTTTCTTTGTGTGTAATTCGGAGGACACATCGCACACAGCAACTTCTAGAAGTTGACCTCTTTACGAAACAACATGTCGTTGAGGCTGTGCAATATCGTTAGGAAAGAGACATCGGAAAACGCACGAGGGCAGAAGGACGGTGAAGATCATTAAATGATGATTTTGTTATTTTAACATTGGGTGCAGAATATGCTTTTACATCATCAAGCGCCCCAAATTTTGAGGAATTTTTAATTTTGATATTCTAACATATATTATTATATTGATAAAAGTCTATTTGATTTAATTTTTTAAAAAATTATTTTTGAAAAAAATAAGTTGAAAAAATTATTTTAGAAAAAATTAAAGTTAAAAAAATTGATTTGTGTTTAGAAATAATATTTCAAAAATAAATTTAAAAAAATAAATTTTGTTTGAATAGGATAACATAAAATTATCTTTAAAGATGTAATTATCATAAATGATATAGTATAATTTTAAAATAAATAGGAAGAAAGTAATAGAGGGATATTAAGGTAAAATCATTTTTCTTAAATTTTGATAATCCAAAATGAGAGGTATCTTACTACTTAATTCTTTGAAAAGTAAGTTTGCTAAAATGAAAATGTATACAAACAGCTATTATTACGGTTGAACTTAATTTTTGTTAATTAAAAGTAACTTTGGGCTCTTGAGAATGCAAAATAAATAAATTAAAAAGTATTTGATTTAATTATCTATTTTCATTAAATTTGGAGAAAAATATTTTTTATTGTAAGGCTTTTAATTATAAATTATTTTCTAATAAAAATAAACTAATTTATATACACTCCAGACAAACCCACAAAAAAAAAGCCTTTTTTTCCCATTAAACACAATGACTCAACGCCTCATCAAATTGCGCATTCAGAAAGCTAGCCAAATTGCGACTTTTCTTTTTTCTTTTTCATTTTATCTGGCACATTTGTATGGGTTCAACTTTTCAATTCATCTCAACAATAACCATTTTCAACAAAACAATCATAATTTAAATTTGACGATCGTGTTAAAAAGCCATTACATAAATGCAAAGTTTTTTTCGTGATTATTTTTTTATAAATTTATGATTATTCAGTTTTTTGTTTTAACCGAATGATTATTCAGTTATTTAAACTCAATTCTCTATTTTAATTTATATGAGCAGTTAATAAGAGAAAATATTCAAGGACAACTTAACTGAAAAATGAAATGAATATTTTATGAGATTAATTTTGATATACTATTAATATAAAATATAAACCTCTTATCTTGATAGTAAATGAAAATTAAATCTATATTTTATTACAGTTATTTTTATGATTACAGTATTTGTGACAAAAATTTTTGTTACCAATGATTTTCAAATGATGACATGGAGTAACATCGTGCATGAAGTTATATAACTAACAAACCTATTCATTACATAAAAAAATAAAGCTAGCCCATTGATTGTTCGACATTTGTATGCTACTTTACTTTCACACGTTGTAGCATTGCTCGATGGAAAAATAATTGACGAAAGTAAATTTAAATGAAATTCACTGACACTATTACTCTCAAAATGCCTTGCTGTTGCATCTCATGCTTTCATGGGGATGTTGATTGCTGAGTTTCGTTTACATGAAATGCAATTTTTGCAATCCAAGAATTGTACAATCAAACAAGTTGAGGCAAAAAGATTATTTTGCTCGTCCCAGAGCGACATGTTTAAATTAATATATACCTACGATCAGAACATGATCTGATCACATATCATTAGTACAACCACAAGGTGACAGCTAGAGCAAAACACATGCCGTTTACTAAGAGTCTAAGACTCACAAAACTTCGTACCAGCAAACTTATTTAAATGCCCATACAGCATTATCATATTGATTAATAGGTCGAAACTCACTATAGTTATTCTAAGTATGCCCACTGACTCTGGAAGACTGTCCTACTGCATGATCCATCTCGGAATACCATTTCCCAATCCGTGTGTGCTCTACCATATCTCTACCTGACTTGAGGTGGCGGATAGGTCTTAGAACGCCAAAGACAGCAAGATCTGCTAAACTAGGATCCAATCCACCTGCCAAAATCAAGAATATAAGAACTTATGAATATCATGGGAACAGACCAAACATTTTTTGTAACATTTATAAATCATAAAGTTAGACACACCAAGAAATTTTCGGCCCTTCAAAGCATCAACCCATTGTTCTGCAGCTCCATACAATGCTGCACGCTCATCAGTGATATTGTGTTTCTTCTTTAATTTCTTTGACACAAAATACATAGCAGCAGCCCCACCATACTTTGCGACTAACTTCTCAGACAAACTGAAATTGCCTGCACATTTAGAGAGAAATTTCTCGAATCACTTGCACACTATAGCATGCTGGACTTCAGGAGAAAAAGCCGAAAAGAAGTAGCGTGTATGAAGCAGAATGCACAAATCTAATCATGCTTGTAAGGGATCAATACATCAAATCAAGATCATCATAACAGATATTGCTTCACAAAAAGCATACAACTGAACTAATACAGTTTCTTTCTTCTCCTTCTTCTTCTTCTTCTTAAGAAAAAAAGGAACAGGAAAAGTGGGAACAAAAAGTGATGCACATGTTATTCCACAATATATATATATATATATACACACACACAGACATAGTGCTTACTTAAGTTTGAACCAAGCAAAAGAGTTTGATGAATCAGGAGGTCTGTTTAGTGTCAAGCATCAACAGGGACAGTATAGTATCTATCCGACTGCGCACATTCCCGGGTAGTACAGAATAATCACAAATTTGCATGAAGTAACTTGATGTGATGAAGTATAAGATCTAATAAATGAGTTATTTTCACATTTAGAAATGACAGATAAATCCATCAATTTCATACAATTTGAGATTAGGATAAAATGAAATGTGTTTAATAAATGTCTAAAATTTTTGGAGAAAATGAAATATGCTTAAAAAATTTACAAAATTGCATGAGATTGGTCAAAAAACTTCCATAATTTTAAAACACATAATCTGCTTGTAGTTCACTTGTTTGCTGCGACCCTAAAATTAACAGCAGAACAGCACAGCACAGCACAGCATTATTTGTGCTTAAATATTACATAATCTTCTAGATTTTTGAGTGTAAGAAAATAAAATGACAGTTTGCAACAGAGTCCAGACTTGACTTGAAACCATACCTTGAGTGGTGATATACTCAAATGATTCAAGAGCCTCAGAAACAGTTCGATATATGTTTGGTGACAAAACATGCACCAAGTGATTATCCACCCACCTACACGACAAGTCACAACATAATGTTCATGTGATGCAGCAGAAGGTAAAGCGACTCGTATTAATCAATAGTTGTAGGAAAACAGGACTCCAATTAGAGGCAGCAGTGGTGCAACCACCTCTCACAGCTAGAAATAACCAACCAAGAAGTCCAAAGAAACTACAGAAGAAATGGATAATTAATTAGGAAAAGGATAATAACCAACATACTCACGCCACTTCTTCTCTTCATCTGCATTTAGATCATAATCCGGACGTATCCTTTTGACCAACTTATCAATTATGTCTGCCAAAAAAAGGGTGGTTTACAAACACAATCACTAGATATAAAATTGGGAATTCATAACGCTACACAATACACCACAAATAAACTACTAGAGAGGTATGATATGAACCTGAAGAATCAACCATTTGTTGACCATCAACTGTCAATATAGGCACCTTCTTGTAATCAGACCATTTGATCTCCTTCTTGTTGATTGGATTCACTTCCACCACTTTATATGGAATATCATAATAGTCCAAGAACGCTAGCAAAATAAATGCAATAAATTAGGAAATTTAATCTTCATGGATTAAAACTCAGTTCTTGCAATCAGGAAATGGACTTCACCTTTAACCTTGTTGCAGAAAGGACATGCCTCATACTGAAACAGAACCACGTCTTTGGGCTTG
Source organism: Pterocarpus santalinus (assembly GCA_031439595.1). Lineage (NCBI taxonomy): Eukaryota > Viridiplantae > Streptophyta > Magnoliopsida > Fabales > Fabaceae > Pterocarpus > Pterocarpus santalinus. Next base: position 2,328,402 of record CM062529.1, read on the forward strand.
AGGCCCTCCTCCGAGCGCCGCGAACCGTTGGCCTGCACGTCTTGAGCAAGTGACGTGGCAGCGGCAGAACCGTACCTAACACTGCGAGCTGAAGAGGGATTTGATAGGTCCAAGCGATCAACGAGCTTCTGCGACAGCCACTGAGGGCTAGAACTCGAGCACGTGCCGTGGGGAGCCACCCGGAGAAGGGCGGCGCCACCGCAGACGGCTGTGGAGTCGCTCCTTAAGGCTCTGCCTAGAAATATCGTTCTATTAACCCCTCTCATACTCGGAATATCACTATACCAGAAATGAAATGACCATTCCTTCGCGCTTGCCAACAAGGATACAATGCGTCGGGGGTAGGGTTTTGCTTCTTTTTTGTTCTGGGTTGTTGGCCCAGGCCCAACCAACTTGGGTCTTACGTTCGCATAGCTACTTTTTTACGTTGTTGCCCAGCAAAAAACTTGTTTTCTACGTCATTTGGGATGGGCCTGTGGGCCAGGTGTAAAAAGAATAATGTGGGCCGTAAATATAAGAATAAAAAAAAAGAATAGGTCGGCGAGGTTGTTACGCGTATACGCGGCTATAAATAGTGCCCTTGGCCTCATTTCAATTTCGCGTCCGAGTAGGCTCTTCTATAGATTCGAGTTTTCAGATCCAGTGAAACCCTAGTTTTAGGTTGTTCTTTGTCTTTGTGAAATCGTGTTCTTTCACTGGTTCTTGAACGTCTGGTGTTGGATCATCACAATCGCTTGCATAGTCCTTCGATTTTGTTTGCGATTTGAGGAACGGCATACAACCTTTTCGGTTAATCGAAGATGTCGCGTTGCTTTCCCTTCCCACTTGCAGGGTATGCGAGGAATGGGTCATGTAGCGAGGCCTTGATCGAATCGATTAAGGTTCGTTGAGCGGTTTCGTTTTTTCCGTTTGTGCTCAACTGCATGTCTTGAAATTTGTAAATAGGTTCAAGGCCTCTGTTCCTGCATCGACCCTGTCCTGTTATTATGGTGATCGGTTTCTTGATGAACTGGATCTTTCTGTGTTCATGTATGTTGCTAGAAATTACTTTGACACGCGTATCGGGGATTAGCTTAGGTTCAAAAATCGGTACTAACCGTTATGATTGGTGTTATAAGCCAAGATTTGCCGTTCTTGAATTGCGTTGGTAAATGGTTTAAGATTTTATTACTTCTTTTTTTTAAAGGTTTTCAAATATTATTCTGGCAATGAATCTTGACTTTTAGGGTTTAGAAATATTAGTTTCGGAAGAATCTGTCAAGAATATTTCTTAAATTTTCGGAAATGTTAATTTAGGGCTTGAATACTTCCTCAAGGCGATGCAAATTCTTTCAAATTCAAATTATAATCAAAATCGTTGGTTGGTTTTAATATTAGGTTTTATTTTTGTGAGAAAAATCACGGTTGATTGACAACTTGACATCTCTCCTTTAATTCGTTTTACTCTTTTTTCCCCTCAAAAAATCTCCGGAAGAAATTTTTCAATATTTTGAAGGCATATTAAACAATTTTTAAGTGGCGGTTCCCAGTTATTGACTGATTTTTTTACACTAGTAAGTAATAACATGTCTTTTACCCGGCGTAGATTACTTCCTCAAAGATGTTGGAAATGTGAAATTGTTTCTTGCAGGAAAAGATTGATATTCATGTATGCAGAATTGTTTTCCTCAAATTTTAGTAACTGTGTAGCATTATGAAAATACTGTACTAGATTGCTTAGTGGTAGATATTTCTTGCAATTGCTGTAACTACTGTTAATGACCAGCAAACGATGTGTATGTCTAAATCTTGTATGGGACAAACCAAAAACATGCTTGTTTGCTTGTTTGGTCTTTTGTATCCTCTATTTGAAAATGTTATTATGGTGATATAAAGCTCCAAAGGGAGGATGAAAAGGCCAGGAAAGATCACAAGAAAGTGAAAAGAAGGGAGAAGAAGGAGAAAAGGAAAGAGAGGAAAGGAACAGCCTCCCATTCCAGTGTTGTTAAAGAGCTGAAGTTCATTGAACCGGAGAAAATCAGAGCCGAGAAAAGCAATGGTTGTCTACAAACGGGTGATGACTATGAGAATGACCAACTGGAGAGAAGTGGTATAACAGAGGAACATGACCGACCAGTCTTCTGGCTAGAACCATGCTGCTCTGACAGTATCCAAAGCGGGAACAAGAGGAAAAGGAGTGTCTCACCATCCAGTAGCAATCGAGGTGCGTATGAGTAAGATGAGAAACTGATCATTTTAATTCTTGTGTCTTGGCACCTATGTTTTTACAACTATTTTTGGTCTGTTTGTTTAAACAGAAACGGGCATAAAATTACGATTTTCATTGAGAAAACACAGAGAACCTGAAGAATGCAAACTAGATGAACATCTGGGCTCTACTCCCAGAATTGTAGGAACAGTAGATTCTGACACTCATTCTGCCGATGGAAGCCAAAGCCATCATCAGTTACGACATGTCACAAATGCAGAGAGAGACCAGTGCGCGAGAAATTTTGATTCTATACAAAATGAAGAATTGCAGAGTTTACGACATGGTGTTGCCCCCCACACAAATTCACCTGATGATGAAAGTCTGAGAGTGGTCTCTGATTATCACTCCTTATTTCAGGATTGGGTTCCTCCTCCACTTGCGGGTGCTGGATTCTTGTCAGAGGATCAAGACTGGCTATTTAGCTCGGAACGTCAGGAAGGAAGGTCGGTCTCTAAACGTTTAAAACCCATTTCTGGTGCCCTCCGGTGTTCGAACCCATCACTATGGCCTCGTGCTCAATATTTACCCGAGGTTGAACTATATGCGTTGCCATACGCCGTTCCATTTTGATTCATAGAAAGCTTGATGGTCTCCGGGCCAGAGAATCTTAAATACACCGTGTAGATGTATGCTAGTTGTAGTTAGGGAGCCTTTTTACGAGAATTGAAACTACAGGTGCTGTGTTTGTTTTTTAACATAAAGGGCAGCACCTACATGACGTGAGGGAGCAGATTTTGTAATATTCTTTTTCTTTTTTTTTTAATATACACATTATTGATTCAATTTTGTCTTCCAGCCTTAGCAATTGTTTCAGATTCCTAGCTCGAACGCTGAGCGGAGTTTGAAAGTAATTGTGGAAAAAGAAGAAAATGATAGCAGACTGGGTTAAGGTCTAGGATAAGTGGCTATTAAGGGAATTATTGGCATTCAACACAGCACATTTTATACTAATCGTGTCCTTGATGAATCATGTAAGTGAGAGTCACCGCTTCCTTGTTCTCGTATCCTAATTCGATGTAGTTGTTGCTTGGTTTGATTTGCGCCATGACGAATCATACAAGTGAGAATCAAATAAGTAAACCTGATCATTTGAGGGGGAGCGGAAATGATTGATAAAAATTAAGATAAAATATTCATTTTGAACTTTAGCAAAAATTTTGGAGGGATAAATTAATTTTAAAAGTTTATAAGTAGTTTTTTATCATTTAAAAAAAGGGGATATATTAATATTTTTGTATAAAATTCATACAAATTTTTTGGTTGTATGAACTTTTTATGAAAGGATTAATATATTTTATTTTTTTAAATAATAAGGGATTACTTGTGAATTTTTAAATTTTGAAAAATTAATTTATTTCTTGGAATTTTCGTTCGGGGATAAAATGGGTATTTTGTTTGAAACTAAAATACCCTGAGTATTTTAACTCTCCTAAACCCAACGTCTCGTGGCTCGGATTCTATTACTTATCAACTTTTATCTAACAAATGAACTATGCAAAGTCTTCAATTCTTTGCAGTTCGCACTTGTTTTTGCCTTTTCGGCACTAAATGCACGTCTGGTATCTGATGTGGATAATATGGGGAGTCTTCGACGAGCTGAGGTTAGAGGTTTTTTTCAAAGATGATAGTAGAAATGGTATTTCCATAATTGATCTATATGAGCTTGTCCGCTTTAAGTAATTTTTGACAATTGATTTTCCGCTCCTTCTTTTTGAAAGAATTTTAACGTCTTTGGATTAAGATTTGATCTTAATTATGACATACAATTCAAGAACAGAATCATAAGTAAGAGAGAAGTGTGAAAGAACCTGATTTGATCGATGAAGAATAATCGATACAAAGCTGTTTTTCAATCTTTGATTTTGAACATAGAGAGAATAGAAGAAAGAAACTGGCCAAGGAAGACCAGAGGGAGATAAGAGCTCCTCCTATTCTCCAGAGAGCTAAAAGGGCATTCTGTTTCAATAGGGCCACAGTCGCATATATATAAGGTTAGGAGGAGGAGCCTCTTCCTATGTCAGAAAAGTGATTTATTAAGCCACCCATTATAGTAAGGCGTATACACATAGAGATGTATAACAATACCCAGTGAGCAGTGCGTGGGCCTAATGGGTCCAATAAGTCCAATAATAACAATAATTACAATAATTTGGGTTTCAATAATTAGCTTTAATCATTTTTGACATTTAATTAATCTGGGTTCAAAATTAAATGCTATTTGATTTATGTAAGTTCACAAAATTTTCCAACAATCTCCCATTTAGATGATATAAACTAAATTCTTATGAAACAATTCCCCAGACTAATTCACAATATGTGACCATAATATTATGTCAAAATTGAGCCCGCACTCTTAATCAAATAGTCCGATATGGGATAACAAGCACTCAACAATACAAAAAATCATACACGAAGGAATACTGACATCATATATGTGAGATACTCATCTCCCGGTGACTCAATAAATGATGGTACATAAGCCAACGGGAATGCACAACAACATAATGGCATGCCGATAGATTACCAGGGGCAATTCCCAACAAATGGTCCTAGCATCCGCCTTAGATGCTATATGAGATCTAATAAATCTCATCACAATATGAGACGGGTTCAAAATATCTCCAATATTTGCCATATAAATATAAGTGTGCACAATAATATATGGCAATATAAGCATCCGTCCAAGATATTCTCTGAGATTCAACAAAATATCTCAGCATAACAAAATTGAGATTAGGTCTAATATGTCTCAATAATAATGTCATTATGCAAATTGCATAAACAATCAAGCTACGCAGACTTAAATGGCATTAACAGTAGTTTGAGGTCATGATGGATCTATAGAACAAGCTCCCACTAATCCAAAATGCCAAAGGGACCTCAATATATCCATGTGGGTTACAAAATCAACAATAAAACCTTTGGCAGCTAACATTTGGTTAGGGATTCAACAACAATATATTTTGTAGGAATATACTCGAGATTCTTCTCGAGTCTACCATGAATTGTCATATAATCACAAAAGAATGTAAATTAATATAAAACACAACATCTTCCACTAATTTAATATATCAAACAATATAAACATTCCCATTAGAGACCACAAGATTTTAATATACTCTAATGGTACAATAATCAATAGTGGATAAGCAATAGTTTGCGATAGAGTATTTAATGTAAGTCTGAAACCCACTATTATTCTCTCTAATAACAAAAGTATAAAATAGTGAGAGAATTACAAAAATGCAGAGTTAACAAAACTTTCAGCCACAAAGTTTTAAAAAATTAGCTCCACATACTCTGCCTATATAATCGAAGAGATCATAAGTGTTTTTGACACTTTAAAACAAATATCCCCTTTCTCTATCATGCAAACTCAAATAACAACAAATTATAAGAGCATAGCAAAATTAATATACTAGTCAAAGCATTTTTGACCTATGTACAGCCATTAATAAGGACATAATAAAATTCTAAAGTTTCCAACTCTCATTATAGCAATAGTTTCTACATAAATGGAAATAATATTATATTCTAAAAAACTCAAAGTATCCTTAAATATAGGTCTCAAACAATAGTGCAGTGACAGCCCAATAGGGAAAGAGAAAACCTTACATTAGAATATCATAATTTATTCATATAATAAAATTGGTTTTCTCACATTTAATCAATTGAGCAATTAATTGAATTAAAGATCTTGTATCATTGCAATCCTACCGAAGGGCCTCATATTACAATACACACACCTGTTCCGCTTGATAGAATCTTCTCTATCACATAATGATTACTTCAAATAATGTCACACCAAAGGGTATGTCCATTATCTACATAATTCAAGAATATTCACAATCCATAAATAATTTAATTCAACATAAATAAGCTTTACTATAGGTTGAAGTAAAATTCACAAAATATCGGATTGCTTCAAATGCCTAATTAATAAATGGAGCTCTCATGTAATTGCAATATTCTTTAGGGTTCCAAAATTTAACACGAGTAAACTCCAGTAAACAATAAAATCATGTTTCTAAAGCTAGTATCGAGAGGATACTGAAAACCTTAGGATACAATTTTTAAATCATTAAGAATTATTTCAATAAAGACTAATCGAATGATAAGTTCATTATTAACATAATTCTCAATGCAACATAAATAACAATATTTAAATTTTCACAAAGATTAAAGATAGCACAGCTAAAATAGGAGAATGACAAAAATTTTGATATATTAATAAATACTCACAATGTCAAAAAATAACTCATTGAATTTTCTCAAAGGAAAACACAAAATGTACACAATAAATAATAAATTGTGAGCAAAACTCCTCTTAAAATCATGATGGCACATGGCTATCAGCTTGTGGAACTAAACATAGAGAGATTTTTAAAATTTAAATTATTTCTCTCGTTTTATAATAACGAATCACATCACCAAAACAAGATTCGTTTATGGAAAGTGGGATTTTAATCAAAGGTAATAATACTTTAACTATCACGAATTTTGTGTTCAAACAATAAACACTCCCAAAAAATCAATATTTTTCAAAATCCACAACATGCTCCAATATTTAAACATGTATTTAATTTGGATTAAATCCAAATTTAAATTCTAATTTTTTCAAATCCATTCTGATTTATACAAGTCTACAAATATCTCATATTCTCCCACTTGGACTGAATAAATTAGATTATCAAAATTTTACATAAAAGAAGCCATTATTTCATATAAAATGGAAGTGTACGGCAAAATCATGTTCTAGAATTTTAGAGAATAATTCTCAGAACAATTTTACCCAATATTATTCACAAAATTAGCATTTATCATAATTGGTCCTGCAAAAGTGAGTTTACAATCATGAAAAATGCTCAACAACATTGCCAAAACATTATAGAAAGCAACTCTTAAAGTAACATTGCATAAAATCCGATATAATTATAAAATTTGCAATATTCCATAACCAATATAAATAATAGAGGTGCCCAAAATTTATTTCAATATTCAAAATACTTCAATTCTAAGAATGCATAAATTATAACATATTCAGATATATCATAATTATCCACAAAATTTTCCAGAGCAAAATTTGGGGAATATTATACGATTTTAATCAATTTAATTTCTAGAAAACTCAAAATAAGTTATTTGATGCCCAAATTTTCATTAATGCTCAAAATAATAGTTTAATATTTCTTAAACTGCAATTCTCATAGTAATATTGCACAATATTCAACAATAGTGTTATCTCATAATTTTAGTGTGTAATATAATAAATATAATAAGCTCAAAATTATTTCAATATGCAAAGCACATCGACTCTAAGAGTATACTTAACACAATATGTCTAATAATAGCACCAATGTGCACAAAAAATTTCAGGCCAAAATTTGAAGAGTACCATATAATTTTGAGTATTTTAAATTTGAAATAAATTCAAATAAATATTTTTAATGCTAAAAAATTTAAATAAAATTCACCAATAATTTTATTTTATTAAAAAACCTAAGCCTGTATATTTTGATGCAAAAATGGGCCATATAAGGCCCATCACACGCCTGCATACGCCTGACCCACGAGTGAGCTTCGCGAGCAGGAACTATTCATCGCCATCAACCTCTGACAGGTCACCAAACGGTTTGAACGACCCAAACTGCAGCGAAATGGGTCAAGCTTTACTCCTCCTTTGTTTCTCAACCATTTCGAGCGATTCTTGTCTCTATGGAACCGCAAGAATGAGAGGCTACAAAATCCATGTAACATTTTGAAGAACCGTGGCATATAACTCCTGGGCTAACTCGGAGAAGAACCGCGTGGGTTTCCGCGGTTTTTTAAGATTTTTCTTGAATCTCAACCAAAATGCATGTTCTATAGCTCTTTAGATTCGTTGTGATGAGTTCTACAAAACCCCTATAGAGCTCGAACGCAAATCAGCCTAGATAACTAAACTAGAATTTTGATCAAAGTTTTAAGGTTCTTCGGTTCTTCCTTCAATTTCTCTCTCAATACAACCCTAAATCACACAATAATCAGCTCAATAGATTCACAACAACATAAACAATAATAACCCTCAACAAATTTTGGAATCAAACGACCAGAATTGTAAATTCGAAATTGACCCCTTTGGAGTTCATGAAGGTTTAAACCCAAACACCCCAAACTCACACCAAAACACAATCAACAGCCATAATTAGATATTAAAATAGGCTCTGATACCACTTGAAAGAATTTTAACACCCTTAGATCAAGATTTGATCCTGATTATGGCATACAATTCAAAAATAGAATCATAAGCAAGAGAAAAGTGTGAGAGAACTTGATTTGATCGATGATTTGATCGATGAAGAATGATCGATTCAAAGCTGTTTTTCAATCTTTGATTCTGGATATAGAGAGAAAAAGAAGAGAGGAGCTGGCCAAGGAAGGATAGATGGAGAAAAGAGCTCCTCCTATTCCCCAAAGAGCCAAAAGGGCGTTCTATTTCCATGGAGCCACAGACACCTATATATAGGTTTAGGAGGAGTCGTCTCTTCATGTGTCAAAAAAGTGATATGTCAAGCAATCCTTTATAGCAAGGCCTATACACACAGATATATAACAATATCCACTAATGAACAGTGCGTAGGCCTAATGAGCCCAATAAACTCAATAACAACAATAATTACAATAATTTGGACTTCAACAATTAACTTTAGTCAATTTTGACATTCAATTAATCCGGGTTTAAAATTAAATGTTATTTGATTTATGTAAATTTACAAAATTTTCCAGCACTTTTCTCATTAGATCCCGATGACTTACATCATTTTCAATCATTGGAACCTTTTTCTCTTCCATCTACTGTCTTACACTAGCTGCCACTGCTTATGGTTATAATTTGAACTTCAAATACTCGTGCATTTTCAACAATAGTCTCATCTTTCTATACGCCTTTGAAGCTTTTGTTGTGAATTTACCACGAGGTATACTGTACATCTTGTCCCATCAGGTGCAAGGAGGCTACCATAAAGGATGTTCGTAAAGATATGGAGGAAATCATATGTGTCGTGGTGTTCAGCATCCAATCCATGCTCCATTTTTTTAGGAGTTGCCTTTTTCAAGCCAGTAGAGATAAGTCGACAGATTTCGGTTTCAGTGTGAAGGCTGGGAATGTTGTAGAGGCCATTCATTTCAGGCACTTGTTCTATTCTTTTTATTGAAATGTAATAGTAACTGCTAATTAGATCGTCATCTTAAAAATAAAAAATAATTTTGAATATGGAAATTATTATGATTTTGGGTAAACAAGGATCTGAAAATGTGGAGAATGAAAGGTGCCACCGTTTCCCTCTAGGGATGCTGACCTTACAGACGAGGTTGAATTTGTTCTACTGAATTTCACAGAAGTAAGCTTTGGGGTTCTATTGCAGCATCAGGTTCGTTGAATGTCTTTAACTCATACACATTCTCATCTTAGAAGATGAAAAGCACCACTGCACTTGCATGCCACAAATGTAAATTTAAATTATCAAAGCATCATTGCCATGCAGGTATTATGGTAAATCATGCTTAATATTTGGCGATCCTGAGCTGAGGCCTTCACGATCTTGTCATATTTAAAATATGACTGTTTCCTCACACTGATGGAGCAATTTTACTTTTTGAAGGATATTTCTGCTCAAATTATTAGGTGCGAAAGATGGAGAGTGTGGACATTGAGATGTACGCAGACACAGTCCTCCCATGTGTCTTAGAGCAGGTATGATAAAATACCTTTGTCCTCTCAAAATAAATACTTTATTCTTCTTATTGTGTGCTTCTTGATTATTTCTTAACTGTCTATATTGGCTTCAGCAGGTTGTCAAGTGTAAAGATGAGCTTGCTCAATTTTATCTGATGGAGTGCATACAGATTTTTCCGAGTACCACTTTCAGGCCTTGTGAAGCTGCTAGGTGCTTTGAGATTCTTACTCATTCGTTGGCATAATGACAATATAAGATGTGGCTCTTAATGGTGAAACAATGCTAGTTGCTTTTTAATTGGTTTTTGTTGCAATAAGCTTCAACAGAAAGTTTAGCTATTAAAATTTAAAAGTAACCTCTGGCATCTCTGGGAAGTATTTCAAATGAGAGGTAATATCATTTGATAAGATGCATGAAATCATCTTCATTTGATTTTTTTTTTTTTCCAAAATATATTTTTGTGAACATAATTTCTTTAAAATAATATTTAAGCATAAAAATGTTTCAATACAAGTTATAGACATAAAATGTAAGATAGCTCATAATGAGAATAAAATGTTTATTTAATTCATATGTTCATTAATATAGAATATAAAACAACCCATAGTCATCGACAGTGCAGAATTGATTTGATGTTTTATATAGTTACCAGTTATCACTGTTAGGTGCAACGTATAAGGCAATACGATTGGTGGAGCTTTGATGCAGGTCCACAGGTAAGCAACTCCTCTCCTCTTGAAGCATCAACTTAATTATTACTTCGTGTAACCCTTTGGCCTTACGATGAATTATTCACAATCACATGCAGAGGAGATGTTCATGGTCGTGCTGTGCATGTGTGGATCTTTTGCTGAGAACACGCGAGAATTGCTTCTCATGGAATGGCCAGGGTTGTGGGACAAGTCCCGATTGCTGCTCAAATATCTCCTGGGGGTTGATCGCTTACAATTGGTCGGTCAACAAAGAATATAACTTCATCTCATGTTACTCTTTATTTTGTTTCCATTTCCAGATTATAAATATCAAAGTAGAATTATTCAGATCAGAACGATAGCATATATGCACATTGCTTTGATGGAAAAAAAGAAAAAATCTATTTAAAAATGAGTTTATCTTTAAAATGAGCTAGTAGAGATAAGTTTACTCTTATATAGTTTTATTAAATTAAGGGAAGATATATACTCTAAGAGTAGCTTTATTAAATTAACCTTATGTAGTTTTTTAAACTAAGGGTAGATATACTCTAAAGATGTAACTCATTTTAGACGAGTATTTCCCTAGCTAATAAGTGTGGTGTGTATGATTGCATTGTCAGAAGGAAGCTCCACGAAGAGTTAGGAGTAACCCTTCCAAAGGATGTATTCAAATTTTTATGTGCTTTCCTCCAAGAAGAGTGGTAAGTAGACGATCAGAACACATTCTTATCTGGTGCATTAATTTCTGAATTTTCTCAAAGTAAGTTTTCTTTCAAGGTAAGGTAATTAAGGTTTTGGGGTCTTTGTCATTTTATCGCATGCTTGTGTTTTAGTTTCAAGGATTTCTTTTCTTCAACTAATGCACTCCTCTCCTTCTGTTATCCATTGAACTTGCTGATGTTAACTTAAAACATGGAATGCAGTGTCATAAATGGAGGAAAATAATAATAATAATAATAATAATAATAATAATGTGTATCTGGTTACAACTCTTGATCCAATACCTATGGAGGCCTTTACTGTTTAGGTGAGCATGTTATCTGATCTGAATCTCCACATTTTGCCTCACATTTTTCTCTTGTTCTCCAAAAACGTAAACCAGTAAGTTTATCATATATTGCTATTATCATTTTATTATGTCTTGTGGGAAAGATGGTACTTTGTCACCCCTTAGGAAGTTGATTTGTCGGGAGGTTTGCAATTGAGGAAGGAGGTGTGGCGGTCAAGGTTGAGGTCAAGGTTGGAGAGACATAAGTAGTTAGGACTAGGACTTAGAGGAAGCAAAAACCAGAACATGATTCACAGTCACACCATATGAAGTTCTCATATTATTTCTTGTATCTCATTGCTTCATTCAATTTTGACACCACAAAAGAATTTTGCAATACTCATTTATATATTTTTTTACGTGTCACTTCACTCGTGACATCTATCATGCCCATTCAAAAACTAGTTACTCAGATTCAATTCTTCTTTGCTATTTTCTTGTCCCCATTCCTATTCCTTCAATCAAAATTTGTCACATGTAAAATTATGGGTAGTTTTAAAAAAATTGGTTGTGAAAAAATATGATCAATGTCATAAATATACAAGTGTCAAATTTTGAGTGATGGGATAGAAAAAAAGGCAGAAATCTGGGACACAGAATTTCAAGTTTACTCTATCTGTTACCTCGAGTGATTGTAGACAAATGATTGTTCTCTCTTCTTCCGTATGCTAATCCAATGCCATGCCTGTTCTCCTTGTTTTTGCAAAGTATATGCATGATTTCAGTTATTATATGTGGCAGAAGCTTTTTACATTGGCAGCGGACACAAGTTTCTGCTGTTAAATATGTGTCTTTTGAAGAGTATAAAAGGTTACTGGCCAAACAAGATCCAGACTATGTTCTTACGGTCAGCTCTTTGAAATAATTGAAAAGAGGTATGCTATAATGTTAAGATATGCATGACGTTAAATCTGTTGTATCTGAGGCAAAATTTCTTTCATTCCATGATCACCCTTGAAAAAAAAAAATTCCTTATTCTGGTTTGGTTCCTTGCACTAGGTAGAACTCCACTCTCAATTTATATGGCCGCGCCGTTTTTTTTTTCCCCTTATAATAATGAAACTTTATTAGACAGAAAAGGAGTAAGTATAACTGAACTTGAGGGAGGATAAGAAATCTTCCAAAACGGAAAATAAGGAAACAACAGGGGACAAGAAAGAATGGAGAATGCACCTAAGGGAGCCAGTAAATTGAAATTCCCTTGCATCCCTACCCGAAAGCAAATCCAGGGGCAGAAAGTGCCCTTTACAACTGTGGACATTTTAATACTACCAAATACACCAAAGAACAGTCAAAACCATACATTGACACACAATTCTGACACCATTGTTTCTTCCAAACCCCTTCAAATGAAACAAGAGAACCTGATCCCAAAGTGAAGCACAAGCTCAAGGTTGATCCAGCACAGCAAACATCTCATTCAGTTTCCACCCAATAATGCACTAATAAATGGGCCATTGTTTTAAACTCAATCTGCTGAACAGTTTTCCTTTAAGCTGATCAGATTCCCTACAATCATATGGCCGTGTCATAAAACTCAACTTTTGTTTAAATCTTCGTATGTTTTATATACTCTGTGAAGGACAACTACATAATATTGAAATGAAAATCATTAGGCATTGATTATGTCCTTATTATGTTATGCCTTACATGTTGAAGGGACGAAGAGAATGCTGTTGCTCACAATTTGACTCTACAAAAGCAACTAAGTTGTTATGCACGCTTCGTGACGCTGCTAGGTGCTTTCCCCCAGCCGCAGGTGGGCAACATAGTGAAAAATATGAAAAAGGGGTGTTTTCTGATTGTCTCAAACTGATTAAGTTTGTAGAGGGCATACATACGAATTTTCTTTATTTGTTCTGAAAAGCATAAACAAATTGTAATATTTCTTCCCTTTTTTTTTTTTTATCATTCCGTGTTTTTTCCCCCACTCTGCGCTGCTCAGCTTTTCAACAGTTTTAATGGCTAATAAGTCCCTTCTTGAATTAGGCGATTAGGCATGCCGACTCTACCTCTAGAATTAGATCTCAACTTCAGCTTGAATTTGGTGACATGAAAAACTGCATATAATATAATTAATTACATTCGATCATAGTTCATTTATTTTTCATATATTTGCATCTGTTTGACTAGTTGTTTCCCCTACAAGAAAGATCAAGATCACTATTGGATGGCACCTGGTCCTCCATGTGATTTTCTTTTAGGATATATGGGGATCCTCATATAAGCGAAGAGTGAAAGCAATACAAAGGTTTTTATCGATCAATTATGTGCCTTTTTGTCTCTAATTTTCATAAAGTTGAAAACCTTCTCTATTACAGCCAACAACAGGCATCAAGACGATATTATCTCAGTTAATGGAGAGATTGTCAAACTATGCTGCCTCAACTACTGAAGTCATATGCTCCAGTCATCGTAAGTTAACTGGTTAAGCCTCCATATTTTGTCGATATCATTTCTGCCTCAGGTTTTGTGTGAATTTCTGCAAGTGGAAGCATCTACTGAGTTAAGCACTGCAATAAGCAGGGTAAGCTGGCTTTTCTTGAGGCTGCAACTTATAATGAATTTTTTTTTTTTCTCTCTATTCAATATTAAAACAAAACTAAACTGATTCTGGTTGTGGTATTTTGTGGCACAAGTTTCTAAAATAGAGCAATATACAGTGGTCAGTGTTGAAAAGTCTGCTTGCTCACGTCTCTTTTGGGTTGATAATCAAGATGGCACTGAGGATGGAGAGAGATATGCTGGTAAAAACTCAACTGGGTTTGTTTGTCATGGTTTGATTGATTTCATGCATTGATACTACTGCATTCTTGTTCTTCCTGGATTTGGTCAATGTATCATTGAAGTTCATGTAGTAACAATAATAATAATAATTAGTTATGCATATATGATTCAGCATACTTGATGCATGAGCTTGGCATTGCTTCTCTACATCTTTATTGTTTTTTTTTCTTTGGGGTGGTGTTACCGTTGAGGGTTGATTACGAGGTATTGCTTTTCCTTACGGATGTCTTGAGGATTGCAAATGCAGCTGAGGAAATGGCCTAGGTAGCAAATGGCAGCAGTGGTCCATTAACACTTGCTCTTGAGCCACTGAATCGTTCAATCACGTCAAGCTATGTAAGATATATCGTATACTACCTTTCATAGGAAGTGGCATTCCAGGCATCTTCAATATTTTGAGAAAGAAACCCATAGATCACTAGTGCTACAATCCTAGGCCTGATAGAATTGGTCATGACTAAGATACAATTTGAGTCTGCATGGACCCCTCCAGCTTCATATGCTCTCTTTTCTGGCACGTCGGCGGTACATCAAATTCCAAAAACAAAAGGTTGGGAAAGTGGGCAAGAAATATGATTCTATCAATGTTAAAATCCATTGTGCAGAAGTGCATGTCCAAGAAGGAAAATAGAAACGTGGTTGAGAAAAGGTGTGAGGCCAAGCTGAAAGAATATTGATACGTGGCAAGGGGAAGCAGTGGTCCCCTCAATCACCTTAAGCTGTGTAAGTTATTTGGTATACTGACTTTCATAGGAAATAACATTCCATGCATCTTGAGTATTTTGAGAAAGAAAAACTATAGATCATTAGTGGTACAATCCTAGTCCTGATAGAATTGATCACAATTAAGAGTAATCTGCAGGGGGGCATCCAGCTTCACATGCTCTCTTTTCCAGCCATTGGCGGTACATCAAATTCCAACAACAGAGGGTGGTGTAGCAGGCAGGAAATACGATTCAATCAATGTTAAAATCCACTGTGCAGAAGTGCATATCCAAGACGAAAAATGGCCAGTTTCTATGCCAAAAGCAAGCACGTAGCTAGTCGTGCATACTACTTACCACTTGCGCATTTAAATTGTTTTCTGTGATAAGGCCATTTAAAGCTTAAATGGCACTCGTGTTTTATTACACTCATTGCTCAGTAAGTTCAATGAACTGACACAACTGCCCCTCGTTTGTAATGTTTCCAGTTCACTTATCAAGGGTTTTTGATGCGCTCCATTTGTTTGAAACCTATCAAATTATATCATCTTGCAATACATTCCCAGCCATTCTGGAGCCTACCAACTCCCGACTGATGACTAAGTAATGCCCACGACCAATGCCAAGGAAACATCTACACATAAATTTAAATGGAACATCTCACTGGGCACAAAATGGCATTTCATCCTTCAATAATAGACAACATACTAGCTGGTAAGCGTTAAATTTAAATGACCGATTTAAATTGGCCAAAACCATAAATAAAATTCATAGATGAAATCACAAAGTACAGACCAGGAAATATAACCACATTCACATATGCAAGCAGTATTTCTCGTAAGCTGCTAATAGATAACAAAAGGAAATAGACCGTTACTAGGCATATGTAATTAAGCTAATTGTAGTTACAGAGTATGAAATAAGGCAAGGCTTGGCGGGCCACACGTAATCTTGTGATTGTAGTAAGGCCCTAAACATGTCAGTCCAAACTATACACAGCTTCCTGCTCCCTACAGAGAGAATAGGGAAGAAAATAAGACAAACTGATATAGAGGCGGCAATAAAGGTTGGCCGGACAGTCACTGCCTCCTATTGACTTCTGATAATCAATCACAAAATTGAGCAGGCCTTCTGTGACTTCCTCTTCTTCTTCTTTTGCTTTGGTGGTTGAAGAACCACTTTGATGGCAGCATCAAAGACAGCTTTCACATTCTGTCATAGAGCACACGTGAAAGCCCCCGTTATATCACAGCCAAAAAGATTGTAGTATAAATGTCAAGAATGTGAGAGAAACTGCACCTGTTGCGTTTTTGAACTACACTCGATGTAAGCAGGAGCACCAATAAGCTTTCTCAATTCTTCTCCCTTCAGCCAAAATAGAAACATATATCAATGTGGAAATCAACATGATTTCAGAATTGGAACTCCTAGGCTACCCACTACCAAAAGATACAGGAGAAGAAGAGAAAAATTATGCTATTCTTACTTGTGCTGTAGTAATTGGTACTGCACCAGGATGGTCCATAAAAAATTGCTTATCATCCCGAAGATCTGCATACAAAATTATGCATTTACAGTTGGTAGAACATTCAACTTTGGTGATGGGCAGGATTCACCACAGAAATGAATTTAATTGTGTGTTAACATCCTATTAAGAAAGAGAAATTGCTACTTTTGTCATGCATCGTGAAAAAGATACAAATCCTATGAACTCTGTCCTGTCATCTGTTTTCTCCCCACAAAAGCAACTCAAACTAGAATTTCCACGACTTCACTACACTGATGCTACTCCAATTTATTATTTCCTCATTTCTCTATAAGCATTTATAACATGTGGCTTTCAGTATAGATTTCAGCAATACTTCTGTAAGTATTATACATCAGGGAACTAATAATGCCATAGCACAATCAAATAACAATAAAATTATGAAATGAGAAAGCCAATGACTGAAAGACACTGGTCAAACCATTTCATACTAACAGAACTTAAGAAGCAAATGTCCTCGAAGACAAGCAAATGCCAAGAATTAGAATACATATATGATAAGGAGATAAACTGATGTGAACTTTCAAATTAAATAAATCCTTTAGGGCCTTAAAATACCCAAGCTAAGCACGTAACTAACTAAGATGATCATCTGGATTGGTTAACTAATAACAAGATGCCAATCCATTCAGAGGGAAGGGAAAAAGGCTTACCTAACTTTGTTCCAACAAGAATTATTGGAACACCAGGGGCATAATGCCTTAGTTCAGGGATCCACTGAAACGAAAAGCAAAAACAAAACAATAACTCCGTCAGTTATATATGAAGTGCAGAAATCAAAATCAATTGAAATGATCACCCTCCAACTCAGCTCTTCATATACCAGGGACACACCTTCTTAGCAATATTTTCATAGCTGGCTTTGCTTATAAGAGAAAAGGCAAGTATAAAGACATCTGCTCCTCGATAGCTCAGGGGTCTTAGTCTATTATAATCCTCCTGACCTGTCAATCAAACAGAAAGTTAATGCCAGCAGAAAACAAACAATATGCTGATACCCAATTCTACATAATTGAATTAAAAGGTTGCATTGTTTACCAGCAGTATCCCATAACCCCAAGTTTACGGTGCTTCCATCCACAACAACATTAGCACTGAAATTGTCAAAGACGGTGGGCACGTAATCCTGTCAATAATGATGACAAACATACAGTTAGAAAGGTGAACCGGTAAAGCCATAATTCGTTGAAGAACAAAATCACAATCAGTTGGAACGGTAACAAATAAATAAAAAAAGTACCATCCTATTGTATCTTGACAATTTAAAAAAATTACTATTTATTGATCACAATTTTAGAAGGAAGAGCTTTGCATTGGACAACTTGCACGTCCTAATAAGGTAATAACTGCTACTAATCGAATTACAAGGAATTTCTGAAGCTCAAAGTCAAAGAAGAAGAGATTAAGCGCTAAAAAGAGTGCCATCAAGGATAGAATCAGAGAACTGCTTGTTAATCAGTAAGTATAGTGACAATTAATGATATTCATTTCAAAACACAGGAATAGTAACAATAGTAATGATAATGATAAAGTGAATCTCCAAAATTGGTAAGTTCGAGGGCAAGTCAAACACCACTTAGATAATTCATTCCAACTGCAAAAATTCTTAAGTTAGAGCAAAGAGGAATAAAAAATAGAGAGGTAGCTGGGCTGAAGTGAAGGAGCTACTACATTGATAGATTATAGAGAGAGAGAGAGAGAGAGAGGGGGGGAGAACAAACCGTGGGGAAAGTGTTGCTGGTGTAGGAAATGAGCAAGCAGGTTTTGCCGACAGCACCGTCACCGACTGTGACGCACTTTATGAACCTGGAAGCGCTCATTCTCAGATCACAGCTCTGTCGCTCTACCAAACAATGTCCTCTTCCCTGTCCCTTCCCTAACTCAGATCTACCCAACCCAATTCAAATATCAAAAGACAATTTGAAGAAAAGAAAGAAATGAAATAAAGAGGGGGCCAAAAGAAAAAGAAAAGGAAAAGGTTATTTGAGACACTTGGCTGACCCTGACTGACCCCAGAGGCCCAGACTAGAAGACAACTCTTTGCCAGCTATAAATATAAATTCATCTGACCATAAGGTCCTCCAGTGCCCCCCCCCCCCCTCTCCTTCATCGCCCACGCTGCGCTAGTAATAATTACTCATTCCTCTTAATTTAATTTAAAATTTAATCTATTTTTTCAATCTTTTTGTCCTTTTTATTTCCTACGTTGTTTGTTTCTTTTGTTATTTTTTAATTGTTTAAAGTAAAATATCAAATCAACAACGGCACAAAACATAACGTTACTTTGGACAGACGAATGATTGTCCGCATCTTACGTGGTTGATTGAGAATCTATATTTAAAATTGTTTTTTTTATTTGGACACAGCGCAGTTCATCTTACAAAGAATAATATTTTTTCCGGTAATAATTGTCTTATTTTCATCGTAAAACTATTGCAGAAAAGTGATAAATAAAACTTTTATGCAAGACAGCGAGGGCAATTTCTTTTTATAAAATTTGATGGATTTGGTTGTGTTCAGTTGACATTCCAAAGGAACTAATGCTTTGTTTGGATATAAAGAAAAAATGAAAAGAAAGAAAATAAAAAAAAAGAAAATGAAAAAAATATATTTTTTTATTATTTAGATCAAGAAAAAAGAGGAAAAAAATGAGAAGAAAGAAAATAAAAAATATATAAAATGACAGATATATTTTTATTATATAATAAAACATAAATATATTATTTTTATTGAAATTTTAAATAGTTTTTATAATTTCATTAACTCAAATTGTTTCATTTTTTATTATATTATATAACAGTTTTATATATGGATGTTAAATATAATTTTTTATTCTTGTTATTAAATTTGTGCTATACTGCATGGAAAAGAAAAGTGTATTGTACAAATTGAGAATAATTTTTTTGTTGTATGGGGGTATAAATATCATTTAATTTCACTTTCATCTATGTACAGTATTTTCTAGGCACTTGAAAGAATAAAAGTTTTTATAAGGATCCCACATCACTTTTTTATTTTTTCTCTATTTTCTTTGCCAAACCAAACAATAGAAAAGTCCCTCTCCACTCCATTTTCTCACTTTTAGTTTTCTTTCCTCTCTTTTTTCTCTTGAACCAAACATAATGTAAAGACATAAAGAAGGAAAAGAAGAGGAAATGCAAAGAGAACCAGTTTCTATTAACAATTCAAATGTTTAGCCTCGATAAAATATTTTCAAGTGCCTAGATCTGAAGATGCAGCTGGCTAAGTAAACGCGCGAGCCCAGTAAATTTGGAAGTTGGAAGCAAAATAAAAACATCAAATAAGACAATTATAGTCCAAATATGGAAATGGAATATAATGATGTAAGAGACAGTTGTAATAATTTATATACAGAAATTATTTAATTTACTTATTTGATATTCTTATTTTATGTTTAAAAAACATTTCTATATATGTGAACTATATTTAACAAATCAGATATGTGAAATGTGGGTAATTAGTAATTTCACGCAGGAGTTTTTTCCCATTTTTGTAAAAGCAGGATATGGCTGATTTGTTTGTTGAATTATTTGCACAATTTTCTTTGCAAGATTAAGATAACATGCTGCTGAGAGCTGATTGCGTACCAAACCCAATCCAAACTAGTGTACATTCATGAGATGTTTGTTGGTGCAGAGATATGAGGTTGTTGAAGAAACATGGGCAATGCGAAGGTACAAGCTCCATGTGCTGTTGACAACTCCTAGCTCCCTCTTCAACAACCCCTTCTAGTTTGTTAAGGGTGAGTTGAAGAAGCAACTTGTAACGTAGGTTACAGAAGTTAACATTTTGTCTTCTTCCTTTTGAGAAAAAAATAAATAAATAACCACAATTTTTTCCTCCTCGTGCTCTAACAAAAACCATTATAGAAAAGAAGGGACCGGCATCTCAGTTCTAAATCCTAAATCCTAAGTGCATATACATATAGGTCAGCATTTGGTTTTTCATTTATTTATCCAACCCAGTAATGTATGGAGTATGGACATTGGGGGCAGACCTTATCTTATCGGAATTAATTATCATTATGCGTTGCAGGCTCACAGCATGAAGCTCCGTGCATTGCACTATTGCGATGCACTTGGGCCATAATGGAATTGCGTCATTGAGTAAGTCACTCAATAGTCAATAAGGTGGGCTGCTTCGCAATTGCCATACATTTTCATTCACTTATGTTACGTTTAAATATCTCCCTTTATTATATATATATATATATATATGAAACTGAAGCGAAAGCTACTCTTTCAAAACAGCAGTGCTCGTGAACTCCAATTCCAGTCAGCCAGCAAACAAATCCAAACTCTTATCCCCCTTCATTCTCTAGTATGCTTGTGCTGGTGCAGCCCGTCTAAGGTCTAAGACCTGCTCTACCCTTTTTCGGCCTATAACCAGCTCTTCTAAGTCCACCAAGAATTTGGACGAGACTGGGCCAGCTCATATTGTGATTGGGTTAATAATTTATTCTCAATTTATTTATCGGAATCATTTTGCGGGTCCAACTATTTTAAGGGCTCGTTTAGTTAAATTTTTTAAAAAAGTGAAAATTATTTTATATTTAGATATAAAATTAATTTATATTTAAAAATACAGTGATAATAGATGTATTCATTTTTTATAAGATATTGTATCAACTCACACTCCATCTACCATTGAATGGAATGTGAATCTCATTCAATTCATATCCTATTCAAAGATGGATGAGATGTAAATCAGTACAGTATCTTATGAGAAATGAGTATACCAAATATCTCTCTTGACAATAATATTAAAAAAAATTACAAGATGAAAATTGTAACTTCTTAAAAACAAAAATTTTATATATTTTTTAGTGATTTCATTTTTACGAAATTTTTTTTCTAAATATATTAAAAAAAAACACAAAAAATACTTTTTTATTAACTTTTTTTTTAATCAAAATATTGCCACCCAACAAGCACTAAGCCTTGCACATTTATCACGGGAATTTATTGTAGTCCTTTTTATTATGGTGTTGAGTAATAACAGCAGTCTACTGGAAGACTAAACACAGTCACCTCCTTTTTCTTCTCCTAATGTAGGGTTTGAAGTCATAAGATCGATTTTATGTCACGTTTCAATTGTATATTACTTTTATCTACTTCCACGTTAGTCGCAAAAATATCTGCACAGTCTACAATAAAATATAATCACAAAATAGAAAAATGAGTAAAATTTTAAATTGCTCTAACTTCAAATTAATTCTTAAAAAAGTTAAAAATATTAATTTGATTCTCAAAAAATTTGTGATATTAATTTAATTTTTAGAAAATTAAAATTTATTTTAAATTAGTCTATATTCTTTTTAATATTCTAGATTAATTTAAAATAAATTTAAATTTTTTAATTAATAAATTAACATGTCATAATTTTTTGATGACCAATACGAGATTTTTTACTCTCAAAATATTTTAACAATCTTTCAGCAGGTACCTTATCCTTGTCCGCCTACGCTTCAGGCCACGTCTAAATTGTTGACTTGCAGCTCTTTTTTGAGTTAATTGTTCACTGTCCTTTCACAGTCAATTCCAACTGTAGCTAAAACAGTATTGTTCCTCCCTCGTTGCCGCGCATATGATCACATTTTTTGCTAGAGCTGATAACTAATCATTCAGAACAAATAGTGCTTGTAATATAGCGCTGAATTTAATCAGTAGCCAAAAATTGAATCGCTGCAAGTTATTTTCTTTTCCAATACAAGTAAATCATTATAACATAAGGAGGAAAATACACATAGCTTATGGTAATGATGCCCTAACTAATACATAAACACCGAAAGGCTACACTTAATTTATGTGCACCCCATTCAAAAAAACCATAGCGGTACACAAATTCAGCAAACGAAACACTTCCTCACCACAGTAAAGAAAAAGAGAAGTTAAAACCAGATGAAAACAAAAGACATTCATCGGTCACTCCAGTCGACAATTTACCCTCGCCGATCTTTTTATTTGCCTATCTATATATAAAACATAAAATATAAAATATTAGACCACTATAATAGTAAGTAACGTAACGTGGCCCAACCAAGCATATACATACGATAATGGGAACAACCTCATCGGAGGCGTAGAAGCCGCCGGAGATTGTTGGTTGCTCCGGCATCGACACCGGCGGCTTCCGCGTTGCAACTGAGTTTCGACCGCAGGGAAAACTTCGGCAACGGCAAGCTGCTCGGCGGTGGAGACACAACCACCAACCCTGAAGAAGAAAACAAGATGTCCATGTTCTCCACCGAAACCGTGCCAACAAGTCCCTTCCCTCCCAACACCTTTGACGTTAAAACAACAGGAAGATGCTTCGGAAGGTCCTTTGGATCGGGTCCCCAGCGATGATCATCAGAAGCCACGACCAGATACTCCGAGATGGATTGTGTTGCTGATCTCTTCTTTGTTGCCTCCTCTCGCTTCGTTGGTTTCGATTTCTTTGGGGTTAGAGACGTGTCTCTGGTTCTGTCCTTTCGAGAGATCATGCTGTGGCTGTTGCTAAGGCTTCGAGAAAGCAGAGGCTGATGGTGATGAATTGAGGAAACATTTGGCAGAGGAAGGAGCGGTGGTTGTTGGTGGTTTTGACGATGTTGTTGGTGAGTGAAGAGTGGGTAAGACAGAGACATGGCACGTGAAGGAGGATTCAAGAGACCTGCAGAAGCATATGCGGCAAGAGAACTCTCAGAGGGGTTAGAAATGAAATTATTACCTCGTGCGTTTCTCTTGTTGTTGGGGGTTTTGATTCTGATCTGCTTGTTGTTGTTGTTGGGAGCAAGAGCAACTGATTGTTCCGCTGTGTGAGGTGTCATAACAGCTTCCATTAATTGAAGATATAGAACAGAAAGTTTATTGAGAGTGAGATTGACTTTGGCTCAAACGCTAAATAACAAAGAAAAACTGTATGTGGAGTGCAGAACAGGCGATGATCTTCTACAAAATAAACGGATCAGTAGCCTGTGAAATTCTACAGGGCAATGATGGGAATTAGTTTCACAAATATTGCAGGAAAACTAAGATGCTTCGCTAATTGCTGTTGAAGATTGAAAAGAAGACTTGACCAGTATTATAGACTAGATTGCAAAGAAAAAGATACAATAAAACTTGTGATCTTATGAAATCAGATCAGCAGAAGAACCCTCTATCTATATGTTATGTGGTATCATAAAACATAATAACATGAAGTTTTTGATCAGAAGGGACCCTGCTTTTTAAAAGATATGGGTCTTCCTCTTTATTTTTTAAGCATGCGACTACCCATGCTCGTACACCTTTTTATAACAATGCAAGATCAATGCGCTCAACGGCTATGTGTTTTTCCATTTTTTATTTAATAAATGATTATAATTGAGGTTTATTATTCGTACATATCAAAATCTTTAACACTTCAATATTCTCTCTCAATTTTTTCTCTTTCCATTAATCATTTTACTCTTTTTACTTTCTTTTACAATTTTTTTTCTCTTTTTTATCTCTAGATATTCAAAATATCTACTTACCTCAATGATATAAAAAATATTTCTCCAATTTAAGAGATGTATACGGTCAGTACCTTTATGCTTGCAAGTCAATCGATATTTTTCAATAATAAATAGTGACAAATATTTCAGTATATAGCTTATTAAATTAAAATATAAAAAATTTGATTTAATATTTATATTTTAAAAATTTTAATTTTGATATATTATTAATATAACAATATTTTTTTATACATTCAATTATATATATATTATCATATTAATTAATATATTTGACTTTTACACTCATGGTCTCAAAAGTAATAGATATAGTAACATAAGTTTTAGACCTTTTAAAATAAATATGTTTATAAAATAAAAAAGTGAGATATTAACGACTTTTAAATTAGAAATTTTTATTATATATGAATCTCAATAAATGATCTTGAGATAATTAATTCTTTTATTTTTCATTTTATAAGTATATTCACTTTAAAAATTTTAAATCCAATAATATATAATTAAATAACGATATAAAAATCTCTTATATAAATAATATATCAAAATAATCTCATACGTCAAACATGTAACTAAACACTATTTACTGACTAATAAAACGTATATGTAGTCAGCTGCACAAATTGTATTTGCAGTCCTTTAAAAATATAAATTGTTAGGTGCTTAGGTAGAATTTTATTCTACTTAACCATAGAGATAGAGTAATATTTTAACTTCAATTGCTAGTAGAATTTATTATTAATTTATACTTTTATCAAAATATCACTTTATTATTTATTACTTATTAGAGCATAATCCATCTGATAGTGTGTAAACCTCTGATAATTCCTCCTTTTAAAAGGCAATGATGAAATTACCTATAGTTTAATGTGATGTTCGCAAATATTTAATTTATAATGTCACGATTACTCCTAAATTACCGACAACCGCAGCGGTCGGCTACAATACATCTTTCTTTTTCGGCACACTGCTACCATACGTCTGAGTCTAATACCATGGGTGAATACTGTAGGGCGGCAACCGCCAAAGCGTTGAGGACCGTTAGATTTTGTCATTGTAAACAGCCGTTGAGGAGAAAGTGGCCGTAGATAAAACTTCATCGGGTTCCTCAAAATTGGTCTGAGTCAGACAAGGTAAAGGAATCCTCGCCATACACGTCTTCAATGTGGTTGGTCCCAGGCTTTTGATATTTTTTATTGCCCCGTGACCTCATGTGCCGGGAATGACCTTCGGCTTCACAATTTTTACTTTATTTTATTTTATTTTTTAATGAACATGTGGTGTTATTTTAATTTTAGGCATAAGAGTAGTCTCCAATCAGACATCAGGTTGATCTGCCAACTAAATCATATCTTTACAATTTTGGCTTCATCATTGTAGTATTTGAGTAGTTGTAATATTTTAATAAGTACCATGTTCATTAAATATTAATCATAGAATAAATATCTAAACATTTGTTCAATATAATCATTATTTAATACAATATTTTAAAAATCACCCTAAATGCAAGTAAATGTGAAAAATATGAGTATAAAAATAATCCCTTTTATAGGCAATAATGATCACCTTTTGTTGGGATGCATTGAAATGGATTGAATTGATGGAGTGATTCTACTATTCCACAAACACACACTACCTTCTTTGTGCCTTTTTTTTTTCAATTTACAATGATATTCTGCAATTTTCATACCTATACATTTATTAATTAATAGAGAAAATTACACCTATCTCCTCCAAATTTTAAAAAAATTATAACTAATCACATTCTTCTCTTTAAATTGTATTTACGGCCTCCAAATTTGAAAAAATTATATTTCACCCCAAACTCATGTAGTACTTAACAATGTTAAAGGAATATTTGAATAGAATATTATACTTAACCAAAATAAAGTGTTAAACTTCAAAATGGTACAGTCTACGTATTTCATATCAAAACTCGAAACCCCAAGTTTTGAGTTCAACGTGTCACTTAACATACCCATAGCTAATAGTGGGTACCAATATCCAACTCATGTGGTCTGGTGAAACTTTTTTAACGGTATTAAGTGTGTTGAATATGGAACTCAAAACTTGAAAATTTGAGGATAAGGAATAAATGAAATTCACTCTACTAAACTCGGAATTTGGAAACTTGAGAAAAGAAAGAAATGACTCTATCAAGTTGGAACTTGAAATACTGAACTCAAAACCCTAACCTTAAACGTGTTAAGTAACACGTCATTGAACTTGAACTTTGAGTTTCAAGTTCCAACGTAAACACCATAGAATACACTTTTTTAAACTTTAACACTTTACTATGATTACATAGAATATTATGTTCAAACATTCCTTTGACACTATTAAATGTTGTATAAGTTTGGGATGTGATGTAATTTCTTCAAACTTGGAGGGGATAGGTGCAATTTACTCTAATTAATATTTAATTATTAAATGATTGTGAATTTTAAACTATATACATGTTGACAGTATCATTTAGTTTACAACTAAACACATTTATTAAGTTGTGCTTTCTTTTGGGGTGTTGGCCCTCAATTGTAACAAAATAAAAAGATTTTTATAAGTGCTACACATTTTTTGTATCTCTTTATGTAAATAAAATAGTAATTTAATTTTTATATGTAAAATTGATTTTAATTTTATCCTATTTATTGTAATAATATATTAGCATAAAATTATTTAGAAATATGAAAATTCAATTAAAAATAATGATCATAGATGAAGATGAAGAGTATATTTATAAAAAATTATTGCACATAATTATATATTCTCAATAACTCTTAGAGAAATATCCTACACTTGAATAATTTTTAAATTATCGATATTTATAAAAATTATTAAATTTTGATTAATCTAACTTAAATTTGGGGCAGCTCTTTATGAAATGCCACCATTTTTAAGTTTATGCTTGTTATGCATAATCGTATGGACGCGGATTTCATAATCAAAACATCTGTAAATATAGCATAATTATAAATAGTTATATATGAACCATTGAATAAAAAATTTCACTTCAAACAATTATTTTCAATTTCATAAAATCCGGTTCATGAATCCACTACCAGTGATTAAATTTTCTAAATATATGTAATAAAATCTTTCCAATAGTGTAAAACCAAAAGTTTCACTATCCTTAACAAGTAAATCAATGCCAATATTTAATTAGTTTAAGTGGTTCGATAGTTATTTGTTTTAAGTAAAATATCATATTTGAATATTGTAAATAGAAAAATATTAATGTTTGGAAAGTTTAATCCTCGTAATAGGTTGACTTAACTTAAATCAGATTAGTAGGAGTGTAGTGAATTTTCAAATACTAATGGTTCATAAAAAAAAAAGACAAGTAAATCAATTGTTAGTAAGTCATGGCTTGGGATTGAATCTGAGTTTTTTGTTAATGAATAATTTACAAGTCTTTTTAAGTTTTAATTAAATTTGGGAATCTATCTTCCATTTGTTTTGTTTGTTTTTGCTGCTTACCAAAAAACAATTTGTGAATCTATCTTAATCATGAACTGTGCTAAATATCTTTTAACTTTAAGTTCGTAGTTATAAGAGGAAACCTTCAATCCCTTGTCTATCGTGGAATTCCCGGTGAGGTCGGTTCCTTGACTTACGGCATCACTATCAGGCACTTTGAGTTGAAGCCAAGGCATATATGGCATAAATTGAACTACTGGAATAGTGACATGCAATAAACGACATTTTGCTGCAGGGCTAAAATGCCTGCAAATTAAAAGGATGAAGGAAATGTGTAAATAAACATTACATCTGATTATCTTTCTTTTCTCTAACTTTGAAAACAAATATGTTTTTAGGAACAAAAGATATATTCAAGCCCCTCTCTCTCTTTCTCTAAGGGTTAATTCTTTTGAACTACTATTAATTATTTAATATTTCTATTAAATGAAAAAAAGAGAGTAACACCTAAAAAAAATGAAAAAAGAGAAAGTGGAGATGGAATGTTAATACAATATATTAAATAAATTATATTTTAAAATAAAGACATTTTTTTGGGGTCCCTAAAGACGGGGCCTCTAGCCCTTCGAGTCAAGCGTGATTACATACCCTTCTCAGGTGCAATTTTTAATGAGGCGCAGGTCACAACTTTAGCTAGTGCCTCATCTATAGGGACGGTTTAAATTAAAAAAAATTAAAGAATAAAAAATAGGCTTACTTATCATTTGGATCAACAGAAAATAAGAGAAAGGAAGTTAGGAGAAGAGAAAATAGAAAGATTTCGGATTTTCACCCTGTTTGGATGAGCAATGAAAATAAGGGAGAAGCAAAAAAATTTCTGTGAGTCGCACTGCAACAATTTCTCCTTGTCCATGTGCATAAAAGGGAGCTATAATGCTTTTACATATTGTTTGCCAAATTTAAGCTCGTTTTCTATTGTCTTTGGCAACTGTTATGTTCATTTCTTTTTTTGTTTACCCTCTATTACTTGATTTTCAAAAATATATAATAGGGATGATAACATAGGTTTTAATTACTGTTAAAAACATTTATTTTATTTAAAAAAAATTATACTTTACCTCTTAAATTATAGATTATATATATTTTAATCTCTATATTTTTAAAATATGTAAATTGACCCGCCTAAACTTTTTTGAATGCGTATTTTAGCCAAAATAAGTATATCAGACCCCTTTAAACTTTGGGTTATGTGCAAATCGACTTTGTGGACTTTTCTAAATATGTAACATGATATCCTAAATCTTCTTGAATGTGTATTATTTTTTTCATAATTAATAGAAAAATTAATAAAAGAGTCAATTTACATATTCAAAAAAGTTTGAGGGATCGATTTATAGGAGTTAAAATGCATATAATTTATAATTTGGAAGTAAAATGTTTTTTTTCTATTTTTTATTTATATATTTATTTCAATTTATAAAAAGTGTGTTAAAAGTATAAAATAAAAATTAAAAAATAATTTTATTCTATTTAATTACAATAAGGCTATAGAAGTCATTACATAAAATTATATATATATTTTTTTCACCAGTAGTGAAACATGAGAAAGAATGAGGAGGATTTGATCCATCCCCAATACTTCACCCCTTGGGAGTGAGGCATAGACAATCGAAGTGTATTGCTTTTATTTCCACGATAGTGACATTAGACGCCAGTATCATCTTCAACGAGTGATTTGCAGGGAGATCTTGCCACCACATCAGTTATAATTCCAAGCTTTTATTATAGTCATACAAGTGCAAGGCAATGTGATTTGAGGCAGCGCAATTTGCCTTGGATTAATTTAGGAATACCGAAAAGGTCTTGAAATTGGGTCAAGTACAAGCACAGACGAACACCGAACGAAATTGGGTCAACTCATAAAACCTTTTCAAGCCCGAAAGGTCTGAAAAAAGCCTGGTTGGGCCTTTACAACAACATAACATTCGCGCCCAGACCTAAAGCCCAGTAAAGTGAGTGAGCCACTTGATTTCCTTTTTAATTATTTTTTCAAAACATATGAAAAAGTGATTATTAGCATTTAAATCTCTAGACGGCAATTTCCCTCACTTTTTCTTCCCTCTGCCTTGTGTATCTTAAATTTTCAAACTCAGAACACACAACAATTCACCGAAGAGAAGAGAGAAAATCTACAATCACAATGGACTTCAACAGTCCACCGCCATGCCCTAACACCGTCACTGTTCGCCGGAACCCTCATCGGAAAGCTCGCGACACACCCAAATACACTCCACAAAGCTTCAACCTGCGTGAAATCCCGCCATTTCCCAACGACGACGTTTTGTCTGCAGCACAGACACCGGAGGTTCCCTCAACGTCTCTCCAGAAGCCAGAGAACGAGAACCTTAAAGTTTTTCTCAGAATCCGACCCCTCCCAATCCGATCGCCGAATCAGGCTCCGCGCATGAGAGCTAAGAGCCTGTGGCCTCAGAACCCAGCAAAAAAGAACAACGTTGCAGCAGGAGGGACTAAAACTTCGAAGAAGAAGAGCTCCGGTGCGTGCATATTGGTGAATGATTCACAGTCAGTGACGTTATCACCTCCTTTGGAATTGCAGGAATCAAAGCGAATCAAATCGGAGACTTATGGAGGTTTCTCTCATGTATTCTCTTCCGGTTCTTCTCAGGTAACAAATGATATTCCCCCTCTCTCTTTTGTTTTTTTTTTTTTTAATATATAATGGTTTTAATATTGTTTTCCTAGCTCATAATGTGATGTGTGTGAAATTTTTACGTTGGAATTTGAATTTCAGTTTGAAGTGTATGAAAGAATGGTGAAACCCATGGTGGAGGAGTTTCTTAACGGTAGAAGTGGAATGCTGGCTGCGCTGGGACCTAGTGGGTCAGGGAAGACTCACACCGTGTTTGGGAGCGCAAGGGATCCCGGAATGGTACCTCTTTCCCTCCGCCATATTTTCAAGGAGACTGAGTCAGAGGCCAAACAACCATCTAGGTATTTTTGTTCTTGTGCATTCCAAATCATAAATTAGTTACACAAGTGTCCATTGTTTGGTTAGTATGCAATATATTTGGGTATTTTATGATAACCAAACATAACACCTCGACTGTTTAGGAATTTAATTTCGCTTAATGGGTGAGATATGCCACTGTACATATCCAGATAGCACTTGAAAAGTACCATACGTAGAGAAAATATAACTAAGCCTAATAAGTGATTTCATTATTGGTTCAATTATTCTTGTAACACAAGCACGGAAGCACAGTGACAACCTTTAGAAAGTTATTGGAAACTGTTCTTGGACTTTTATATTGTTCAATTGAAAACAATGTCAATGTTGTCTTGTTGCGAAACTCGCAGATCCTTTTACTTATCAATATTTGAGATATATACTGAACGGGGTAAAACAGAGAAGTTGTTTGATTTATTACCCGATGGTGGTGAACTGAGCATGCAGCAATCGACCATAAAAGGACTGCAAGAGGTTTAGAGCTACATCTGTTTAATGTGACATCATTTTATTTCTTGAGATGGGTATAATGTGGTTGGCAATCATCATTTTTACATATATTGCATTTGTATGGGCAGGTTCTCATCTCTAATGCTGAACAGGCAGAATCGTTAATAGCACAAGCAGCTGTAAAACGTGCAACTGCAATGACAAAAACAAACAGTCAGTCAAGGTAAAATGTAAAACAAGAACTTATGAATGTTTTCTCCCTTAGCTCAAAAAAGAAAGCATTTGTTGTTGGCTAGGTAGTTCTCTTCATGGAAAGCTTAAAATACTTTAATTTTAGGGAACTGTGGGTTCTTTATTTTGAGGATGTCTTTAGTAATGAGCTGAGTAGGAGACTAGGCGGCCTGTGTGATGGTGGATATACTTCTGAAAATTTTTAACAAATGCTTTAGCAAGCAATTTAATGTCCTGTTCTAGGATGCTATGTTGTGGTTGTTTGGGCGGGTCATCCAAAAGTGGAAGGAAAAGAAAAGAGGAAAAAGAAGACAAAGATTAACCTTGAAGTGCAGCTCAGGATTTATTTTAAAATAAATCTACAGGCAGTAGTTGCTAGTCCAATCAAATTTTTGTAGGGGTCATTACTCATTTTCTTCTAATGGAAATCATGATTTGTATTAACTCTCTCTAAAATTATAGTACCGACCATTTTATGATTAACGTTTGATTTATTTTTCTTTGTACTTGTAGCCGATCACAGTGCATCATCAACATTCGTGACGTACGCCAAATATGTGAGAGAGTGGTTAATCCTAAGTCAGAGAGTGCTGTCTTGACTATCATTGACCTTGCTGGAGCAGAAAGAGAAAAGAGAACCGGGAATCAGGTTCATTCCTTTTTTTTTATCACCAACTGTTATGGGCAAAGAGGGTTAATTTTGAGCATCGTGCTGCTGAACATTAGATAAGAATCTGAACGGTATCTCTCAGATTAAATGTCATATCACTTAACTTCTTTGTTGTCTCTTGTAAAACAGATATACTTATCTCTTTTTGCCAAAAAGCTTAGACAAATATGTGGTGGGCCTGCATGTCTCTTTTTGAGAATTATATACATGTACCGATAACATGGATGCAATTATTTCTTGAATCTTATATGCAAGATTGGCTATTTACAATGGGGTTGATTGAGCCATGTAGCAGAACCACCTAGTGGGATAAGGTTTGGTTATTGTAAAAATTTTGCTCTCATCTTCATCCTGACTTTTCTTTGTGATGTTGTAGGGAACAAGATTGCTTGAAAGCAATTTCATCAACAACACATTAATGGTGTTTGGCTTATGTTTAAGAGTACGTAGCCTATAATTCAAATTATGAACTCAAGTCGTTGTGCTTTTGGTAGCTAGGACATAGTTGATTTTCACACTGCTACCGTCATGTAGCAAATCTTGAATCTCTTTTTCTTCCACTTTACCTTTCCTTGTATTTCGTGTATAGTTTGTTGATCTATTTGTACTTTCAGTCCTTATTAGAGCACCAAAAGAATCCGAAGAAGCCATTGCAGAAGCACTTCCAAAGCTCGATGGTAATATTTTGTAACGATTTAATGTTTTATTGGCTTTTGATGGGCTTTAGTTATCCTCTTTTTCACCATCTCGTTCTTGATGGCTAATGTCATCAACAAACATAAGCTAACAAGCTCACTTGTTATCTCAGCTTAGAAATCTCTTTCAGACTAACTTTGAAATAGGAAGAAAAGGTTACAAATTTGACTTTATTTGCTGGTACCACAGTTAACTAGATACATGCGAGATTATTTGGTTGGAAAGAAGCGGATGAGTTTGGTACGCATATATTGCTTTTAAACTTAGTCTTATGATTATACTTTGCTGTATAGGGGTATTGTTTTCATCAGAATCATATGGCTTTCTGATAAATTTGAATTTAATTTTTCTCCAAATAGATAAATCTTGTCTAACCTTTTTTTTTTTTTGCCCCAAAATACTTTGTTTATAGATTTTGACAGCTAAGTCAGGAGATGAAGATTATTTGGATACATCTTATCTTCTGAGACAAGCTTCTCCTTACACGCAAATCAAGTGAATTCATTTTCATCCCACAATTTCTGTTTAATTTCATATATACCCTAGATTGGTTTATAAGAATCTCTTTCATTGTTGTTAGGTACAATGAAGATGAACCGTCAAATATGCCCGCCAAAAAAAGGCATCACCAAGCATCGTCCACTGTGAATTATGCAAAACAATCACCTATAATAGAAGTAGAACATCGAAAGAAAATTAAACTTGATCTCAGTGAACATGCTGTA
Source organism: Pterocarpus santalinus (assembly GCA_031439595.1). Taxonomy (NCBI): domain Eukaryota; kingdom Viridiplantae; phylum Streptophyta; class Magnoliopsida; order Fabales; family Fabaceae; genus Pterocarpus; species Pterocarpus santalinus. The sequence goes on from CM062529.1 coordinate 2,361,857, forward strand.
CAGGTTCTCTTTCACTTCCTAGCTTGGTTTCTTAAAAATAATAGAGATATTGTTTTTGGTAGTCGTTAAATTGCAATTAAATCTTTTGTTCACATTTTCTACTCCAGATTCGGCAAAGCATAAACATATGGAGTGGTTTATTACCATTGACCTCGTAGATTTTGAATTCTCTTGCCATGAGCTATTTGCTGTTTGAAGACTTTAGATTTTATAAATTTGCAGTATTAAATGGACAATTTTTACTGCCACAATCTAATACCAGAGACGTGCATGAAAATATTAAGGACATCTTTATTTGGAATTTGGAAATTAGAATGTCTATGTATTGGAATCAAGAAAGGTGATTAGTCGTTCAATTTGGAAATGAGAGAAGAGAATATGAGAAAGTTGGGATTTGGGAACTTAAGATGGAGTCGTTGCTGAGAAGTTAGTGATACGCTTACGGTTTAACAGATGACCATTATGCATTTAAATGCTTTACAAACTACTATAATGTCGTGTTCGCAACATGCTGTGTCCATGACTAATTATGGTAGACCCTTGTTCTTGACCGTTGATATTCGGTAGTTGTAGCCTTGTGCGCTTTAAGTTTATTATCACCAAAATGTGCATCCTTTTCAATCAATTTCTATGAAAATAATTTCGAATTGTCCACGATAATTTTGTTTTTGCTATTTTCAGAATGATGGAACGAGCGTTGAAGAACGGAACGCTTCTAAGGAAGGTAGTTCGGGACAATTTTCTGAATTTATCTTTTATGTTTCTTCGTTTCCTTTTTTTTCAACTGGATGCTACACAACAGGAGTAAAGCCTATCCACTTCCCATCAATCCAATTTGGACATTGGATTTTTCAAGATTGAGTACTTATATAATTCTTACTTAAATAGTTTCGGTCCCTTGAATCAGAAATTAAGAAATTATCATCCTGATTTTGAATTTGTGACAGATGCTTCAACAGTGTGCAAAGTAGATGCAAGTAGTTCTGTTTCTTTCAACTCTGAGTGTGATAGCCAGGCCAAGAGTGAGAGAAGCCATATTATAATGCGGAATTTTGCTAAAGTATTATGGAATGTATTGAAACAATATAATTCCAAACTGAAGGTAATAGGAAAAAAAGAAGTATGCCCACTCATTCAAAGTTTTAAGACCAGTAGTTTATTTTGTCACATTCATTAAGCGTGCTTTGACAGTGTTGTCTGTAGATAAGCCAACAATCAGCATATTATAAATTTCTTTGTTGTAATCAGGTTGCAGAAAAGGAAATACAAAGTCTCAAAGAGAGCATTGGAAATGAAAAGAAAAAATATCTTGTGCTGGAAACAGAGTTAAACGAGTTTATGGCCTGCTGCACTTGTTACAAAAGAGGGAAGGTAAAAAATGACACTGAATTTCAAATGAAGTTAGATGCATATAAGTCTAGTGGTGTTTTCTCTTCCTTTATTATATTGTGAATGGCCAACTGTCCTAAAACCTTGAGGAGTGGACAATGCAAGGACCCATTTTGTCAGAAGGTAAATTTAGGCTTCAATAGATTAAAATAAAACAGTTATACTACTAGAGGCATCCCATCTAATCTGTAAACTGACATAACTGTTCATTATGTACTTCTTAAGAAAGGTTCACCCAAAAGTTTTTTCTTCAGAATATATGTGAGCTCCAGTTTGCAATATTATTTTTATGTTATTGGGCTATCAATTATTTCCAGTAAACATTTTGTGCACAGGAATCATCTGAGGCTAGATTTGACGGGTCAGATGAAGAGCCTACGCTTGGTACTTCCTGTACACGGTTAGATTCTGAAAAATCAGATTGGTTAATTTCGTGACTAATGTCTAATGATCTTCCGCATGTAGTTCCTACTTGTCCTTCTTGGCTTTGAACTAATATGCTTGTTCCAAATTTCTGCACTTTGTAATAATATAGGGAAGTTTTGGTCTCCTTGTCAAAACCAGCGCATCATAATGCTTTGGAGGTTGAGCCTGTGGGCAAGATACCAAGTGTGAGTTGATTTTGCCGTTGTAAATGTGTACACATGTTATTTGTCACTTCTTTTAATTGACTTTTGCAGGGTGATTTGTGGTAATTTAAAATTAAACGATAAGTATGTATTGTAAATGGTCAACTTTCCTTAAAGCTTTAAGAGTAGATAAAGCACATGTCACTTTGTTAGTAGGTAAATTTAGGCTTCAATACATTAAAATCAAACAGTTAGCAAGTGAATTGAGGCTCCAATAGATTAAAACTGAACTGGTATACTGCTAGAACTAGAGGCATCCCATTTGATGTGTTAACTGATATAACTGTGCTTTGTGTATTTCATAAGAAAAGTTCGCCAAATAGTTTTTCCCTCAAATTATTTGCGAGCTTCAGATTGCAATATTATTATGTACGTTATTGGCCACACAGGAATTATCCAAGCCTAGACTTGCCCAGTCAGATGAAGAGCCTACACTTCGCACTTCGTGTGCCCAATTGGATTTTGAAAAATCAGATAGGTTAGTCATGTAAATAATGATCTTCTGCATGTATTTCTTAGCTTTGAACTGATATGCTTGTTCCTTAATTCCTGTTCGGTGTAATAATACAGGGAAGTTTTGGGCTCCTCATCAAAACCGGCGCACCATAATTCTTTGGAGGGTCAGGCTGTGGGCAAAATGCCTAGTGTGAGTTGAATTTCCATTTGTTAATGTGTACATGTGCTATTTGTTGCTTACTTTTAGTTGATTTTTACAAGGTGATCTGGGGTAATTTAAATTTAAAAGATAATGCAGTATGTATTTTCAATGACCGGAAAGCTTATGGAAAGAATAATGTACATGGCTATTTTGTTAGCTGGCCAATTTAGGCATCAATAGATTAATGTAAACATTTATGCTACTAGAGGTTTCCCATCTAATGTGTCAACTGATATATAGGTGCTTTGTGTGTGTATTTCACTAGAAAGTTTCACTCACAACTTTTGTTCAAAATATGTGCAAGCTTTAGATTGCATCATGTATGTTTTTTGGTTATCCATACTTTCCAGGAGACATTTTGTGCGCCAGCGTCACCTGTGTCTAGACTTGACCAAAGAAACGAAGAGCCTACGCTTGGTACATCCTGTACGCAGCCAGATTCTGTAAAATCACACAGGTTAATCCTGTGAATCATGATCTTCCACATGTGGTTCCTGCTTGTCATACTTGGCTTTGGTCTAACGTGCTTGTTCCTTAATTCCAACTTGATGTGATAATTTAGGGAATTTGGGCCACCTTTGTCAAATCTGTGGTGCCATAATGCTGTGGAGGTTGAGGCTGTGAGAAAGATACCGATTGTGAGTTACTTTTCATTTGTTACATGCCCTATTTTCCCTTCTTTTTAATTGATTTTCAGAAGGCAATGTGGTTAATTTAAAATTAAAAGATAATGAGTCGTATTTTGTGAATGCAAACCCCACTTAGTGGGACAAACAAAGCTTGGTTGTTATATGTTTTGCGAATGCACAAGTGAAAGATGGGCAGCCTATCAGATAAAAAGAGGAAAACCAAGAAAAATTATAGTAGAAATCATTAAAAAGGATTTAGTTGTCTACATACATGGTTCAAGTATATAATGGGATCGTTTAATTTACGTAACCATCCCTTTCTAGTCAGGAAACGGCTTTGTTGTTGCTGTATTGTTGTTGCATTTGAGTTACCAGTTGTCCTAAAAGCTTATGGGGTGGACGATGCACAAGTCCGTATTATCAGCAGGTAAAGCTAGGCTTCAGGAGATAAAAATAAAACCGTTATACTACTAGAGGCATCCCATCTAATGTGTGAACTATGAACTGACATAACTGTGCTTTGTGTATGTATTTGTTAAAAGAACTTTCACCGGTTTTATCTTCAAGTATATGCGAGCTTTATATTGCAATATTTATATGCATGTTATTTGACTATCCATTCTTTCCAGGAAACATCTTACGCACAGGAATCATCTGAGCCTAAAATTGAAGAATCAAATGGAGAGCCTATGCTTGGTACTTCCTGTACACAGTTAGATTCCGAAAAATCAGATAAAATTAACGAGTCAGACGGAGAGCTTACGCATGATGCATCCTGTACACAGTTAGATTCTGAAAAATCAGATAGGTTAGTCACTTTAGTCTTGTGACTAATGATCTTCCGTACGTGGTACCTGCTTGCCTTTCTTGGGTTTGAACTAATACCCTTGATCCTTAATTCCTGCTTGGTGTAATGATACAGGGAAGTTCAGGCCCTATCGTCAAAACCAGGGCATCATGATGCTTTGGAGGCTGAGGCTGCGATCAAGATACCGAGTGTGAGTGCTATTTGTGGCTTCTTTTTAATTGATTTTCTCAAGTTTATCTGGGGCAATTTAGAATTAAATGATAATGCATCGTGTATTGTGAATGGCCAACTGTATTGAAAACTCAAGCAAAAAACTTATGGTTTCCCAATTCCCCGCATAGATCTCAATGAGAGCTTCGGACATGTAAATAATAGTCATCAAAGAAAATAAAGAAATGGACAAATGGTCCTTCTACCTGTCTGCGTAGTGCTCCATAAAATAATCGCTCTTCGTATTAACTTACCATCCTGTTTCTTCATGTTTAATCACGTTTCAGGGATTGTTGGTTTCTTCGTCATTAATCAAAGGTGACGTTCTGCATTCATCTTCACCCAAAAATGTGTCATCTACTACATGTGACCTTGTGGGTGATCCACGTGGTGAGATACAAGTCAATAACTCCTGCAAACCTCCAAGACCGAAAAGGTCCGTTTTGTATTTATGCTAGATTATTAATGAAGCGGTGTTTACCCTTGCCCATGTTTAGTTTTCGATCAACACTTACTGATTACATTTTATTTTATGTTTGTCTATATGATGAAATCAGAACACTTATGCCTTCGTCATCCATGTTATCGAGGGACTTCGTCTTTGATCATGTTGACGAGAGCGAGAAATTAAAAGTAATATATGTAATCTGATATTTAATTTTGGCTCTCTGCAATTTCATGTACACTTCCATACTTATACATGAATTTCCTATTTGTTTTGAAGATGTTAATATGATACTATCATGTTAAAAATTTGAGAAAGGATAGCGAACTAGGGGAACACATTATTATGTCTTACGTTTCAACATTTTGTCTGGTTTGCAGGGAACAAGGAAGTTAGCGGCAGGTGATCAGAAAAGATCAAATGGTAGCGTCTCTCTTCTCCGCTTGCTGCAACAAGGGAAAAGCAATCTTCATATCCAGCGTAGCCAGTGACATCAGAGGAAGTCAAAGAACCAAAATCTGACATTTATCACGCACTAACACGCAGATGCCCGAGCTAGTCTTGCAAAAAAGTAAGGTTCTCTCTTTCCCTTTTGGAACATATTTTTATGGTCAGAAGGTTGTAAATATCTGTATGCCATTAATAGTTTTTGGACCAAATTGGCGGAGCCCGACTATGACTGGTAGTTGCGTGCTGCCTGTAGAATGACACCACAACTTAGCCCATTACTGGATAACAAAGTTGGCGTTTAGGCTTTTGTCTACAACAATTAAGCCTTCAACGAATGTTCTAAGAACACTGACCGCCCCAAAAGAAAATGCACGTTGTGATACTGATTCTGGCATTCAGACATTCACATTGAACCTTTCATGAACATAACTAGTCCATTTCTTCTCCGGCCAACAGGTAAGGTGTACAAAAACATGTTAGATCACGACCAAAAAAAAAAAAATCATGTTAGCCGAAACATGACTTTACAACTTTCTTCAACCACAAAAAAGAGAAGAAAGCGGAACACTTCTTCCGAAGATAATTGCAGCATTCGTTGTGTAATCGTTTCACGTTTTTTCAGGCATGTGATATACTATGAGCCAAGGCAAGGCTTTAATTACTGAAAGAGACATTAGGAAAGGCACCCTGTCGAATAAGCTCCATTTTTTTTTTTTCCGTAGTCGAGGTTAAGGGTTAACGAGCTTTAAACTAATTAATTCATAATTTCGGATGATTATGCCATATTCCATTAGAATCGGTTCCGCAGATCATAAGCTAATATTTATGGCTACAAGATGATTTCTTGGCTACAAGCATCCTCAACCTCCATGGAAGTAGGTTCTAATTTTTTATTTTCACTCTTCTGAACTGTTCATAAATATAGCCTACTGATTGATGCTTTACTATCTGAATTCTCAAGAGAAGGCCAGTGCACTGGCATCGTTTAGTAACAGCAGATCCAGAACTCAATAAAAGCTTGAGGAAGTTGGATGTAATATGATTCACAAGATTGATTGGCAAAGTAGGGAAATTGGATTTCATTTTTCTTTTTTTCTCCCTTTTGGTTGTTCTTTCTATCCGTTAGCATCATAGAAAGGCAGTACAAGCACAGAAACCTTGGTATATTAGCTGTAGAGAAATGTTCTCATCTATTATTAAATGTGGTATGGATTCCACTTAAATTGAGCTCAAATTCCATTCAATAATGGATAAATAATAAGTTGATATAATGTTCCACAAAAAATGAATTCCTCTATCATTTTTCTTAATTGTAAATTTGCTTTCACATGTAAAAGAAATTTATAGGGATAGTATCATGTTTCTCACTGTCAGAATGGTACTTCGGTGCATGGCCACTATCTAGTTGATTTTAGTTAGTTTTCATTATTAAGTAACAGTCTGTAAAAGGAGAAAAAGGAAAGAGGTCACCGCCTAAGAAAAGCCTTGTTCAGATTTTTGCTTACATAAGGTCATACCTAATTCTGTAGAGGATTTTTGTTGTTAATTTCGGCATTCATGGCGTGGATCTTGGTCAATCTGCGTTTTAATTACGCCTTTTGCTTTTTGGTTTTATCACCAATTTTATTTTCGTCGCAGATTAGCGTCATAAATTCATTAAAAATTTTGGTGTGAATTTGACTTTTAACAATTATATAATTCGGGTAACTTATCAACTAATATAGTAGCATATTATTTTATAAAATTTTTTAAAATTAAAAGTATAGTAAAATTAAATTTGAACCTGATTTATATAAAAAATTGAAGGTCGTATAAATTTGCGTGATAATACAGTGTTCCAGTAGGGAATTCTGTACAAATTGGAACTTATTATTTGAAGTAATTAAGTGAAGTACCAAAGAAACCAATGCAATTGGCCCGCCAAGTCAAGAAGAGATGAAAGTAACGAGACCATGCGTTTCAATCAGCCAGCTAACACAGTGACTCTACAGTATAGTCGCTAGCATTAATTAAGGAAGGAGATATTATCCGAAAAGCGCTAGACATCCAGCCAGCATGCTCCTTTACTCCTCTAGCCAGTTACGGACCAATCCCATTTCTACCCCCAACCAGCAAAACTAACATGTCACATTGGTGCTTGCTTTCACTGAGTATATCTTCAGTGTATAACGCAGCAAAAGCCAAAGCCTAGAGGACTTTAAACTCAAGCTCATATCAAACAGAAACCAAAGCACATTTCTACAAAAGAAATGGAATTATTATTTATTCACAAAAAATTGCCATCTCCTATTAACATATTACAAGATATACATAATACATTACAAGAGTATATACTTCACCCTAATTCAGAACGAACACCAAACATTGGGTAAATTTTTAGGCCGCTTATTATACCTAACCACAAAAACACCCGTCAACAGCTCAAGAGAAAATCACGTAATAACAAAAAGATATTATATTAACTAAAACTATAAAAACCTCTCATTTTGCATTTGTTTTTCCTCTCTCTCTTGCTCTCGGTACCTTTACCAAAATGTATTATGAACGGGGAACCTGTTAGAAGGCGGCGTAGGGAATCTGCTGTGGAAGTCTGAAACGGACCTGAGAAGCTGGGGATCTGACCGCCACGCCGTGCCAGCAGATGCCTCCCTTGCACATCTCATGGGTTTGAGCATGATGAGTATGACTATGACGGCGTGCGAAGGCACACGTGGCTTTACGCGATACGTCCCACGTGAGGGTTGCCACCAGGATCATACCCACTACGGTGGTCGACACAATCACAATAAACCCACCACCGAAGCTTCGTCCACACACAAGCCCATACGCCTTCACACACGCGATCACAGCCACGTAGATCGTCGTCAGGTTGCTCACCACTGCATCACATACCGCCATCGACAACAACAACAACAACAACAACAACAAAAGCTAATTGAGAGAGAGAGAAACAGAGAGAGAGAGTGGTGTGATTCTTTCTTTCTGAATGCTGCGGATTTGCCTGAGACATTGTTTTGTTTTGTTCTGTTTTGCGTCTTTAAGAACGCAAAGGGAAAGCGAAAGGGATAAACTCCGTTGTCGTCCACCCGCCGATTTTTCAAACGCCAACCACGTTCCTCCACGTGTCCTTCATTCCAAGGATGTCCTACGTGGCTCCTCTGCATTTGTTTTCCTTCTCCTTTCATTGGCCTACTCATAAGCCTATCACCCATCTTTTCCGTTTTCCTTTCTATTCGTGCTGTCGTTTTTGTCTGCCCTATATATTTACCATTAGGATTAAAAATTAAAGAGCAGAGAAAGAAACACAGACGAAAAAAAGTACCGTAGTTTTGTCCTTTTACCTCTGTTGGAATCGAGTACCACCGACAGGTAGGCCATGCTATTATTTAAGGGCTTCACCTATACCATGGGCTCGACAATTGACATGGTCATATAATTCTTAATTCTGACACTTATTTGTGACGTCTCTCAACCTCATTGTTGACTCTGGAGCCAGCATAACCTAACCCCGAGTATCTCTACGGTGCTATGTTACATAACTAGATTGTTAAAAATAAAAAATAAAAAAATAGATAGCTAAAATTTTTATTATATTTTATCTAATAAAATGAGGGTGATTTTTTTTAATATGATATTTTGAGTTATATATTGGAAATATATGGAATTTTTGTCAAAAATTGGGGAATATGGTGTTTTGTAGCTTTCCGGCATAATGTCTATCAAAGTCCTTGAATTGGACATTAAAAAAGTTTAAAATGCTTAGAAATTCAGCTGATAGGTAACCGGAATTGAAAAAAAAAAGAAAAGAAAAGATAAGTAAAAAATCTGGTTAAATGGAAACCGAATTTTTTTTTAAAAAAAAAAGTTAACAATCCGGTAAAATGGCAACCGAATTTTCCCCCAAAAAAAAAAGCGTTTGGAAATCCGGTTGATTGGCACCAAATATTGAAACTGGTTTACGTACTAATAGATCCCTTTAACAAAATTGAAAAATAAGGGATCCGATGATTGCAGAACCTTCCTGGCATTTGACTGGATCCCTGACAATTCATAGCTGCTTGTAATAGATGCTGGTAATTCGTTTATTGTGGCAGCGGATCCCTAACCCCTGGTACCTTATATAAACACCCCCTACCATTTGAAGATGCACCAAGAAATCTATTACAGGGAAAATGAGAAAAAATAGAAGGAAAAAAGTGAAAGAAAAAAAGAAGAAGTGAAGAGTAGAGAGAGAGAAAAAAGATTGTTTGGAGAAAAAAATGAGGGAATATAAAGGTCCAAATCATGGCCCAAGAATTCATCTGAATCCCAAATTGAAGCATACAATGAAAGAGAGGCCCAAATCAAGTTAGTTCTTGAATGAGATGGACATGCATGAGATACGGGGGCCAAACCACTGTGATTTTTGCGGAAGCGAAGGACACGGCCGAAGACAATATCCACATAAAATTGGGCCGAGTTCATGGTGAAAAGTATAATAATTTTTCTAAGTTTGCTTATGTAATGTAAGTTGAGCATGTAATGACTAATGTAAGGCATTCAAAACTTATTTTTTAATAATTATCCATAAGTGATTATTAAATAATTTGAACTCCTTATTTTTCTCTTATTGTTTTCCTTAATATTATAAATATTTAATATTCGTATGATATTAACTTATTTAGCATAGTTATTTGCATTTAAAAATTCAAATATAATTATTTAACATATTAATTTTTTTTGGGTGTATTTATCGTATAGGACGTTAAATAATTATCATGGTTAAAGTTACATAAAGCGCATTAAATAAATTAATATTTTATTTTTCGGTGACGAATTAATGTCTTTAAAGTTTCGTTAAAAACAAATCAAAAATAATTATTTTAATAAAATACTTGATTTGTGCTTTATTTATGTATTAAATATGATATCTTAATTTTTCTTTAATATTATTCACCTTTACTTATTTTATTGTTATTCTCTTTTCTTTTCCCACACTGTATCTAGGTATAAGTTAAATAAATTCTTATTTTTTGAAAAAAAAAATTAGCGTCATATTTAAAAAGTGAGGGATTAATTTATTACAAGTTCAAAAAGGATAGACTTGTTGTATTCGCTTTTACTTATTTATTCACTATTTCTTTTTTATCATTTACTTTTATTTATTTTAAATAAGCTAAATGCATATAAAGTGACAAAATTTGTAGATATTAAAGATAAAATAAGTGTAAGTGTAGTTTGTTCCCTTTTTCTTCTCCTACACTATACCCAGGTATAAATTAAAAAAATGAATAAACAAATACAACAATGAAAAAAATTAAATAAACAAATACAAGTTACAAATCAATGAATAATAAAAATAGTACAACAATGAAATCTCTAAATAAATACAAAATAACAAAATTATTAAACTCGTCAATGTAGCTCCTCCCCTTTTTCTTCTCCCATACTATTCCAAGAGTGAACCTACTTGACCCCTGAATCTTTGAGTGTAACTAGTACCATGCATTCTTTGACGATCATCCACTACTTTGAATTTCCCCTCCCTTTTGTCTCCCCATACCCTCTACTTCCACCTCCTCCTCCTCCTCCTCCTCCCTCTCTTTCTTCGCTATCAACATCATCATCACCACCATTGTTGTCCTCGCTTTCATCCTCGTCCTACTGATCCCCCTCTTCTTCATCCTGCTCATGCTCGTCCTCTTCCTTGTCGTTGTTGTCCTCCTTCGCATGGTCCTTACCTTAATGATATTGTGGCACCCCCTCATGGTGTGCCTCAAGGTGATGTTGTCCCTTCTGATGCTACTGTGGATCACCCTAATGGGGTGCCTAAAATTGATCGTATTACATCCTGGAGAAGTTCTTGGAAACTTTGATAATATTGCATCATCTCAGCATCCTACAACAATTGATCTGTAGAATATATCGGGCCAGAGGAGCGTAGAATCGAAGGTGTTGCTACTCTCCTTGATGCTCGTCTGATGGCTGACGATACACACCATACTCGTGCTTGGAGCTTGCCTCATTTAGATCAAGGTGAAAATCATGGTGTCGGCTGGACTCTACAGTCATGTCAAGTGCCCTCCCTAAACGCCCACCACGTCGGCTCGATTCACCAGCACGAGCTTGATTGTGTTGGGTGAAAGAACCACCAATCCTCGGGTTTATGCCACTACATGAGTTAACAGACATTCTCCCATGTGTCTGCTGTAATCCAACATCATCACAAGCAAACCAATGGTCTACAGATATTAACATTCTTTGTGGCTCTAAACAGCCCAAAGTCTGCTCTCTCTGAGGGCGAGGTAGCACGGGTATATGGCCCTAAGGCTGCTCCATAGGGAGGGATGGCGGGGGCAACATGGCCCCAAGATTGCTGCATATGTGGGGGTGATTGGGGTATATAGCCCTAAGGCTGCTCCATCTGGGGGGTGGTGGTGACACCTGTGCAAAAGTACATAATCAATAATAGTAACTTAAATTCAAATTGATGTGTGAATAATTATTAAAACAACATAATCACCGACCCTCATACCTGGGCATACAGTTGCTCTATCCAGGCATAATGCCTCTATCTCTCACGGGAGAGGTTCCAATGCTACCTCTTTGGAGGTAATCCCCGTTGTCTAGGGTCTTTCAGACGAGGCTCCACAGATAACCATAAGCTCAGGGCAGATTGCCTGTACCAATTCTAGTACTCACGTGAAGCATCTGAAGTGTCGATGGGCGGTCCACGTAATATGTATATCTGCCTATGCTCCCACATAGCGACGTAACGCCTATGCTCTTCAACCCAATTGACATGCTATTTTCCTCTCAAATCTTGATTATGGGAATCACCCAGTCTCATTGGATCAGTAGAGATTTTTTGTTCCAAACTGATGTGTCATACGGTCACTCACATACCACTCAACCATTTCAAAGCATATAAGTGACACGGCGGCCGACCACTGTACTTGTCATCCCCTCACATATGCTGGAATGTACCCAATAATATTTGTATAAGGCTGCCATCGAAACTACATTGTAAAACCAAAATGTTATAACAACGATAGTAACTACTACGTTAAAGTGTCTATTTTTTAGTCCCTACCTGATTATATTCCATAAGGTTGATGGCTAGTCTGATATTGTCCACCGCCTGATATTCATACTGCATTGGAAAGAATACGCTTGCCCACCTGTGACATATTATTTTAATTAGATATAAATTTCACAATATCAAGTACCTTAAATAAAATATATAAAGTATTTATACCTAGAAACTATAGGAAAATCTATTTGTAAGCGAGGAGCGGGAGCCAAAAATGGCGGCGGTGAATGAAGTAAGACTATGCATCCCCTCATTTCCTAGCATGTCATCCGCGTTGCACGACATAAACATTAATATAGATAAATAAGGCATGCAGAGGCCTAACTGTAAGTGCCAAGCTGCTCCAAATCTTCTAATAGCGAGAGATATTTTGCATGGATGGTTGAACTAGTTTTGTCATGAAAACTCGCTCACCCAGCAGCCCTAAAATGTACCCGTGAGCATGGCATCAAATTGCATTATCATTAGTATCAGGTTGAAGAGTTCTAAAAGTCCAGTTCAACCACCCAAACTTGATTCCGGACTTATAAATTTTGCCTCGTTCGGGGTGGACACCAAGTAGATTCCCACAATATTGTTCTATTAATTGTCTGTTAAAATTTGTAGGCCCATTGACCACTCGGCTATCAATATGAAGCCCAAGCAAAATTGCAATATCTTCTAATGTAATCGTACACTCTTCAAGAGGAAGGTGAAAAGTGTGCGTCTCTTGTCTCCATCGCTCATCCAACGCATTAATAAGTTCCCCGTGTGTCAGTAACGTGTCAATCTTGGCAACACGAAGCAATCCAACCATCTCTAGGTAGTGTTCTATCTTGGGCACCGGTGTCTCTATTAGCATGTGCCGAATTCGCAAAACTCGAATCTCCTGACCAATATTTTGACCAAAATATATGTTATTAAAACTATAACAAAATTATAACAAATATAAAATAAACTTACAAATATTAGAAAAATAAAATTGTAAATTGCTAAAAATAAATAATACTGCAATTACTAACCTATATTCTAGTTTCAATTCTCCAACTAAATGTTGAATGGATTAAAGCAACATATTTTACTTTAATATTGTTAAGAATTGTAAACCCTATCACCAATATATCCAAATCAAGGCTATTCTATTCTATTTTATTCTACACTAACACTATTACATTATCGATAATGACAAATACAAAATAAAATGACATAAAATACTGAATTAATCTAATTTATTTTATCTTATTATGTTCATGAACTCTAAACCTTATCATTAATACATTTAAATCAAAAGCAACTTATCCTATTATACTCTACACTAAAAAACACTCTTACTAATCTATTGATAAGAACATATATAAAATAAAATAAAACAAATTACTAAATTGCTATAAGTATATAATAATATAACTTCTAAGTTATATCCTAGTTTACATATTAATCAATGTCGAATAAATTAAACTAATCTATTACATTTTACTATATTTAAGAACCCTAAACCTTATCACTAATTTACAGTTACTTGCTAACTTAATATTCTACTTTTTTTTTCAATTATCGTATATATTTTTTACATATAGAAAACTATATATTCATAAACAAATAAATTATAATAGTAAAAAAATAAACAAATGAATAACTTAACAAAATAAAATAATTTCATTACATTGTATTGATTAATTGCCTCTGAAATATGTTCATGCGAATCCATTGGAATATCTGGAGTAGCCATTTCTTAAAATTTTTTCCTTAGAACTAAATCTCACTTTCTCACTATGTCTCTCATAACTAAACCACAAAGTTCGTTCTCATTCTCGTTCACCGCAGTCTCTCTCTCTCTCTCTCTCTCTCTCTTCCTCTTAGTTCATGCGCGAGTGAAGGACCATAAGTGATTATATAAGGTTGGTGGGGGAGCAAAAATCCAATCAAAACGGAGCCAGATTTGAAGAAATCTAGCCATAAAGTAGCCAAATTTTCAAATTCTTCTTGCACGCAGTCGGATTGATCAAACGTAGCCCATCTCATTGGCCAATTGCCTTGTTTGAGTCTACAACGGCCTGGAATTCGCCTGCAAAACCGCCGGATTTCATTGACACCAACCCCATCCGTTCGAATGTCATGTCATCGTCATTGTAATGTTATTTTATTTTTTTTTCGTTTGCAATGGAATCCGAGGATACTTTTGTCGGATTTCCCCAAAAACCCCACATTTTTTCAATTTTCCCACATTTTCCGTATTCTTCATATTTTTAAACTTCTTTCACATATTAAAAATAATTTTTCATAAAATGATGTGTCGTATTTATTAATAATAAATAAATTGTATCATGTTATTTTACCAGATGACCATCTTTATTTTATGTTAAAAATTTTAAAAAAAAATTCTAACCTTATAATATTTCTGTTGTAGTTTTACCACCAACTTATTCGGTCAGCTCAATTGTAATTGATTGATGTTTTTCATTAAAACTTGGTGTACGATATCTTCTCTATCCAATGTGTCCCATATGCTCGTTTGTTGGAGTCTTTATGTTTTGATTAATTATAGAATTGGCTTAGAGTTCCTTTGGATAAAAAAAAAAAAAGGATTTTTTTAATTTTTTTTGTAGAGTTTTAATTTTTAAAAAAAGTTATTTTGTATTTAGATAGACATATAAAAGTACTTTAAATTATTAAAAATATTTATAAATCTATTTAGAAAAAAATAAAAGTATTCTTTTTATAGTCAAATTACAAAAATACATTCAAAAAGATAAAAGAGAAGTAAGATTTGATAAAAGATAAAGAAGAAAAGATATATATTATAATTTTAATTCAAGATAAAAGATATTTTAAAAAAATAATTTTATTAAAAATTATTTCTATTTTTACTTTTTTAAAAATTAAATATTCCTAATTTTTAAAAAAATAAATTAATATTTTTAATTAAAATATTTTTAAAAAAATTATATTTAAATACATGTAAAAATTTATAAAAATATTTTTTTGGTAAAATAAGTTATTTTTTTCTAAAAGAAAGCCAATCCAAATGAGCTCTTGTGCATGGAGGAGATTGATGAAAAATCATTACGCGCGCTCCCTTTCCTAGCCGACAAATTGGTCGCATCGCATCGTTAGTTTGCGCCATTTTATAATTATAATAAATTCGGTGAATATTAGTATATTGCTTGGGATGCTCGGGCCAATTAAGCAACGATTATATTAAAACTTTGAATTACGATGCCCTAACTTCTTTTATCTTTGTTGTCAACTGATCGATACAGAATTAGAGAGGAGATGGAAAGAGTTTCATTCTCGCTGTTTCGCTTATTTATTTTAGTTTAAGTTAGATTTTATTATTCCTTAATGTTTTTAGTTTTTACAATTATTAATTTAAATTTTAGTCTTTCTCATTAGATACTGATCTTACAGGATCAGTATTATTCAGTTTTTATTTTTTTAACAATTATTAGTTCTTATCATTAATTCTTAGTCCTTATAATTAATTTGTATAATTATTATTGCATGATCTTATTTTTAATCATCGTCATTTTTTATACTGGTGTTATAAAATTTAGTTTAATTTTTACTTCTTTATGTTTTAATTCTTAATATTTTATTCATCAAACTAAATAATCATTATTTTTACCAAAATATTAATTTTTTTATAATTTAACTCGTTAGGATAATAATTTACGAGGAACGAAAACTTTTATGATAAGAAGCTTTAGGAACTTATATCTCGAAACGAAATTTATAAGAATTAAAACTTAATGAAAAAACTATAAAATCAAAACTTAACTTTAAACGTACCTTTCACAATTGCACCAAGCTTTATTTTTTGTTCAGCCAACTGCACCAAGCTTGAGTTCTCAATCTGGTGACATGAATCTACATCGTCGACAGCCACGCAAAAGTTTTGGCAGATTTTGTTTAGTAGGAAGTCGCTCTAAGGCCGAGTAGGAGATAGGTGGAGGAATTATTATTATTGGATCAATCACTTATTATTAGGTTAAAAATTATAATTATTGGTGAGAGTGTAATTTTATTTTTTTATAGTTCTTCAAAATCATATGAAGCATAAGGGTTGGACTCAATATAGGTATTATAGATTGGGATATTAAGCCTATCGAATCTTAAGAGTAACACTAGCTAAATAAAGTCAACAATCTTCTCCAGTGTAAACTGGAAGATTCAAACTCATAACCTTACTCTAATACCACTTATTGGATTAATTGCTATTATTAGGCCAAAAACTATAATTATTGATAAGAATATAAATTTATTTATTTTTTATAATTTCTTAAAACGATATCAAATATAAGGGATTGTACTCATTATAAATGCTATAGATTAGGATATTAAATTTATTGAATCTTGATGAAGATGTTGGCTAAATAAAGTCAACATATTATGATATTGTTTTGATAGTAACATATTAAGTGAACTATGCAAGATAATTAAAAAAGTGAACAAGGAAGGAAATTTGTCCTATATCCATGTCTATGATATATGGATGGTAGAAAATCCTCCGAAGTAATAATATAAAATAACAAATAATTATAGTAAAAATGTTAGTGGTGAAATTGCTCACTCAAATGCTATATCCTTAAAAAATATCTACTATATTAATCATAGGATACTTCAATCATAAGAATTCATGATTCAGGGCATTTTGCCCAATGTGGGTTTTTTTCGAGACTCAAGTGCGCGCACCTGTATCTATCCATAAATCTGAACAATGAGTCAGGAAGCCAAGTGGCCCAAATTCCAATCTCTAATCATTGCTTTCCCACTCTTCTATTTTCTCGAAAAATACGTTGTAAAGGCGTCCGTTTATAATAAAATAACTAGATTCCAAAATAGAACGATTGATAGCGTATACATATAAGACGGAGGATAATGTATCAATTTATATTTTATTTATTATTAAATTCATATTTTTAGTAAATAAAGTATGAATTATTATTGTATCTCATATTTTTTATATATATACATAACATAACTTTTTATCTAAGTATTAATTTCTAATATTTAAATCATTTTATTGTTATGACATGTAGTAAATGAAACTGTTTATATTTTATAAAAAAGTAATAATATAGACTTCAATTTATCATAAATTTGAATTATAAAAATATCTCAATTATTAATTATATAATATTTATATATTTATATTTTTAAAATATACTCTAAATGGTTGAGATATTTTATATATAGAATTCATCGTAAAGTCGAATTTATATTATCATTACTCAATTCATAAAATAAATGAAGTTATACTACAGTTCCAAAGAAAAAAGAAAAGCTATACTACATTTTCACTTTTGACTACATACCTATAAGGCTATCGTATATCATATATTTATTGCTACGTACCACTTAAAGCTTACTATAGCTCTAATAGATTGCAACATCGCTTCGGAGGTATATAAAGATAAACGTTTCCTGTAAGAAACCATTTTTATATGAGCTCCCTGTGAGATGAACGTTCCATGTTAATAGCTACTTCCATTTAATTTTCACCCAATCTGCGAGCAGTGGAACCATATATTCCAACCAATGATTTGGAATGAGCATGTTATTTAGTATGAAATATTTTCACCAGGACTAATTATGAATTAGTTGTAAGCAATCCAATGGTAGAAAATCATACATAAGTGATAAAAGTTTCAAATGCAATTGAAAAAAACAAATGAGTGTCAACTTATTCTTATTTACATACATATCATCCAACATTATTCATTTGAAATTAGGATCTGTGTTTTAATCTATTCGTATTCGAAAAGGCAAAATGCAGTTAAGTTACTTTTCATATAATTTTGCAACCTAAAGTTTATAATTTAGGGAGTTTCTCATGTACACAGTTTATATCCATTTAACCAACAAGAATCGGATACACTCGATTTAAAGCATAATTGTTGATAATACCTCTTATTCATGATAATAGTGGAGAAGTTAACTATACAATAATTGTGAATATATATAATTTATGCCCTTCATTTTTTGGGTCATGATTGATCCCCTTCTCATTCGAGTGCATATTCTTGAGGTTGGGCTCGGGTCTTCGATTATCCTTTTCTTATGGGTCTTTTTACGATTGTTTTTTCAGGTATTTTGGTACAGTTGTACATTTTAGGGGGGTTTTTTTTAATTCTTGTTCATTTAAAAAAAAAGGAGCGTGTATCCATTTATACATCAAATCGATAATCGATAATAACAAATATTATGAAGAATATGTGATGAAATACAAATTTAGAAAAGCATCAAATATCAATATTAATTAGTTTATTTATACGTTCCAATTTTAAAAATAAACACTAAATTATTCAAGGAGGGTACATATCGGTATACAAAGACTTGACATAGGCCAAAGTTCCAACATAATTTTGAGTTCAAGTCCGTTCTAAAGATGTAGAAAGACTTGCTATCCATCCACCCTTATGGTTTATAGCTACGACTACGAGGCCCTAAAAAGGGGTTGTCTATTTATTATCAACTAAACCCAGCGAACTCCCGACCAAAAAACCCAGCGAGCTTTTTTTCCCTAATAGTGGAACGGGTTTTGCCGGCCTCACTGCCCCACTTCGCCATGCGTATCCAACGCGAAAGAAGAAACGGTGGCAGCATCAACAAGTCAATAACTTGATCGATATAATAAGAAATTTATTGATATTAGATTAAAAGTTTAATTTTTATTTGTCCATCTCCTTTTTCATTTTTCGTTAGCTTTATAAGGAGTTCTTTAAAATAAAAAAAGAAAAAATACCTAATAAAAAAATATAATAGTAACGAATTTAAATAGTTTATTTCTAATTATTTATTAAAAATATTAATTTTGATAGCTTGTGTGTTAATTTATAATTATGGTTATTGAGGGCACTAGATATTACCACGTAGATAACAGAAACTGCAACCACAAACCAATAAAAACCTGCCACGTTTCATAGGCGGCAGTGGCATAGCCAATCAAACCGACCGTAGACTTGGGGTTTGGGAGTCGTTCCATGGGGTCGTCCACAACACTGACGTTCTCCACGTCAAGCAAAACAAAATAAGCCAATAAAACCAAGCCACGTTTCCAAAAGCACATCTTCAACCGTTCGATCATCCACGCTGGCAAAACGGAGCGAATAGGCCCCGTTCCGCAAATCCCCGTGACAATCACGGCCGCAGTGGGAAACCCATGTATATAACAAAGCAGAGAAGCGCGGTCGCCACCGTAAAAGGGGATCATCTGATCATTCGCTGAAGAAGGTACTAGAAACAAACCAACACAAACACTGCGATGAGGAAGTGGACGCTCCCTTCCGGTCTCCTTCTCCTCTCTCTCCTCCTCCTCTTTGCGGATCAAGGTGAGCCATCTCTGCGTCTTCATTTCCGCTTTCGATTCTCACGAATCGTGCCATGCTGCTAGCTACGTTGTTCTTCGCATTTCCAAGTTTGAATTTGATTTATGGTGTTTGGATAGGTCGCAAGCTTCAGGCGAATGCCGAGGCTGATTCCGAAGAGCTTGTAGATCCACCTAAGGTGGAGGACAAGATCGGTGCCGTTCCTAACGGTCTTTCCACCGATTCAGATGTCGCCAAGAGGTGCGTCATCTTATCATGTTTTTTTCTTTTATCTTTTGCTTTGGTTATCTATTATTTGGTGAGTGAAAGTGTGTGTGTGTGTGTGTGTGTGTGTTTGTTTGTGTGATTCTTAGGGAGGCGGAGTCGATCTCTAAGAGATCTCTTCGCAGCAACGCGGAGAAGTTTGAGTTCCAGGCGGAAGTTTCACGGCTTAT
Organism: Pterocarpus santalinus; assembly: GCA_031439595.1. Lineage (NCBI taxonomy): Eukaryota > Viridiplantae > Streptophyta > Magnoliopsida > Fabales > Fabaceae > Pterocarpus > Pterocarpus santalinus. The sequence goes on from CM062529.1 coordinate 2,381,888, forward strand.
GGATATTATCATCAACTCTCTTTACAGTAACAAGGACATTTTCCTCAGGGAGTTGATCTCCAATGCTTCTGATGTAAGCACCTTTTATTTTGCGCAATGCGTTTTTGAAATTTGTGGTTGGAAACTCGGACTTTGGTTTTGTGTTGTGTTGATGACGAAACCTCTATGTCGTATTTTTAGGCGTTGGACAAAATTAGGTTCCTCTCACTCACCGATAAGGAGATTTTGGGTGAAGGTGACACTGCCAAGCTCGAAATCCAGGTTAGTACAAATTTTAACGTTAAGAAATGAATGTATTAGCTTAATTGTTGTTGGCATGGTTTGTTTTTATAACTGTTACTAAAACATGTTACTGCTTGTGATGAAAATGGCAGATTAAGTTGGACAAGGAAAAGAAAATCCTTTCAATTCGAGACAGAGGTATAGGTATGACAAAGGAGGATTTAATAAAGAATTTGGGGACTATAGCAAAATCTGGAACCTCAGGTATATAGCTTATGGCCTTCGCTGAAAGAATTTTCATTTCTAATAAGGAGGCAAATGTATTAACTGAAACTATCCATGCATGCAGCATTTGTTGAGAAAATGCAGACAAGTGGAGATCTCAATCTTATAGGGCAGTTTGGAGTTGGCTTCTACTCTGTGTATCTTGTGGCCGACTATGTTGAAGTCATTAGTAAACATAACGACGATAGGCAGTAAGTCTTTTTTACACTTGATATTGCTTTACTATTGATTGTTTTATAGACAGTTCACCTGGAATATTGACCTCTCCATTTTTTTTTATTTTTTATTTTATAACAACTATCAGGTATGTGTGGGAATCTAAAGCTGATGGAGCATTTGCAATTTCTGAAGATACATGGAATGAACCACTAGGACGTGGAACTGAGATTAGGCTACACCTCAGAGATGAGGCTGGGGAGTACTTGGAGGAGTTTAAGCTTAAGGTACGAATCTAACTATTAGTATTGTTTGTGATAAAATCTGTTTGACTATAACATGAAACTATTCTTCTTTTAGTTTGCTTGCACATAAGACTACTCTGAGGGCTTATTTTGCATTAATATACATTGCAACAGTGTGTATTGGGCATCTACAGCAGATAATACTGTCTATTGTCTGTGTTTACAATTAATAATGAATATATATAGAGGTGTATTCTAAGGGCAGAATTTGTTTCGTCTTAAAGTATTCTGTACCTTCATGTTGCGCGCTTCTGACCTGCTGCCTAACTTTTAAATGGGTCCCTCGATAATTTGTTATGGACTTAACAATTAGTGGTTATCTCTGTATTTTCCTACTAAGTGTTTCTTTTTTATCTTCTTATTTTCACTTATATACAATTTCTTTGGTGTGGTTCCTTGATGCTTCACCAAGTGATGCTTGAAGTTCGTTAGGAACTTAGCATAGAATGCATAGCTGAATCTGATTCACTGGCTATTCATTTTCACAGGAATTGGTGAAGAAATACTCTGAATTTATTAACTTCCCTATCTATCTTTGGGCAACCAAAGAGGTTGACGTGGAAGTTCCTGCCGACGAAGATGAGGGGGAATCATGTATGTATAATATAAGAACTCAATTGAGTGATCTTACCATTTATAAGCAGTGTTTCAAGATACTGTTTTTTCTTTTTATTTTTCCCATTGTATATATTATCACAATTTATGCTGTCTCATACTTTAGTTCACTCTTTAATCAGCTGAAAGCAGCACCGAGGAGGAAAGTAAAGATGAAGATGCTGAGAAAAGTGATGATGAAGAGGAAAAGCCCAAGACAAAGACAGTGAAGGAAACAACTTATGAGTGGGAACTTTTAAATGATGTGAAAGCTATATGGCTGCGGAATCCAAAGGAGGTTACGGATGAAGAGTACACCAAATTCTACCATACTCTTGCTAAGGTAATGTTGCCATCTTCATTATTCACAGGATAGTGTGAAAGGCATCACATAGACATTCACTTCATCCTGAATTTTGTTAATATTCATTAAGTTGTGGCTTTATATGTCCTGCAGGATTTTACTGATGAGAAACCCTTAGCATGGAGTCACTTCAATGCTGAAGGCGATGTTGAGTTCAAGGCAGTCCTTTTTGTGCCACCTAAAGCTCCTCATGATTTATATGAGAGTTATTACAACACAAACAAATCCAATCTCAAGTTGTATGTTAGACGAGTATTTATTTCAGATGAATTTGATGAACTGTTGCCTAAATACCTCAACTTCTTGAAGGTAACCATGGGTGTGCTGTGTTAGTGCAATTTAGTTTGTTTTAATGGGATCAGAATATTTTTTGCTTAATTGATATCCTTTTGACATTGGGAACAGGGCCTTGTTGATTCTGACACATTGCCACTTAATGTCTCCCGTGAAATGCTTCAACAACACAGTAGCCTAAAGACAATCAAGAAGAAACTTATTAGGAAAGCCCTTGATATGATCCGTAGGATTGCTGATGAGGATCCGGATGAGTCCACTGACATAGATAAGAAAGGTAGGTTGTACTAAATATATTGGTTTTGTGTGTTTGGAGTGCCAGTCCTATTTTGGCCTTGAAGGTTGTCCTGCACTTGTGTTTCAGTCCTAAATTATTAGGCTGGCTGTGCATTGTGTCGTGCATAAATTTTGGCTTTTTTCATCTTTTCCATTGTATTTGTGAGAGGTTTCCATAACTCCATTTATTGACTTTGTGCTTCCTCCAACTTTAAATCTTGAAACAGAAGAGGCGTCATCTGACAATGATGAGAAAAAAGGTCAATATGCTAAGTTCTGGAATGAGTTTGGAAAGTCCATTAAACTTGGTATCATTGAAGATGCTACTAACAGAAATCGTTTGGCAAAACTGCTAAGATTTGAGAGGTATACTACTTGATTCCTCGTAATTAAACTTCTTTTCCTGTGGTGTTATTTCCCTGCTTTCATTAGTTGACAATATATTTGATACCTGAATTATTACAGCACCAAGTCTGAGGGTAAATTGACTTCTCTCGACCAGTACATCTCTAGAATGAAACCTGGACAGAAGGATATCTTTTACATAACTGGAACCAACAAAGAGCAACTGGAAAAATCTCCTTTCCTTGAGCGGCTTAGGAAGAAAAATTATGAGGTTTGATTTTCTATGCAAAGTCTTTTTTGTTTTCTTACCCTCCATATTAGAGTACTTGGCTTTCTCTTGTGCTGAGGTGTATCCTTCTAAATGTTTATTTCTTTGCACTGCTGCAGGTTATTTTCTTCACAGATCCAGTTGACGAATACTTGATGCAATATCTGATGGATTATGAAGACAAAAAGTTCCAAAATGTGTCCAAGGAGGGTCTAAAAATCGGGAAGGACGCTAAAGCCAAGGAGCTGAAGGAATCCTTCAAGGATCTTACCAAGTGGTGGAAAAATGCACTTTCCAGCGAGAATGTTGATGATGTGAAGATATCCAACCGTTTGGATAACACTCCTTGTGTAGTGGTGACATCAAAATATGGTTGGAGTGCTAACATGGAGAGAATAATGCAGTCTCAAACTTTGTCAGATGCTACCAAGCAAGCATACATGCGTGGCAAGAGGGTTCTTGAGATCAATCCTAGGCACCCTATCATCAAGGAGCTCCGAGAGCGAGTGGTACAGAACCCTGAGGTACATTCTAGACTTTAATTCTTTCCATTAGAAACACTATGCTTTTTATGGCGTGGTAGAATTAATGCCCTTCCATCAATTCTTACAAAGGTCTCAATGCAATTTAGTTTAGGGTTTCTGTATTTTTCTAAAATATAATCCTTGCATGCTATGGTTATGGTTAACTTTGGGATCTGGGACGTTATGCTTATGTAAGCCCTTATGGAATAATGTGATTTGCATGACCTTAGAATGGGACAACCTCCTGTCTCCCTAAAGTTTTTTCTGTACCCTAAAAAGGAACAAAAAAAAAAAAATCCCCTTTTTCGTGTTCTTCTTTCCCCCACAGAATTAAGGTTTGTTTTTGACGCAATTGGCTTGCTCTTCAGGATGAGAATGTGAAGCAAACAGCACAGCTGATGTATCAGACTGCTCTCTTTGAAAGTGGTTTCCTGCTAAATGACCCCAAGGATTTTGCTTCTCGTATTTACGACTCAGTGAAGTCTAGCTTGGACATTAGTCCTGAAGCAGCTGTTGAAGAGGAAGATGATACTGAAGAAGTTGAGGCCGAGAGTGATGCAAAGGAAGCTGCACCTGCTTCGAAGGCCGAGGCTGATGCTGTTAATGATGATGCTGATGCCAAGGACGAATTGTAGATTGGCAAGGCGGACATTTCCATACTGACCCCAGTTCCCCTTTTCTTTGTTGCTTGGTTTAGCATTTTGAGATCGATGGTAGCCCTATGGGTATGAGTTTTGTTTCCATATGAAGACTGATAAAGGAAAACATTAGTCGTAAGTTACTGTAATCATTCTATCCCATGGAATTTTGCTTAGCATTTGGTGAACGAATGAAGAAAAGTACGCTGTTTTTTTTGTGTGGAAGCTGCGTCATGTCCTTTTATTTTTAATGATCAGCAAACATCTTTGATGCTTTTAGTCCCTGGTGTCCGATGCCACCGCTCTGGGGCAATTGTAATTCAAATTAGAACGAGGCAACCACCGTGGGCAAAGCCGTGACTCTTCCTGAGCATGTCGGTGCTTAATTTAGAATCCCATCATAGTTTCGTGCGAGTACTATATAATGAATCTATTTGAATAATTGTATCCTTTTTAGGAGTTCGGTTATTTGGACATCAAACTGGAATACTAAATCTAACATTCTCACATAAGTATGCCATATGTTTATCTCACTTAGTTACATGCATATGTTGATATTTATTTATCCGTACCTTCGTATAAGGTGATCCATACGTTACTTATATATCTCATATTTAATATGCATTTTTCATCTCTTCAATGAGAGTGTTAGATGCCTCCCTTTACCTATCCAGCCTGGCAGCCTTGTATTGGAATGCGTACTGTCTCTCCATGTAAATATATAGCACGGTTGAAAAATGACACACTGGTTTTCAAATCCGTGGTGCTCTAGGCATTTGCGGCTCGATGTAAAGAATCACCATTTTTTAATCAGGGTTGCATTTGAATGGCGATATGTTTTTGAAAAAACTACCAGGTGTTTTTATATTTTCTTAGTGTGAAAACAACTTCTTTTCAGACGATGGAGCTTGGTGTATCGATTGAGTCTCATCTCGAGGTTTGAGTAGTGGCACGGTTGTTTTCAAAAGACACGTACACGTCGCAGTGCTTTATAATGGCTTTGTAAAGCCTAATGGAACAAATTAAAATAGTTTTTCAGTTTGTGGGAGGAAGAGCTATGTCCCTAGTTCATGCACTTTTAGTTTTTGGCACATCGATCATAATGATATTTGAGCCTATGATTTCATGCTATCCCAGTTTCTCATTATTAGCCTATTCCCAGTAATTTCATGCACTTCTTTATTGAAACCCTTATATGTATATATTATTTTTTCAATTCTAATATGGCCCCCTTTTTTTTCTTTTCAAAGAGCGGGTACGACAAATATCGTTTTGGGCACAGTGTTGCAGTTGCAGCTCTCAAATTTTCATTTGAGTGATTTTGCAAATGATGTTAACAGTATTATTATAAATAAATAACATCACGAGTCAGGATGGCCGAGTGGTCTAAGGCGCCAGACTCAAGTTCTGGTCCTCGTGAGAGGGCGTGGGTTCAAATCCCACTTCTGACAAGCCATTCCTTTTTCAAGTTTGCAACCTCTATCGGCCTCAAAATAGCCCAAGTCTCTCAACCGTTTTGCAAAATGATTATGTAAATGAGAGAAGTCATTGACCTAAAACAAGGGTGGAAGTCGTGAAAAAAAGCTATTGCATGACCCAAACCCAAACCGAAAGTTGGCAAGCATTTTTCGTTTGGGTAATGAACTCAATCTCATTTAGATAGCTTTTTTCCCCTTTTTACTTTCCACCGTTCCCATTGCATAATGTTATGATTGATTTCCTGTCCAGCATGTTTTTTTGTGATGGCAGTGATATGTCAAGTTGAATCAAAAGAATGCTTGTGACAAGTGATAATTGCAGCCTCTATTGATAGTTGCTGGTTATGATTTATTTATTTATTTTTTGTGATAGTATCTAAGAGAAGCGTTGTTTGCGGTCGGTTTCCGTTTAATTTTGGACAAAAAATCAAATTGAATTAATTAGTTGATGAAAAGCACCAACAGATTGGTTTCTTGTTTTGCAGACAAATTGAATTGAACCAAATAGAGTTTTCAATTTTTTTATACCCTATTTTGACTTCTATTTCACATTAAAAAAATTATAAATTAATCATAATTAATAATCAAAAGCAGAATTATAAATAATCAATCCAACAATAAAATTATATATCCAACAATTTAGTAGAATTATAATAGGCCAAATATACCAACTAAAATACAAGTTATTCAACACACACACACCCTATGAATCATTAATCAACAACCAACCCAAATCAAAGTTAAAAAATATTAGCTTAAATAAAAAAACTAAACTTGAAAAAAATACAAATCAATGTTTAAATTTAAATAACAAAAAAATAAAATAAAAACTAAAACAGAAGCCAACTACAACAAAAAAAAGGACAAAGAACTGGAGAGTGAGACCACTGCCATATTCATAACCCTTGCAATCCAAAGACCCAAGCTAGAAACCACCATTAATTGAAGTTGAAACAAAATGAAAAACAAAAGCCACAACAAATCAAAATAAAAAACCACCTCAGACATTTTCTTCACGGTGACGTGTGCAATGGTTGTGGATGGGATTTGGTTGTGTAATGGCGGCAATGAGACATTGAGTGAGTCAAGGAATCAATTTTAGCCTTAAGATTTCAGATAACAAGTGAATGAAGTGAGAAAGTGAAGTGAGTGAGAGTGGTTGAGACTTGAAAGTGAGACCCGTGAGTGTTAGAGTCTGAGTGAAAGAGTGAAAGTAAGTAGACTAGTGAGGGTATTTTTGGAGACATATTATATAAGTAGGAAAAATATAGAAACATATAGGTATATATATGATACATATGCACTTCGATTTAGTCGATTTTTAATTTTCGGAACCGAAAATCTAGTTGAATCGATCGATTTTTTCCGGATGGGGGGGAATCCAAAATTTTCAATTTTAAATTGGTTTTCAATTTTTTCGGTTCAATTTTGCTAAAAATTAAATTTGATTCAATAATAAACACTCCTATCCAAGAGTCAGTTGGCCTCTTTTTTTAACTTCCAATTACAATCCAAAGATGATAATGTGTTGATAAGTATCACAAAAGAGGCTACTAGTGAGTTAATATATACCATGGTATTAGCTAAAATGCTTTCATATTCACTAATTTAGGTGTCCATCTGTTTAGCACTTAATTCCTTAGATCATGTGATCGGGATGTTTTAGTAGTGACTTTAATGTGCTCTAGGCACTGTTTGTCCTTTCTATACAGCTGATTAAAAGTTTGGTTTGAAAATGGCTTCAAAACAAAGGATAGAGATATGATCCCTTTTACTACACAAAATTATCGTTTGTTCTTATATTTAGTATTTAATGTTGTATAGTGTTCATTTATTATAATTTTTGCCGTAGTTTACGTTTCATCAAGTTCTGTTAGTAATAGGTTTTGGTTATTATTTAATTATAAACTCATTACTTTAAAATGCATTTTTTATATTTTAATTTTTTGAAAAAAAACAACACATGTGGCTTAATATTAACTACTTACTCTAACAAGATATTGATATCTTTGAAAAAGTTGAGGATACTAGAGAAATCCCCACCCTTTCAATATTGTATTTAAATATAATTTAAATTTTATTTTTTAGAAAGTACAATTTCCTTTAAGAAATTCATTCAAACAAATTCAAAACATATATCGAATCAATTATAATTGAGATTACTCTTCTCCTGTATCAGTAACTATTCTGAACGCGGAGAGTTTTTCTGATCTGGGAGTGGAAATGCCACTTCATTAGTTTGACAATATGCCCTTAAAAATCTAAAATCGACTAATATTGTAGTGGCTTTCGTGAAGAAGCATACTATCGAGGCACACAAAAGAACATGACGGAACCAATAATTTCTGTTATGACAAGGAAAGGATTTATTAAGAGGTCAGCCGACGCAATTCTTGCCCACCGTCATCTAATTTGATTTATTGGCATTTGTGGAAATGAAGACAAGCTTTTGTTATTCAAGATTTGGTGCAGCATAAGATAAAATGCGATTCACTTGTATTGCGCTAAAATCTGTGTCCTATAAAGAAAATGAAAAATCATTTAGTTGCATCCTTCTGTGATCGTTTAATGTCAAGTGTTGTGCCCTCAAAGAGAAAAATATATCTTGCTTATCGCCCCACCCAAGGAGTTTTTGTGCTTTTACGGTGAAATTATTTCATTTGTTTATTCTGTCTCTCTGCTTTTCGTTTGATTAGTGTATCTTCTTTCCATTTATTTATTTATTTATTTATTTATCCAACACCACAACTCACATCTATGAATATGCATACATTTTGCTTTCAAGGGGATCAGTCTTTTTTTTTTTTTTTTGGCCAGGGGAAGGTGATGGCAATGGGGCTCTGCCACTGTGACTTGAAGTCGCACCCTCGAGGGTGTGGCACTCCTTGAGGCTGGGAGATGAATCAATTGAACTATGCCTCAATCCATGGCTTTTTAACTCAAGTATTATCCTTTTACAAACAAATTACTATAGTAATATATTTTTAAAACATTTTTCTTGTCTGTAGATATTTCTGCTACGATGGAGAGGGGAAGAATATTTAATTTTAACCATAGCACTAAAGTAATCTATGTCATCGTTAGATAGTCAGGTGGAATAAGATGAATCCGCACCACTCACAAGAATTTTCTTGCATTCGTGGGGTGAAGCAGAACGAAGTTGTGCCATCTACAAGACCCCCCAGCATAGGTGAAGCAACTTGAACCTACGCTATCACCCTAAATTTTGACCCATGCAAAAAAACAAAAATGGACATAAGGTCCATATGTAACTGAGGTATTCCCGTGCTTTCCCGGCACTTGTTGCTATTGTTAAAACTTTAAATTTGTTTTTCATATTAATTTTGTATTAGTTATGCATAAAGATTTAGCTAATTGATTAACTACATTACCTTATGGTGGCGTTTGTATTCATTGCCTATTAAAATTGTCAGTAATGTAGATTATCACTTAGAAATATTGTCACCTTTTAAATTACTGATAATATTAAATATAGTATTTGATATGCATAAGTAATCTAAGTGGTAATTTATATTACCCTATTTGGTATATAAAAAAAAATTACTAAGTAATATATGCATTTAATAATAATAATAATAAATATTTATTATTATTATTATTATTAAATAAAAATAAGAAAATTTAATTATTAATTATGATTATAATAATTAATTTTAATAATAATTAATATTATTATTTAATAATAATTATAATTATTATATATAATTAATCATGATAATATTAACAATAATAATATTAATATTTATTGATAATAAATTATTATTATTATTATTATTATTATTATTATTATTAATTGATAATAATAATAATGGAAGGATTATTACATTGATGGTAATCCACATTATCTTGGAAATCTAGATTGTCAGTAATGTTACCCAGACAAACAGGATAATGTTGTGGGCCGAGACAATTTAATTAAATATTACCAATAATTCAGATGAATTATCCCATACCAAATGCCACCTATAATTAATAAAATTATTTTAATATCATCACATTAATTACTAAATATACTTATTAGTTAAATAATTCAAGATTTAAAAAAGTTAATCATCACATTAATTACTAAATATATTTATTAGTTAAAATTTTGGATTTTATTTCCATTTTTATTTTTTTGCATCGGTTTTGGTGTAGCTTCACCTACATGGATGACGCATGTTCAACCTGCTTCATCTCCATGCCCCCAACACATGGTGAAGTCTTGTAGATGGCGCAGCTTCATTCTGCTTCACTCCATGAACGCGGACACATAGTAGATTCTTGTGGGTGGCGGGGGCTCATTTTGCTCCACCTGACAGTATCTCTAACATGTTTAATGATGACACGGATTGCTTTACCATTATGGTTAAAATTAAATTTTCTCCCCCATCTACCGTGGCAGAAACAATCGTAAATAAGAAAAATGTTTCAAAAATACTTTACTATGGTAATTTGTTTGTAAAAGTACAATTCTTAAGTCAAAAAGCCTCAATCCACCAGGGGGGATCAGTTGGAGCATAGAAAGAAAACAAGGCGAGCAATGTAATAACATAAATAATTACTGCATAGCATAGTATTAGGGTATTAGCCACCCTCGTTTCACACCATCAGTGGAGGTCCATATTGAAACGGAATGACAAGGAACAGAGAATAGGCCGGCCCAGTTATACTGACTAAGGAGCCATCGATCGGATGGGACCCGCCCAACTCATAGCGTTGTATTCAGTTTCCTTGTGTCTCCATTAACAGGAAGATGCCAAACACAAAAGGTTACACAAAGGTCTAGTGTGAGGCGTGCAAATTGTCGAGGTGGTGGTGGCACAAAGGACTACGCGACCAGGACCACGCCGATGACGAAAGCTGCCATGCAAGTAGATTACACTGCACAAACACTATCCGATTAATAATAGAGTGCTTTCCTTGCGTCCAAATAATATGCGAGTAGTTTACACTGCACAAACACTATCTGATTAATAATAGAGTGGTTCCCTTACGTCCAAAAAGAAAGGCATAGATAGTGAGGAAAAAAATAATTAATGCTTCCTAGCGGTCTATCACGTTGTCCAATTCAGCTGCCCAAAAAATAATGATATCATCCACAAACAATAAGCAATTTTATCATCAGTATTTGAATTTAAAACTTGGCCTGAGCTATATTTTTTCTTTCTGAAAGAGCCCCGCCGGGGTGGCTTGCATCCAAGTGCCTCCGAACCATAGGACGCGCATGTTAGTGAGAAAACTCATTGGATATGCATCTATCTATTCGCTGCTGGTGGATGATCTGTATACTTCAACCACTCATAAATCATGATTGGCATGGCAAAAGGCAAGTGTTCGCTCTAACACAAATTACTTAATTATTTCATCACTTGAAGGCTTACTAGCTAGAGTTGGATATAATAGAACTGAAAATCAACTATTTTATATTTTGTGATGGAGAACTGAAAATCAATTATTCAAAACAAAACTTTGACATGAAAAAATATAGTTGCATTGCCATATGTCAGAACGGGACTCTAAACTGAAAATGATAAGTTCCAAGCAAACATGGGCTAGTTTTAGTCCTTATTAATCGGAGCAGGATTTAAATAATAGTTCACATGTTCAGTTTTAGATTGTTCCCCTCTTCTGCAATTGAACTTTGGTAGGATTGGGCAAATTATTTCCCCATATACCTTTCTTCATATATATCACTAATCATATGTAACCCCGTCTCTTGCATTGTTTGACTTTACTCTGATGGGTTTATATATTTTGCAGGCGCCCCAAGACAATATGAACAAAGGTGGTTGCATTTTTTCCGCAACTCTACACGATAACACAAATTATATTACATCAGCTATATGTGCGAATTGCGAACCCATTTCCAGTTTTGGTCAATTACTATTGGCGTATGATAGGCGTATCTTTCTTCTTTTCTTAAAAAAAGTCAGTTTTAATATATTATTAATATAAAATATTTGATCTTTATTAATTTAATTGTGTCTCTTTTATGTATAATTTTAAAGAAATTACAGTAAGTGGATTGGACCGGACTGGGCTGCAGGCGCATCCGACTACAAAATTCTTCTATCAAGTGTTTCATGTAATCGATCAGCATTTATGATATTCATAATTAACCGATCAGATAGGCTGTCACAAGTTAAACATATCTCTTGATTGGCCCTACATATTCTTCATCTCTCGATTATCAAAACATGTTCCAGCTTAGTTTAAACACTCTTATACTAAAATTATTGGCCTATTCTTATACTAGACAACGATCAATCTAGCTCAATACTTGGCCCGTTCGACTCTCTAGAACTTTGTTTGAAATGGCAAGAATTAACTACTTTTAATAATATAACACTATATCATTGGATGGTAGTGAAAAAAGTTACACTAATAATATATAAAAATTAATTTTTTAAATGAATCAAGCTGCAGTATCAAATGGAGGATAAGATACAGAAGAGCCACCAAAAGTCCAACACCTAGAGACTGAATGGGTAACAAACGCTTGGTTGCGAGACGATTGCAGGATTACACCACTTACTGCCAAACCATCAAACTGTGGCGAGCATCGCACCACTTCTTATGGATGTTAATTATTGCAATTAGAGCGGTCCCAGAACTAGATGGAGATGCATATAGAAAAGGCCCATACGTGAAATAGTCCAAAAGTTGCTCATACATAATTAAAGAGCAAGCATATACCTATAGTTATCTGGCCGGGCCAGCCGCGCCATAATATCGTTGCATTAGCCGAAAAGAAGGAAACCTTTTAAACAAGATCCAAAATTTCTTTTTGCTAATCATCTTTGTAATTGCTCATCAACAGCACGTCCTTGAACATTGAGACCCGAGCGTATTTTACGTTATCCAATCTTGAACTTTATTCCCTTTTGGTAACTTTATCGAGCACCTCAAAAAAAAAAAAAAAAGATAAAATAGAATAAAAACTTTATCGAGATATAGTTTAGTATCATATATAAGATTTGATTTGATACAATATGTAAAAGAATTATGTACTATCATATCATTAAAAATATTTAATTTTTATGAAAATACTCAAATATTTTACACTAATTAATCTCTTGTTTATTTATACTCAACACAGGCGTCACATACCGCACATTATTCTCTCGAACTTTTTGTCCTTGAAAATATCCGTTATACTAATTTGTAAGATTGAAGACTGTGAAATACTATAATACGAGTCCCTTTGCTTTTGTGGTCATGTATCATGGTCTTACATTCCCGAACCAATAAATGAATCCCATCGCCCACAGTACAAAGAATTCGATAGTATATACCTATTCATCTATATATGACAATATATGAGAAATAAAACATTCAAGTCCCCTGCTACCTTCCCCATATATATATATATTTCTCTTCAGCCACTGTAACCTTCAACTTTTAATATTTGATACTCTCCTTTCTGGGAATCCAAGACAAAAAGAAAACGCTTCAATCGACGGGTGAGCTTTCCTTTCAAATGACTCACATGCTTGTCGCCATGGCCGAACATGTGGGCCCTACTCAACTCACGTGGCCCATGCGGCCGAGGGAATTAGAAAAGTGTTTGTTTACATAGGCCCCTACTCCCCTACCATATTTTTGGGGTTAAAAGACATGGCTCCGTGAAAGATGCTGAACGAAGAAGTAAAACTAGAAGAGTTGGCACAAAAGCCAAATAGCCATAATGATGCTGACAACGCCAGCAATTGTTTGGGATTCCCGCACATGAGTGCACGCAGACCACGGTATTTCACTTTGATCTAGCGCACCTACATACACCATTGTTCCGTTGTTAAGCTGCTGCGGTGACGATGGAGAGGAAGATGAACCACTACCATCTGAATTGGAGTTCTGTCCCTGCGACGATTTCTTGCTGCAAAACCACAATAACAATACCAATAAGGATTAAAAGAAATTAATTTTTGTGAACATCATTCGAACAATAAGACAAAAATGGAGAAACGGATACATCGTGATTATGTGACGGTCCAGAATTCTATACCGATAAAATAAACAGCGTCTAAATGTTAGTAGTACTACTACTTTCATGCTAACTGAAGTGCTGCCACAATTTACGAGTTTGGCCTAAAAATGGGTGAAGCTCATGCGCATTAATTAATGAATACAAGTGCTACTACCATTATTATAGGTAATGATATAATCTTTTAAAATTTTTCTTAATTTTTTTTTAAATATTAAATAAAATAAAAAATAGATATAATTAATATGAATTTTAAAAAATAATTAATTTTTTCTTTATTTAATAAATAAGAGAATATTTTAAAAAATTTATTAAGAGGATAAATAATTTCTCTTGTTATTATACTATATGATGCTAAATTTTAACTTCTATGGCATCGAGATTCGGTAGGAATTTGCGACTTTTCTATCCAAGATACGGCCCCCAGCTTCACGGGACTTTTATTCCAGGCACGGGCTTTCGGCTTATTAGTGAGTTTGCCTGCGCATGTTTTGGTTTGACATACAATTTTTCCACTGAAATAGAAAGCGCCGCTTTGACTTTCAGCTAAACAACCGAAATTTCAACATAGACGTTAATCTCGGAAAGACAATGATACATGGGCAGAAGCTCTGAGTGCATTTTTCCATTTATTTCTTTTTTCTTTTTAAAATTTCAGATATCCGTGAGCAAAATTTAGATTTTACTCAGAAATTTCCCACTAATTGGATAAACTTTAATTTTTGACAAAAACAATATAATCATTTTGAAAAGAATTTAAGAATTCCATCCGTATGAATTTTGTGCAGAAATCATCCCCGTGAATGTGTGACAACGAAAGTTATACAAAAACCATACCCACCGCCGATGGGATAATATGACGTAGTAATTGTTTAATTATTCTACTTAATACCAACTTGGATACTACCCATTCTCCTGTTCACCACGTAGAGAGAATAGCGTGGGAGATACGTTGCCGAAACCGCTCGCTTTTACCGAAACGCCCACGCCGCATCCGTAACGTCATTTACCCCTCAACAAAGCCTATTCTTTTGTCGCTTTCCAAGTGAAAAATTGTTGTAACGTATAAATAAAAAGAATTTAATTTAAATACACTGACAGCGTAAAATAGTTTTACACTGTCAACCAATAGAAATGGTGGAAAGTGCCAACTCATACAAATAACTACCCATTATAATGAGGGACCCACCATGAATTCTCACTTTCCTCTATTTCTATTGGTTGACAGTGTAAAACTATTTTATATCGTCAACAAGATACCAATTAAACTCAAATAAAAATGAAAAAAATAAAAAAACCAGAGCAGAAATTGCCTAAGCCGTCAACCCCACCCAAAATTCATATTCCCAGGCTATAATACAGGCAACCTTATAGAATGACGAAACTACCCTTTTAACCGTTGAAGGTGACAAGCAATTATTTACTGGGGGAATGAAGAAGCGAAGTAATCAGGATTCATGAATCTAACCTCGTGCTAGCATCAGGGGTAGGACAAAAAGTGATGGTATAATCCGCAGAAGCGCACGTAAACGTACTCGTCTTGTCGTCGTACGCGTAGCTATACGCACGTGGGCACGCGCTCTTGAACACCGCCGAGTAAGACGAAGGCTTGCAAGCGTAGGGTGAGTTGTACGCGCCGCTGCAGCAATACTGCGGCAACCGGAACGCGTCGCACGCGCTCTTGCATGCCACGCTCCGTTTCCCATCCACGCTCATAACCCTAAGCTCCGAAGGACACGAGCCGTTGAGGTCTCCGACGCACCCCGTGGCGGTGCAGTTGTCGCCGGAACCACCCTGCGGAACCACCATGATAGGGAGGTTGTAACCGTCGACTAAGCTGACGTCGAAGAAATCGAGGCCTCCGGCGCCGTGGAGGGTGAACTCGGCGAGGGTGGCAGGAGGCGTGGCGCCGCTGCCGGCGCATTGGAGCTTGCCGGAGCCGCAGTCGCCGGTGACGCAGGAGAACTTTCCGGCGGGGTCTTGGGTGCAGAGGGTGCGGCCCCAGAAGCGGCCACCCCAAGAGGTTGGTGCGGTGATGGTCTTGGACTCGCCGGTTCGGAGGGGGAAGCCGGTGGTGGGAAGAGGGTCGACACCTGCGTTTGAGAGAATGCCCGGCCACACTGTGTAGTCACATTTGTTGAGTAGTGTGAAGGTTGTTGATTTCACCCCTGCAAGCAAGTTGTGTTCACAGAACACGCATTAGACCAAAATAACGTTAACATGAGGGAAAAAAGTTTCATTCTGGATTTGTTTGATGTACATATGCATAGGTGTTGTGATTTGGTTTGTGAAGTTAATTATTACCTGGTACTGACAGATGAAGTGTTAGTAAGACTGGAAATAAGAATAGTGTCAGCTGATCCATGTGAAATTACCAGTTTATCCAAATTCTTCTTCTCTGGTAATTGGGGAGGCTGCGAGGGGGGAGTGTTCAGCGGTGGATAAGTATTTATAGACAACATATAATGCAGTCAGCCTCCAGTGTGATAAGCCTGAAGCCGGGGAGGGAAGTAACGTTCTGCTTCGTTTCACCATCTTTTTCCAAGTATTTTATGTTCTGTACGTTATAGCTTTTTATTTTAAAATGTGCTTTTTTCGCATAAAAATTTAGGAGTTTAATTGGTATACCCTAATAGTGTAAAATTATTTTATACTGGTAACCGAAATAAGGGAAAGTGAGAAATCATGGTGAATCTCTTATTATAATGGGTGGTTATTTATATGAGTTGGTACTTTCTATTATTTCTATTAGCCGATAGTATAAAACTGTTTCACATTATATATTTAAATTAAATTCAAAATTTAGATGGGATAAACGCCATTTTTTTATGAGTTTAATTGGTATGCACTGACAGTGTAAAATAGTTTTACACTGTCAACCAATAAAAATAGGGAAAAGTGAGAATTCATGGTGGGTCCCTCATTATAATGGGTGGTTATTTTGATGAGTTGGCACTTTCCACCATTTCTATTGGTTGACAGTGTAAAACTATTTTACACTGTCAGTGTATTTAAATTAAATTCTTTTTTTATTTAAAAACGTTACTAATTTATAACCATCGTTATATTTAAGGATCTCGGTATTAAGAATATCTATTTTTATCGTAAAAACTAAAAATATCTTTTTTTAAAGAGATACAATAATTTAATTCAGTTATTAGTCTTTCATATAGTAAATTTTATTTTTAAGTCTTTTAATATGATTCATTTTGGTTAAAATAAAAAATATTTATATATATTCGTAATTTAAAGTTTGCTTTTTAATATTATTGTTTAGTCCAACCTATTAAGGCTAAATTTTTATTTTTTTCACTAGTATTTTTCTCGAGATACCACGGAAGAGCTTACCGACTACTAAATTAGACGCACTTATAAGGTAAGCCATTCCTTGTAAATTCAATATATAAATAAAAAAATTCCATTTCATTTTCAGATGACATTTTTGAAAGTTTGGAAACATGAAACAAAGTAAAAAATATAGTAAATTTAATTTTGATATATTGTTTATATAAAACATTTTAATACATTTATCAAAGTTATGCCATTAAAAATATTTGACTCTTATCATAATTATCTCAAAAATCATATGAAATACAAAAACATGATTAATTATTAGTATAAAATATTTTGTACACAGCATATCAAAATTAATTAAAAATATTTTTACGATTATTAGTGAAATTATATTATCTAAAAATAAAACAAGGAAATACCTGGTAAACTTTTGGCGTTATTAACTAAAGACTTTAATGAGTAGTTACCTCACTATCCTGATTTTTGTAAAGGTATTGTGCCTTTTAAGTAATTGGCGGTTAATTATTTGTCATGTATACCATTAATTCAAAAAATAATTTTATACTATATTTTAAATACATCTTGTTGGATGGAAAGGCTTAAAAAATGGCACGATCCAAATATTACATTATGAAGTAAACGCAGCACAACTCAACTCATGAGCTCTCCTGATATCTAGAATGTTAATAGAATTACCAAATTTTCTTCTATAATGATTTGCACATGTTTGAATAATTAGATTATAATTTTTTTATGTGGTTTAAGATTATGAGTTAAAAATAATTTTTCTTAAAAGTTATTTTCAATATAATTTGATACATTTGATAAACATAGATAAAATTGATTATAGTGTGCAGCTTATTTTATTTATATTAAAATAATATTTTTTAAAAATATTATTTTTGAAAAATTTTGATTACAAGTGGAAACTTATTATTTTAAAATTATGATATTTTTACCAAATTAATTTTAGATATCAAATATTATATATAATTAAATCATTTTAAATCAATTTTAATAATTTATCATATAAAAGTAATTTTTTCATACAGTTCAAACAAAATCATAGCTCTAAAAATCAGATCGGATCAGCCAATCAAACCGGTTGAACCGAGACCTGGCAAGGTATCTGGTCTAGTCATAGCCTCAAAATCTCTTTTCAGAAAATCAGGATTGAACAACTGAGAACCGCTTGAAAATTGTTGAACCGGCCAAACCCAACTAGTTCTAGCAGTTGGCTAGTTTTATTTTTATTTTTTTCAAAAAAAGCCATCCCAAAAAGGGTGTCATTGTGTGAGTTTTTGGAAAAAAGAGGGGGGCATCTAATCTGACGCTTGAAATGGTTTCATTTTTTGCAAAGGAAATAAAGAGTAAAGATAAAGTAAAGGAGCTGCAAGGATGGAAGCCCTAACTCCAAAAGCCATCAACACACCTTTTCCAAAGTCCACACACCGCGTCGCGCATATCTGCGACACCTGCATCATGCAGCCTCTGCAGAGCCCACATTGATGTCCGTTGCAGCGTCGACATCATAGTTGGAGCAGCCATAGTTGAAGGTAACTACTGCAACTTCCATTATTTCAGCTTTTACATTTTATTTTCATTGAGTTCATTCCTCTTGTTTTATAACTGCTGCTAGTTTTATGCTATTCTATTTTCTGCTTTCTAATTTTGAGTAATTTCCTTATGAATATTTGTTATTTAATAAATTTTCTAAATTAATGTATTTATATTGTGTATTAGAATCTAGAATAAGTGAAATGATTCAATAAAATACTAGCTCTATTAGCCATTAACACTTAATAGGGCACATAGCCACACACAAAATTGTATGTATGTGTGTGTGTGTATATATATATATATATATATCCCGGTTGAATGTCAGTTGAACCATTGAATCTCTAAACTAGTAGTTTATCCAGTTCGATACCTGATCCGATTTTCAAACCCTTAAACAAAACATCTTACTTTATATTACTTGAGTTAATATATCCAAATATAAAATTAATTTTCATATAATCAATTATGCTTATAATAATTATTAAAATAATTTTAATCTCACAACTAATTTAACACATAATTATCCAAAAATAAAAAAATAAAAAAAATCTAACACACCCTTATTCTAGGTGCCCGAACCTAATCTTCCTTCTCTGGCATAGTAGTTTAGGGTTAAAAACACCTTATCATCATGTACCATTTGATAAATTTAATAAATTAAGTTAATATTTTTTACATTTCAAAAGTTTGTCTTTCCTTTTGGGGAAAAAATGAACTTATAATTAAAAGAAATTTCTTAATATAAAAAAAGATCTTACATTTAAACCAAAAAAATATCGGAACAAAACACTACAAAATTTCAGTACCCGTAATACTTTGGTACAGGTGAAAACATTAGGTTATTGCAAGAATTTTCGTCAGTTAGGACGAAAAAACACTTACCAGTGGGAATTCAGCTATTTGTTGTGGACACTCGAATTTGCTGCTCGATCCTTACTACATTTCGTTGCGTCTCGGCAAAACTCAGCTATTTTGGCATCTTACTATCATTTTTTAGCAAAATGCTATCATTTCTTTATGTTCACATTTTATTTTTTATTTTTTTTCTGACGCAGGTCAAACTTGATAAGTAGAGAAAGAAAGTAGGCCTTACAGTTATGTGCCTATACCTTGGCTTGATAATTTCTGATTCGGCAGTGTTCGGTCGTTCAATTAAATCCTACACTTGAAAAATGGCAGGAAACAAAAGAAAACAGGGGTTCTGCGTACACTTATATAAAACATCATCGAATTTCTGTCTGCACAATTTTCCTTTTTCATAAAACACATTTCTTTCATGTCAATAAACTTATTCTTAGGTTAGGAATTTTAGATAAACTGAGGCAGGTGTTTTGAAAACTACTTGATCTCAATATTAAATTCTAGTAAGGTCACTTTATACTTTAGCAGTTTAACCCGTCTTTTAATTACCGAATAGAAAAAGTTCAACCCGTCTTTTCGTCTTACAGTGGGTCATAGGTTTTTTGCAACAAAAAAGGTCTTATGCTAATATTAAAATTTTTAAAATAATTTTATATGGAATTTATCAAATTTATATATACACATTGCGCAAAACCACACAATTATAAATCACCTATATCAAATTACACGAAGAATGGATTGCCGCATATACTTCTTTTCACTCCACCGGTTGTGTTGTGCAAATAGGGGGAGTCCTTGGGTATGTATGCCTATTCCAGTTCTATGATGTATCCGACTATCTTTAAATGCATTTAATCACACTTAAAAAATATGGATAAATGAAGATGCGTGGCGCATGGTTCTTAACAAGATGCACCCCATAGTATCCTCTTTTAATGCACACATACTCTGTTGCAGTCATGCCAAAAATTTATTTTAGAAATGTTTAGATTTTGTAGTACTTATATAGGTTGTGTTTATTTCAAACTTAAAAAAATATTATAAAATTTAAATTTTATATATAAGTAAAAAAAATTAAAAATTGATTATTTTTAGAAGCTATTATTTTTAATTTTTATTAAAAAATTGAAAGCAGATTTTTTGATATTCTAATTACAAAAAAAATAATAAACAAATATACCATCAGTCACATTTATCAAAATGTGGCTAAATATACTATTATTTAACCGCACTTTATATGCATTTAGCTATATTTTATAAGTGTGGTTAAATAAAGATGAGTGATTAATCTTACTCAATCAAGGTGCATTTTAGAGAGCCCTACAACCTTTTCATAGTGGAAAAACAAAAAGATTGGAAGATATAAGTACTTTATCAAGAAGGCGCCTTATGCTATAACCCTTAAAAAGCAAGGAGTGCCGCACACTTAAGCTACCATAGACTTATTTCCTCTAGAAACCACTGGTACATCATCGCTTCAAATTTTGGAAATACACCAGAAATAAAAATCCTTTGCCTTCGTTCTCCAATGAACACAAACAAACAAAGCCACTGTATTCAAATTTTAAAACTTTAACACTGAAGGACTCACATCCAATCCAAGCACTTCCTCTAAAATCATCACTGTAGCAGAGCCCATAGTCCAAAACCTTATCAAGCTCATAAGCAACCTTTGCTTCTCACTCTTAGTCTTCTTAGCCCTAATCTTCACTGTCATAGCCATCAACTACCAGCCTCCAAACCCATTACTCCAAATCTCCAATTAACACCAACATCTTAACAGGAAAAAATAATTAGATCGATTAGCACAAATATGACCAAAAAAAAAAAAAGTTTCACTCATAGCAATCTATATCAACATCCCCATAACTGAAAGAATAGCAACAGATAAATCCTTAAAACAACCTCAACCAAAATATTTAGGTGAAACCTAACTAACAATGCAGTCAACAATTACAATTAAAATTCAAACCAAAGATGAAAAAAATTAACAAATTCAATATCTAGCAAAATACAGCAACAAACAAAATAAGTATAAATAAATTCTTTAAAAAATGAAAAACCATGGATGCCTCTTTAACTCATCCTTTGTCATCCACTGCCGTGAGCAGGGGGAATTTTCAAGAAGAATCTCCAACGTGAAGGGAACCTTGGATGTTGATGTTTCCATTACGGCACCAGGCACAGGTATGGAACCATCACGAGCAACCAGTGTTGTTGAGCTGCATGTTGATGCTAAACGAGTCGAAGGCGGGGCGGTGTAGCGGCCGTCGGGTAGCGAGCATTGACCATTGGGTGGCACCGGGCTGATGAGAGGCAGAAAGAGGGGGTGATGAGAAAAGCCGACAGGGTCGTTGAGGTAAAGGGTGGGAAGAAAATTTTTGGGGTGGGGGTTGATGCTTGTATGCACCATAAATCTAAGGTGCACCAGTGTTTCAAATATTATCTAAGTCATTAATTTTTAAAATGAATAATTGAGATATTAAGGTGTATAGCATAGCGGTATTAGAAAATATTTTGATCAAAATATAGGATTTTGGGGGGTGAATTATGGAGAAACGAGAATTTAAGAAAAACTATCAATGGTAGTTTTTTAAAATGCATCAGCTCTTTTAAAAAGTAAAAATTGTCAATGGTGATTTTTGAAAAACCAAGAAATAGACTATGTATCTCCGTATAACGTACCAGAAAAAAAGTAAAAATCACCACTGATATTTTTTGAAAAATTAAAAATTATTATTGGCAATTTTTCAATCCTATATCCACATATTTTGATTCATAAATCCATATTTATATATATCATACTCATCCACTATATTAAAAATAAAAAACCGTATAGCAGAAAATGCCAAAAGTTATATATCTTTTTAATCAAAATTATATCATAAACATAAAGAAAGTTGATGTAAAATATGTTGAAAAGCTGCCAGCCCCTTGTCGACTAAAGAGAAAATGACGTCAAATAATATCATATTCAGCATCCAATAAGGGGAATTTGTGACTTAGTGGCTCTTGTTCTCGGCAGAATTATGGCAAAAGTTGATGAGATTTCCTCAAAAAAATTATGCAATCACGTCTCACATCCATTAACCCGGCCCAGTTTTCTTTGGTATTTTTTTTTTTCAAAATCTTTTCATCATTCCTACGAACCAAACAAAAAAAAACCTTTTCATCATTAACCATCATGTGATTTGCGTAATATATGTTTTTCACGATGTTTGTGGAAGTAATTTCTTCTATTTTTCTTGATATACTTATTAGCATGAATGTTGATCCATTTTCTAGCAAAGTTACGTACATTATTCTTTGGTAGACAAAGTTTTATACATGATAAGGGAATTTCATTTATGCAAGAAACATTTAAATGATAAAATTCATACCTGCGCTTCATGTTGTCCTAAAAAGATAAGGCAGATATTTAAAACATGCTTCGATAAAGAATAATAGAGAAAAATCAGAGAGAGAAATGCTTTAAATAAAGATTTCTCGTAATTAATAGTTTTATATAACAAAGAGAAGGAATGAGAAATTTTTGATATAATTCTAAAACTTCTTGTTTAATTTGACTATGTTCAAATTTTGAATAACTGCTAGCAATATTTAGCTGATTCAAATATTTTG
Organism: Pterocarpus santalinus; assembly: GCA_031439595.1. Classification (NCBI taxonomy): domain Eukaryota; kingdom Viridiplantae; phylum Streptophyta; class Magnoliopsida; order Fabales; family Fabaceae; genus Pterocarpus; species Pterocarpus santalinus. The sequence goes on from CM062529.1 coordinate 2,404,960, forward strand.
ACACTCATTTTTTAATGTATAGTTTTGAATTTGAATTTCATAAAAAAAAAGTAAATATGAAGAATTTTATTTCCACAATAAACCAATCTAACTTAAAGTAAATTAATCGAAATTTAGTATCATATTCACACTTGTAGAGAACGCAAGATTCTCCAGAATAATTGACGCGGCCCGTGAGAAAAGTCTTTAAGAAAGAGCTTCAAATAAATTAAGTACTAGAATTAGCTGCAAACCTGAGCTGAGAGTGATTGTTGAATGCAATGACAAATTAAATTTGCATATAAGCGAAATTGAGGATGAGTATAACTATCCTATTTTACAAAAAAGAAAAAAAGGAAAAAAAAGAAGGGCATTATACTACTAACTCCAACTCCATTTCTCCCTTATCAACTGTGAAATAGTTAACATATTAACGTAGAGCCAGCAATAAATAAAATAAATCAAGCTTAGCAAAGTAAGCGAATTATGCGCAACAAGCTTTCGTCAGAGATTCGGATATAGCATAATTCTTTTTGTGCATCATCATGAAAATCCAAATATAATGGTCATCGTTATCATGTAATTTTCTATCGAGAATTGATCGATGAGGAATTGAAGTGATAACAATGTTTAAGCAACCACCTAATCATCCCGCATGCTTCCATTATATGAAATAAAATCAAGATGATTCGAAAAAGCAGTGAAGCCAAATTAAAGTCGGTATCTATACTAATATTAATTTTTATCAAGATTGCAATCTCTTTAACATCAAGCTTTTGTAGCTTCCAATCGTGACAAATTCCCCACAGTCGTGACTCGTAAATCCTGTATAAACGTTATCTGCCTGCCCTACTGGCAATACTCATGCTATGGAACGAATATGGTTGATTGGCTAGGCGAAACAAACTGTTTAACTATCATTAAAGGTTTGTACTTCTTAATTTAAGAATGGCTATATGAAATGGAGAATGCCATCATCATGACACGTTATGCAATAGAATATTGTACATAAGTTGTGCAACTTGTAAATTATATATAGACGACACAGCTAGTTGAAATTTAATTTTCATAAAGAGGGGCTTCCAATTTGATTCCTCGTTCCGCAGCTTGTTCCATGATACGAATACATGAAAAACGGGGATAGGGTGTGCTCAGGAACAGTAAATAAGAACTACCCAGCCTGGTGTATTGGTGTTCGCTTCAAAGTTCAACCCTGTCCCCTGGTAGGTAGTTGCCAATAATCCAATTCCTTCAGCTTCACTTGGGTGCTTGAGGTGACACAACAATAGTGACGGATCCAAAAAATTTAGATTATGGGGCAGAAATAGGAAAATGGGTTAATTTCTTCTAATTATAATTTTTTACCATAGTGTGGAGTCAAACTTAACAATTAATGAAGGCAAAAATATTCATATACCTGTATATTTATGGGCAAAATGTCTAATACATGAATCCGTCGCTGCACAACGAAGCCCAATTCTTAAGGCCCACGGTCCAAATCACTAAGTTGAAAGTGGGATTGGGCTGTCCATGGAATTAGTGAGTCAGGCTCTGTTTTGTCCCCGCACTCCTCCAAAGTCCATTTTTTAATCCTTGAGGAAGGCTGGACTTAGACTTCGGAAAAAAGTATACTACACATTCTCTTTTTCTTGTTTTTAACTTGAAAGAAATTGCTTTCCAATTCTATAAATTGTTGATATTTTGAAAAAACAAAGAACCTGTGTTTCGATTACTATGATTTTCTGCTGTAGAGGTCCAATAAGGGCAATATATTTCAAAGCTATGCTAGGCGTGAAATATAGACCTATTGAAGTGCTGACTAGAGGCTAAAAGGGAATGGGAAGAAGGCAATTACAATTGAGCAATCCGGGTCCAGATAGTGCAACAATGCAAAGTGAAGTGCACAGATAATTTTTGACATATTAACAGTATATAACGTCTTGTATTTGATCGTTCAAAATAGGATTTGAGGGTGCACGAGAAAAGAAAAGGCACGGTTGGAGAAAGTGTTGTTTATATCAAGCAAATAGCAAACTAAGGTGGGGGTTTGCGTATGAGTTACGTCCCACATCGTATGGAACCTTCAGAGAGTAACTTGTGCGGCTCCTATAAGGGGATAAGACGAAGACACGAGCAGTCTATGATCCTTCAGGCAGTAAAAGGGAGATGAGGAGTGGATTGATCTCGCTACTAAAGATGCGAGTTGGGTGTCCTCCCCAAGCCTGGTTACGACAACCTGGGCACTCCCCTCTTTTCCAATCTGATCCCTATCTTGAAGGACCATATTCATAATTAATTGTGAAGGATTGTTTTTTATCTTTTTGTTTGGTCAGTCTCTCTGGAGGTGCTAAAATGAAGGTACCTCTTTTTTGAATTTATAAAGCTTCTTTCTTCTTTCTTTGATCCTACGAGGTTTGGGGAGTCATGTTAGTTTCAAGTTAAAAAAAATCGAAAATAACCCCACATAATTATTATAAAAGGGGTGTCTTGAGATTCTATTTGCAGCTCGAGGCTTCTGGCTTCGTGGGTTATTCAGTCAAGGTGGTACGGAGTGGTGGTGCACGTTGGACAACGGTGGGTCGTAGGGCTGCGATACAGTTAAACGGTTGGACTGACGGTACATCACGGTATTGCTGTGCATTTTTGCGGTTGCTGGGCAAATGGGTGCCTTGTGGTGGTTATTCAAATTGCTGGAGTTGTGGTGCCAAAAGGTGGTTATGGTGGCTATGTGTACGCGACTGGACGAATAGCAACGTGTTGGGTCACAGTTGCACGTGGAGGGAAGCGTTGACGACGTCGACATCAACATCAGCGGAGACATAGCGGCTGGGTGTGGAAGTGACGGTGCTTGGATGGAAAATGATCAAAGCGGGTACACCGCCGTGGCGACAAGGAGAGCCGCGGTGCGAGTTGCAGTGATGCTCGTTGCGAAGAGATGATGGTGGTGCAGGATGGATTTGTGGTCACATCTCTTGTTCCTGAACATTCTCTTGCTTTTGCACAAATCCCGCATATAATCTGTGATTTCCCTGGTTGTTCTCCGTCATCCACAAACTCTATAGGCTCAATTTTGGGGGTAAGGCTAGTCTCGACAGCCCTTGACGAAGAAGGTATAGATGATGGAAAGCAAAGAACCTTAAACCCAAATATTAACACAACCAATCTTTTGACATATTTTCTCTTGTACTGAAGAGGGCTTTAATAAAGGCCGTTTGATCTTAAAAAAAATTGGATCTAATGGTATATATCATTAATAATTCATCCACTCATTTGGGATTATGTAACTTCCAAATACTATGGGATCAAGTTAATATTTATAAAAAAAATGGATAATATTTTGGAAGTAATTTAGTTTTTACTTTTAAAATGTAAAATAAAATTATTAAAAAAATGTCTTTCTTTTAATTATTTATAAAACAAAGGCTTTTTCCCTTCTCGTCCCCAAATTCTTCCTTAAGGAACCAAATAGCCATGAATATGATGAGCGCCATAGCACACAAATAAAAGAAGCTCCAACTCACCATCGAAAAGGAAAGTGCTGGGAACAACTAAGACGATGATGTTTTTGACACCAAGCTGTTGAGGCTTCTTTCCTCCAATACGGCGTCATCTGCACTCAATCAAAGCCACCTAAATCATCGGCATCATGGTGCCCTGCAAGGCTTGTTCAGGTCACACACTCACAAAACGCACGTTGCATCACAAATAAGAAATTTAGAATCCACTTCTTTTTTTCACATTGAATATTTTTTGAGAGTTGGGTCTCTGCGACTTTCGAAGAGCAAAGGCATTGCCTTCATCTTATGTTGTTTCTCTGAAGAATATGGTATTGGTCTGCATTCTTATCTAGTTTTTAGTCTTTCAAAATTAGTGAACAGATGAACTGAAATATGAGATATCCTCTATCTCTGAGCATTCAAGGAAAATCTTGTAAAATGCAATTTTTGCAAATGTTAGGATTGGAAGGGGAAAGGCCTCTATTTTGCAAATAGTAAAAAAAGACATTTTTTTTGGTAATTTATTTTATATTTTAAAGACAATATTAAATTACTTCCAAACTTAATTAAGAATAATGTAACACAAGCCTATCAGAACAAGCCCTGAAGTACTATCTTTAAAAATCATATATTCATAAAGAGAGAGAGAGAGAGATAGAGGAGGGAGTAGGAGGATTGCAGCAATATACTTCTAAAAATCGTAGGACGATATATTCACCCAAAAAAGAGTTGTCGAGCAACAAGGATTTCATCTATTTTCATGTACAGAATTAATTTTAGAACTAAACAATAAGATCAGGTGTTAGTTATTTTATATAGATATATACATAAAGATATGAAGAAATGAATGATGAATATCATAGCAAGTAAGAAAATGGACTAGCAAGAATTCAAGGACAAGAGCAAAGCGAGCGAGAGGCGAGAGGAATCCGGACTAAAGAAGGCTTCAGTATCCTAACCCATCCATGATATCCAAAACGTTATAGTTCTGGTGGTCCAAGATGAGTCTAGAATCGAAGAACTCCTTAACAGGCGAACTGCCAGCACTTTTTGCTGCATACCAATCTCTGGCTTCTCTTTTCTTGGGAGCACCAAGATCCTCGCTTTTGCTAATTCCAGGATTCCTTCTCCTTGCAATGACCTCCTCTAACAATCTCCTATCCTCCTGAGAAAGTTGAGTTGCCAAGGGCTTGTTGCCGCCACTGTCTACGGTTAGAAACTGGCGCATCTTGGACTGAAATTCAAGTCCCTTGGGAGGAGATCGTGTGGGCATCGGCTTCAAAGCATTTTGTCTGGATCTTACAAAACTTATCAAATGGTGAAGCCATGCCAACAATTCGATGATGTAATTATCTATCTTCTGCTTATCGGCGTAATAGAGTGTCTGGATGCGCATCAGGTTACTTTCTCTGGCTGTGCTATCATCGCCGAAGTCATTACTACTGCAAAATCAGAACAAAAATTAGCATACACTGTCATGCAAACTCCAGTTGTTATTTGTTCACACTATACATGTATAACACAATCATAATCCAAGTTTACATAACTAACCTTGTGTTTGCCCATTCACCAATCCATCCGAAACCTTGATGTGCTCTGTCAGCAATATCAGGAGAAAAAGAAGCAGCATAAGCAATTGCAGGGACTTCTAACCTACTTTTATCTAAGAAAATAAGGCCAGCATGGGCAAACAGAAAATATTGAAAGCATAACTTACTTGATTGTATTTGTGGCAAATGGAACAAGCCACTGAAGAGTCTTATCCATTTCGGCTTTGATCTGGGTGACGGAGAGCTACAGATAATTGCCATTTCTTTTAGGATAATCCAAAAGGAGGTAAAACTCAAATCTTCAAGAAGCAGGAGTGACCAACCCAAAAAAAATGACACCATAAAAAGGACTAGAAAGTGACAGGCAAGGAAATATATCAAGTGGGAGGGCATACCCCTTTTGTGACAGCAATGGTTTGCAGCCGGGATGGAAGAGCACTCTTTATATTGTTGGGCAAATTATGATATAATGTGTCCCTCATATTTGGAAGAAGAGAGGCTGGGCGAGATGCCTGGTAGTAACAACATTTTTTGTTTAAACCAAAACAATTATTTGGTAAGGTCACTACAAATTTTATTAGCAAGATACAAACTTACAATCATATTTATCTGATTGATGATGTTAGCATAGTGCAGTGCAAGACCAGCTTCACCAAGTCTTTGAGAACCCTTACTATTCTTAGCGGCAGCTGTACCTGCCATGAATCCGCAATTTCATAAAATTTTAGAAGATTAATCATCATATGTTGTTATGACCTACCAATAAGATCTACATGATAGATAATTTCATACAAGTCAATACATGGCTATACAGCTTTCCCAAATGCTCTAAAACAGTATGGTAATCCAAGCAGAAAAATGATATACAAGATGGACAGCCGTAAAATTATAGTAGACAATCCCTCTCATTCACGTGATTAGAGCTAGAGAATAAGACTGTGGCCACATGTACACCCTAGCATAACTCCTAAAAAATGTGGAAGGGACATAAAGAAATTTTAAACCAAAAAGAACAAAGCATTTTCAAGCCTTTACTTCATTTTGTAGACATGCATCTGATGTCTTTAATTTCAAGTGAGCTCAACAACAAAAAGAAAAGCAGGTGTTTATTACAAATTACATTTAATTAGTACACAGGAGCAGAGAAAAGCATCTTTGATCGCCAAAATTAGTCTATATTATGTTTGCTTTACTGAGAATCAGGTCCTACAAACAGAAAACAAGTGATTTTCTTCAACAAAAAGAGGAGGCATGTGATAAATAGAGCAAGTTCAGACTTCAATCCCTAAGCTTACTAGATGAATTCCTAGTGAATAAGGAAGGAGATGCATATGCCCTAACTATATTAGACACAGCATTTGGTTTTTATCTCATAAGAGACATGACCTCATACCATTATTTCCGAGGAACTCATCGATTGCTTGATGCATATAGGTAATGATGTCAACAAGCTTTTCAACTATCTGCAGTAAGCAAATTCAACAGTATAAGCCAAAGACATAAAATATTCGCTTCTAGACAAATATATAAAATTCCACTCCAACAAGAGAAAACAGGAAAATACTGAATTTAACACTATTAGATGCAAAATTAGAAATAATTCCTTGATAATAATATACCTCCTCCAAATTTCTGGACCAAAGAGACTTCTTTTTCAAGCTCCTCACAATCTTTCTTTGATGCTTTAGCTCACTCTGAAAAATTGTGATACCCTCCCCTACAATTACAAGCAGAGTGGAGCTGTCAATCATTAGTTAATTTCCGCATACTTTATTTTGCAGGTGTCTTGCAGATAGTATGTATATAGGACTGAAGATCCAAACTGATCATCATTGGAATAACAAATATTATTTGAAATTTTCAGTAAAAACCATATTATAAGTTTTCTAACCTTTAAGAGGAAGATTTAAGGACTCCATTTCCTTAATCTTTTGCTGATAATCTTGTTCAAAACGGTCATAGGCATTTAATTCATGGTATAATTCCTACACAGAAAGGATAAAATCACTTATTTAAAGATGGAACTACACAAAAACATTGAACTGTACCCCTATTTTAACCAATAAAGAACTCAAAAAGATTATCAGAAGTAGAAAATAAAAATAATATCGAAGATCTATGACTCAATCATTCAGCAAACAGGCAAGAACCAAAATGATGACAGTGGCCTTGCTCATCCATCAGTTCATTGAAGTCTGCAAAGATTTAATAAAACAAAAATTTATTCAAAATGACAATGAGCTTACAGCAGTATGCTGAGCTAGACTGGTAACCTCCTGCATTGTCTTTTCTGTCTCTTCCCTAAATTGTTTGTTGCCAAAGACATGGTCCAAGTCTAATCTGAATATATTTTGGACAAAAATCCAATATGAAATGTTTGTAATTGTAATAATCTAAGCATTCAATCAAGACAAGTTAGCATAATCATGTCATAAGACAACAAAACACACCTCGAGAAATACCGATCTAGGTTGTGCCACTGTGGATCTTTACACATATTTCCAAATCTAGCTACTTCACGTGAGAAAACATTGAATTCTTCCCTACAAATTATCCCAAAAACCAGAGATAAATAACAAATTGAAACTCCGAACAAAATATACTGCTCTTTGAACATGCTAGAACCTTTTGTCAGCCTCAGCAAGACTTATTAACTCCTTCATATCTGTTGAAACTAACTGTTGAACACCTTCCGATTGTAAAATCTCCTTTTTAAGGAACTGAATGTTTTCTTCAGAGAGTGATTGAAACAAAATTGCTCCTTTGGTTATTGTATTAGCTACTTCAAATGCCAAGATAGATATTTTGTTCACTCTAGAAGCCATTCCAGAGACAAACCCACTGCTGGTGTTTAACTTTGGCATGCCACTTCCTAGGGTGTCCAGAACTTCAACTGCCCTCTCGCTAGCTCTTCCCAGAAAAGAGCCCCTGTGGATGAACTGTGAAAAGAAAAGACACACATCAAATTATGAAACATCAAAAGACTCCATAACATTATGTGAGATGCCATTCCAGGAACTCGAATAAAAGTAGCAACTAATTGGTTTTATGCTGCTTATGATTTGACAATTTAAATTAGTAACAGACTGCATTTGTAAGAAAATCACTTACCCACATAAGGGAAATAAACAGTTCACTGCTTGAATAAAGTAAGATTCATGCAGACAAATTTATAGACTAACTCTGGGACACCATAGTTTCTGTAATATCAATGATCTGTTGACAAAATGGAAGCAGTTCTCCTACGCATAAAATTAGGGGAAATAACTTGATTACTAACTTTTTCTGATTACTAACTGCTAGTTCAATCGCAAAATTTGCACCCAGTAATTTCTCCATATCCATTTTTAAAATAATAATAATAATAATAATAATAAATTGATATTAACCTATCAATTTCAGCTGAAATAATCCGGATAAAGCTACTTACAAAGCCAGAATCTTGGCGATTTCTCTACATTCCCAGGACGATAGTGGAAAACCACATCCCATCCCCACATACAAAGATTAACAGATTGATACATACCTGTTTTGCCCCTGTTGGAGTGGGACTGGATAACTTGAATTCATCGGAAAAATCAGTGACCTGCTTCTTTTGCTTTTTGCCTTGAACATTACTCCTTGAATCTGAAAATGTTTCTGTTTTCCTGTTCACAGAGCTATCTTCCTTCTTAAGCTTCCCAGAAAACCCAAAAGTCTTCTTCCCTCCAAGTTCTGCATTCCCCTCAACCATCCCAGCCGAGCAAACCGCTCCCATTATTCTTCAACGGTGTATGAACACAACAATAAATGCAACACAACACACCAAACCCAAATCCAATGCTTTCCACAAATTCAGCTTCTGCTTAAAAATCCGCAGCTTCAAACAACGACTAGCCAAAAAAAATTAAAAAAAAAGAAAGAAAGAAAGGAAAAAAATAGACTTTGTTAGGTAAGAGCCCAAAATGGCAAAACCCATCTAGCAAACCATGGAGGTTGGGTTGAAGAGTTGAGAAATCACCTCAGATAAAAATTTCAAGTTTCAGAATTGGAGGAGCGTACCTATTCACAGAGAGTACAGCAGGTGGAGAAGGAAAGGGAGAATAGTGGAATAGAAAAGGAGGACCATAGGAATTAGGAAGGAGAATGAATGAAAATGGAGATAGGGAAAGAAAAGTCGCTGAGAATTTACGACTTTGGGGTTTGACTATGAATTGAAAGATAGACATGACGTGTTTGTGCTGTGTCGTGTTGCGTCGACGATATTCATTCATTCACTCATAAGGTTGAATAATTTTTTGATCAAATAAATTAATTGGTAAAAGTAAACACTTAAATAAATAAATAAAGAGAAACGCGCAAATGGAATGTAACGATTGGAAATTTCGTGGAATGAAGCATTTGACTCGAGAGACGTGGCATGCGATGCGACGAGATCATTGAATGAAGGGAAGTAAGCGACGACTCTGCCTCATGTACTGCCAATCATCAAACACAATAAACGTGAAAACTCAGCGACAACCGAGTCGCGCCCACCTTCCCTTTGATTTCTCTGTATAAAACTGCATTTCAGTCTCCACGTTAAAAAGGAAAAAACTACCAGTACACAATGTGATTTCAAATGAATTTTATTTGAAATTTTATACATGTAAACTATGGACCCATTATTTTCAGAAAATTTCATTTAATCATCATCCTAATCTAAAATTTTATGAAAAGATACAAATAGAAAAGAAATTCACTGTTTTAGTACTCTTACTTTGTATTTACGTGAGTTATTATTATTTTTTATTTTATATATCATATTCAAAATATCACACATTCACCGGTAAAAGTCTCGGTGTAGTGTTTCTATATAATAGAGAGGATCTTGGTTCAATTTTTGGAGAAAACATTAGTTTAGGAGAATCAACTTGATTACTCCAAATAGAATTAGTCTCTTTTTTTTTTTTTTACAATAAAAAGGAGATGCCTCCATATATTTCGAAAAAAAAAAAGGAAAAAAAAGAAAGAAAGAGGAGATATATTTGAAAAACCAAAAGATTGTCACACATTCAAGGTATAAGGATGTTTTCTAATTATAACAACATTTAATAGTTATTTTTTAACCGGTGTGACGACAATCATAAATTACAAGGGAAAAAAAGATATCTTAATATATGCATTTCAACAACCAATTGAAATGTGATGAAATGAGTTAATTTTGCGTACAATTGAACATCGATTCGTATGGTTTCAAAAAAGCTGCGTTTTTTGAGATACTTTTCACAAACTGAGACGAGGACTACGTCTAACCTAACTAATTAATCAAGGCAACCGCATTATTCGTTTTTCTTTTTTCGTTTTCTTCACGATGAATGCCAGCTGTTTGTTAAATTTCTTCACCATTGTGAGTTCTGATGACTTCCATTTTTATTTCATTGGGTTATAGACCGCTCTCTTTGGAATTTCAACCAGAAACATTTTGTTACCCCTCTCACCGTCACCATGGTTGAATAGGGTCTGTCCTTTGGTTGATGCTAATCAGTTCGATTATCTCTTCATTTATTCTCAGTTTCTCTATTAATTTTCTTAATAGTATTTATAATCACTAAATTTAAAGCGTTAAATAATAACAATAGTTAAATCATTTCTCACTTCAATGTGTGTTGTTTATTAATCCAATTACATCATTGATGTATATCCATAAAGTTCCGATAAAATTTTAAGTAAATTGCCAACTGTTTAACGCAATTTTTATCTTTATTTTATACACTCGAGAGCAGTTATATAAAAGTTTACAAATAAAAAAAGTAACATAGGTAGAGTCAAACTTTTTGGTGTCAAAGCTAAGAAATAGGTAGAGTAAAATTTAAAACGTTAAATATATATTATCTAATTATTTTTTTAATAAATTTAGGGGCATATTTTTTTAAAACGTTAAATATATATTATCTAAATATATATAATTTATGTTTAAATAGAGTACAATTGATTTCATAAACACAAGTTTGAAAAAACACACACACACACACACACGCGCGCACACAAGGAAATGAAAAATCACAGCTTTGGTTCCTCTTCAGAGTGCAATGTTCAGCTGATCGGGGCCTCCTTCATAGTAAGTTTCGGTCAGATGAGGAATATATGTTTGAATTTCTAGAGGCCTTGCAATGGGGAATGTTCATTGAAAACTTTTCTGTGTAGTTTTGCACATACGACATTTGAGTAAAAATTAATTTCTGTTGAATTTCTAGCACCATGGTACGAGGAAGGGGTTTTAGCAAACTGGTTGAACTGAACCTGTCAGGTATCCGATTTGAGTATACTTAAAGGCCAAGCTAAACCAGTTTTATCGAATGGCTTTTTTTTTTTCAAAGAAGTAAAAAATTATTTTTTTATCATTAATGATAAATTTAACTCTTCATTGTGCTGAAAAATGGCCAAAAATACTTTTTGGTTGGCTAAACCAAAAATTATTATATCTCTTACTCTTTAAAAAAGAACTTAAAGGTGATAAATATAAAAAAAAATGATATATGAGTACTATTTATAATAGTCTTAAAAGTAAAAAATTTTTACTCTAAGTAATGTAGGACTTTTTGAATGCTTTATAGTAATTTTAAGAATAAAAAATTTAAAATTTAAGCAATGTGGGACTTAAGATTTGACTTGTATTGATTATGTTAATATAACGTAATATAGTAATTTTGATTTCTAAAACTATTTTTATTATATTAAATTTTTTTAATTATTTTTATTTATCTTATAATATATTATTAATCATATTTACATATATTTATATATAAATATATATTTTATTACACTCCAATCGAATCTTCAACTAAACTGGTTGAGTCGATTGAATTATTGATCCTCAAAATCGCTACCTTATTTGATTTAATGTTTGGTCCGATCTTCGTAACATTGTGAAATAGCATTGAGTTGGGTCATGGATATGACCGTTCACAAAACATATTCGTAATTTGCTTGACATTGGATGGTTTGATTGGAACTTGATTTGGGCTTGCTCTGCCCCCACTGATTAATGACGAAAATGAAGTAATTGGCATAATCAACGAAGGTCACGGTTCAACTTCGATATTTTTTAAGGCTACATTTGAAACCAGGTGGAATGCAATGAGATGGTACTAAGTTTCATTGTTTAATGTGTTAGAAAGGATGGAATTAATTTTCATTTCATTTTATCTACTATTTTTTTTCCTCCAATTCAGGTAAAATAAAATAGAATGAAATGTGTTGAGATTATAGAACTTAAAAATCTTATCATTTTTTTAAATTTTCTATTTTCTATTTTCTATTATATTTTCAAATAATTCAATGTTTATTTTTTTCTATTTTTTCTAATATTCTATATCATTCTATTCTATTTCCCTCACATCAAATATCTAAACATGGCAAAGGTTGTAATGTAACTCGCCAAGTTGGTCCTTGATGCACTGGGTGCATTATAATATTTCTCTTTTAAAGGTCTACCATATTCCATCAGCGAGAAATCCCCACCCACTCATTATTCTTCTTCGTCCTCTCGCCGGCATCTCACTCCTCCTTCTTCCACCTCCTGCCCCACTGTCATTGGTGCCACCATCACCCGTCCTTTGACACCACCATCGCCATTGCCTACTTCTAGCTTCATCCTTGTCTTTCGCTGCAGACGGCTCTGTCAACCAGAGCAACAGCTTCAGGGGAGCAATATAGCTGGACTCTTCCACTGACAGCTACGCCAAGTTGCTAGCAACGATCTTGTGGCTAGTCCTCCGCACATCAGAGCCTCTAACATTCACGCAATTCAACCCTCCGATGACTGTGAGAGCGTGATGGCAGTGGCAGGATAGCACAACGGGTGAGGGGTGACGGTGGAAGAGAGTTTAGCTCTACAATGGTGTGTTAGCAATAGTTGGTACATCTATACACCATCACATCTTCACCATCGGATTACCAAATGCATTATGCACCATTTTTAAGCCGGCGCATAGCAAAACGCGCCTCTAAACATGTACTCAGACCTTGAAAACAGTGAGTATATTTTACAGGCCAAAAGTTTGTATGATATTTTTGTTGATAAGAATTAAGAATAGGCTAGGTATCTTTTCATTGGTCAAAATGGGCTAGATTTGTATAACGGACTATTGTGAAATCAAGAGGCAGCGCCAGCTCAATTGCTTTTTGATTTTTGGGCTAACCAATTGCTTTAGCATCTGCACAGGACCGAAGGAGGAACACTTTACTGTGGTTTCCATTCGATGTTGGGCAAGCTTATTTCGAGGTTGGGCCTATGCCAGCCTGGTTAAGCTCAGTGTCTTGTTTTTCGTGATTCGTCTAAATTTTCAAATTCCTTATTGACGAACAAAACTCCTTCACACTCTTTCTCTATGAAAAGGGAACTCCCAAGTCTCGAGGGAAATGTTACAATGTTTACTCATAATATTATTCTTCCTTCGCACTCCATCCCCCTTTTCTTCTACAGTGACTAATGATTTATATTTCACAACACAAAATGAATCATTACTTTTCAAGTTTCATCTTATTCCACCTTAACAGATAACACTCATCTCCCTAATATTTTTTCCTTTTACTGTCAGTGTGTTTGGTTGGCTGTTTGCCCATTCCAAACCCAAACTTAAGTTAGCACTTACATAATTATATTTGCAAGAAATATATTTGTTAATGTCTAACGTGATTTTAGCTTGAAATCAAGGTTTAAGTAAAAAGCAAACTTCTGTTACTTTTCCATTAATTAAAATTACGTCATATTTTATCTTCTTTATATAAAATATAAAATATAAAATTCTTAATATAACTTTTTTTCCAGTTATATTTTTTGTTTTATTTTACTAAATTTTTAAATTTTTAATTTAATTTTTTTTGTAACTTATAATTCTCATATTTTATTTTATAATTTATTTCTACTGCATCTTCCATAAAAAATTGCTATATAACAAATTAGTCGTTATATAAATTAAATAATTATGTTGATTTATGTATATTACTTCTCATTATATAAGAATATCTAAACTTAGTGAATTAAGAATTTTAATTAAATGAAAATTTTTGATAAGTATCTTTTTTTTTATGTTAAATTTAATACTAGACCCAAAAGTTTAGAAATAAAATAATATGCATACAATTTTTTTAAGTATAATTAAAAAATAATGAAAAGCAAAAATTTGACAACATTAACATTGTAATATATACTTTTTTTGGTAATTTAACAAATAAAAGTAATTTTTATTAATATTTATTTTATGAAAATCACTTCTAAGATAAAAATTTTCAAATGTAAATCACGTGATAATAATATCATTTTTAATTAAAATCAATTTTATAAAATCAAATTAATTTAAAATTAAGTTTACAAGCTCTAAAAAATACACATTGTCTAATAATTTGTAGAGTAAAACTCCATTTTGATCTTTAACAAAAATTATGGAGGATAAATTAATCTTGTAGAATTTAAAAGTCCAATAATAATTCCTCAACATTTAAAAAAGAGGGATATATTGGTCCTTTCGTTAAATTGCTATTATAACACTTAACGAAAAATCTCACGTGACATATTAAGTCTCTGAGTTCCAATTTTCTTATTTGTGTTTTGAGTTTCGTTTCATTTACCATTAAAAACTCTTTTCTCCGAGTTCTAAGTTTTGAGTTCGTAATTCAATCAAATAGAGAGAGTTCAAAGCTTCCAAGTTCAACGAGAGAAAGATTGAGTGAGTTCAATGGTGTCGTTTTAATGAGAGAGGAGTTTTTAATGGAAAATTAATTTATCGCATATGCTTCTTTGTTAAGTGTGGTAATGACGAGTTTATGGAGGGACTAACATATTCCTTTTTTTGAATGGTGAGGAACTATAGTTAGACTTTTAAATTTTGAGGAATTATTTTGTCCCCAACCATTTTTGTCATGGACTAAAATGAGATTTTACTCTAATTTATATTATACTTCATCAATTTCTTTTTATTTGTCACTTTAATCATATGTCTAGAAATTTAAAATGTTCAAATTCAATGTTTAAGTACAAAATATTTTACTAAAATATCATTCCTCAATTTTTATTACCTAATAAATTCATTCTATTAATAGTTTTATATATTTATTAATTGTTGATGGGCTTAAAATATTGTAAATAGTAAAATAGAAAGTGAATCATAGAATACTTTATTGACATATAAGAGTTACATATATTTTAAAAATATTAATTTTGATATACGGTCAATATAAAAGAGTTTTATATTATCATCTAATTATATCTTTTTATTTATAAGATTTTTAAAATAGTAGATGATTAAATTAAATATTTTTATTAATATAATATTACATAATTAGATATTATTTTTTTATATTGATAATATATTAAAATTAGATTATATTTTATTTTTCTTCAAAGTAATAAATAAAAAGAAATTAAGGGGGCTTTTATCCCCGGTACATAAAGACTAAAAATCGTTACTTTTCAGTTTTCATGAACAATTCTTTATCAGCATTTTTCACTCAAATTTAGCTGAAAAAATCCCTCTCCAAGGGGTATGGGAAATGACGTGTTAGGCTGGAGAAAGATTTCTGTATAATATTCAAACATGCAGTACAGGTCAAAAGGCTTTTTTTAATAAAAAATTTACTAAGAAAGCATTATTCACTTGAGAAAGCTTGAAGTCGGTTGTTCGGTTCTACAGATGCACCGAAATTTTATGCAATAATAGAAAGTGCAACAACAATAATAATGCAACCTGCAAAGAGAGAGTGGAGAGAGACAGAGATTGAGAAAGGGTGGGGCCGCGGGGTGTGGGGTGGTGAGTGATAACGTGGGGTACAGTTATGCGCTGGTATAGTTGGTGCCCGTACCACACCATGGCTGTCACCCATGAAGGATGAACGGCACAGGACACCACACTTGAAAACAAAATATCCCGCCCTCCCATTATTTACCATCCTAACCCCCGATTTTCCCTCAAACTCAAACCCCCCCCCCCTTCTCTCTCCCCCTCCCCCTTCCATTCCATTAAATCTCTACCCTCTCTTGAATCTCATCATTCATTTCCCCAAAACACCGCACCACACCAAACCCTAAATCTTACCTTCCCACAACACTAACCGCAGCCAACCATGAGAGAGATCTTGCACGTGCAGGGAGGCCAATGCGGCAACCAAATCGGCTCCAAGTTCTGGGAGGTCATCTGCGACGAGCACGGCATCGATCCCACCGGAAAGTACAGCGGCACAGCCTCCTCCGATATCCAGCTCGAGAGGATCAATGTTTACTACAATGAGGCTTCTGGCGGAAGGTACGTTCCCAGGGCTGTGCTCATGGATCTTGAGCCCGGCACCATGGACAGCATCAGATCTGGTCCCTACGGTAAGATCTTCCGCCCTGATAACTTCGTCTTTGGCCAGTCCGGTGCTGGAAACAATTGGGCCAAAGGTCATTACACCGAAGGAGCTGAGTTGATCGACGCCGTTCTCGACGTCGTCCGCAAAGAGGCTGAGAACTGTGACTGCTTGCAAGGTACTTTGCTTGCTTCTCTGTTTTTTTTTTAAAGTTCGATTCTTTTTGTTGATATTTGTTTTTAGCTTTGTTTCGGCGTCTGGTGTTTGATCGATCTGCATGATTAAGCTCCGTTGAATGCGGTTCGTTTGAGTAATGCTTGTGCTACAATGCACTTGTAGATCCGTTAAAGTTCGATGTGGATGTTTTACTCTGTGTTTCTATGTCATTGATATCGATGGTTCTTTTGATGAAGTTTGATTTATGAGTGTAGTGGATAAGAATTGATTTGCAAGTTTCTCTCGGTGGCATGGAATGGATGATGACGACTAAACACATACATTTTCACCCTTGGGATAAACACTGAAACTGGACTCCTAAGTTCAACTCAACATAGATAGAAACTGCTTAATTGCTGATACACCATAAGCCATGTTTTATATTTGATTTCGTTCAGCTGTACCTGTTTGATAGAACACTATTTAAGCGATCCCTTTCGCTTTTGTAGAATAATTGTATTTTAAGCAATATGAATTCTATCAGGATCTTGATAAACGGATTCCAGTAATTGAAGGTAAATGTTTTACAGATCACATCTCACTTAGCTTACTGATATCCGGGAAAAAAAAAAGCAGTGATACATCCAACACCTTGTTTTCGAGATGTTTTATTCTCTTTGTTATCCGTAGATCTACCGAGATAAAGAAGAGAGAGAGAGAGAGAGAGAGAATGATAGTAGATCTGTAACAGTTAAAATCAGGATTTTCTTCCCGACAGCTTTCCACTGCAATAATTGCTGTCTCAATTATTTTTCTCGAGTTGACAAAAGCCACTATTTTGCTTGCTTTTGGAGATATTGACCAGGTTTAGCTGTTAACATGGTCCCTGTTGTCTGAAGTGAAGACAGGGACCACGTTATCTTTTTATGCTGGTTCATGATTAATTTTTTTCAAAAAAAAAAAAATATAAATATCCGGTTCTTTTCCTTTTTTTATTTTTTATTTTTATTTTTTTTTTTGGGTGCACATCTGGTTCTTTTCCTACTACCATTTTTTTCAATTCCATTGGCAAAACTTCCTTCAACATGGCACCAAGGTTTTGCTTTTCCTTTTAACCAGTTTACAAACTAAATTTAAGACACGTGATATTGTTACGACTAATAGGCCGAGGCTTAGCCCCTTGAAGTTATTGCCTCGGAATGAGCAGTACTCTTCCCCAATTGTGTAAATAAACCTTGGAATTAAGTTTGAGGAGAACTCAAAATATGAAATTGGCAGTCGCAAAAAAAGTACGAAGTACATCTGATCAAAGTTTGAAAAGGAACAAGTCACTCCAGTATATTGATTTACTAATTTACCTTCTGCATCTGAATTCAGAGTTAGAATCGGAATCGGAATTGGAATCCACTTGGATCCATATGCTAAAGCAGCCTAGATTTATGACTTGTTACTTGTGCAATATCTGATAATGGTGGTCTAGGAGTAGCTAGCTGGAACTATGTATTAGTCAGAAACAACGTGAATGGTTTCTGTTGAATTGTGCTATATAGTAGCATTTGTGATCATGGTCATGGATCCATAACGGGGTGCAGAATGCAACGGGATTGATATACTTTCTTGGTCGTTAATGTGCCTTATATTAGAGGGGTGAATTTTATTAAAATGCCTCCATGTGGGCTGTGGTTCACACTTTGAACCTGCTGCCGGAAATGTGATTTTTGATAGTCTATTTGTCTTGAGGTTTCAATATCATTTGTTAACTTGCATATTTGTCATTTTTTATTCTGAAAATTACATTTAATTTTGTCAGGTTTTCAAGTTTGCCACTCGCTCGGAGGAGGCACTGGTTCTGGCATGGGAACACTGTTGATATCGAAGATTAGGGAGGAATACCCAGATAGAATGATGCTCACTTTCTCTGTTTTCCCATCTCCAAAGGTTTCAGACACTGTTGTGGAGCCATACAATGCCACTTTATCCGTACATCAGCTGGTGGAAAATGCAGATGAGTGCATGGTTCTTGATAATGAAGCACTTTATGACATTTGCTTCAGGACTTTAAAACTCAGCACCCCAAGCTGTAAGTATTTCGTCTCCTCTGCCCCAATGCTCTCACAGATTATGCATATAACCATTAACCAAATAATAACCTCTGTTAATTTCTTTCCTCATGGTCTAATTGCAGTCGGTGATCTGAACCATCTGATTTCTGCAACTATGAGTGGGGTTACGTGCTGCTTAAGGTTTCCTGGTCAACTGAACTCTGACCTCAGGAAGCTGGCTGTCAACCTGATCCCATTCCCACGTCTTCACTTCTTCATGGTGGGGTTTGCACCTCTCACATCTCGTGGGTCTCAGCAGTACGTCTCCCTTACTGTCCCGGAACTGACTCAGCAAATGTGGGACGCCAAAAATATGATGTGTGCTGCTGATCCCCGACATGGCCGATACTTGACGGCATCTGCAATGTTCAGGGGAAAGATGAGCACCAAAGAAGTGGATGAACAAATGATCAATGTGCAGAACAAGAACTCGTCATACTTTGTTGAATGGATTCCCAACAATGTGAAGTCCAGCGTGTGTGATATTCCACCCAAGAATTTGAAGATGTCGTCCACTTTTATTGGAAACTCGACATCAATTCAGGAGATGTTTAGGAGGGTGAGTGAGCAGTTCACTGCCATGTTCCGACGCAAGGCCTTCTTGCACTGGTACACTGGGGAAGGAATGGACGAGATGGAGTTCACAGAGGCAGAGAGTAACATGAATGATTTGGTGGCAGAGTACCAGCAATACCAGGACGCAACCGCGGATGATGAGGAGGACTACGAAGAGGACGGTGAAGAGGCTTATAACGAGTAGATGGCGCTAGCTGGAACAACGTTTGGTAATAATGCCCCAACGGTAACTACCTAAATTGATCCAGTTTCGCTGCTACTCGTGTATCTCGGTCATATGCACTTTTTCTTCATATTGCTCCCTCTTCTTATATTTTGCTCATTTTCTCTTTTAAATGTATTACTTTTGAATTGTTTGAGATGTCGCCCATCAGACAATAGTTGATTCTTCTATACTTCTTTTCATATTATGCATGTATGTCTATGAATAAGTTTGGTATCCTTCCAATTCGCATTGCATTAACTGAACGGCTGGGTTTCTGTCATGGGGAAATTGAAAGATACGAAACTCGGGGGCTTTTCCTTACGTCCCCACGGTCCGGAGGAAATAAGCTGAAAGTGGGGTGGATGAGTTCTGGAGAAACCCATCACTTACCCCTGAATAATCAAGAAAAGAAAATTGGGCCTTATGTATGGTTTTTGATCTTTTACCAACCTCCCTCGTGTATGGTTACCCGCTTTTCTACTGTATAATAAGTTAATTCGTAAAATGTAAGATGTCTTATTAAATCGCTTTGCACCAAATAGAAAAGAAGGTAGTTTCTACTAATAATTACTTGAATTTGAAACAATTTTGCTGATAAACACAGGAATCCGTTCCAGTAAAAATTAATTTGTTATGCTGAAAATGTTTTAAAACATATCTTGAGGACTTGTGAATAAAACCTTACTGAATTATGCCCAAAAAAATTACTGCTTTTATGAATTGAGGACAACTCGTGCTAAAAAGCATTTCTTGATCCTTTGTCATTATGATTTGCAAACCATTAGGTTCATCATTGATTCGACATTGGAAACATTCAAGCCATAATTTGAAGAGTGTAAATTAAGTGTCAACTTATTTTTACATGTTAAGCTACACTTTAATATGATTTTTAGTTTCAAAACATAATTCAGACAAAAGCAAAATAAACTAGTTTTCCATTAGACCAATCTGTAATTTCAAACTATAAACCCCTACACTAGTCTGCGATCGACAGCCTGGAGGTTGGCCGAACCAATTGAAGACTGATGAAAAATTAGCAGATTGGAATCGTCAGCTTTTTAATATGATTGATCTACGATAGTGATCTTGACAGCAAGATAGTTTTATAATCCCAACTACTGGAACTCGGAAACGATTAGAAGATTGAGCGTTAAAAAATTAAAATCCAATTTAAAAGCAAAAATATAGAGAGATGGGGGAGGGGTTGTTTGAGAGAGAGAATTTGGCGAAGGCGAATTAACCGAGTGTAAGAACAAGAAATTAAAAAATTGTGAAAGCGCATCAGAGTCATGGAAGTATGAGGATAAACATCGCTCGCACATGGACGGGCTTCTCATAATCCCAAATAAATTCTCATCACTTGCTTAACATTAAAAATCGATCCACTTGTAAGTGAAAAAAACAAAAAATCGATCCACTTGTATATATAAAATAATAACATGCTGAGTAGGTGACCGAAATAGAATATGATGTCATTTGATCAACACGAACGAGACCTCAGATACAAAGCAACAGAGCGACAGAGCATGTGCCAGTGGCACTGGTGCCGCTGGAGGCTTATTCGAGTTCGGCCTTCATTAGCTTTTATAGTCAGGACGACGAAAAGCCTAGGGTTTCCTCATTGGGCCACAGTGGGCAACGGACTGCTCTCATGACCCATGTGTTTTTATGGGCTTGCTCAGTTTCTGATTAACTAATGAAGTTAAAATCCCCGACCAAAAACAAAAAAAATAAATGAAGTTAAAATCCGATATGCTAGCTGAGAAAATATTGATTTATATGCAATGAGTGAAACGAAATGCTAACTTTACCCATTAAAAAAAAAAAAATACCAGCTCTTAACAAATCAAACGATTGGCAGTGTCTAATATATACTTCGGGAGTCAAGGTGTATGACGCACCGTGCAATCTACAAGTGCAGATGTTATACTGTATGGATATGCTAAACACTTCTAATTCACTCTAAAATTATTACGGATTCTATTCCCCCACCACCTCCCGCTTCGCACCTCCTTCCCCAGCGGTCCACCTCGCCCCTCTCCTTGACGACGCCAAGATCCCCACCATGTTCACCGGCCAGTCCCTTGTCACTACCTCGCCCTCCAATCACATTACCTAATAGTTTTAGAACTCTTCATAAACCCAACAACACATAAAAGAAAATAAATATATTTTTTTCTTCAATTAAAAATAAAAAAAATACAAAAGGTTTAATTTCACTAAGAATGACAGCTTTGTTACCTAGTATTTGTTGCTCCATCAGAGGCTTAATTGTGTAGGGAAGGGGTTGCAATTTTTTGTGTTGTTTGTTGGGGGGGGGGGGGTTGAATTTTGAAGTTTGAACACCCCATCCATAACTAGAACTAGTTTGTGTCATTGTTCAAGTTAAGCATTTCATTATGAAAAGTACAAGGTCGTGAAGGATTTGCAACCCACATATACCCGGTATTTGTTGTTCCGTCGGAGGCTCAATTAACGTGGGGGATGGGTGGCGATAGAGTGGGGGGAGAACGAGCCAAGCCTCGCACATGCGCATGAGCACGTCCTCGGTGAAAGCGAGCTTGTTGCACACCAACGACTTGAACTGTTGTCGCGCGAGGTTGCGGTCGCCGATGTCCGCATGGTAGAGCTGCAGGATAGTGAGATAGTAGAGGTGGCATCTTTTGGTGTTGGGCTCGGTGGTGCTCAGAACATTGGTGATGGCAAGGATCTTAAATTCAAAGCAAAATAAGAGAGAGAGATAGACCACTGTTACTGTGTACTGCAGGTGGGGAAGCATCGATACTCATCTACGTATGCTCTGTTGGATTAAAGCAGTGTGTGGTGCACCTTTGACCACGAGATGCAACATAGCACAATTTGCATGTTAAGCATGATAAAAGTTAGCTTAGCACGACAGATACCGTGAGCCTATAGCATCAGATTCCACCAAAGTTAATTTATATCATTAATTCATAATTTGCCATATCTTTCCTGATGTTTTGAGATCATTAAACTCTACATCACTCGTCACATGATGTAAGACTCTTCTTACTTCGTGCTTTACTCTTTCTATTCCAGCATTGGTTTCTTTGTTTTTGGTTTTGTTGTTACCTCCACATTGCATAAGTCTCTCATTTGTTAAACTCGCCATTCTACACTAACTTTACTCATGTTTAGTATTTTCATCTATTCAAACAAGCACTTGTACGTTTTTGTAACTTTTTTAACACTAAATTTTCATTGTAATTAGAACTGGTAAAATGGTTCAAAGTAGCTCTGTAGCTCAGGGGTGCGTTTATCTTTTTGTTGGTCATAGAAATTCATTTTATTGCATAGAAACATGAATAGGATCTAGCTCATTTGCAATAGGAGGAAGCTAGGCGTGTTTTCCCCTTTTTCTTATTCTTTATTTTTTGGTCGGAAAGCTAAGGTGTGATGAAGTCTTGAAGCTCAGGTTTGGTCAAAGTTATAGCTTAGGCGTGTTTGAAGCTTCATGTTACGGATTAGGCCAAAGGCCCAAAATCTTTAAGGGACCAAGCCCAACTGCTCAAGGCACAAAGGCCCAAGTCAAAAGCTGTGGAAGAACCCCACTGAAACCATTATCAATTATGAAGGCATTAATTTCGGATTCTGTAATTTACCAAACCGAATTCCGTAATATAAACTAATCTGAGATCGTTACCCAAAAATTTTGGAAATCCGTTATTAGTTAGAATTCCTATAAAAAAGTTCACTCCTAAATAAGGTATTTTTTACTTTTTTAGAATACTTATACCTTTACTTTGATTAACTTGACTATTGAAATCCTTGTAGGTAACCCCCCCTTCCTTTGCTGTGTGCAATCGTCTAACCGTTGTGCACGACGACTCCAAGTGTCTAGAGTTCAATTCAAAAACTCACCTCCCAAGGAATTGGAGCCCCACTTCTGAACACTTCATATCCTTGACCCAAAAGCACAAGTTCAACGGGCTGTTAAAATTTAGAGTCATATCACTATGTAAAAAACCAATTTCATAGTGTACCACATGTTACCCATCAAGCAAAGACCAACGTTTTGGGAGACCAAAAAATAAAATAAAAGACTATCAAGAGATTTGGATTCTCTAAAATGAAGGTAATTGTAAAGTGAGCAAATGAATAATCATTTATCTTTGGACAATTTTGATGGGATCCACACAGAATAAAAGTTATTAATTTAAAGATAAATAATTTTTTATTTTCTCATTTTATAATTATTTTCACTTTAAAGGATTCTATTCCTTAACAAAAATGAAAAAAAAAAAGAATAAATAAAAGACTAAAAGCTAGTTACAATAAAATATATTTATTAGCTTAAAACTAAAAAGAAATGTATTTACCAACCAATGGTCATGCTGATACAAGATCGGCAACAAAAGTGATTTTTACCTTAGGTAATTTGAATTTCCAAATTCCCTAAAAACTTGGAATTATGGACGTTATTATCACAATCCTTGTAACATAAATCCCACAAAATCTCCCATGACTCCCTAATATACACTTTGTCGACACATATCAAATCCCCTTACACAAAAAAATGACTATCGAAAAATTTGGATTCTCTAAAATAAAAATAGTTGTAAAATGAGTAAATGAAGAACTATTCATCTTTGGATAATTTTGATAAGATTTACACAGAATAAAAATTATTAATTTAAAAATAAATAATTTCTTACTTTCTCATTTTATATTCATCCCCATTTTAAAGGATTATATTTCCTAACGAAAATGGAAAGAAAAATAAATAAAGACTAAAAGTCAATTATAATGAAATATATTTATTAGCTTAAAACTAAAAAAAAAATGTATTTAGCAACAAATGGTCATGCTAATACAAGATCGGCCGCAAAAGTGATTTCTACCTTAGGTAATTCGAATTTTCAAATTCCCTAAAAACTCGAAATAAGGGGCATTGTTATCACGATCCTTGGAACATAAATCCCACAAAATCTCCCATAACTCCCTAATATACACTCTGTCAACACATATCAAATCCCATTACAAAAACAAAAAAAAAGTATTGAGAGATTTAAATTCTCCAATATGAAGATAATCTTAAAGTGAGCAAATAAAAAATTGTTCATCTTTAGATAACTTTGATAGAATTCACAGAAAATAAAAGTTATTAATTTAAAAATAAATAATCTTTTACTTTCTTATTTTATATCCATCCTCACTTTAAAAGATTTTATTCCCTAACAAAAATGAAAAAAAAGATAAATAAAAGACTAAAAGCTAGTTACAATGAAATATATTTATTAACTAAAAACTAAAAGAAATGTGTTTACTAGCGAATGGTCACGCTAATACAGGATTGGTAGCAGAAATGATTTCTACCTCAGATAATTTGAATTTCCAAATCCCCAGCGGAATGAAAGCTCGGAATCAGGGACGTTATTATCACAATCCTTGGAATATAAATCCCACAAAATCTCCCATAACTCACTAATATACACTCTGTCGACACCTATCAAATCCCCTTACATAAATTAAAAAAAAAAAAAAAAATTCTTCAGCATCAGGCAATATAGGCTAATAGCCGTAAAGTTAAAAGGGAAGAGCCAAATAAAAAGAAAGAAAAAAAGTGAGAAGAATGTATACGTAACGATGTATAAGAGTCTAAAAGCATCATCTACAAGAGGTACGGGGATTCTTGAGCCTACAAATCTGAATCCTCTTCTGCCGGGCCTGGGCTGCCAAGGCCCTACTCACATTATTCTTGTTATCCAACGCTTCACAACACTCCACTCCCTCTCCCATGAACTCCTCCTCTTCCTCTTCAAGGGGCAAGTTCAGATCCGGAATTCCAAATGGGCCCACATCATTGCTGTTTCTGTTGCCTATGTCCAATGCACTCCCACTACCACTTGGGGGCGCCACTCCAAACGACGTCATTAGTTGGCCACACGGCGCCTCATCATGATTTTGAAACCGAGCATCAGCAGCGCCCTCACTCTCACGGATTTGGGGTGAAGGAAGAGCCCTCTGATTTGGGCCATTCCTTAGCTGTCAAAAATGGCAATTTAATAAATCAAAATAAAGGATTGGGCCCACAACAGAAAAAGTGATAAAAGCAACATAAAATATAACCTTAAAAAAGAAATCTCCACATGGAATTTTATTTTTTTCTTTTTTTTTTTTAAAAAAAACAAAAGATAAGCACGAAAGACACGACGGTGTTATGTTAGGAGTACAGTACCTCCTGTTTTCTTGCTTTCAACTTCAAATTGAAATCCTGGACTCGCTCATAATAACGCTTGACATTCTTTATCTCCTGTTACGATTCAAACAGATCAACCAGTAAGCAATAAATATTATTTTTCTTCCAGAAAGTCCCGGGGGGGGGGCATATTCTAACTAGTGCCACTATTCACAGAACAAACAGATAAAGAAGAAGAAGAAGAAGAAGAAGAAGAAGAAGAAAAACTTACTCCGGCGAGCAAATCGTTGTCTTTCTTGATGTCTTGTATAATCTTGAGATAATATTCTCTCTTCTGAAAGTTTTGAAAGAACAACCGAAAATCCAGAAGTTAGATACGGACGGATGAAAGAAAGAAAGAGCCATAGAAATGAATATAAAATTTTAACGATTGGCTCAAAACATTAAAAAAGAAAAAATGAATTGATATTGAGAGGGAGATAAGAGGAGAGGGAGAAGAGGGAAGATAGATATGATACCCTTTTGAGAGAGAGGTAAGATGGGAGGTGGAGGGTAGGAATGTGTTTGTCCTTGTCGTCAGATTCGCTGGGGGAGAAGGAGAGAGGGGTTGCTGGACTCGACGCCTCTGCTTTTGGCGGCGGCTGAGGATGACTTTCGGTCCAAGATGGCTTTGGCTTTGGGTGATGGCGGGGCCAGGATACAGGAACAGCAATCGCAGATCTCCTCCTCCTGCAGCCCCACCTGAACAACGGTAATCCAAAGCATTTAGATGATGATGATGATGAACATGAACATGAACATGATGCGTTTTTGTTGGTCCTCTTGCTCCCTCCCAATTCCAACCACGTGGCTCTTTCCGGAAGGAGGCTTGTAAGCACTTCAGCAGCAATTCTCTCCGAAGCATCGTAGCTGCTGCTCTCTTCTTCCATCTCTTCCTCTTCGTTTCCTTTCTCTCTCTCTCTCTCTGTGGAAAATGCAAAGACGGAGAATTTATAACTTAGAGAGAGGGAGTTAAGTGAGTCACAGAGAGAGAGAGATGAATAAGAGATAGAGAAGGAGAGAGAAAGAGTTTTGGGGTTGCTTGGTCGCTTGAAAGGGAGGGTGTTTGTGTTTGTGTGCGTGTGTGCCTGCTTAATAGCAGAAAGGGTATTTGGAGATCCATGCCGAGGTTTTATCTCTTGACACGTGTCCTCTCCTGCAGGATTGAGGTCACTACTCGCTAGGGTTTATGCCATGCCTGCACAACGCCTTCAACTCCCTCTTCTTTATGCTCACTCCTTTTTCTTTATTTTTGAAAAATACAGCTTATTTTTAATTGTACTGGAGTGGATTGAAGAGTGCGTGGGTGTGCACGGTGCATCCACCACTGCGTCTGTGGGTGTATATTATTATTATTATGATTATGATATGATGGGATAGATGAGTTATCATTTCTGTCAGACGTTTCCTTAAATGTCAGAATTCATTTTTTTAACTGGTTTTATATACAAATATATTGGGTTTCAATGTTTTATCAAAATAAGAGCCGGTATGACTTTTTTTATGATTTTTTTTGTAATAATATTACTCCTTATTTGTATTTAGACATTAATTATTTAACATTCGAGGAAATTCAAAGGATACTAAATGGAGAAGAATCACCTACCTATAGAGTGCGACTTTCTCTCTTAAATAAACTTAATTTGGTTATTGTAAAAGTTATATAAAACAATGCATTTATAATAAGGGAAACCGTTAATTTCAAAATAATTATTTGGTCATTTGAGCTGTTAATTCATGTCTTTTTTGTTTTTGGTTAAATACCATCCTACTTTTATTTAATCTTCATATAGAGAAAGAAGAATGATGTACTAATTTAATATATTTGAATAGAAAATTATTTCAAATGCCTAATTATTTGAACATTTAATTCAATTACACTAAAAGAATATGTGTTTTATTTTTCTCAATACATAAAGCGAAATAATAATAATAATAATTTATGTAGATTTTTATAATTGAGGAATCTAAAATACAAGGACAGAGCCAATATCGCTCTTTCCTTTAATATAAAAAGTAGTGATTATTTTATGAATTTGCCTTTTGTATCGAATCTTTATTCCAGTCGATTTTGATAAACCTCAATGTTTAGAGGTCTTAAAATTTTTAAGTAGTCCCGCTTCGAAAACCAGAAATATTTTGTAAGATGACACCAAAAATTCTTTTAAGCAGAATCTGCGAAAAACAAAAAACCGATCGGCGTGAAAAATGAGTGGGTGCCCTTTGTTCAAATTTAGGCTACCACAGACCCAGGACGAAAGTTAAAAGTATCTGGCTAACGTTAACGTGGCGCAACCATGTTTTTCTGATTTAGGAGTGAAGCGAAAAAAGATCAAGGCGATAATTAAGAAAGGATCAAGAAAGGATCTTCGAGAGTGTTGACACGTCATGTCCTTCTTGAAAATGAAATGCTATTGCCTGATAAACTGGAACACCATAAGGATCTTGGGAGAGTCTTGAAACATCATCTCCAAATCTTGTGTACCAAAATTTTGTAGCATAAACCGGCATGAGAACTGAACATAGAAGCGCCCTACTCAACTTGAGAACTAGCTTAAAATGCCATCTTTTGCGTCACAGACAATTTATAAGAAGCTTACTTAGATAATGTTATTAACAGTTTAGGATGCATAAACACGATATATGATGCTCACTAATAATAAACATTGGATGAATTCCACTATATTGTGCTCGCTATAAGGATTTACATTCCAACATAATTATTAATTAATTTGCTTTTGCTGTCTGTTCCTAACTCCCTATGCCCGTGTGAAACTAGCTTGAGAGAATTTTGAGGTCTTTTGTCGGTAGGCTGGCCACAATGTGAGAACTTTCCCATTGGCTACTTCTGTTTTGACCTGACATATGATTGACAAAATGAAACAGAAGTTCCTCACATCACTGCCCGCTAAGATAGAAATCGCTGTATCAAAGGGCATGATGAGAAATCTTCATATGATTGATGGACATCCAAACAGTTTTGGCGATTGACCATAAAGACCAATCATTAGTTTCCTGTAATCATTCCAAAATTAATTTTGGCTTTATCCTACCAGCCCAGCAAATGCAGTCAAGGCAAAGGCTATTAACTAGGTGAGTCGGTGGACACAGATAAGAACTAAATGCCCTTAAAAAGGTTATATATAACATCATCCCGTCAAATACCTTACAAGTCTCGGGTCAACAGCAATCAATGGTAGTAAAACAATGCAAGAATTTAATTAAAGTCAATGAAGAGCACAATTAAGCTGTCTTTATCCTCTTTGTCTTTGACAAAACAAACTCATCATCAGAGTCATCCTCAGAGCTTACATCCTCAGCTTTCCGCTTCTTGGACTGCTTGGATGTGGAGTTCGTGGTCTTCATTTTAGCAGAAGGTACGGGGGAGGTTGGGCTTTTCTTCTTGACCGTAACAGTCCGAGCACCGCCCTTCGCTGCAGATACGGCTTTAACTGGAGAACTGAGCTTCTGCTGCAGACCTTTCTTTTGCTTCTTTTCATATATTTTCATTGCCACCTCTTTAGGAAGCAAGCCCGATTCCATCAACCTGCAGTTACATTCAATAATGGAAATAAACGATCTTCTAAGCTTTGTTAACTAGGGGAGAGGTACCTTTTATTGCATGGCAGCCAGCAGCTAAACAACTTCTATTTTTATCCCGTTTCAAATAGGCATATCTTGCTTAATATTTCTTTCACTATTTTCTTTTAGATATAAATGGTTTGATAGCTTTTACTCCTCCATTTCACAGGAGAAAAAAGCGTGGAAAGAAATTCCAAGCTGCAGCACATATTGCCTGTTCTATATGGTAAGGGTTTACACTTGATCCATAGTAAGTGTTAATTATTGCAGTAACCTAAGGTTTGTCACTTTAGAGTGAAATTTTTTAACAGGTGTATATATATATATATATACATACACACAAAAACTTATCAAACAAAAGAAAGAGGAAGCAGGGGAACTAAACATGTGCAGCCAGTCCAACTGGATGAAAACTCTGGATATTGCAACTTCAGGGAACGGTTTATAAATCTATGGAATCAGTGAATCAGACAAAAGAAAAGGAGAAGCCTGAAATAATTCTTGACATAATACACGAAAGCAAGAAAATATCAATTTCTGATGATTGCAATAGTGAAAAAGAATATACATTAGTATATGACAAAATAAATACAATAAATAATTACAGATCTAGCAGCCCGAAGAAGTCAACAAAATGAGCGCACTACTAATCGAATGTAGACAGCAAGGGCGGGTAAGGTTATATGAAAAGGTTTGAGAAAGGAGAATGTCATGCATTAAGCTTTAAATCCTCAAGCATAATATACAGCACTTCCATTTATGTTCTCTCACAAATGCCAATAGGCAGATGTAGCAGCATGCTGCATCCATTTTACAACCACTTATTGGTTTTGGGGTCACATATTAGAGGAGCATTGCATGTTTATAAAATGTTAACACATCCTCCAAGGCCACAAAGGGGAAAAAAAAAAAAAAAAAAATCAGATCCTCAATCATCTTTCTTATAATTCAACATGATTATACTTTGCCTTTGAACCACCAAATGCTCCTTTGCCCAACCCTCACTTATTTTGCTTTCAGGTCAGGAATCAAAGTTTGTCCATCACAATGACCCTTTTGAGAGATGAATGATTACTCAGTCACAAGATGGCAGGGAAAAAAAAGGCCTGTTTCTGCCTTTAAAATGGATTCTTGTTAGAATTTTAAATTATAATTTATATAAAATTATAATAATATTAAGTACTTTTGCCTTTAAAATGGCGTATTTTTTTTCCTTAAGAGAGGCCCTTATTCAAGCACCTAAGAGTAAAAACAGGATCCTTGCCAGAAAAATAATAGCATGCATAACCTTCACTTCAGCACAAACAATTTGATGAATTGCTAGGCATAGCCTGAGATGTTATAAAAGCATCAAAAGTAACATTAAGCCTAATAATGCTCACATCTTAACAAGAAGGAACCCATTCAATTGAGCTCAAGGTTACACGCAAAACATTAAGAGCATTCTGCCACTCGTACAAACTCCACTTGATTGGCAAGGATCTCATATTTAGCCTTATTGTATATCACTTTAACAATGCTAAAACCATATAGGAGATTTAGGTTCAAGAGGCCCTAAATAAACTTAATGTTTTAGGAGGCTGAGACATTGCTGCATATTCCAAATATGCATTGTGGTAAGAGATTTTAGAACAGAAGCCTTCTAATTTTTCTTGCATTCACAGTTGACTTGTCATTCATCTCTATGCTCATTCCGAACTCAAAGGGAAAAAACTATTCTATAATTCTATTTATAATGTATCACAGGTGCTTATAAACGGTAATGTGTTCTGATCAAAGTGCACAGGAGAAAGAACACATTAACAATAGCTCCCTTAACAAGGAGATGGATAGGAAAACTCACCAGAGTTGTGACATCTCGCTAGTCGGAATTTGATTATATAAACTCTCGTAGAAAATCCTCAGAGGGTCTTTCTGAAATATTAGAAAGGCACAAACACACTGATTACTCAGAACTCGAAAACGAGGCAGAATAGTAAGCATGAAGAGAAGGTAGCATACCTCCACAGGAGGATCTCGTTTCTGGCCAGGCAAATCATAAACCTTCTTTTCTTTCTTCTTCTGCTGAGCCTGTGCAGCAGCAGCAGCATCTTCCCCCTTCTTTTTCTTCTTCACCTTTTCTTCCTCCTTTACCTTCTTCTTTTTCTTCACTACTTCCTTCACCCCCTACAAACAGTACAGCACAGTAGAGTCCACATTACGAAAAAGGAAAACACCAAATCCATTCTACAAACGAAGTAGTTTGAAAAGGAGAAAGAAAAGTGGGTAAGAGAAACCTAACCTTGGAATTGTTGGAGGCCCTTTTGGCGAGGGGCATGTCATCGTCGCCGTCGTCGTCGTCGCTGTACTCTTCCTTCTTCACTTTGGAGCGAGACGCTGAACCAACCGCCTTGAGGGGTCTGGGAGAATCATCGTCGGGGTCTTCCTTCTTGACTTTTGGAACCTTGGAGGGAGGTTTAGCGTTGGAGCTTGTCACTTTTTTGGTACCCGAACTCTTGTTGTTGTAGATGTCGTCCTCTTTCTTCTTCACGGGCTTCGATTCTTCCGAAGGCATTTCCTTCTCACAAACAGATTAGCTGCAGTGCACAACAGAATAAGAAGAAAGGAAACGCCCCCGGGTGAAGGGGAGAAGTGCAGCGCAGTGCAGTGCGGTGCTGCACTTTCCCTTTGGTGTCGCTGCAGAGAGAAGAAGCTCTGGTCACTGCAGTTGGAGTTGGGGTTTCGAGCTCCATAGCTTTGCGTTTTGAACAGGTTTGACTATTACAGATAATTGGGCCCCTAACGAGGCCCACCCTTTGACACACAGACCCACGACTTTTGGCTCAGGGGCTGGGCTTTAAAGTCTTCATTCAAATTGACCCAAGAAAAAGTCTTCATTCAACGACTAATGTAAAAAGTCATTCACCTCGATTCTCTTCGACCACCCCCCTCCCCCAAAAAAAAAAAACAAAAAAAAAACAAAAAATCGGATTCTCTCGCTTGTTCCAAAATATATAAAGAGCACGACCCCAAAAAAAAAAACTCCATAAAGAAATCCATTACGGACTATCGCAGTAAATCGTAAATAGCAATATTCAGAAGCATGTTTTAAATCTAAACTAGGGTAAGTTTTTCTCTCAATCTAAAAATAAAAATATTTAATACTTTTTATATAGTACAACTTTTTATTTTTTTGATTCATTATTCGGTGTTTCTACTACGGCTATTTGACTGTGATCAAATTGCTATTCAACTTCTAGTTTAAGTTATATAACTAAAATTTAGGATAATATTACAAAATAAATTAAAGAGAATTTTTTTAATATTTTTAGATTTAGAAAAAGAATTTACTTATTTTTCAGTAAGAAATATTCCAATTGTAAAATAGGATTAGTAAATATTAAAATGTAGAGAGTATAAATTTTTCTAAAGTGATATACTATGTGGTTTAGCCTCGCTTGGGGATGGTTAACAGGGTTCATACATTTAGGAGGTAGTTTAGAGTACGAAAATATTTTCTGTGCAAAATAAATCCTTAAAATGTAGGCACAATGTATAAATGTGTAGACTAAGATGAACATGTCCATTGCACAATTATTTATGAGCAGCCCATAAATGACCGAACAAAATGGGTAATTTTATGGGGAATACTCTGGTATCTCTCTATATATGTACATTTTGTACATTTTTAATGATTAACCAATAGATAGATAACATGTATGCAGTTCTATTAATACACCTTAAGTTCTCTATTTCATCTTATAAATACCTTTGGCACCGCCCCGACTCCTAGCACAATGCCAGCAGTGCCCCCGCTGCGTACTCCATCGCTGCTCCAAGATCTTTAGTATTATCTTCACCAGCAGTGCCACCATCAGTGCGTGGTCGGCGAATGTTGTGCACCCCGTCAGAACAACAGCTCTATTGTCGCCAGCACCCTCTCAACATCGCACTTTTTGAAGTCGGCAAGTCGGTCGACGGGCACTGTCTTGTGCTACATTTGCTTCACCTAGCACAGTGTGAACAACGCCTTGATCCCGAACTTGAGCTCAAGCGGGTATGAGATCAGGTTCCGAAGTAAATCAATCTTGCCATCATAGATTTTGTCAACATTGCTAATATGATATCGGAGCTCCGGTGGCGACAATTTCGATCAAATAGAGCCGAGTTGACTTGGACCTCCATTGAAGGATGAAACAGAAGCTAGATAAGTAGTTGATCTTCTCCATGAGCAGTGCGAGGTGACCGGGCACGTGGTGTTGCGGGTTGCCACTTGATGCTGGGATGATCTTACGAGGAGAAAGAGAATCATAATAAAAATAATAATGATAATAATAGGACAAAAAAATGTACAAAATGTACATATATACAGAGGTACCAGAGTATTCCCCTAATATTCCTACTAATCGTAAATAACTTCGAATGGTAATTGATTGGTCGGACTCGATCGAGTATTGGGCCGATCCTCTATGATTAATCCTATACATATTTTCAGACTTAAGAAGTTCATCTTCCAAACTTTTTAAGTGAACTTTCATATGAAGCTTTGCATGAAAGCAATCATATTTGAATATATTCTGGTTATCCTTCTGTGGACACAGGCGGCGCATCTTCTTTGGTATCAATCCCAAGTGCAAACGCGGTGGGCATGAAAGCTCAGAGAGAAAGGTGGGTTCGGGTGGAGGTAGAATCTGCGCCTCACCAACCTAAGAATTTATGCTAAAGCGAGCACAAATCACAAAATGACGTACGGACGAATTCTGATCATCTTCCGCACTGTATCGCGTTACTTTTTCTTTTCCCCTGCATTATAAATTCTCTAATAACCAAAGAGTATGCGTTAGACCCACAACAAGCTAATAGAAGCCGAGAGAAAAAAAATGGTGTGGCCATTCAAGGAGAGAAGGGGTCCAGCATGGAAGCAAGGGTGGACAATAAACACCTTGTCCTCCATATCCGCACCTCCTTTGCAACTATTAGCCGTGGTTGGCATTGTCATGTTTTTGCTATTAGTCCC
The DNA here is from genome assembly GCA_031439595.1 of Pterocarpus santalinus. Lineage (NCBI taxonomy): Eukaryota > Viridiplantae > Streptophyta > Magnoliopsida > Fabales > Fabaceae > Pterocarpus > Pterocarpus santalinus. The sequence goes on from CM062529.1 coordinate 2,439,106, forward strand.
ATCTTACATAAAGTTCAAGTCAACCATGCAGACAGCCACCATCAACCTCAACTTTTTGCTACTGTTTTTGCCCCTTGTGTTGATATTCATTGCCCGTTCCATCTCTAGGCATGGATCACGGCTTGTTGTTCCGGTGCCGCTATTATCCCTTGGTCGAGCACTAGCACGAACACGAACAGAAGGAGCGGGGGGGTCGCCTTGGGGCGTGGCGGCGCTGGTGGTGTTACTCTTGGTTCTGGCCTTCTTCCGTTCCAATTTCAGGTCTATGTGGTCGCCACTGGTTTGGAGATCCTACTAGTTGCTATCATATGTAAGTCATAACGTCTGTGAAATCGAAATTTATTTCTTAGGCCCTGGCCAATTTTTGTGTATGTCATCACATCATACTAGTTGGTTTATGCTTGTATACACTCGTGTTAGTATCTTATTTGATGAGTTCCTCCGTCCATAGTTTCTTTTATGGGTTGATGCATGTAATAGTTGGTCACATCGGTCTAATTACAGCCCTGAAATTTTTGTTCCTTTGAATCGGGCTTCTGAGATCAACTTTTAATTATCGTTACCGCCGTGCTGGATCTGATCAAACGCCTAGAAGCCTCCCTTTGATAGAATGGATATAAACCATAGCCAAATAATCAAAATTCCATATCACTTAGCGAGCAAGAAGGGGAGATGCAAAAGAAATTGCTCTCTAGTTGAACCATCATTTCATCAAGTGGTGCTTGATATGCTTAGATTTCTTAATTTCTATGCCATGATAATATAAAATAATTTTTTATAATTAATCAATAGAAATTCATGAATTTATTATATAATTTCTCTCTTTTTTCGACAATTTCTACAAGAAAGGGATAAAAAATACGGTCTTGTATGTATCATCAAAACAGAGCATTAAACCAACTATAAAACTAAAACGGATACATCCTTATCTCTGGTGAAGACCTAACATATGGGAGTTAATGAAAATATTTTTTTTTTTTTGTTTTCCATAGATATCCTCTCATAGAAGGTAATTCTATTCGAGTCAATCATATCTTGGTAATGAAAAGACTGCTTTGTTACAATATGTTTAACTTTATAGATGAAAGTGTTATCAATTCTTCTTTTAAGGACTAATATGTTAAATTCTTATTTTTTTTCAAAAATAAAAATATATATTAACTATTTTCCTTATATCTCTCTATGGTACATTAATCTATATGTTGCACAACGAATAATTTTACTGATATGAATTGTAAAAAGTACAAATTGCATAAATAACAATAGAGAAATCCTTTTACCTTTTTTATCCCACCCATACAAATGTATCTACATACGCTCTTACTATTCTTGAGATCATAACCCCTTCACTTAGTAGTTGATTTTGTAACTTAGTGATTATCTCCTATATATTTTATGCAGTTGAGTCCACAGCTTAATGGTTATTTTTGTATGTTTCATTTGAATCTAGAATATTCTATGTTTGACTTTCATCATTCTCGTCCTAAAAATACCCCTAATGAATAATCCCTAGCCTCATTGCTTTCGATAAAAACAAAAAAAGTTGTCACTTGAGTTATGAGCCATTAGCATTGGCCATATTGTTTAGAAAAAAACTCCACTTTACTTTTTTTAACTATAAGTCATATGTATTTCAATTTTTAAATTAAAAAAATGTGTAACATGATTTTTTAGACATTCTTGAATATACACTAGTCTTTCTATTGTATTTTTGTCAATTATTAATGGAAATAGTATATGTTTATGAAAATTTACGAGATAGGATTACACTTAAATTTTATTTTAGGAATTAAAATACACATAATTCCAAAATTTAATAAGTAAAGTATATTTATTTTTCGTTGATAATGGATAAAAACTTAATAGAAAGATTAAAGTACACTATTGAGGAGAGGAAAGTTCAGAGATTACATTATACAATTTTTTTGATTTAAAGATCAAAGTGTATATACCCTATAATTAAAAGGAGACAAAATGAAAATTTTCTTATTATTTGTTAATCTCTTTCTCACACTGGTTTGATGTGATCATTCATCTTGGCCTTCCACTTATTAAAATAAAAATGGGCCATGTTGGTGAGTGGGCTTTGTAACTATAGGCTCCAAAATGCAGATGAGAAGAAGAGACGTGGCAGTACAGAGGCCCTATAGTTCAGACAAAAATTTTGTTGCATAGTTGAGCAACCCAGCTGTCACATTTTTCAACTGATAAACATGCAGCTCTAACCAAAATCACACGTGTCCGCAAACTCCAGAGTGCAAACCACCCCCCACCCCCACAAAAACTTCATCCCCGAATTAAGTTCACATTCATCACCTTACCAAGCCGAAACCTGGCTTCTTCTTGTTGGGAAGGACCCAACACAGAGGAGCGGACAAGACAATACAACAACAATCGAACTAGTTTTAGTCTCAATTAAGAAAGAATGAAGGGAAACAGGAAGCCGATCCGCGCAGTGACGACATGGGTTCGGCGCCAACCCCCCAAAATGAAGGCCTTTCTGGCGGTGGTTTCGGGCCTTGCAGCGTTGCTCTTTCTCAGAATGGTGGTTCACGACCACGACAGCCTCTTCGTCGCAGCCGAGGCTGTCCATGCGTTAGGAATCTCCGTCCTCATTTTCAAGCTCACCAAGGAAAGAACTTGTGCTGGTAGGTACATTTACAGTACACATTCTTTTTTCATTTCCCAATCCCTTGCTTCCTAGTTATCTCATCTAATTGTAAGCCTTCTCTTTTCCAAAAATTTATAAGAAAAATGAAAATGATGAGCATTTTAGATTAGCATTCCGTTGCATTGGACTTGTGGCTCATCATTTCTCATTGATGGAAATCGATGAGGTCCTAAACAGTCATGGTTATGGCATTCCCAATGCAGCTTCAATAATAGTATTGTGGTTGTGGGAGTCACAATGGGAGATTTTCGTTGCACTCTCAGCTCCACTTGTCTTTATTATGGTCTAGTGTCTTCACTGTATTGAATAGCTATTTACCAATCCATTATGAAATGTAGAAATTTTCTTTCTGGAATTTGGGATTCGAAAATTTGTGTCAAATTTAGTTTATTTTTGTGTGGCACACGGCTGGATGTCTTCGTTGTCTTCCTTTGGATTGCAAACGTTTCCTTGCTTATTGTTGTACATTCTTCCCATTGAGATAAAATTAGAGAACAAGGCACAAGTAGCTTTATGTGATTTCTGTGCTGTTCGACCTCATTATGATTTTCATAAATAGTAATAATACTATTACTTATTACTATTTAAACCAAAATATAGCCTTTTGTTTTATGGCAAATGAGAAGAAAATATCTTTGAACCAGCTTTTTCACTATGTTTTAAATCTTTGCAGGACTTTCACTTAAGTCACAGGAACTGACAGCTCTGTTTTTAGCTGTTAGACTCTACTGCAGTTTTGTCATGGAATATGATATACACACCATTCTCGATTTGGCAACATTGGGGACGACCCTCTGGGTTATTTATATGATACGCTTCAAACTGAAATCCAGTTATATGGATGATAAAGACAACCTTGCAATATACTATGTGGTAAGTCCTTTGGCTTCTGTATAAGGTATGCATTTTCTTCTGTTTTAGCTATTTGATACTCTTGATTTGTTATTTGGTAACATAGCGTTATGTTCTGGCTTCCTGTTAAGCAACTCATTCTCGTGCCAAATTTCTCCAACAATCAAATGCCTACCCTTAAACGAGGAACTTGTTCAGGGTAGCAATTGGTATGAAACTGCAGTTGATGAAAATGAGGTGTCTTTTACAAAATTTTGGAGTCGGATGTTATAAACAGTTTAGGAGGTTTTCAAATTTATAAACTTCTTTTATTTATATATTTATATTTAGTTGGATTTAATTACGAATATGGATTCAACATCTCTACTTAAAAGTTTAGTTTATAGTACTTATTGCTGATTGCTCCTGAATTGCAACCCCCTTCAATGGAACATGTTTTGCTAGAGAGGGAGGAGTCAGGGCATTGTTTGAATGCTTGTTCTGTAATTCCTGCGGTCTTGTTTAGCTTGATTACCTGTTCAAAAAACAGAGTGCCTTATTTTTTAATGTGAGAAAATCATTTTGGAGGACTGCTTGCTCCAAGTTTTTTTTTTTTAAAAAAAAATTATAGAAGAATAACATTTTGAAATCCCGAGATGAGTTCAAGTTGACAGAAATTTCACCTATCTTTTCATTTGGTTACTTTTGTTCGCACTTTTCCTTTGACCTATGAATTTTTGAGATGAAAATGTCTTCATTTCATAGTCAACGACCTAAATTTAGCTTTGAAGTGAATGTATTGTGACTATTGTCCTAAGAATTAAGACATATTTGTCTTTCACGAGTCTAAATGAATGTTTGATTTGATTGCTCTGAGTGTGGATTGTGTTGATTTTCTTTGCTGAATTGCAGGTGATACCTTGTGCTGTGCTGTCCTTGTTTATTCATCCAACAACCCAGCATCAGATTGTGAACAGGATTCTCTGGGCCTTTTGTGTCTACCTTGAAGCTGTGTCTGTTCTCCCTCAGCTGCGGGTTATGCAGAACACTAAGGTCTCAGGAATATATTTCTGCCTGTTACTTTTTGTTCATATCTATTTGTTTGAAACAATGATTATGATGTATGTTGGTGGTACTTCTTCCTTTAGTGTTTATAAATATAATTGCAGTCAATTCTTTATTTAAACTTTCAGATTGTTGAACCATTCACAGCACACTATGTTTTTGCACTCGGAGTTGCAAGGTTCTTGAGTTGTGCACATTGGGTCCTCCAGGTTTGTCAAAATAATATGTTTGTCATCTAATTCTGGAAATATTTAAAGACATTATCATAAGAATATGTTTTCATATTTAAGACCTTGGATTATGCATATTTGATCAGAAATCCTTGCTCTAGTGATGTTTCTACTTTAAACTATTTTGCCACACTATGATGAGTTCTGTTCATGGCTACTTAGAGATGCATAAGAATTTTGGCACCAATACCTCTGGCTTACCAGTTATATTTTTTGGTCATGTCAACCTTCCATATCTATTGATGGATGACCAATTATGTACATTATCTAAGAGCACATGGCATGTTGCCTTCCTCAGGTATTAGATACTCGTGGACGTCTACTAATAGCTTTGGGTTATGGATTGTGGCCTTCTATGGTACTTATATCAGAAATAGTCCAAACTTTCATCCTGGCAGACTTTTGCTACTACTACGTCATGAGGTGGATGATAAACTCTCAGTTATGCTACATACATCTTAATATGCTCTTGTTGACTTTCTGACAATTTTATTTTCTTTTTTCCCTTGGCTGCAGCATTGTTGACGGACAACTTGTTCTTCGGCTTCCTTCAGGAGTGGTGTAAAACGTGAGACATTCACGTTCAGATTCTGAAGTTGGACTTTCCTTCAGCAATCAGCACTCATGATAGCTAGAGAAGTTTTATATGTAATCTTTAAGCGGTTATTAGGTTAACGGATTTGGTAATGTAATATATAACATGTAACTTAAAAGAAATTTAATTTAGCTTTGACGAGTTTAGTATTAATAAATGACTGATATAAAATATCTTTTCTTCTAAGCTGATGTGTGCTGTAGAAACTAAAATGAGTAGTACACGTTTTGGCATGCCTTGCAAATACTCACTATCCGTCTGTCGAATCGATATAATGAGGGATGATTGGATGAATGAGAAGTCAATTTACCTAAGAATGAAAAGAAAGGGATTTAAAAACGTTGTGATTGAACCTTGAGGTAGATTGCGGGGAAGAGAAGCAATTAAATAAAAGGGACTTGTTTTGTTTTGCTTGTGCGGTGGCGTTGCTTTTGGTCTTTTAAGAACTCTCTTTGGATATACGTTTTGAATGGCTTTTTATTATATTTTCCTCCTTTCAGGGAATCTCAAAATTCTTTTTATACATTGAAAACGCTTTTGTATTTTATATTATTCACTATCCCATATTACCATATTAAAGCTGTGAATGGAACGTGAAAAAAATGCTGAAAGAGTTTTATCTTGTAATGGAACCGATTCGGATTAAGTTAGATTATTTAGAGTTCATTGAATCCACATATGACTGCAAAGTTTGGCCTCGGTAGCTCTTTTCCTAGATGAGTGAAAATGAACAAGATTTTTTTTTCCCTTGTTTAAAGAGCATTCAGGGATCTATTCATTTCCTAAATAGGCTTACTTCACTTTCTAGTTTGGCTTCCTACTCCACAAAGTTATTGCATGATCCAAATCCATATATCTCCATCTCCGAAAGCCTAATGTGGCGGCAGCCACTTAGCAAATTTTTGGCTGTTACGATAATAATTCGGCAATTGTAATTTTCCATGTATACAAAAAACGAACCTTTTCTTTATCCATTATTTCGCCTCCCCAATAATGCAACTTAGTCCCATAATTTGACCCTCCTTGGGTCGGCCATATTCATATCATCAAGCTGTATTAGATGGCACTACATTTAGCTCCAATGACATGACCAGGAAAATACGCACCATGATACAACGGATCCTTGAAATGGCATGACATGTTCACTTGCTTCAATTACAGCCACAAGCGTTGTTAATAACTTAAGACTCTTACATTATCACACACTTCGTATTTCCTAACTTCACACACTTCGTATTTCCTAACTTGTTTTCCCTTACTTTTCGTCGAATGGCCAACCATTTTAGTAAATCAAATTTCAAAATTTTATCTTTGGAATTTTTTTTTTTAAAAAAGAGATTACCATATTAATAGTGCTGAAAATGTTAAGTTTCTCACTTTATTCGTGATTATAAAGAATAATATAAAAATTTAAGATTGGATAAGACCATATGTTCGGCAGTAGACAAAGATTAAGAAAAGTCCCTTGGAGTTATGACATAATGTATGAGGATTAACCTTTGGAAGAAAGAAACCATGCGCTACTTGTGTTTTGAAAGCCATCTGAATAGTTAAGCCATCCATCAAGCAATAGTAGTTTGTCGCTTGGTCTGCCTCCCATCGATGCTTCCCAAAACCTTTTCTATCAACAATCCTCGTCAGTCACTACCACGAACTCTTAGGATCAGGTCTCTTCCTTGTAAGCACCATCACAATTATGAAAAATTATTAGGTGCCCGCACAGTAATAAAAAGTTTGTGGTCTAAATCATGTGATGTTCAATACTTCAGCGATTATGCCTCAGAAGTGGAATTAAAGTGATGCACAACAATAACCCTAGAACATATAGTCACAAGTTATAATCAATTATCTTAACCGTGTATGACACTGGTAATGAACATAAATTTGAATTACAAAGTAATCCATTTATTACACAAAGTAAGATAAATAGTAAATTCTTTTCATGGAACATTTTTATTTTATTTTTAATGAAATTATTCTGATATGAATTCATGTAAGATTAGTTCTCCAAACAATATCGCAATTTAAAAATCCTCGCAACAATTGCCTTAAAAAGGAATTCAAAAACTAGGATGAAATGTAAAAGACACCTTTTATCCAAAAAAAAAAAAAAAGAAGAAAGTAAAAGACACATTAATTATCTTAAAGCACGAAATGGTAAGATTATTTACGAGAGATTTTCAAAATGTGAACTTATCATCTCGATAAGGTTTCAATTTAACTAAGAAGTGGGAAATGCACAAATAAACGAATGCATTGTTTGGATAACAAAAGAAAATCAGAGTAAAGAAGATGAGAGAAAAAAAAAAATAAAGAGTAAAAAAAAATAAAAAGGAAAGTGTATTTTTTTTATATATTGAATGAAAAGAAAATGGAAAAAACGAAAATGAGATTTATATTAAAATACAGAAGAAATAAATTGTAATCAAATAAATGACGTATATGACCTTATAATAATAGAGTATAAACATGTTATTTTTATTTATTTTCTAAAAATTATAAATTACACAAATAAATAATTTTATAATAAATGCTAATTAAAAAAATTTATTTAGTAATATTGAAATTAAAAAATTATTTTTAAATTATTTGTTTGAATAAAAATAAATTCAGTATAAACTTAATCGATGATATTTTTAGATATAAAAACTATCTAAATTTTAATATTCAACTTTTGTTTTCCTTTTTACTAAAAACAGTTTCATATTTTTATACCAAATATTAAAAATTATTTTCTGCAACGTTTTCTTCTGTTCGATGTCATAGTATCTAAAAACTTCTTTATTTATTTTCAAAGGGTATGAATATCATTTTAGCATTTCCTTTCTACGGTTCGATTTTCTTCGTTGGCGTGAAAATAAATTTTCAAACATAAGCCCCATATACTTTTTATCACTTCTCTCCATTTTCTGCTCTCTACCAAACGGAGGAAGGAAAACTAGCTTTTCACCTCATTTTCTTCTCCGACATTGTCTATCTCCTCATTTTCTGCATATCCAAACGGAGGGGAAATGTTGAACATTAATTTTATTTTTCAAATAATATTATTTTATGATAATAATATGTTATTTCTAACTCTACTTTTAATGATACTAATAATTACTTTTTAAGATGATTTTCGTACTTTAAACGGATTAATAAGGATGAAGAAAAAACTGCAGAGAACTTCAACTGCAGCTTTACTTTTAATGAATGGTAATTTTAATGAAAGGATAAAGAATTTTTTATTTGAAATGCTGGGGTTCCATATCCGTTTAATTAGCCAGCACTCTTCTTTTGTTTTACAGCCTTCTCCTTTAACTATAAATACAGGTTCCTTGTTTTCCATTTTGCGCACTTGTCAAGGACAATATATACTTGCTCAAGCTTTTCTTTGATTTGCTATAACCACAAGCCATGGCTCTTTCTAAGCTTCTAGCTGCTTCCCTCTTTGTATCTCTTCTCCTCCTCCATCTCAGTGATGCTGATCAATCGGTAACTAATTAAAAATGTTGTTTCTTGATTTCTGCGTTTCTTATTCATTCCTTAGGGATGACTAGCTACTATTCCTGCACGTCTTCTCCATTCATTTAATTTATGATTCATAAGCTCCAAGTGATTCTAACCAGCAAGTTATTCAACTAACTGATTTACACGTGCTTGTACATATGTGTAGCCGCAGGTACCCGCACAGACACTGCCGGGTTCTCTAACTCAGCAGATAGGTACAATTTTAATTAAACACAACTCCATCAGCACCTGTAGTGACATTAATTTATTTAAATTTCTATTTACTTAATTAATCAACTTAGATGTAAGTTGAAATATCGAAATATAAACGTGACATGTAACATACATAGATATATTATATATGGAGGGGGGTTTTAATTAATTAATTGATAGCTTAAATTAAATTTCAGATTGCAACGGAGCATGTGCTGTGAGATGCAGCAAAGCATCTCGTCAGCACGTGTGCAAGAGAGCGTGCGGAACATGCTGCAGAAGATGCAATTGCGTTCCACGAGGCACTTCAGGCAACCAAAAAGCGTGCCCCTGCTATTACAACCAAACCACTCATGGCGGCAAACGCAAGTGCCCTTAGACTTCCACACCAATCCCATGCAAATTAATTAATATTATATATTCCGAGAGATTACCATGGTTTTGCTATCGCATATATAGTATGTTGCACTTGGATCCGATAAGAAAGTGCATGAATGTGGTCCCAGGACCAACGTCCTGGAACATAAACTGTGATTGTGTTAATAATCATTGTGATTGAGTGTTTGGGAATATAAAACCAACAATCTTATATTGTGATAATCTTGCTCTTTTCCGGTCACTACTCTGAGTTTTGTACCTCTGTGCTCTCAAATCAAAATTTCAAGAATTGTTTATGAGTTTTGTCCGTGCCTTTTTTTTTTTCGATAAGTTCAAAAAGCTCCAACCACTCCTCATAGGAAGGGAGCATAGAGAGGTTCTGATACAAAGCAGAGCAAAGCACAAAAAAGCATCAGCACAGCAGCAACATACACGCTGCCAAACAGCAATCACAAGTAGCTCTTTCACACATCAGCATAGCATCAAGCAATATAGACACAAGAGCCCATGAAGCAGAAGATATCACACGGATATAAGCACAAACCAGTAAAATGCAGATCGCTCACTGATGCATCAGGTTTCCATTATGTTCTTCTGCATAACCATCTCCATTTTTGCAGGCTTGCTGCATCAGAACTTTTCAACCATTTGATTTTTGTCCTTCATCCATGCTTTTAGCCAAAATCCCCACCTCAGCCTGACTTGCCTTCTTTCAAGATCCCAGTTTGGCTTAAAATCTTCAAACACAATCCTGTTTATGATATTCCATAAAGACCAGATTACAACATAGAATAAGGAGACCCACATTTTCCTCTCAAGGCCAGAAAATCGGGCACCACACCACGCCACGCCTGAAAAAAAGCAATGGATTGGTTTGGACAACACCATGGTAGTTCCCACCAGAGAAAGCAATCAGACCATATACGTCATGACCTCATGCATTCAAAAAAATAGGTGCTCCACAGTCTCATTCTCCAATGAACATAGAGGGCAAAGCACAACTGACAAAGGAATGATATTCAGCCTCGCTAGTCTTTCTTTCGTATTCAATCTTCCATGAAGGACAAACCACACCAAAATTTCTGCTCTTGGTGGTGCTAGACCTTTCCAAGCTAAGCTTGCAGCCGTGGTTCCATTATTGTTATTTGCTCTTAAGGCATAAACCTGCATACACAAAGAGTTGACAGAAAATAATCCTGATGCATGATGTCGCCAGGCTATGTTATCATTTTCCTCAGGTTGAGGTTCATGCTGCTGTAACAATGTTTGCAATTGTTCAAACAGCTCCATTTCCCATTGTAGAAACTCCCTTCTCCAACTAAAAGACCAACACCAATGTTGTCCATCCCAAAAGCCCATGTCTATTATGAAATTCTCCTTTTGGTTGAAAATTTGATACAATCTGGGAAACTTCTCTTTCAGAGGTGTTTGCCCAATCCAGATGTGCTCCCAAAAGAGAGTAGAGTTGCCACTGCTCACCTTTCTCCATATTCCTGTGGAAAAGACTTCCAAAGCCTGATTGTTTACCTTTGATATCTCCACAATTTGCCCCCACAGCCCTCCTTTATCCCCTTCGTTTATCTCTACAACTCTGCTGCTTTTTTGTTTATAGTGGTTAGAGCATACAACTCTCTTCCAAAGTGAATTATTTCCTTCAAGGAACCGCCACCACCATTTGAATAAAAGCACCGCATTTTTAATAATTATATCCCCTACTCCAAGTCCACCAAGATGCTCTGGTTGTTGAATAACTTCCCATGCCGCTAATCGAATGCCCCTCTTACTTCCTTTTCAGCCCACAAGAAATTCCTTTGTAGCTGGATGATCTTCTTTGCTACTGAATTCAGGTTCTTGAATAGGCTGAGGTAATAATTCGGAAGGTTGTTTATAACAGCCTTAACGAGGATCAATCTTTCTGCCCCTGTCCGTGCCGTTATTAACATCAAATTGATTGAAACATAAAATGCAAAAAAATAAAAAAAATAAAACTTTGTTTTTCTTTATTTCTTGTTAATCAACATCTTAAAGGTGTCAATTAAAAAATTCTTTTTTTTTTATGAGTTTAATTTTTATGTATTGTATATCAGTAAAAATATTGAACCCAACTGTCTATTATATTAAAAATTTATAAATAAAAATATCTAATTGTATGATAGTATAAAATTATTTTATACTAATAGATAATGTATCAAAAATAATTTCTTTATTATATTTGTGGAAGTTAAAAAGAGGAACTTCAAATATTATGGAAGGCTTATAGTACCGCTCATTTTCGAAAGTCGTGCTTCATTTCTAACACGTTAAATGAAAGGTTATGTTATTTGTATATATCCAAAATTCCAATACCTCAATACCCTCTCTCAGTTTTTTCTCTTTCCATCAATCATTTCACTCTTTTCACTTTTTTTTACATTTTTTTCTTCTTTCTATCTCTATGTGTCCAAGGTGTCTACCTACCCCAATGGTACAAAAAAATATTTCTCTAAATGAAATTAATACTAACATCAATATTTAGTCTTCAATCATTGATCTGTTTGCCCCAGTGCTGCTATGCAAAACCAACATGTCCTAAAGTCACTGATGGAGATAAAAAAGAACTCATGAATTGAATCTAATTTATGATGATCCATATATATATATATATATATGGACCTAAAGTCTCTAAGTAGGCAATCAATCGCCCCCTTCTAGATTAATGAGAAAATTTTTTAGATGTTATTATAGTAGAAAAAAATCGTTGTGTAATATTTAATGTTTACCGGTAAAATTTTATAAGTACAGGTGATTAAGTAACCATGCAATCCACGGAATAATTTAAAAGTAATATACAATAATTTGTTTTTCAATTAGTTTGCATTAATTCATGAAATATTTACTCATACATATATTTAGTGTGACTTATCACAGAAAGTTTGAAATAACAAATTTTTTTAGGAAATCACAATCTTAATATTCTATAAAATCAAACAAAAAATATAGAGATTAATTTTGATTCATATTTGTGTAAATATTTTTCTAGTTGTCATCTAATCATATATTGTGAGTTACGACATTATTGAAAATGTTTCACTCCTATAATGATTATCTCAAAAATTAGAAGATAGTGTAAAAAAAAAATACAATATTGCTAATGTTTTAAAATTACAATTAAAAGATAATTAGATTTTATCATTTAGACGGTCAAAATAAGGATTAAGAAAAAATTATACATAATGTTAGTGCTGTATAATTCATCAAATAGCAGTATGTTATTCTGTGATTTTATTATTAAATTCATTAATTTAAAAATTTTATACATATTAGGGTTTCGATATTAGCATATTACTTAAAATAATTTTTAGATATAACAGAGATGTTTTATTTAAAAATCTATTTTCGATCATTATTATTTAGATAATCTTTTTTTTTTTTTGCAACATCTAAATTCATTAATTGGACAGATCAAGAACAAGAGTCTGGAGCAAGAAGCTAGGAGGGTTTAGGGGATTTTCAAAACTGTAGAATCAAGATATATATGCATATATATAGCTAAAATAAATTAATATAATTTTTTATATCATTCTAACAAAATATTTTGTATACCATTCTAACAAAATCAGTGGTCAAAACATAAAAGTTAATATTATGACAAAAAATTGAAAATTAAATTTCCAATATATTGGATACTATATGTCCAACATTAATATTTCGAATGTGAAAATATTACATATAAAAATATCAATTTTTTTATAAACGTAAAAAAATTATTCTAGTGCTAATATGTATAAAATTTGATTATTTAGATATACTTTAATTCTTTAAGTATTTTAAATTTGAATTTGTTTATTGATTAGCACGAAGCAGAGAATACTTTTAAAATGAAAGAATTATTTGTTCCTTACTTTCACAAACTTTTAAAAAACTTAAACATATTGTCATTTAAATTAAATAGTTACATGACAACATGCCTTTTTAAAATTTTATAAGCGCGCTCTCTATTTATATATTAATTTTTGATCTTTGTTAAAAAAAATTATAATGATATATAAATTTATATCATCTTACGTTTGTTATATTTAAATATAACATATATTTTCTATTGTCGTTATTCAGATAATCTTTTAATAATTTAAATTTTTGTTGTTGATTAAAAAAATGAAAGCTTTTAAAATTAAAAAAAATCACACATAACTTTTACAAAGTTCTAAAAGACTTACCCGTGTTGCTGATTCAAGCTGCCAAATGATCCAGCATCTTCATTTAGAATTTTATAAGTGAACTTATTGGTAGTGTATAAAATGATTAAAATATGAATTTAAATTGATTTAATTTATAAATTAAATCTTATATTTGGAATGATAATATAAAATAAGATTTGAATTGATTTAAAAATTAATTCTTATTATTTTTTTTTGTGCTTCAACTTTTATATTTAAAATACATTAGTTAACATTTGAAATGATTAAAAATAGAATTAATTTGATTTGATTTATATTAAAACTCTAAAATCAAATCAAATTTTATCAAATCTTTTCAATTTTGATAGGATTTTATATATAAAGCAATTAAATCTATAAGATTTAACAAAAAATGATTTCTTATTTTTAAAATATCTATACACAGAATCTGATTTACAAATCAAAATTCAAATCAATATTTTTTCCCATTTTAAACACTTTCTACAGGAGTTAATTTTTATGCATTATTAATGTTAAAAGTTTTATATTGTTATCTCTAATTATATATTATTAAATAACTTTTGAGATAATTATCAAAATAATCAAATATTGTTATTGATACGATAATATATGTTTAGATGACTATGTGAAAATATTTGATAGTGACAATTTGCCAAAATAAAATTAATAAAAACATATATAAATATGCTATTTCTGACTCTATTTTTAATCATAATAATAATAATTGTCCTTTAAGATAATTTTTACAATGTACAGCCACAGTGAAACACCTGTAAATTTAAGAGATTAATAAGTATCAAGAAAAACTTCAGAGAGCTTCAATTGCAACTTTACTTTAAAAGGATGATAATTTTAATGAACGGAGAGATAATTTTTATTTAATACGTTGGGGGTTCCATATCCATTTTATTAGCCAGCTCCCAATTCCCATATTTTGTTTGTATTTAGATGTTTTAAATATAAGAAATGATTTCATTTATCAAAATAATTTGATAGGAGTTGATTTGATTTTAAAATTTAAACTACAAATCAAATAAAATCAATTATATGTTTTATTATTTTAAATACTATCTAATATATTTTAAATATAAGAATTGACTTCTAAATCAATCCAAATCTTATTTTATATAATTATTTCAAATATTAAATTTAACTTACAAATTAAATCAATTTAAATCAAATCAAATCAAATCCTAATTTTAATCGTTTCAAACCCTATCGAACTTTTAACTATAAATATTGGCTCCCTGCTTTTCATTCTGCGAACTTGTCAATGACGATTCTTGTTCAAGCTCTTCTTTAATTTGCTATAACCGTAATAGCGATGGCTCTGTCTAACCTTCTAGTTGCTTCGCTTTTTGCATCTTTTCTCATCCTCCATCTAAGTGACGCTGATCAATCGGTAACTAAAGATGCTTTTTCGTCTCTATTTACTATTCCCGTCACGCCTTCTCCATGCCTTTAATTTATGATTCATAAGCTCCAAGTGTGTCTATTTGAATAAACAGTGAGCCACTCAATTAACTGATTTATACGTGCTTATGTTAACCGCAGGAATCCGCACAGACTCTGCAGGATTCTCTTGCTCAGCAGATAGGTACCCATTTATTTTGTTAATGAACTTAGATTTAAATTGAAATTGAAATTGAAATGTAAACGTGACGTATGTATTTAGATTTAAATTGAAATTGAAATTGAAATTGAAATGTAAACGTGACGTATGTATATATGAATGTGGAGGGGGGTTTAATTAATTGATAGCTTAAATTAAATTTCAGATTGCAATGGAGCATGTGCTGTGAGATAGAGCAAATCATCTCGTCCGCACCTGTGCAAGAGAGCGTGCGGAACATGCTGTAGAAGATGCAACTGCGTACCACCAGGCACTTCAGGCAACTATGAAGTATGCCCCTGCTATTACAACCAAACCACCCATGGCGGCAAACGCAAGTGCCCTTAGAAGTTAGAGTTCCACACCAACCCCGTGAAAATTAATTAATATTATATATGACAAATGTTTCTTTTTTTTTTTTTTAAAGGTCATTTTTAGATGTTATACCCTCTTTCATATAGCTATTTGATGTTGAAATAGCAATTTTGTTGCTGTATATAAAGATTATCCTCGGTTTGCTATCGCATAACACGTTGCATACGACGAGAAAGTTAATGTGTTTCCAAGGCCAACTTCATGGAACATAAACTGTGTTTGATTTAAACGCGTGTTGAATCACTGTAAGTGTTTTTTAAAAATAGCAATATCAAAGCGTAATCATTTTTTAATGTTAGCATAAGATGTGTAAGCTTGTCATAAACATGTGTAAGATAAGATGATAAACTAAGGTGTTCCACAGTACTTATTTAAGAAAAAAAAAGTTATCAAATTATAATTAATATTGAGTTAAACATTACGTACTCTATATGAAAAGAAAAAAATGAGGAGCAACAACTATAAAGGTTTTAACCATCCTGAAAATAATTCGCTTAAAGTATAAAAATAGATATATTGATTTTTCATTTAATTTATCTTTGTAAATTTAAAAAGTACCTAAAAATATTAAAATTCAGCCAAATAATGGTTAAATTTTAAATGTAAATCTTTCCATTATACTTTAAAGTATTATAATTGTATTTATATCAATTTATTTTAACTAAATAAAATTTTAATTATAATTTTTTGAAAGAATTTAATATAATAAATGCTTATTTTAAAGCAAAAACTATTATAAAAATTATTTAATCTATATAAATATAAAATAAGTCATACAATTTATATATAAAATAAGTGGTTTCTTTTATACTTTTGTTAGACCACGAGAATAAGAGAAATTATAAATATTACGGAGGGCATATTGTACTGCTACAGCGCTACATATCCAGAACAAATGTAAATGCTAGTTTTTCGTTACTAACATGTTGAATGAATAATATTAACAAGAATATTTGGTCTTCAATCATTGAGTTATTTGCCTGCGTAGTTGTTGCTATGCAAGACCGACACTTCAAATGGACCTAAAGTTGTTATTGGGGTTTGGCTCTCTCCTTCAATTTTTTTTAATACTTCACTGTAGTTTAAATTTGATTCATGAGTCCTTTCGTTGTTGCTAGGTTATTAATTTGTTAATACTTTTATAAGTATTCTGTGAGATTGAAAATATGTCCTAAACATAAATTAAGGCAAATCTTTCCTTTTACCGAAATTTACATGTTAAAAAAAATGAACCTAAAGTCTCTAAGTTTGTAGTCCTCCTCCAGGCTAATGAGAACAAAATTTAGATGTTATTGCAGCAAAGAAAAGTCGCTATGTAATTTTTAATGCTTACATTTTAATTTTATAAGTTACTAGCAATTAAGTATCTCAATGATGTACGAAATAATTTTAAAAATATTTAAAATAGGATGTAATAAATTGTTTTCATTTTTATTATTTTATAATATTTCAAATGTTCACTCGTACATTTTTTATTTATAGTGTGACTCATTACAAAATAATAATAATAATAATAAACAATAAGTTTTTTTTTAAGTCACAATCTTAACATTCTATATATCAAACAAATAATAAATATCTATTTTAAAATAAAACCTGAAATTAGTTTTCGAAAGAATTGTAAAAAATTAATTTGATTCTTAAAGATCAAAATTTATTTTAAATTAATCTAAAAAATTAAATGAAATTTAAATTAATTTAAAATAATTTATTTCAAAATATATATTATAAAATATATTTTAAATTTTATTTTTAATTTATAAAATTTTCTAATTTTACTACACATAATATTCAAACTTATATAAGTTACCTAAATATTGAGTTGACGTGATTTGATTCAATAATTTTTCAGCCATTATTGAGTTGGGTCAGAGGTCTAAAAAATAACCTAATCAAAAAGTCAAACCAGGTTCGGGTCATGTTCACCCTGTCCCAACATATCCCTTGTCCATCTCCACTAGCTACTACGTATCAACCGAGCTCATGGGATACATACACGAACTCTCAGTTTCAGGTCTCTTCCGTGAGAACACCATGACAATTTTAATGTCCCGCATTGGCGAATGTATTGACACAATTTATAATCAATTATCTTAATGGTGTGTAACACGGGTAATTGATATAATAATGTATATGTTAAATAATAATGAATATAATAATATTTAAGTTTAAATGATAGATATAAATTATAAAGAAATCCATGTATAACACAATATAAAATGTAAATTCTTTTTCCGGTACATTTTAAAGTTTCTTTTTGTGAAATTATTCTCGCGTGTATTTTTTGGAGAATAATTCTCAAACTATAACGTGATTTAAAAATAATCTTAACAATTGCCTTAAAAAAGAAATAAAAAACTAGGATGAAATGTAAATGACACCTAAATTATTAGAAAGCATGAAAGTGGTTAGACAATTAGACAGCATAAGTAACATAAATAAATAACATGTTGAACATTAATTTTATTTTCTATATGTTTTTTTTTCTGTAATAGAAATAAAAATAGATATGAATATGTTGGGAGTGGCTATTGCCACATTTTATTGTTTATTGGCACTCTTTATATAATGAATTTTTGTTTAGTTGTCCTAAACTATCCTCATTCTCTTTCATGATTTAACAAATAATCTATTATTACTTTAATATTAATTAAACTCATTATTATTAATATTTTTAAATAAACTTTGGTTTAATAGAACACTACTTGTGTGTCTATAATTTTTTATTTTGCAAAAAGCGTTTTCATAATAATTTTATATAAAATTTATTAAATGATAATTAATTTAATTTTAAAATGTTTAATATATATTGATTATTTCTATTTTAATGAACGTAATAGTGGTTTTTTTAAGATGGTTTTTATAGCATACAGCCACAGTTAAAACACCCGTATTTTAAAGAGATTAATAAGGATCATGTAAAAACCGCAGAGAACTTCAACTGCAGCTGTAGTTTTAAAGGATAGGAATTTTAACGAAAGGAGAGAGAATTTAAATTTTTATTTGAAATGCTGGAGTTCCATCTCCGTTTTATTAGCCAGCACCCATCTTTTGTTTGTAGCCTTCTCTTTAAAATTTTAACAATAAATACTGGCTCCTTGTCTTTCATTCTGCGCACATGTCAAGGGCACCACTTGTTCAAGCTCTTCTTTAATTTACTATAAGCCTCTAACCATAAACCATGGGTCTCTGGAAGCTTCTAGTTGCTTCCCTTTTTGCATCTTTTCTCCTCCTCCATCTAAGTGATGCAGATGTAGGGGTAACTGAAGATCTTTTCAACTAAAGATGCTTTTTCTTGATTTCTGCATTTGTTATTCATTCCGTAGGGATGTCTAGTTACTATTCCTGGCATCCCTTCTCCATTCCTTTAATTTATGATTCATAAGCTCCAAGTGTTTATTTGAATAACCAGTGAACTACTCAATTAACTGATTTATACGTGCTTTTGTGTAACTACAGAAGTTCCCCGAGCCGTTGTCTTTGTCAGCAGATAGGTACAATTTTAATTAAACACGACCCCATCAGCACCTGTAGTGGCGATGATTTATTTAAAGTTTTATTTATTTGATTAATCAATTTAGTTTTAATTTGAAATTGAAATGTAAACGTGAGGTATATATATGAATGGAGGGGGTTTAATTAATTGATAGCTTATATTTAAATTTCAGATTGCTTTGGAGGGTGTGATGGAATCATCTCGTCCGCACCGGTGCAAGAGAGCGTGTGAAGATTGCTGCAGAAGATGCAACTCCGTACCAACGTAACAGGCACTTCCGGCAACCAAAAAGAGTGCCCCCCCTGTTATTACAACCAAACCGCCCATGGTGGCAAACGCAAGAGCCCTTAGACTTCCGTAGCTACCCACCCATGCAAATCATTTAAATTATATATATATACGATGTGAAAGTCAATGAAGCCCGAGGCCAACGTCCTGGAACGCGGACTGTGTTCTCATTTCAATGCATGTTGAATCTTTGTGTTTGTTTGGGAATATAAAATTAGTATTCCTATGTTGTGACAATATTGTTCTTTTTCGGTCATTACTGTGTGATAGCTTTTTCCTATTTTAAATTTTGTGGTCTCAAAACAAATTTTCAAGAACCTTAATTTCAATATTTTGTTTGAGTTTTGTCAGTGCCCTTTTTAACAAAATCTTTGATTGAAACGTAAAATTTTTAATATATTAAATCCAAACAAAAAAACTAATTTTTTTTCCTACTTTTTTCTTTTCCTGCCCCCTTTTTTTTTCCTTTTTAAGTTAACGACCTGAAAGCCTTTGTTTTTAAAAAGTTTTCTTTCTTTCTTTTTTTTGAAGATTTGAATTAAAAATTGGGTTTTGAGCACTGGACTTTCGTTATTTTATTTTGTTTTTTTTTTCTTAAAAAGGAAACAAAAAAAAAAAGTAAAATAAAACTTTTTTAATATATTTTTATATTGTTAATTTATGTTAAATTGTAAATAGAAACGAAAATAAATAAAAGCAAAGTAAAATAGAGCATGTAAGAGAAAGTGACTAGAACCAAGAAAATTTCGGATAACAAAATGTTCACAATGATAAAGTCACAATACTCACAATAGAAGCAAAAAGATGAGATAAGAAAACTTTATTTTTCTTCAAATTTTTATAGCTCAATCAAAAATTGGGTGCTGACACTGGCAGAATATGAATGACAAAATATTTAATTAATAACAGGTCAATTTTAGATTATAACAATGATATACATGAATGTAAATAGAGAAAGCATTGAAAAAGTTTGTATCAAGTATTTATATTGATTCGATCTTCACAAATCTTTTGTCTATGCCCAATCGCCATTATCTATGGGACTTTTTACTATTTTAGTACTTTTTTTACTCAAAGTTTCTCTAAGTTCTTTTACGAAATCGCTTAACCTTGAGCAAACATTTTCATCAACTAAGAAACCTCTTCCAATGACATTTTCTTCACTCATATATCTCATAAAATTTATTTTTTCATTCAAGCTTCACTCACTTGAATTAAAAAGTATTAGAGCATAAAATGAAATGAAAAGAGTTTGAATACAAATAGTACAAAGCTTTTGAATAGAGCTCACAAAGAACCTAGTCACAACTACACCAAAAAATAACCTAGTCGCAAAGATTTGTGAGAAAGTTGAGGCGTTTCCAAGGCCAACGCCATGGAACATAAACTGTGTTTGATTTAAACGCATGTTGAATCATTGTAAGTGTTTTTAAAAATAGCAATATCAAAGTGTAATCATTTTTAATGTTAGCATAAGATGTATAAGTTTTTTCATAAACGTATGTAAGATAAGATGATAAAGTAAGGTGTTCCACAGTACTTATTTAAGAAAAGAAAAAGGTTATTAAAATATAATTAATATTGGGTTAAACATTACGTACTTTATATATAAAAAAAATGAAGAGTAACAAGTATAGGTTTTATCAATCCTGAAAATAATTAGCTTAAATTATGAAAATAAATATAATAATTTTTCATTTAATTTATCTTTGTAAAGTTAAAAAGTACCTAAAAATATTAAAATTCAACCAAATAATGGTTAAATTTTAAATGTAAATCTTTCCATTATACTTTAAAGTATTATAATTATATTTATATCAATTTATTTTTAATAAAATTTTAATTATAATTTTTTAAAAGAATTTTATATAAAAAATGCTTATTTTAAAATAAAAACTATTATAATAACTATTTAATCTATATAAAATAAGTCATACAATGTATATATAAAATAAGTGGTTTCTTTTATCCTTTTTTTTAAGACCACGAGAAAAAAGAGAAATTAGAAATATTACGGAGGGCTTACTGTACTGCTACAGTGCTACATATCCAGAACAAATCTAAGTACTAGTTTTTCGTTGCTAACATGTTGAATGAATAATATTAACAGCAATATTTGGTCTTCAATCATTAAGTTATTTGCCTGCGTACTTGCTGCTATGCAAGACCAACATGTAAAATGGACTTAAAGTCATTCTTGGGATTTGGCTCTCTTCATATCAATTTTTCCCCCATATATGGCTGTTTTTTTTTTTTTTTTGGTACGAATCATTAGTATTTGAAAGTCTACTATATTTGAATTAATCTGGTTTAATTTGGGTAAAATTCTCTCACCACTAATTTTTTTCCATCTTAAAGGTTCGAATTTGAGATTTTATTTAAGAGATACAAGTGCTGAAATGTGTAAACCAACTAAGCATTGGTGTCATAGTTTAAATTCGGTTCCCCAGTTCTTTCTTTGTTAGGTTATTAATTTGTTAATACTTTTATAAGTGGTTTGTGTGATTGAAAATATTAAATATGTCTAAAACCTAAATTAAAGCAAATCTTTCCTTTTACCTAAATTTACATGTACAAAAAATTGAACCTAAAGTCTCTAAGTATGTAGTTCTAAACGTTAATTTTATTTTGTACATGTTATTATTTTATGATCATGGCCATAAACGTATACATGAATATGCTATTTCTAACTCTATTTTTAATTATGCTAATAATTGCTTTTTAAGATGATTTTTATAACATATAGCAATAGATAAAACACCCGTATTTTTAAGAGACTAATAAGGATCAAGAGAAAACAGCAGAGAACTTCAACTACAGCTTTAGTTTTAATGGATGGTAACAATTTTAATGAAAGGAGAGAGAATTTTCAGTTGAAATGCCTCCATATCCGTTTTATTAATTAAGCAGCGCCCGTCTTTTAATCTTGTTTACAGCCTTCTATTTTAAGTTTTAACTATAAATACAGGGTCCTTGTTTTTCATTCTGTGCACTTGTCAAGGATGATACTCGTTCAAGCTCTTCTTTAATTTGCTATAACCATAAGCCATGGCTCTCTCTAAGCTTCTAGTTGCTTCCCTTTGTGTATCTTTTCTCCTCCTTCATCTAAGTGATGCTGATCAACCGGTAACTAAAGATGCTGTTTTCCATTCCTATAATTTATGATTCATAAGCTCCACGTTTTACTTTTAATTTTAATAACCAGCAAGCTAGTCATTTACACATGCTTTTGTGTAACCGCATGCAGGAACCCGCACAGACTCTGCAGGATTCGGCTGTTCACAAGAAGGGTACACATTTATTTGATTAACGAAGTTAGATTTAAATTGGAGTTGACATGTATACTTGACGAATATATTAATAGAGGGGGTTTAATTAATTGATAACTTAAATTAAATTTCAGATTGCAATAGAGCATGTAGCGTTAGATGCAGGAAATCATCTCGTCGGCACCAGTGCCAGAAAGCGCGGGGGAGATGCTGCAGAAGATGCAACTGTGTACCACCACCACCACCACCCGTGAGGAGGCCAGATCTACAGATCTTACCTGTTAGAGATTGAGATTTTTTTTCAGTAGTATATAGGTAATGGATCTCACTTAAAAAGTGGAAATGGATATTCTTATAAAATGAATTACATTATTAATAATGAATTGTTATATAGAGTTATTACTAATAGCAGGAAACAGGGAGGCAGAAATTAATAAATATATTTTTCTGAGTTGTTTAATCCTCATTTGAAATTAAAAGTATATATATTTTATAAAATGAATTATACTTTTAAGAATTAGTTGTTATATGAAATGCTTATATAATAGCACAATCACGTAGAATATAAAGAGAAGTTTCATGAACAAGTAAATCACACCTAGAATAAGTGGGATCATCTGAAACGTGTCTAGAATACCTGTAATGATTAGTGGGGAGCGCACCAGTAGCAACTTGCCATAAGAAAATACGAAATTTAGTTTTAGTTTTATGATTAATATATATATTTTTAGTTTCGTTTTAATAAATTGTTATTAGGAGGTTAAATAAAGTGAAGAGGAGTAAAATGAAATAATTTTTTAATAACGAGGAAGAAGATAAAAATCTTTTTTTTTTTTTTAAGTTTTTCCATCCTTACTTTGAAACTGAATTATATATATATATATATATATAGAGAGAGAGAGAGAGAGAGAGAGAGAGAGAGAGAGAGAATATACAATGAATTATACTTTCAATGATAAGTTGTTATATGAAATTGATTTATATAAATATTCTTTATAATAACTTAGTTTATTCAATAAAAATTTCATTACTATACTTTTGGTTTAGAATTTAATTTTGATAATTGTTAGTATAAAAAAAGTTTTTACATAAATATTAAATCATATATTATTATATCAACAAAAATATTTAATTTAATAACATATTACTTTAAAAATCTTATAAATAAAAGTACTAACACTGTATCAAAGTCTCTTATATATGTGTGTGTGTAAAAGAGTTTTACATTATCATCTAATTATATGCTTCTATTTATAAGACTTTTAAAGTAGTAGATGATTGAGTTAGATATTTTTACTAATGTGATAATATATGATTGAATATATGTATAAAATTCTTACACATTACTAGTACATTAAAATTTAATTTATTTTGTTCTTAGTATTTTTAATTTTACAATATTTTAATTAATTTATATAATTATATCCTAATTCAAATTTTATATTTCTTTATTAAATTAATATAATATTTATAGTGAAATTCCATCCATAAATTACTATATTGAATTATATTATAAATATTCATACGATTTATATCCCGTGCATTGCACCAGTTAAATATGAGTTTTATTAAATTTAATCTCATATTAATATAAAAATTATATAAATTTTTTTGTTATACTTATATATTATTTTTGCACTCGCTACCTAAATTTTACGGAGCCACCAATGCCCATGCTATTTTCATGTAACCCCTACCCCCAATGACGTCAAATGCAAGTGCCCTTAGACTTCCATAACAACCCCATGCAAATTAATTAATGTTATATACAGATAGATTATCCTCGGGTTGCTATCGCTTAATATGTTAGATATGATGTGAAAGTCATGAATGTGGTTCCAAGACCAGCGTAATGAAACATAAACTGTGTTTTAATTTCAATGCATGTTGAATCACTGTGACAATCTTGTTTTTTTCCGGTCACTACCGTGATAGTCTTTCCCTTTACTATCTTATGCATACCAGTCAAAAAAAAGAAAAGAAAAAAATAACTATCTTATGTATAACAAAGAGAAATCCTTCTTACAGAGTTGATTAAATGCTCAAGTGGCACGTGATTCCCGCAACTAAGATTTCTTACAACAAGCTACTATAACATTCAACTTTTTATACTCAATCAACATTTTTCAAAAATAAAAAATAAAGTCACATATCTTTATAATTTTTACTTCTTAATTTATTGGTTATTCGAGTTTACTTAAGCACAGTCCTTTGATATATTTTATAACATATTTTAAATTATTTAAAAATTTACATTAATTATCGATATATTTTATAACATATTTTAAAAATTTTCGTTTGCCAAACTTCAAACCATTATTATATTTGAGCAAAAGCTATAAGACAAACTAGAGTTTGGTAGTTACAAACGAAAATCCATGCACTACGTTTTATTTTTTTTTTGGTCGATAGTTACATGACCGAGCTCAAGTAACTCCCTAATAAAAGAGAGGAGCCAAGAGTACAATCGTAAATAGCAAAAGAAATAAAATATAAAACACCAACTAATTGATAATGACAAGACACACCCCTATCCAGATCAACACCTCATGCATACTCCACAAAAGTCTAGTCTTTAATGAAATACCGCATATCTACCACTTCAAAGAGGAAATCACCCTGGACATTTTGTATCACCCCACAACTCCACCGCTTCACAAATGAAAACGCCCATGAGCCAGCAAAATTCAGCCCCACTCCATACACTACGTTTTTGGGATAAATAGTTCACACCACTAGTGCTAGTTTCTTTCTTAAAAATAAGCTTCTGGTTATTAGAATTATTTAAAACAAATTATTACCTCCGATTCACAATTGTTGTCAATTTGGCCATTTTGACATAGATCAAGAAATCTAAAATCAATACATGATTATTATATAAATTTATTAAAATACTCTTACTAAATTTCATTATGTGGTAGGAGACATGATTTCATTGTAAGGTAGAAAGTAGTTAGTTACTTCAACCATTAAAAATGGAGGATAAAATTAAAAAATTAATAATAAATATTGTATTGATATGTGAGAATAACAACTATTTGGCATTAAAAACATTTACCCAAATTGACAATTATTATTTAATTTATAAACACTGACAGTATAAAATTATTTTATATTGTCATCCAATCATATTCTCCTATTTACATGACTTTGGGAGTAATAAGAGTAAGGATTATGTATATTTGTTTATGTAACAGCATATTATTAGATGACAGTGTAAATAAATTTTACACTATCAGTATATATAAATTAAATCTTATTTATAAATAAAAACATTTAATAATTTCTATTCATGTAAGTAAGAGAATTGTCCAATTCATTAAAAAATATATATTTATTTTTAATATCAATAGTGATATGTTTAATGACAGCATCATATGAATGCAACTGTCTCCGAGGTTGTTTTTTCTATTTAAATGATAACTTTCAGTTTTGCTTGTTCCACCTTAAAGTAGTCAAAGTAACTAATATAACCATTATTCGGTGGCTATGACCAAAAGGAAAGGAAAGAAATTTTAAAATGAATATCCGCGTTCCACCAAGCAAAGTACAAATTCAGATGTTACACTCCACATCTCATTGAAGTTTCATGAAAAATGCTCTCGCTTTCGTCTTTGTTTTGTAGTAAATTATACTGTACAATATGTTATAGATATATCACTGTGGGCCTATATCTGATGCCAGTCGGGACCTTATCATGAAAAAAAACAATGGCCCCATAAATGGCAGAGAAAGATTTATATGACTTAAGAATATTATATGGTTATACTTCTAGATAAATTATATAAATATATTTTATATAAATTTTATTATTAATATATAATTTAATACTAGATATATTTACTTGATTAATCAAAAGATAATAATATACTTTCAGAATCTTGTAAGTATTTCTCATGAATGGCATAAGCGTTTCTTCTGAAATAGATGGGGAGAAATTTTGGTCAGGATAGTCGGATTGAATTTATTACTATTCTCTATGGCCACCCGAACGCTAACATATGGCATATTTGTTTGATCTCAATTTCTAATAAAGATACTCCCAGAAAATTAGGAAAAGAAAGATTAATTAACGCATGCCTTCGTATTTTTTTCATTCAAAGAAATCATAAATTAAAGCCTGTCATAAATGAGAGAATTAAAATCACATTCTTTTTCGACGTAGAATTAAAGTCACATTAAAGCTTGATAAATGCTGAATTCTAATATTCTTGAAAGAATGCTGCATGCGAAAACATTTATGTCCACATGTTCACACTTACCTAATTTCTTTTTATTTATTCATCGATAGGTTTTGATTATAAATACAACAATTTTTTTCCTCCTCCTTCTTGAACCTTCAAACAAAACACCTGGCTTCAAATCCAAGCCATGGCCATCTCCAAGATCCCACTCGCTCCACTCCTCGTTTCTCTGATTCTTCTTCTGTACCTTGCCGAGTCAGACGCCACAGTAGATGTGCCATCTTTTTGTTAATTTAATTCAATCTTATAATAAAATTTTTATTATGTACGTTTAATTTGTGTCAGCCTCATATCATACAGATCAATTCTAAAGATAGACTCTTTGTATGCTCTTTTTTTTATTTTATTTTAATCAGGTGATCAAAACTTTGCTAGAGAATTCGAGCATGAGCCCGAGCCCGAGCCCGAGCTCCCCACCAAAGATGGGTACCAATTACTTTAAGCTTCAGCAAAATCGTCATTATGTTTGATTTTCAATTTAAGATTTTGAGCTGAAGTGAGTGGATTATTGTGAGGGATGCTTAATGAACTAGGTGAGTTATTACGAATTATTTTTGTGATTGAGTGGTGGTAGATTGTGATGCTGCATGCGATGGGAGGTGCCAGTCATCGGGGAGGCCTCGACTATGCAAACGGGCTTGTGGAACGTGCTGCAATCGCTGCAATTGTGTTCCTTCGGGAACATACGGTCACTATGAAGAATGCCCATGCTATGCCAACATGACAACCCGTCACGGCCATCACAAATGCCCTTAATTACATTTACATGTTATTATCAAAGTGGCTAGTTAATTCCAGTAAAATATATAAAAAATAAAAATAAAAATGGTTAATTAATTGAGAATGGGGACTCTCTTTCATTAATCACATTTTTTAGGGTTTTTAAATTGAGCAAAATACTCGTGAACTGTGCGAGTTCTCAATGCTCGAATGAATCCAATCAAATTGCAATGGGAATCAGTGAAATGCGCATAGTTTGCAGAACATCGTTGGCGTTTGTGATGAGACGAGACTGTTTGAAAACGCATGACATGGGGTCACACAAATAATGGCCGACTGTCGCCCCGTCGGAAGGTGTGAACTGTGGAGTTTGTGTTTGATGGTATTGCATTTGCGTTATTTGTTAGCGCTTAGTCTAGCAGTGCTGCATTCAATAACTAGTACTGCTACATGCACTTAATATATTTTTGTATAATTACTAATTAAAAACATGAAATGAAAAACAAAAATTATTTTGTAGAATAATTGTAAAGATTATAAGTTTCAGAGATATAGATAGAAATGTTAATCTTTAAAGGTGTATTTACGGAGTTATGAGGGGAAAAAAAAGTTTGACAGGATAGTTCTGGTAGCATTACAATCTACTGTATTTTTTTGAGAAATTATTACATCTTCTTAAAATATTATATAAGATTATGCTTATTTCATTTAAAGCATACGATATTATGATAAAATTTATTACTAATTTATATATTTGTTATTTTTTATATTTTAAAAATTAAATAATAAAATTCAAATACTATATATATATATATATATATATATATATTTGTGGTGAATTTCATCCAATGTGTATGCACAATCTTTGTTGTGCTCCATGAATGTGCAACACTTTCTCGGTCTCTTCCTCCATGTAAACTATGTTTTTTTTCCTCCAATTTTTATATTTTGGGTCATTCGAATCTCCAATTCCTGTCACCTAGTTTTGGCTAACGGCACTCCTCTTTCCTTCCCGGCGGCGCTGGGTTTGTGGCTCTCCCTGTTGTGACCGCTGACCACACGGTGGGTTGAGTGTTGCACAGCTTCACTCTAAGTCGGACCAAAAATTGTGCTCGAGCCCATTAAATGTGGTGAATCGTTTGTTGTCTTTGGGTTTGGACCACTAGAAGTGTCTTACAGTTGCAAGTGTGTTCTTTTGTTCCCAAAAAATCCCAAAAAATAAAATTGTCTTCTATTTTTTTTTTTTTTTTGCCCTTTAACGGTGAGCAGAATAAGAAAATGCTGAAATGGAAAATATTATTTGTATATAAATTTTAAACACATCTTTGGACGCTTGAGGCATGAGGCATAATGGTAATTTGGTGGAACCTAATTGTACTACACTTAGGTTCGAATCTAAACCCATCTCAATTCTCCTCCCCCCTCCCCCTCCCAAAGACCAAAAAAAAGAAATACCTTTTTAAATATTTGGGTATTTATATGTAACTAATTGGAAATTTTAGTTAATATGGTGAATATAGTAAAATAATTGATAATGTACAAAAAATCCTTTTAACGATCTATCTCTTATATAATTAAAATCCATAATTATTAATATTTAATTTCACATTTTTTTTATAAACAAATTCATTGCTTAAAAAATTGAAATCCTCACTTATTATACATGATTCCACATATGTTGAAAAATATGCCCACCATTAGTATGTATGAATAATAGTAATCTATTGAATTACACCTTCTCAATTGCTAAAACTGACTCATTGTTGAGGAAAAAAAATATTAGCAAATTTTCTCTTTGTCGTTAAAAATTGCTCATGTAAATTCGAGTCAAGTGATAGTTAGATAACTAACTCCATAAAGCAATGACTTTAGAATTTAAATATTTAATATTAAAAGTAAAATTCACTTAGGGTTAGAATTTATGTTCACTATGACTAATTGTTTTTTGGTATTAGTGAATCATTTGATAAATTGTTTTTGATATGAGAAAATTAAAATGAAAAGGGATGTTCATGGATCAGATTGACTAGATAAACCCAAAAATTTCAAATCAAACCAATTTAAGGTATTTACCTGTTCATACAATTATTAAGTATCTCATGACCAAACTTTACACTATTATCTATTGTTATGAGAGTAAAAACTTAAAAAAGATATATATGCTTATTTTTTACTTTAACCCAATAATCCAAACTAACCAAACTGATTTTAGTTAGACTGGTTTAGTTCAAATTTATTGAAAAGAGTTTTTTCAAAAAATAAAATCAAACAAACTTAATTAAATTTGATGGATTCATATTTTATTTTTCTCTAAATCCAAACTAAATCAACATTTTTACACTCCTAGGAAAATTAATGCTTTTGGAGGGGAATTTTTTGTTCCTTTTTATATTTTAATACTCTTAGAAGGCCGATTTTGGATCAATCAAATTGTGACACGCAACAGAACATTTTTAAAATTATCAATTTCCTGATGCCCCATGGAAGAGACAAGGAGAAGCTGTATCACTTTGGGGTGGTGTTGAGCTTGTGATGTATTATTTATGTATTATAACAAAGACAAGTAGGAAAGTTTTTGGCACAAAACGGCCACGGGTGAAAGAGGGCTACACAAGAATAGCCTCTTCATGTAAGTCCATTCCCTCCTTGTGGTTCACCCACAAGAACATACTTTTTTTGAAAAAAAAGGCTGAAGTATACAAAATAAGGCACAAACTTTTTTTCCGCTAACTCCTTTCAAGTTCACTACGGCGGGGTGGCGAAGGTTTGAAGAAGGCTTGAATGTTGAAAGATGAAACGTTAGGAAACTTCCACATTGCTCACTGAACTTCCACAATTGGCACATGGCAACACAACCTTTCAAGTAAAGTTCCATAAAAAACCAAAATATGGGCCCTAAGTTGCTTTATTGAATCAAAGTAGTTTTGGTTTAGTAAATATTTTCTAAATTAAAAAAGATGTATACAAAATTTGAGATAAATAAACATTTTTAAACATTTGAAATCTAAAATAACGTTTCAATATTTTTTAAGCTGTAAAAATATAATTTCTGAGCAAAATCTTAAAAAGAACTACATTTTTTTTTTGAAAAAAAATTGAAACAAGCACACATATAAATTGGAGATGTTTCTATCTTATTATTCACAAATAGTACAGCAAAAATATTTAGATATATCCATAACTTGAAAATTAATATTCAAAAAGGAAAATATTAGTGACAAGTAATTAGCAATGAGAAGTTGAAGATGAGGAATACGAGCGAAGAGTGAATAGATGATGTGGGAGTCACGCAGGAAACATGAGTCCTGCCGCCGATAAGGAAAGCATCATAAATGGCGCTTCAGCTTTGAATTCGAAGGCAGAAGACTTGAACCAACCACCCAACCAATTCATCGAGGAGGAGTGTTTCAACTCCAACCTAACATAATTCAGGATCCGTTTATTTGTGATTCTTTTTAGTTAAATTTTTTATTGTTTTAAAAAAATTAATTTTTATATATTGATTTTAATTTATATATATTAATAATATAAATTTTTTTATACTATCATTTAATTATATGCTGTTATATAAATAAATATATATGACTTTTATTTTCATTATTCTAAAAATTATATAAATTTAAAAATATAATTAAATAATAATATAAAATAATTTTATATTATTAATGATATAAGTTAAATTCTTATATATTTAGATAATTTTTAAAAATTATTAAAATTTTTAAAAAAATTATTTTTAATTATATATAAAAATTATTATTTTTTTTTAATTTGAAATAAACGCAATTCTAATCTGTCACACCGGTGGCGCTAATAGCAGTGACACAAGATTAATATCACCAATCCGCACGTGTATCCAAGAAACTTATTTTAATATTTTCACAATAACAACTCAACATGAAGATCCACCTGACCTGACCCCTAGCCCCTACTAGTACGTGCTTCTCCCACACACACACACACACACACACACACACATGGAAAGAGAGACAACGGACACTCTTGAAATTAGAACAAGCTTTCCATGCTGCACGGAGTAACAGATGCCATCTCACTTTGACTCTGACATCCTTATCATCTCTCCTGCAACTTTGCCCCTGCAATTCATCATGGAAAATGGGCGCATTCCCTTAAGAAGGAAAAAAAAAATAAAAATCAAGCTGTGGCTTTATTTATTTACTTTTTGACAAAAGCTGGGGCTTTGCATTTTTTTTTTCAGTGATAATAATAGTAATAGTAATAAATAAAATAACAAGGACCAAGGTATTTGTCTGATGTGGACGACACGTTATGTATTTGATGTGTTCGTGTCGGGCCGGTAATCCAACGGCGCTCAGGCTACGGAGGAAGAAGCATGACCGTTGATGGGATTTGGGATCAAAAATGGAGTGATGGAGGGAGGGCGGGCGTTTCGCGTTGCATTCAGCCATTCAATTCAGTTCAAAGCGGGACTCAACTGAGGTTAAGGCTTTGTGTTTTTCCCGATTCGACTGAGCATTTAATTGAGAGATAAGAGGATAATGTTGCGCTCAAAAGTGGAAGGTGAACGCATTTTGAAACTCCACTCCCAGCACAGCAGCTGTGCTTCAATTCAATGCCACTCCCATCCCATCACTCCAATGTTGATATTAACTGTTGGATTCCTTACCTTTCATTTCATTTCACCCTCCTTTGTAACATTCAATCTTGAATTTGAAGAGAAAGAATGCAAATTATAAATTTAATATAAATAATTGCAAGTGTTGACAAATAAATACTTGGTACCCAACAAATTCTCACGGACAATTGAGAGGCTTCCTTTTTCTTTTTCTCGCTTCTTATCTCGTGAGTGCGGTATTTAGTTGCCTCTGTCTTTCTCTCTCTCTCTCTCTTCTGTTTTGGGTCGGCTCAGTGTAGTAGTCTATTAGTACTTTTTATCTCAGAAAGAACCTGATTCTCTGCACCAATTACTTTTCTTTTTCTTCCTTGCTTGCTTTTACACACAATCTCATTCTCATTGCTACCACCCTTTTTTTTTTCTGGGTTTTGTCCTTGGTAGTGGCAACTCTGAATTTCATTTGACCGGATGTGGGTGAAGAGTGAATGAATGAATGGGAAAGCCATGAAAAGTGGTGGAATTGGAATGGTTGAGGAGAGCATCGATGAGTGAGGAAGAATAGAAATGGAGAAAGGAGGAGTGGTGAGGCGTGGAGGTGGAGGTGGAGGTGGAGGTGGAGGTGGAGGGAGTCGGTTGTCAACCGCCAACAACGCCAAGCGTTCTGTTTCATCTGGTAACTAATTTCACTCAAACAACGCCCACTCATTTCTGCGCTAACGGATAAAACACTTGCTTGCACATTACTTCTTCTTCTTGTCCTTATATTCCTTTCTGATAAGTGTGTTCCCTTTCCAGATAATGCCCTTTCTCTTCCTCTTCCCCTTGTTCTTTTCTTCTTTATTCTTCGCCTTAAATAAATAAATAAGTATCTATTACTCTCTCTCTCTCTCTCTCTCTCTCTCTCTCTCTTTCACACACTCTGAGTCTGAGTGATAGGTTTAAATGGTATTCGGGGGGACCTTCAATTTTCGGAGAAATCAAAGAAGGAGAAGGTGAGAAGCTTGAGTGCTGTTGCCAAAGAATTATCAAGCTACCAAATGGGTTGCCATCTCTCTCACAAACCCAGTGGCTCCCCTTCCTCTGCCAAGAGATTCAAGCTTCCCAGAAAGGCACCTACTTATTCGCTTCTTTTCATTTTGGGGATTATTTCTATGGGGATTTTTTTTCCCAATATTAAAAGTTGTCCTTAAAATGATTTTTCAGAGGCAGTTTTTAAATGGCTGCAATGGCGTTGATCATGCTTCTGTTCCCCGGAAGATACGTTCAGGTGCGCCACTTTCAAATCCACGCTCAAAGATGTCGCACTTATCGTTTCATAATTATTTTATTTTCAATTTCCTCTCTATCTTCTCCTGAAGAAAATTCTACTCATCGCTGGTAATTTTGGACTAGAATTGAAGAAAGCCAAATTCTGGCCCCTTTGCTTTTTCTTTACAATAATTTACGGAAGGGACACTGAAACTGTCACGCTTCCTTCTGTTCTCCAATTTAAAGTATATATGTGATACTTTCTGAAAATAATGATATATTTGGGAGATATTTCCACGGTCGATTCGATTTGTAGCTAACTGTGCACTCAGATACTGTATGTTTTTTTTTTTTAATAAAAAAAATCTGAGTTAATTTTTCTTCTGTGCCATATCTTGCGGGGAAGGAAAAAGATTGTAAATTTATTTACTCTTTTTATTATTTTCTTAAAAAGTTTGATTTTTATTTTTTCCTACGTTAAAATTATAGCTATGAAGAAGCGCAGTCGCGAATCTATCTTAAGTGATTCAGAAAAGGTGAACCACAATATCAATGGAATAGAATCTCCCGAAAAAGCTGGCATAAAGAAATCCAAAGTGCGTATTGTAAGACGTCTTTCTTTGTGTTTTCAAAACCCAACCTTTTGCTTCGTTGTTTTCTAAGCATTTCCTATTTCACTTTTACTTGTAATTTTGCTTTTGTAGAAACAAGGAAGCCCAGGCTGGTCCACGAGACATGCTGTATGTGGGGCCATCACAAAAGATGAGGAAGAGGTTGTGGAGACTCTCTATGCCTTGGCTGGAATGTTCCCTGACAATGGCTCCAGTGCTAAGACTGAACTAGAGTGCGAATCCTTACCAGAGAAGTCCTTGGCTTTGCAGGACCCAGAGGAGAGTGCTAATGCTACTTTTGAAGGTTCCTCTTATTCTCTTCCTCATAATGCTTGCCACTGTTATTAATTTATGTATTCTAACTTTCTTATTTTGGGGTTCATGTATGTTAGCCTCGGGAGCTACTCAGGATGCAAGTCCTTGTCCAGAAAGATCACCAAAAGGAGCTGCAAAAATCAATTCTTCAAATGAAACCACTGGTCCAGAGCAGACTGATTTTCCTGAGAGTGCAAAGTTCTTGGTGGCATCTCACACTCACAGCAATGCTCCGAAGACAAATCTGCAGGCCATGCCTACGATGGTTAGGAGTGAAAATGGCAGCAAAGTTGCATTGCATGACTCGGAGTTGTGTCTGGCAATGGGGTGCGTGGTTTGTCAGTTGCATTCTGAGTTTCTATACTTTTCAATACCGTCATTATCTATTTACGTAGTTTTTCATCATATTGCAGATTAAATATGCCCAGACAATCTCGGATTTCACATATTGGGAGGAAATCAGATGGGGAATTTCATATGGTAGGCACTTCAACTTTTACAGTTTGCACTAAAATTCTTATCTTTTGACCGGGTGCTAGTACTATTGGTATTATTGGTTCACATTTCAGACCGGAGACATTGATTGTAAGCAAGAACAAAATATGATCAAGAACCAAAAGGAGACTGGTATGCTTCAAAATAGAATGTCATTATCAATAGCAGTGAATTTATTTTGGTGACTAAAGGATAGGTTAAATCATTTCATCAATTGGCTGATACCAGGACATCTTTGTTTGTTTTGTCAGAAGGTCCAGCATGGTGGCCAGGCTTGTCTCCACGGGCATCTGCTGGGGCTAATGCTTCTTATTCGCAGTAATTTTCTTTTATTCCACTTCATTTTTTTGACCTTGTTAGGCAGCTTAATTTTTCCCCTGCCCTCCTTCCAGTAAGTTTGTCCAAATTTGATGTATTTTTTCTTCCTAAGGTCTTCTGGTGCTAAAGCTCCAGATTGGCTGAATGCTGCTCTTTGTGCCTCCAAGCAGTATTTCATGGAAAGTTGTTCTTCTGGTGGAAAGGTAAGGAATAAAAAATAAACTATGATTAATGCTGTTTTGCATGATTGACCTCAATAATGGCAAAATATCTTCATCCTAATCATGCACTTCACTCAAAACACTTATTGGTTGTTTTCAATAACTAACGATGCAGATCTCCGAAGTTGTTGTTCATAAAAAGTCATGGAAGAGGTGCGCAGCTCATGTTCACATCAGTCATCTCATTCGGAGTTTAGAAGTGTCAAGAAGACAGGTCACCGAAGATCCTGAGCTTAATGAATGTCAACATATGAGAGTACATCCAAGATCAAAATGTGGAGTTTTAATGGAAGTACACAGCTTGAATGGGATGAGAAATGGAATTAGTTCTGCAGCTGGAACAGTTCATTCTGCTACTGTGAGGAATTCCCATGAAACCAAGAATGGTATTCTTCAGCAGCTGTGCCATTATCAAGGCATGTCTCAGGGTCCACCAACACCTGTGGTGGACGGTCCTCAAAAGCAAGTAAGCTTATGGATACAATTTTTTTTTTTTAAAATTAAAGGTGCCTTTGCTTGCCTCTTCTTCCTCATGCCCTGATGACTATCCATATTCTGCAGAGTTTCAACTTCTTGTCCTTGTCAGCTGGAGGTAATGGGTTAAAGGTCAACGATAGTTTTAATAAAGTTGGAAGTAGGTCGGAACCTTTGTCAAAATTGCAAGTGCCCTATTTTCAATCACTACAACAGCAGCATGGGCTCATGCGAATTCCTACACCTCAAGTTCAGTATACCTCCACTTCTTACCTTGATCGGCTTCCAGTTGCGGGACCACAGGTTTTAATCTTTCTTTGTTACTAGACTCCTATCATTGTCACATTGATGAAGTTAGCTATATTGTTAAACATGACATGATTGAACCTGCAGCTTATATCCTTAGAATAACAATACCCTTTGTCATGTTGTCATGTTGTCATATTACGTATTGTTTGGTAATGCTTCTATTGACTGCAGGTTCGGTTGCAGCAACCCCATTATTATGGTAGCCCGTCATCATCATGTGGATCTCATTATAGGTCGACAGTTTCAAATAAACAACAGCACCGAAGTTTTTGGGCGGTGCAAGTAGCATCTCAAGGTAGGTCTGCTGAGAATCACAATATTGTGAGGGCCCAGTATCATCCTAATTGGCAAAGTGGAAGGCATGACTGTTCTGCAGCCCAAGTCATCCTTCCTCTCCATTCCCCTGCATCGCTAGAAGCATTGGAATCCAAGATCACTGCAATCTCTGAGCAACATCTCTTTGCCCTTGCTTCGTCCAGGACAAATGGGCTAGACATTCATCTTCCTTCTGCATGTGAAGAAGGCAGGCTCCGCGGTGCTGGTACCCCATCATTGCAATTGCTATGTGATGAGCGTATCTGAAATTGAGCATGAGTGTCACCACTTTCTGTTTTGAAAACGCATGGGAAGATATTTAATTGTTTTATCTATGCATAGCTGGTTTTAGTGCTGCACCTGTCACGTTAATCAACGTTGAAGTGGCACAGCACTTGAGAGGTTCTATAACTCAGGCCCAGGGGTAATTTAGTGCTGAGCATGTGGCAAAAGGGAAACAAACACGAATGCTGCTATCTTTCTGGACCTCAAATGATAACGCTTGTAGCGTCATCTTCTCATCTGCCACTGCCAGGGAATCTGGGGCACTCCCAAACATCAAATGAAAAGAAATAGACAAGTCGTTTAGTGCTAGTTGTTCTGTACCTTCCAAGTTATTAATCTTTTGAATT
The DNA here is from genome assembly GCA_031439595.1 of Pterocarpus santalinus. Classification (NCBI taxonomy): domain Eukaryota; kingdom Viridiplantae; phylum Streptophyta; class Magnoliopsida; order Fabales; family Fabaceae; genus Pterocarpus; species Pterocarpus santalinus. The sequence goes on from CM062529.1 coordinate 2,476,295, forward strand.
GCTCATACTTAGGGCTTGTACTTGCTCGTATTACTATTTCCTTGGAGTGTTATGTAATGTAACAACCCAGAAGATGAACGAAATTGCCACAAGCAAAAAAGGAAAGACACAGGTTGCGAATGAACGTGATCTTTATTCTTTATGAATGTCATCATTTATAAGGAGCGCATGCCGATCAAGATTCCCTATGATTTTCAAAATTCAGAGTCAAAATTGTATTACAAGAATTAAAAGAAGCGCATGAGCAGAATCATTAGGTCGCAACTGCCATACCATTCTGCTGTAAGATGATGTTTACTCTACGTGCAAGCATAAAATCAGGTTTGTCTATGGCATGGGACTAAGCTGAAAATAAATTTGCTGGAAGATGCTGCAAAAGTGACGCAACTGAAGGCCCGGAGTCATACGGCAACTTATGAAGTTTAAGATAACATTAATGGGGCAACAAGGAGAAAAACAAAGTCACATGCTAGCAATCCCAGCCAATGATGATAATTACAGTAACTCTAAAAGAATGCATACCTTCTTGCCCATTTCTTGCACTTAGCCCGCTAGAATTTATTCATCAAGCATAAGATACACCTTCAAGATAGGATTTGAATCCTTTAAAGTGAGGAGATTTGTAAAGTGAGAGATTAATAACTTTTGGATCAATAATTTCTATTATAAGTATAGATAATTACATGAACAAAGAATCATTAAAAGATAGTACAACCCTCATCTATCGTGAAATATTATTTATAAACAACTAATGTAAATATAGTGCTTTCTGCTGAGCATATGGACATCTGCATCTGCAGTCACAGAGCTATTGTTCTTGAAAAATATGCTAAGAAACTTGCAAAAAAGAACGCGTTTTAATAATCATGTCATGCACAATTCTCGAAAACGGGTCGAATATATACACCATTGTGGAAGAGAGATATGAACTAAATAATAAGTAGTGTTTAGAATGCTTACTATACAATATGAATATTAAATGTTCATTTAAAATTAAATCGTTGATCTAAAATTATTTATAAATCTAATGGTAGAGAATGATAGAATAAGTTTAATATGTTAATTCAAGTTGACATCAAGTAACCTATTGTCAATGTCCAACTCGAAAATTGGTGTCTGTATATTTTGTCAACGTGAGAACCAACTTAGAACTCGTAACCCGATATCTATACATTAGTATTTTTTAGTTCAAGGCCTAATTTTGATCTCGAAACTTGATATCCATAGTATTTGGAGGTCGTAATTCACTATCAATTAAATAATTAAAATAAAATAATTATCTATAATAGATAAAAATAAATAAATATTTAATGTTCATATTTAAAGCTGACCAATCTTTAATTTACGAAATAACAAACCTTGTGGAAGTTAAAAACCAAACCCAGTTCACAGGCGTTGCTGACGTAGTGATCCAATATTTCCGCAAATAAATGCATGCTCTCTAAATATGCCGACTCGTTACCGGTGATGTAACATAGAGCCAGAATAAGAAGCCAACGGGTTTGCCCCTGCCTATTCTGCAACAGATCGAATCGGATCTGAAAAGGGGAAGAAATTGACGGAATGTCAAAACCAAAATTTGGGTTCAAGAAACAATGACGTTAAGAGTGTGTTTGGAATTTGAGAATACAGAAATTGATTAGATTTATAAATTAAATGATGTATTTGGATGTTTTAAAAATAAAAAATAATTTTATGTGTAAAACATTATGGATTTAATTTTTTATATTTTAAATTCTATCAAAATTAAAAAAATTTGATAAAAATTAATTTAATTTTAAAGTTTAAATATAAATCAAATTATTTTTATTTTCAATCATTTTAAATATTATTTAATATATTTTAAATATAAAATTGATTTATTTAATATATTTTAAACATAAAAATTAATTTTTAAATTAATTTAACTCCTATTTTATATAATCATTTTAAACATAAGATTTAATTTATAAACCAAATCAAATCAAATTTTAAATTGAACAGATTAATCACCATCTAGAGCTCGTGAATAAGATGGATGCCAGTCGGTTGTCGATGTTCTTCATATTATGGTCGTGGATAGGGATGTCAACGGGGCAAGGCTGGGCAGGGTGGGGGCGGGGGATAGGCCCTGTCCTCCGTCCCACGAGTAAATATCCACCCTCGTCCTCCGCTCCATATTGGTGTGGATACCCATTTTTTACTTATCCACGGGTTTACGGGTACCCGTGGATATCCATGGATATTCATTAAAATATTAAAAATTTTAAAATTTTAAATTAAATATAAAAATTCTAATATTATAAAATATTTAAAATAACCATAAATAATAATCTAATTTAATAATTCAAATTCTAACAATTTAATATATTTAAAATAAAAATAAACACATGAAATAAACAAAAAATAAGTATAATAATCCAATTCTATAATCTAAATTCTAACAACTTAAAATACTTAAAATAAAAATAAACATATAATAGTAATACAATCATTAGTCTAATATATAATAAGTACAAATAAATCTAATTTATAAATTTAAACTTTAGTCTAATCAATTTAAATAACAATAATATTAATTTAACTAAGTTAATAATTTAAGGATAAAATAGTAATTTTATGGCGGGTGTCTGCGAATATGGGGATAGTGATCCCCACCTCCGTCCCATTTAACATGTAAGTATTTAAAATTCTGATCCTCATTATCGGCAGAGATAAAATCTTTTCCCTATACCCGCCCCGTTACGGGTATTATCCACATATATATGCGGGTGTGAATTTTTTTGGCATATGTAGTTGTGGATTCGTATGGCTCCATCTTCTACGCGCTCTTGGAACACATGCTTGGTCCGTGTCGTTGGAATAGATGCTACTTTGAATATATGATGTGTACTGGTGACAGACAATATACTGCTTTCTTTAAACTTAGATTTGTGTTTCTTTTTTAAAAAAAAATTTATAAACATATTTAAATTTTATTTTTCATGTTGCACATTCAATATCTTGCAAGCAATGGAATAACAATACAGATTTTTAAAATTTTTTTTTTACGTCATTATGATTACCTTATTAGATATTATATGAGGGAGTGAGAAACAAATAAAACAAACTTAAAAAGTTCATTAATATTTTTTAACATACAAGTCCTATGATAAACCAAAAAAAAAAAAAATCCTATCATATCCTACATTAATAATCAACAGAAGTTTTCAAATACAGTATTACTATACAGTATGAAAGCGTTTTTGACAAAAGCAGTGCAAACATTATAATCCTTCTTTTAGTTTTTCACATCATCAGTACAATCTTCTTCTTGTACCAAGAAGCAATTTTCATTCAAATAACACATCTCATAAAATGAAAAAACTCTTAGTTTATCTTGAGCTTCTCCCTTCCCTTTCTTCTTTCCTATTTTTTTTTTTTAAAATATTCAAAGCTTCTCCCTTTCCAAGTGCCTTTTAAAGACAAGTGCTAGTAGGAAACAAGAGTCTTGTGGGGCTCTTGAAGTTGGCTATGGGTGAAGAGTCCTTTTGCTCAGCTTCGCAAAATATATAAGACTTTGGGGCTTTGGGCCACTTCGGCCCTACACCCACAGGACCAAAACCCAAGAGAGCATCCACCCATCGCCTTCGCCCTCAAACACAAACAGAATTCTAGTGAAGTGGACGCGAAGAAAAGAAGCTTCCACTCTTCCTATGATATATATGTCAACCATCACCTTCACTCTTGTCCAATCAGAGTACTTAACTCATACTTGTAACCGACCCATCTCATTGTTCTCTCCCTCCCTCAGCCTCTGTTCTTCTCTCTCACATTCACTAGCCAGATAAAAAAAAAAAAAAAAAAGACAGCCATCCTTGCTTGTTGTTTCCAAATTCGATCCCTTTGAAACTACACCATTTTCTTTCCGTTTGTCTCTGAGAGTAAAAGGACATAGACATGAATAAGGAAGATGGTGTCATGCTGGTCAGAAAGGCAGAGATAGACACGAGGGCGCCCTTCCGGTCCGTCAGAGAGGCTGTCTCATTATTCGGTGACAAAGTTCTAGCCGGAGAGGTCTATGCAAATGCAAGCAAGCTCAAACAGGTTCTATGCAGCACCTAATTATCAAAAAAATATTCACTGTTGGATGACCAATTAATCTACAGCTCATTTGGAATATTTGTGCAAGAGTGCTTTCATTTTTTGAGCTTTCCACTGACTACGTAGTCACCAATTATGAGTCTTAAATTTCCAAACAAATAGAGATTAATTTTGACGGCGTTCCTATCTCTATCTTAGGCGGTTAGTACTTGAGGTCCGACCTGTTCTGAAGATTTTGAGGTTAAGAGAACCTACGGTAGGGAAGAGTGAACATAGGAGGTGTTTAGTAAAAAAGTTGAATTTTTATTTTGAGAATGCTATTTTCAAAAATAGTTTTTCTAAACATATGTTTTTTTTAGAGTAAACGTATTAAATTTTTTAGAATAATTTATACATTTTCAACGAAAAAATATTCATTTCTTATAGAAATATTTTAACTCCATATAAAATATGAGACTATTTTTGGGGAAATATTATTGAGTAAAAATTAATCCTAAAAATATAAATTGTCAAGAATATTTTTCTAAATCTTTTTTCAAACATGGAAAATGTCAAACGCTCCCATAAAATGTCTTGATGATTGAGAAATGAGAGATTTATAGAGAAGAGAGCCGATCAACAGGATTGTTTAAACATCCAACGACTAATCATAAGAAAAATTAATGCGACTACCTGCAGCATTTGGTTATGATACACTTGATATTTTGTGGGGTTTGGGTTTTTTGGTTGTTTTGTTGGTTTTTATATTTTTTGGGGGGATAAGGATAATGGTGCTTTAGCTCATTGGGCCTTACGAATCTATCGTTTAAGACCAAGTATTGGTGTAGTCCAGAAAGTAACATGTTCTCTATATGTACACTATTGATCAATCATATATTATTACTTGTGTGACTTTGAAAGAAGCACTTTTTTTTACCATAAAATATAATTAAACCACTAGACCTGTATTATAATTAATTTTGTAATAGAAACCTTTAACCTTTGGTTTGATTAATTCACAAGTCCATGTCGAGTGGAGTCTAGAGTACACCTAGAATGTTCCAATCTTATGCTTGCTTGCAACAGGGTGCCAACTAGGGATGGTCGTCAAGCTGCAGACTGTTTCATGTGCTTGCTTGTATTTGTGTGTTTTCTTTATTTATCGTGTCATGGAATAAAGGCAGTGAAACAACATTAATATAAGCTTTTTATGTTTTACTTTTGTAGGTACGATACCTTAATTAAGCGCATTCGTTATGTATTGAAAGCTTTCATATAAATTAAAATAACAATATTATTTGCACGTCATTTCTTATGGTGTAAATTTAACACTTTCTTGCTATAATTATGTATAACAGTTAACTAACTAAGCTAATTAAAGTAATTAACTTGCTATACATCCTAATATATGTATATAGGAATTTGGTAGGCAAGGTTAAGTGCTTGTCGTGTATGTAACATGTATTATATCGATACAGAGTGGAACAAATGAAAATGGCCTGGAGACTTGGAAGATTGGAGAGGTTGCAGCTGAGCTAAAGGAGACGCGAGAAAACCTGGAGAGGGCTAGGGAGGAAAGCATGTTAATGGCGCACTGCTTGTCTTCTCTTCAGGAAGAGCTTGAACGTACGAAGAGAGAGCTCCAACAATTGAAGCATAGGGAAACCGAGAAGCATCATCCAGTGGAATCAGAGATCGAAGATGTCAAGTTCGTCGAGAACTTAACCACGTTTGAGGTCAAAAGTTCTAGATTCGATGAAGAAAAGATGGAGTTCCAAAAGAAAAGGTACGTGACATTCGCGAATCCACCCTCTGAATCACATGTTATGCTGCCGCAAGGGGTTGAAAAGTTGGAAAGGCACCCTTCTCTCAGGAAGAAGAATAAGAAGAAGTCATTGATTCCGCTGATTGGAGGCATTTTTTCAAGGAAAAAGGCAAGCCAAGAAGTTGCATGACCCAATTTGAATCCCTACAAAGTACCATGTTTTCGGCTTACAAAGACGTTACCAGAATAATTTCCAAATTGCATTTTGTTAAAAAGTTTGCTTTTCTTTTTTCAACAAATACATTATCATATCCTCTGTATCAGACAAGGTCGAGTAGCATGTAAACTTAGCCACATTGAGATGAGACTAAGCGGACTAGTGTTGTTGAGTATGACTCATGTAATAAAGCACCATAATTACTATTTCAACCTCATTTCCGTTTACACTTTTAAAGCCCCACATAATCAAATATCAGGGTGATTATTGTTCCACTTCAAATCAAGAGCAAATCTGTTCTTGGTGTAGATTGCTTCAGTATGCGAGGGTATAGTGGCAGAGGTCAATTCGTATACTATTGAGGGCTTTGGATAGTAGAAGATCATGTATTAATAATTGAAAATTTTGGTTCCCTTATTAAAGATTAATATATCCGTGAAAATTTATATATTAATAACTGAAAATTGTAATTATTTTATTCATCAATCTAATAGGATAACTAATAATATATACAAAATCTTTTAACTAGATTTATTAATAAAGTAACTGAAATTACAGTTATTAAAATATAATTTCTCATTTATAACTTCGTCACATATAACTTTTTGCTCGAAGGACTGCACAAATTTTCTAACTTAGTCGTCCGCATATAATATTTTAGCTAATTGACTACAGTGGCTGAGGCATAAGGTAAAATAGTAATATGTTCCTGTCCTTAGAAACCACATCACTAGTGTCTAGCAGTTCAAATAAGAGATTCAGCCATCCCCTTCCCCCCCTTTGAACCCCCTCCCCTGATAATAATAATAATAATAATAATAATAATAATAATAAATATAGAGAAAAATGATAAAAGGTACAAAATAATTTTCGTGATATGATGTATAAAAATGAATCAAGAGTGTTATAGTTTTGTATTTTGTATTTTAATTAATTTTTTCTCTCCTAATTTAACCATATAACTCTTGTAATTAGTTATTAACCCTTCCGTAGCACTCGCACAAATTAACTGTCGTGCTAAGCAGCATTCCTGTTCCAATTAAACCCCAGTCCCAAAAACCATTAAAACACAACTCATTGTACCACGGTTGAAGCATAATTGAAAAAGAATATGAAAATAGCCACCGCACTGAATTGAAGTAGCTTAATCATGCAGTGCTCCCATATAGTACATTCAAAATCAGACAAAATATCACGTGCTCAAAAGGAAAATAATATAGAAAGTAATGAATAGCAATGCCAACAACAGTTTTGAATAAAATGGCGCAAACACAGGTGCATATCAAATTAATATATGCTTGTGATTGTGAGACTCACACAACATCAGATTTTCGGCCATCCAAAATGCCATCTTGTGCTGACTTATTGAAGAACTCAATGCAGTCTGCAATGGCCTCATTATAATGCGAGTAACTGTAAGACGAGTAATATGAGCTGCATGACGTCTTCGGCGGTTCAAACCGGTCCGAGTTTCTATTTCTCGAATCCGATGATGACCGACGAGAAGGAACCGACAACATAAGGCGCATGATCACCTTGCGGAAGCGGTGAAAGAGCTTCATGGCGGATGAGAGGTTCAACTTGGAGCGTGGTTGTGGTTGAGGGATTTGGCCAAGGCCTTCTTCGGTAGCACCACCACCACTTCCTCTTATTACTTGTATGGCAACAAAGTTTTGTGTTCCTCTTTGTGGGTTGTGCTTGTGCATCTTTTCCACCCGGAAAGTGTAATGCTATGATGGATGGGGGTCGTTTGGTTTCTGGAAGGTATATATAAAAGGGTGTGAGCATTTCAAAGGCTGGGACTATATTGCATTTTGGATTTCTGAGGCCTATAGAGATGTTGGACAAGTCCCTCCCATGTGCCAAAATCATTGGCATGGTATTCTCCTGTCCTTTCCCAAACTGGTTTAATTTGTTTGTTAAGAGGATGTTTGGCAAAATAGAAAAATCGGATAACTATATACAATGGGTCTGATTTTTAATAAATATTATTTGATAATCACTTAAATACTTTTAAATTAATTTTTATCTGAACCAATTTAGACCTAAAATTAATTCTTAAAAAAATTAAATTTAAATTAATTTTATTTCATTTTAAATTTTTCTATTTTTATTTTATATCTTTTGACTTGTCAATTATCCTCTGCTACTATTCACTGTTTACCGTAACGGTCCACCATCATCTGCCGCCGACTACCACTGGCCACTGCCAATTACTACCGTTGGCCCCGTTTGCCACCATTTGCTGCCATTGGTAGCCACTGTTTGCTATCATCTGTCATTGTCGGTACCCATCGTCCGTCACTTCAGCCGCCACCATCCGTTGTCACCGTAAGCTGCCATCGTCTATCATCGCCAATCACCACTATTCGTCGTCACTGCTAGCCATCAGCACCTACCACAGTTTGCCACTGTCCACCACCCCTGGGTGCCACTATCTATTAGATTAGTTTCTTTGATGATATAGTAAAACAGAAAAAGATATAAAAGAAGAATAAAAATATATGTTAAAACTAATTTTTAAATTATGGGACCAAATAATATTTAATTAAAAATTAGCTCACTTTTATACTGGTTAATATAACTGATTTTATTTTACACCATGTTAATTTGATTTTTGATATTGCCATAGTAGGTTTCTTGATTACGTTCAATTAATATCTTTAGCTAATTGATCAAGTATAGCAGGATATTGCTTCTGATTAATCCGTGCCAGAATCGGGTGCTCTCGATTGGGCTAAAATTTGATCATTTCTGGCTTACTGGCTGAGATTATTGAAAGTGGAGGCTAATGATGACTGATCCATTTGCCCCCTATATAAAACCTCGACGGATCTCCAACAATAATCTTTTGTAACATATGTGGAGCCCATCAAACATGTCCACGTTAAAGCAAATGATTTTGACCTTATTCCTCTTTCTAGTATTTTCTTTTATTTACATTGACTGATAGTACGTAAAGAGCCTTAACGACCGGTTAACCCAATTGCTGGGATTGAACATCTGTGATAAAAGATGGTATTGAACTCGAATCCTGTTGGTGATTGGTGAACATTCATTAGTAAAGTATTCATAAGCAATATCATAGCCATCTATCGTTGAACTTATGACATACCTTGACCATGAAATGGAGTAATTTTACTTCTCCCAAACTTTTCATGCATCCACCAACCAAAGGTACTTAAATGCTTACGGACTCATTATTTGAATCACCCTTACATTTAGAACTTTCATCTGCAAAAGCTTCTCCAGGACCCAGGGTGATCTTTTTTTTGTTTTTTTTTTGGTAAGCCCGGGTGATCTATTTTATTCCTGAAGGAAGCCAAGCTATTACTATTAGTATTAGGCTATTAGCGTGTACGTCATTGACCTCATCCTAAAATATCCTTTATCTCTGTTTATGTTGAAGTAACCAATTAATAAGACGTACAATAAGATACGATTACTTAGTAATTAGGCAATAGATTAGAAGCCAAAATTATAATGATTGTCATTCTTTTTGGCATGTTTCAGCGGAAACAAAGGAATTCTTCGTTGGAAAAGATCTTACATGAATGGTGGTCCAAACGAACAACTTAAAGTATCAGTCTTAGCAAATTAACCTGTGAATATATATATATATATATATATGGGTTATAAAAGTTGAAAGTAATATTGGAGCCATTCCGTACTTCTCTTCAATGATAGGTAAATTTGCAGGGAAGTAAAGCGTGATGATGTAATGAGACTCATCCAGCGTTCTATCTGACGAACTTTTATTATTAGAGTGAATGTTTGAGGCAATGATGATTGTTTCTTAAAACATTATGATTGTGTCTTGTACTTGTCTCCCCCCCCCCCGCCCCCTTTCTCTCTCTCTTAAAAATACTCGTCAGAATGCGATCAGGTCACTTCTGCATAAGAAAATACATTTAATTTTAATGAATTACTTAGATCAATGATTAGGGATGAAACGGAACAATTTTTCTGTTGAATTTCATAGGTATTTATGTATATAAAGCTGATATACTAAAAATTCAACAGCATCAATTGTTACATAAAACAAAATTTACGGATACAGTTTAATTTCATTATTCACTCATTGTTTCTTCAGTCTGGTACCGCTCTTACTTTAACATACGTCATTTTATTTTTAAATATGAAGCACATTAGATGCGTCACAAATAAAAGAAATCAATACATAAATAAGTGACAAACAGAAAGTGAAAGAAATCCTGGGACAAAGGGTAAAGAAACAAATGAAAAAGAATTCCTTTGGGTAAAAAAAAAAAAAAGCCTAACATTCAGCTCAAGCTAAATTAATGAGTTAAGTAGACTTCATATACGAGTGCTATATTTTTTTTTTTCAAAAGAAGAAATAGTCCTTATATTTACTCGCACAAGCACTTAAGCACGAGAAGATGATAGATAACATATTGGAAGACCACAGATTTTAAAGACTAAGTGGTGCTATATTCACTAACAAAATCTTCAAAATTTATAACAAAAAATGAATAAGAACTTGTTCTTTAACGTCAATGACCTTGAAACATAATGGCAATACTCTATTTGAGATTTCTTTTAGCGGTGTGATAATATTAACTTATTTTGTTTTATTTTATCGTAGTTCGTATGCAAATATTAAGGTAAATTTTTGTTGAAACTTATTACATGTCTTAACTTCAGCATGAGACAATCTTTCACTTTCAAACTTTTTTATTATTTAAAAATTAAAAGAGTTTTTTTTTGTCAATTAATAGAAAAGAGTTTTTTTTTTTTTTTGGTCAGGAAATAGAAAGGTGGTTTGTTTTGAAAGAAACGCGATTAATGTGCATTTTTATAGAAAGGAAACGCGAAATGGAGGGCCCAATGACGATTCTGGTGGCATCATTTTTACCTCGACCACCTTCTTCATTTTATGGTGGTTGGTTGGTGTCTCATGGGCAATTTTTTTTTTTTATGGCTACAACATCCAGACCATGAATGAATATTGTTCTCACGTGACTGTTTTGTTTAGTTAGATCGGAGGATTATATTTGTATCAGGTGATAGATCTACCTTTATTAATAGTTGTTGGTTGGGTGTTTTTTAATTCCTATGGTGATGACACATTTGCTGAGGCATTTGGCCTTTGACTTTAGCTCTCAATTATGCTCTAAGGTTGCCAGTTAGTTAAGGTATATCTACTATAATAGTTAATGGTTTGTTTTTGTGTTAGACACCTTACTTTTCTATACAGCTTGTTTCAAAAAATGGTTAAGAATGCTTCATAACCAAGATTAGAGATCTACGTGAATGTACTTTTATTATCATATATATTTCTAATCTAGCAAAATTGTCTATATTCTGTTGCCTAATATTTAAGTTGCATGGTCTTTGTTGATTATAATCTTAAGTTTAGCTTACGTTGAATCAGTTGATTAACCTAAATAGATTATTGTCTTTGGTTATTAGTCAATGAAATCTGTTGAGAAAAAAAAAAAATTGGGGAACTGTAAACAGCGGTACAGGTTGGGACATAGGTTTTTTTCTTTTTTTTTTTTTTAAAAATGTTAGATTGGCAGATAGTTTGTCAATAGTGGGCCATGAAAAGCCGTGAAGGTCGAATGTTTTGGAGTTACGGGAGATAGTCTGTCCCATTGGCAGTGTGGGTACAACTGCAAGAAATGTGGGGGGTGAGATAGAAAAGAAGAGCAGCCCAAGAGTGAGCCCAGCCCAGATAGATAGATATAGGATTAGGGAGGTGGGGACCGCGAGCTGAATTAGAAAGTAGAAAGTGAAGTGAAGGGAAGGGGAAGCCCAGTAGCCCAGTAAAGTGTGTGAGGGTGGTAGAGTGTGAAAGAGGAAACAATACAAAGCAAAGGGCGGGTGGCGTGGTCATTCGAACTCAACTCTAAACTCACCGCTTCTCTCTCTGTGTTGTTGGTGTTGGCTTCTCACGACTCATCACTCACTCACTCACTTGTTCACTCTCTTCCTTCCTTCCTATATATTAGCAGCTTAGTTTACCCTCTCACTCCCATTCATTTCTCTTCCACTGCCGCCTCACCTCACCTCTTCTGCATTTGTGCGTGTTGTTGGTTGCTTTTGAAACACGCACGGCACGCTTGTCATGTCGACTTCGGGCGAGGATCATGCCCGCCCCCGCCCCCGCCCACACCCACACCCACACCCACGCCACTTATCTCCATTCAAATTCCAGCTCTTGCATTCCCATTCCCATTCTCATTCTCGCTTTCATCCCAATGTTAATCCCAATCCCAACCCCAATCCTCCTTCTTCCTCTCAACCCCTCTCTCATTCTCCTTTTCCTAACCTGTCCGTGAGTTAATTATCCCTCCTTCTTTTCTTTTAATATCAATGCATTGCATGCATTATCATCCCCAATGTTTTTCTTATTTCAATCAATCACATAATCCGATCATCTTCTTTTCCCCTAAATTCCAATCTCTCAATCCCATCATATCCCCCCCCCCCCGGCTCTCTTAATTCCCTGTCGTTTGGCCAACAAAATAATCTATATTATACTATACTTTGGTCCCTTTTGGGTGCACCACTTACCCTTCTTGATTTTTTTTTTAAATAATAATAGACACCTTCTAAGTGATATATATATTATCAACTGTAGTCTGTTGTACTCCCAATCCAATTATTATGTTAATTACATAAATAAATATTAATTAAACTTGCGAAGTTGGACTTACACAGTTTAGTATTAGGGCACAGCATATGCATTCATTCAAGTCTGGACATGGTTTCCAGTATACATTATTTGAGGTGGTGGATCATAATTCATTCTTGCAGCGTCTTACAACTGCTTTAGGCTTGTTGCAGATGAAAACGATTGGTTCAACTTTAAGGAAATTCATTGCTTTCTTTTCACTGTTTTCTCAATTTACACCTTTTACAAGCAATGCCCTTGTATTCACCTTGAACCTCATACGTATTCAAATTAGCTCTCTAAAATATGACCTTTTACTTGAACTCTGTTCTTTTCCGCTTATGTTTGCTTGTGGTTTAAATATCTTAAATATGTTTTGTAGAATGTGCACTTCCTCACACTTTAAATTTTCATATTCAACTACCTATGCAGTTGAGTCAAAGATACGAGACCAATAGTTTCAAGCCTCATACAAGTAATGTTGAAGTAGCTCCTTGTCTGTTCAATCCGGTTAATCTTCCCACGCTTCAAACTGAGCCTGGCATAAGAGGAAAACATCAAAGTAAGCCAAAATTTTCAAGAAATACAAAAGCTAGGACTCACAGATCAAATACTGGTAACAACCTTTAGACTATGATTCTGTCAAACTCTGCATTGATTTATGATTCAATTTCTAACATTTATTAATTTTTTTTTTCTTGAATTTTATGTGGGGTGGATTTTTCCTATCAGAATCTCCTAATTTGACTGCAGTTAACAACTGTCGTTACGACAGTTCCTTAGGTGTGTCCACGCTCAAGTAATCTTTTCTCCTTGGATCCACTTGTATACTTGCACCAGCAGTTTTGTATTCTTCCATGATGTTCTTTGGAAGAGGTTTCTTCATTGATGTGGCAATTTTTTTTCGTAATGGCCAATCATATTATGTACCGGTGGCAGGGTTGTTAACCAAGAAATTTGTTACCTTGATTGAGGAGGCTAAGGATGGTACCCTGGATCTAAATAAAACTGCTGAGATCTTGGAGGTACGGGAAATGTCTTTTCCTCTGGTCATGTTAATATAATTTTCCTACTGTACTGTTAGCATGATATATTTCTACTTCCTAGCCTATTTTTTCAATTGTGTAATAAAATTATAATACTTCTAACACTGCTTTTGGCAGGTTCAGAAAAGGAGAATTTATGATATTACAAATGTTCTTGAAGGAATAGGATTGATAGAGAAAACTTCAAAGAACCACATACGGTGGAAGTAAACATCTGATCTTTTGTTTGTTACTTTGTTGCTTTTTTATCATATATATATCACAGTGGGCCTTATGAACAGGACATGCGATGGACATGGGCCACGAGAAATGGATAATCAAGTTTCTAGACTAAAGGTTGTTGGATCATTCTTACTTGTCAGTTAGTTCGGAAGTTTTTGAGAAATCCTACTTTTGGACACGTTGCGTGCTCGCTTTGGATTGTAAACATCTTCACCCACTCTTCGGATGACCAGATTGGCGAAAACTTACTTGGTTTCTTTTGAGGCCATGGGTTACTGGAATCTTGGATGTCTTCTTGGTACCACAGTCCCAGTAATCTTAATAGACATTGCACCTTGGAATCTCCGGTTCTATATTTAGTATGAAAAAATGGAGGTTCTCCAATCCTTAGGAATGTATGGTACCCATTATTAAGCATGAAAAAGTTGGTTAAAATAAAGTTCAAGTTGCTGGCAGTAAGGCGGAGCACTGCAACTTGAGCTACTTAAGGCATTCCTCTCGAAGCCAAAATTAAGATTCTGGGCCTCATAGGCATTTAAGATGATCACTTATTTGCTTGGATCTGTGTATGTTTTTTTGAAACCTTAAGCTGGACATGCTTCTGAATAGCTCAGGTGTTTCTTACGGAACAATATATAATATGATGCTTTTCAATTAGTTTCTTGGATGACGCAAAATCTAAATGCACGTGATATGACTTATTACGGTACTATCTAAGTATGGACCGGTTATAAATGTAGATAGTGGAAGAGATTAAATTGGCCTAACTGCCTTTTCCTTAGGTTATATATGCCTAAGCAGTTAGGTCAGATATATTACCGCAAGCTCTGCATGAGCTTTGGACTGATGAATTAATCATTACTTCTATTATAATTTAAAATGAATGTTGCTTCTAGGATTCAAGTTCCATGTCTGATGAAATAATGTACTGCAGTATGCAAATGACTTGGTCCAACTCTCTGACAGCAGCTTGGCTCATTGCAGGCTGAAGTTGAAAGTCTACATGCCGAGGAATGTGTACTCGAGGATTGTATAAGGTTTTCTACTAATATCATTTTTGAAAATTTTCTGATGGTTGACCTATCTGGTTTTTTAAACAATTGCCGTGCTAATTTCTCAGGAAAAAGCAAGAGCTTATAAGAAACCTGGAGGAAAATGAAAACTCTCAACAGTATAAACTTCTGACAACTTCTCGTGTATTGAGTTGCGATTTCTTATTGTTTCTTTACCTGATGGTGAGGCTGCTTGATCATTAGGTACCTTTTCTTGACCAAGGAAGATATTCTTAGCCTTCCGTGCTTCCAGGTCAATTTTCTCTAAATATTGAAAAAAATTTTAAACTATTGTTTATACATTGTCACCACTTACACTTATTTACTATTTCTACAGAAACAAGAACCTATTGCAATCAAGGCTCCAAAAGCTAGTTTCATCGAGGTCGCTGATCCTGACGAGGTGAGTTCTTTTGATTTGGATATTACCATGTCAAAGTTTGTTTGGTATAACGAGTGTCTAATTGATTTCTTACCTAAATATGCAGGACTTAGTTTTCCGGCAAAGGCAGTACAAAATGACTGTTAGAAGTGCCATTGGACCAATTTATTTGTACCTCCTGAGGTACTTGTCTTCTGTAACATTGCCGCCAAAAGTTGCTTCTCTCTTTATTACTCCGTTCTCTTTGCGCTTGTTTGTATGTTCCATGCACCATGTTGGTTTTAGATCCTTTTTTCGAAGTCGTCTTTAACTGATTCTTTTAATGCTTGAAGCAAGCATGGTCGTAAGTTTGAGGATGACAGTGTCAAGCGGGTTAAATTAATGGATCCATCGTGGAATAGTAACCACTGCAAAATGAGGGGCGTGGGATTGTCAGAAAGCCGAGACGGTCTCAAAAATCCTTCCCAGAGTTTCAGATCACTGGGCTCAGAGGCATTCGGAATTCAAGAAATTACTCCAACAGATTTTGAAGTACGTATAACTTGTAGCTTTGAGTGATTAACAGAAAACCATAAACTGGAAAAAAAAATATTAGATCATTGTGATTAATCTATTGATTTATTTGCAGATCGATTATGACTATTGGTTTCAATCAGATCCTGGAGTGACCCTAACAGAATTGTGGGGTGGCAAGAACTTCTAACCCATCTTCATTATGAATATGATTCTTGGATTTTACCTCCACATGAGGTTGCAAGTTGACCACTTTGAAAGCTCCTGGTCTATGAATGCTTTCTTTTTTTTCTCTCTTCAGCAAATGAGCACTTGGTATAGATTGATGAACTTCTTCAAGACCCATTAATCCAATAGGGTTGTGGCATTTGCTCATAAACAAGCATCACTGACAGATGTGGTCAATATGTAAATAGGACAGGCTGCTTGCAAAGGGTATTGCCTCGCATTTCAAACTGTACATGTTAGCTACTGCGCTCTTTTTTTCCTCTTTTTATCAGCGGTTGGCTGATTGATAACTTCGATGACTGTGTCCTTTAATTACCAACTACCTTTGCTTGGCATTACACATAAGCAGATAAAAGAGACAAGCAGTGGGTTGATTTTATGCATGTATATGCCAGAGTTTGGCTTTAAACCAACTTCAGTTATGGACATTAGATACCGGCGAGCGCACAAGCTAATCTCGTTCTTGTCTTGATGCTGATATGGAAATAGCATCGTAGTGCGAGAATTTCATGTGGTACTGCATGCCACATGCATTGAGCGAGATAGGATCATGTTATATGAGAATGGATCTCAGCTAAAAATTTCACGTGATTTATTATGTGTAGATTTTTATCATAACTTTCATGGAATTTAGATTAGGGTTTTACTTCATATTAATTATTGATAAAAATTTACACATGATTAAACTATATGAAATTTTCATATGAAAAATCGTGAGTTGTATTTTCTTTGATGTTTTTGTTTGCAACCAAATAAAGAAAGAAAAAAAAAAGAGACAAATTCAGAGGGCGAAAGGAGCTGGATAAATAATCGCCAATTCATATCGTGAGTTATAATACTTGCGAGTTAGGATTATGCTCAAAGTAAGTTATCAAGTAATTATTAATTATATAATAAATATTTTAATGCTTATCAAATATCACCATTAGTCAAGATATGTGATAATTCACTTTAATATCGATGTTCATAACAATTAATCACTTTTGTATCGGTATTAATGACATGAAATGAATACGAAGTAATTAAGGAAGTAAATCAATAATTCTATAAGAATTATTAAAATAAATGAAATTTGAATTGCTTATTTATAAATATGATTTACAATATGATATAATATCATCGTTTGACTCATATAATTAATCTTGTATGCTGAGAAAAGATTTAATTATTGTTTAATGTTATTATAGACCATGGTCAATGGTCACTTCTAAAACATTTCTGTTTTACAATTCCAGTATTCTCCTGCCGTGTAAAGGTACCAATTCTTCGACAGTCTGAAATCAAAGTCAATATATTTGACATGAACTCTCTTTCTCTTTCCCTTTTTTTCGGTCAACCCTTTCTCTTTTCTTTAACGGAACGAAAAACCAGAAATAGACACTTGTCCCCGTTCTCGTTTGGAAAACGAAACTGCATAAATATACAAAACCTCGTACAAAGGCGCTTTAACTTTTTGCTTACTCTTACATAAATCCTACCACCCAAAAAAAAAAAAATCGTTAATTTAGACTTAAATTTACAATGAACCCTACATATAGGGTTCACCATAAATTCGATCCTATATTACCATTATTCACCAACAAAAGCTCATTAAAGCATTTCCCAATTTTCTTACAAAAAAACTGTTACAATTGTCATACTTGAGCACAATTTACAGTGTTATAAATTTGTTCAAACAGTTATGTTTCTTTCAAAATAGTTTAAATTGACAGGATAGTAAAATCTATTATTAGAATAAATACTTAATTAGTTCAAGTAATTTGATATTTATTTTAATTTTATCTACATAACAAGTCAACTAAGTTCGAGTCAAATTAATTAGAATAAAAGATGAAAAAAAGAAAAAAAAAACTATTAATATAACAATCAAGCTTTATTTTATTAAGTGGGATCGGCTACATAAATTGGACTACATCATAGCATCCTATTATAAACCATGTCTATAGTTAAACTATTAAAATCTTTTTTTTTTTTGGAATGATTTTACCTATAATTTTTCCTATCTTTATCTATTTCTAGCTATTCGACTACTATCTACTTAATGCATTTATTGTTATTCCTATAGGTGCTACACTAACTTTCTATTTAATGCATTTATTCCAATTCCTATCTTATTTAATGTGTCTATTTATTTAATGCGATATCCTTATCTTTATAATATTAATCTTATTTGTTTGTTAGATTTTTACCGTCCAACATTCAGTTCTATACAACATTACCGATCTTATAGTTGTGATGTAAAATTTTCCCATAACACCCAAAGCACTTCTCTCTCATCCACTCAACTTGAATTGCATGACTTAAATCATGTGAGTTATGGTATTATATCTTAACCAATTTTCACCTATCTTAATACTCTAACATACATATTCAATGAAAACTATGTGCAATTTTTTTTTTCTTTTGATATCTCTATTAATCTCTGTAGCATGAAGTTGCTTCTATGATAAATCTCCTAGGCATAAAACTAATCTGATTCTCTCTGTAACGTTAATCTCTTAATCTCAACTCAAATACCCTGTCCCATAACTTCATAGTAATTTATAAGTTTACTAGTGAAATCTATTAATGTTACCCGAAGAATATCGATTAAAATACGTCAAGCCAATACGGTGCTCAATTATCCTGGTTCACCCAGTGCACACGCAAGAGTTCGAAGCTAAAAACACCAGAAATAAAGTTTGTTTCAGAAAACAGGAAAAGTGGGAGAAAGGAAGAAGTTGCTTCACTAATGAAGGATAAGGGCATAAGGCCAACTATACAAAGCAGCTGATGCAAATATCCCTTCGGAATCTGAGTTTATGTAAAGTGGCATCAAGCTACCAACACTTTCATGCCAAAACAAAATAAAAAATAAAGCAACAAATGAAATTTAAAGCTAAGGACACCTGATTTACATTAAGTTTTACAACAATTCAATGCCCATCATTGTCCACCTATCCTTGCTTGTCAGGCTGAAAAATATTGATGGCCTAACGGGATGCTGCCGATCTAGTTTTTCTTTGTGTGGCACGCGTAACCCTAATGCTTTCTTCCATGATTGTCTCTTTTGAAGAAGGGTTCTCGCTTTCATTTGCAGAAGAGGATGAAGGTGCTTCTGCTTCAATCTGCATTGGCTCTGCCTCTGCAGTTGTGGATTGGTTGGTCGATTCAGGTGCAGGATTAGACTTCTGGGTACTTAAACCTGCTGCAGAGGAGGATGCTTTAGGCACTTGCGAAGAACCCAACTCCTCTGCTACTTCCTTCTGGTGCTGACTTGAAGATGAGCTGGAAGGAGGATCCTCAACTTGTGGTTCTATCGGGGCAGCTGGTTGGTGATTAGCTGGTGCCGGTTGAGGGACCCTCACAGGTGATCGTTTCTGTGATTTGGAGAGACAATGTTTTTTATGTGAGAGTAAGCATAAAGCAGAATGTGACAGTGTGTCAGCATAAAGCAGAAGATGATGAAGGCCTTGTGGATGGCTTTTGATGCAGCAAAGAAGAATGACAACAATATCCACCTTAATGACCAATCAAATATTCGTCTACAAATTGAAGCTAATTTAATCTATATACCAATATCAAATGGAATAGTGACCTTGGGAAAATAAATGTTAGTCACCCAGACTTTTTTTCCCGTCTTTAATTATAATTAAGAAAAATGAGAGGTCATTCCAGACCTAAGTTTCTTTACATGTGCAAAATAAATCACCTTCCCAGATTAATCATTTAACTGGCATGAGTTGAATTCGGTGCTGGCATGCAGATCTACAAGTACTTAATTAAAAAAAAAAAAAAAAGGAAAAACATATCCTGGAATTAAACAACAAAAGAATGAAGGGTAAGCAGCACAATCGAAGTCTGAATACAAAAAAAGCTGATAATTTTTCTACATCAAGAGTTCCAGTATAGTCAAGTCACACCTCCAGTATAATAGTACAAAACCAATACATACTCAACAACTACCTGAGCAGGGCGAGGTGCTGGTGTTGATTGTGCAGCAACATACTGCAAAATGTCAAATATTCTAGTCTGGCCATAGCTAGCAGCTCTTTGCCAAGACAAAACTGCAATATCCCCAGCCCTTGTCCTTAGTTCCAACAAGTTGCGATCAATTTCTGTCTCGTGCTTTGCAACATATGGTTTAAAGAAGGAATCATACACATATGTCGTCCCCTAACACAGGTAAAATTATATTAAGTTTAGCTGTGAAGCTAAATAGAAGCAAATACTAAAGCAATATCAGATTCTACCAAAGTGAATAATTTTATACCTTTGTTCTAGGGTACCACAGATATATGAAAAATGCCAACTTAGCTTCACTGTACATTGGGACCCTTCAAGAAGAATCACTCCATTTAAAACAACAAGAAACTATGAAAGCACAACATAACCCCCCTTTTTTTTGGGTTCAACTAAAAACAGGGTATAACATTCTCTACACGCATCCAAGATATATACTCTACCATGATATAAAAGTATCACCAATTCTCTCGGAAACTGTCAAAACAGCCACCAAAATCCTGCAACACAAAGGGGAAAAGAGAGTTGGTATTGGTATTTACCACCTGTTATTTTTAAGTTAAGTTTCGCTCACATCACATGAAAAATCTGTGACGTACCAATATTGGCACCAAAAGCGAAGTTGTTCAATTTCTGGCTTATTCTTTTCAACTGCTTTATAGCATTCATAGGCTGGGTAGGCATAACCAAAAGCCATCCTGGCAACACATATATGGAAATTTTATTATTAAAATTTGAAAATTATGGCATAAACCCATCATATAAGATAGATTAAAAAATTAGGATAGAGATAGTAGTATAAAACATACACAAGTGCCCTGGTAAGAAAGGATCCTATCATTTTGTATCCCTGCCATAGAAAGAAAAGATAAAAAGTTAAAGCCAAAAAGGATAACTTCCGAGAAACTGAAACTGAAGAATAATTATGGATGTCAAATTTCATAAATGGAATATTAAACTTGCTCTAAAAGGAGGAAATGATGCAAAAAATTAGGGTCACTGCAAATTTCTCCAAAATAGAATCAAATATGAATACGATCATTTCATATCCAAAAGGGTTCCAACTTCCAAGTTCATTGAAATTGGAAATAAGAGAGAGAATCGCAATTCATTTTGGGTGTTCTCTCTAAACAAGTAAGTAACGATTCAGTTGAGTTAGGGCGAACTGATGCCAAGAAAAAACGAAGATCAGTTTCAAATATCAAGCTCAACACAAATAATAATGCAGTAAAGCAGTTTAACTTAATCTAATATGCACACAGCAACATCAAGCAGAGAGAGAGAAAGAGAGAAACGAAAAAAAACCTGTTAAGTTTTGGGGGCAGAGTAAGAGGAAGAAGCAAGTATAGTAGTTTACAAGTTGAGGTCACCGTCGGAGAAGATCGCCGGCAAGCGGGGAAATCGGCTACGCCGAAATGGTACCGCGAGCCGTTACGTTGTGAGAGAAAGAGAAGAGAAGACAGAAGAGTTGAGTAGAGGATACGAGGGGAAGGAAGCAGAGAAAACGAAACAAGGCACTTGGAAATTGGACTTGGAACCGTTTAAAATATAGGCTGCTTGGTTTGTTCGATTCTGTATTCCTATTTTTCATTCCTATTCCTATTCCTGTTACTGGAAATGGATTGCGATAGATAATACTAATGTGCCCCAACGAACTTGGATTCGGTGTGGGCCTTCTTCCTATTCAATCAGGATCGCCCGTCCCAAGCACCCCATCCTACGCTTCACCATTGAAATTATCCATTGAAAAATATTTCTCAACCCTACCTTAACTCAGTTTTTCTCTTCTGAAAAATGTTATTACAAACTAGGAAAATGATCCAAAAATTACTTAAAATACATGAATTTTTCATTTAGTTTATGATATTATATTTAAAAAAGTACTTATTTTTATTATAGAAGATTTTTGTTTTAATGTTTAATTTTTTATTTTAAGTTATCATTATTGATTATTTATTTAAATATTTATAAAAATAATTCAATATTAAAAATTTAAAATTAAATATGATAAATAAGAATTATGTATTATCTATTTAATATTTAACTATTAAGATAATGTTTAATTAAAATTATTTTTATATAATTTTAACTTTTAATTATAAGATGCTTTAACCACTTTTTTATTTTCATGTTTTTTATCTTAATAAAATAAAAAATATAAAATAAAAATTAACATATACATAATAACTATCAATTCACTGATTATAGATAAATCACATAGGTCAATCCTGTAAACTCCAATTTGTATTTTTCTTTTGAACTGTTTATGGAGCGGTTGATTTTTTTAGATTAACTTTGACATATTATTATTGTAAAATAATTTTCACCTTTAATTAGTCATAATTATTTATGTGTGTGACTTTTAATATAAATAATTAATACAAAAGTCAAATACTTTTTTTTTTGGTAGGATAAAACTTAGGGTTAAGGGGAATATTTGTCCAATTTAAGGTTAGATCATTAATTTATCAAACAATTATAAAGATATTTACAAATTGTTCACTATCAATAAAAAAAATTTAGAAATTGAGTCTAAATTATAGTGATTAATGAGTCGAAGGTGAGTCAATTCCTGTTAGGAAGCACTTTTATAATATGACAAAATATAATTTGATTATTGCGTAAAAAAATTTACATTAATAATGTATAAAGTTAAATTATATTTTTAAAATGAAGCAATATTATATAATTAAAAACCTCAAATTTTAATTAAATATAAGAATTAATACCGAAAGGAATAAGATAGTAAAAATTATTTATGAGTTCAATATATCATTCTAACTACAAAATTCTAAGAAAACAATTCACTAAAAACTCAGTCTCTTCAAATTTAGAGCTATGCATAGAATTGTTCTATCGCGTAATTCCTTATAAATTTAATTTCGTTTGTACTTCACGGTTAACAAAAAGAAATAATATAGTTCGATTGGTACATTCAGTCGTAGATGAAGTTGTTTTCTCAATGTAATAAATAATAAGATAGAGCTTAAATAATAATTAACGCTAAATAAATTTGATTTGTGAGTTGGAGAAAGTAAGCCAGCAAAAAGCCAATCACCTCTTCAAGAGAGACGAGAGAGGAACCGAGATTAGGCTGCCGAATCTCCCCGCCTCCCCCTATGAATCTCAGCTTAGGGATAACAACCAAATTATATGGGTAATGCCAATTTGCGGTGTGGGGTATCCCGTGTCAAGTAACACCATCCATTCTTGAGATGCTTATGTTTACATTTACATTTGGCCTCCACTTTATGTAAACCTTTTTTTTTTTTCCAAATAATTTGCAAGTCATTGTTTTTTCTAAACTAAAAGTTTTCAGAGTTTATCGAGTTATGTTGGTTGAGTATGGAAGTAAAGTTCTCTTATTTTTTTTTTTTCACCCATAAAATTTAAACTTAAAAAGATAAATATCAAACTATTTGAATCAATTAAGTATTAGTTCATTTTTAATAATCTGACTATATTTGTTTGATACGTTTTTATATAAAGATATATTTTATTTGAATTTTTTTGTAGAACAAGCATTAAATAAAATGAAATTGTATAATCATATGTAATGTACTGAATTTAGATATTATAAAAGTTTATATTACATACTATGAAGTTTTATACTATCAAACCTTTCTTGTAAGATGTACCAAACAAGACTATAAAGTGATCGCTTTTATTGTCTATTTTTTTGATGGATCGTTTTTATTGTCTATATATACAAAAGAACAATGATTAATAACGGTTATTTTCTTCATTTTTTTTTTCAAACCAAGAACACTCTATTTCAGTTGCACGCCTACACCAGCGTATACATTTATGCCTGACCCATAGTTGCAACGGCTTCATGTTGATAATTAAATAGGCAATCAAAATTTGGCGGAATCACTGGTGATGAACTTAACTAGTTATACACGCACCTAAAAAATGATGAAGTTAATTAATAGTAACTAGTTATCAGTTTAAAAGCATGTGCAAAATGAAAAATATGCCTTAATTATTGGATACTTAGTTCCTCTTCTCTATTTTGTTTGATTAATTAAAGATGTTCCGAGGCTGCTTATCCTTATTCAATCACAACACTCGTCGAGATTCTATTCAAAATTAATTACTATGATGCGTGGGGATGTCCTTGTAGGTTAAACTATCAGTTTGTACATATTGAAGCGGAATCATGCATGATTGACGTTGTTACAGTGCCGGTATAAAGGATGTTTCTGACTTTTCAGGAGAGTTAAATATTACCTAACTCCAATATATGGCATATCATTGAGATTCATCAATTGAAAAACATTGATATATTGTTTTATCTAATCATCCATCTTATTGCTGTATATGTCCTTGATGAATTGGGCATGCATTGCCACGGTCCCTTTAGAAAAAGTTATTGGATTGGGAGATATCTTCATTATTTTTTGGTGGTGGAGTGGCTGGCACGGGTCTTGTGCGTTTTTGTCAACCACAAGAAAGGTAAGAGGGACACACATGGACATGGTAAATTATTGCCACTGTGATAAAAAGCAAAAGGTGATTAAAAAAAAAAAAGATGCCATTATTTAATAAAGCTCAAGCTACATTTCAGAAAGCCAATGGACTCTTAGGTTATAAGTTATATTGAGGAGTTTTTAAAATGATAGAAAGAAATTCCTCCTAATAAAACAGAATAAAAAAAGAAAGAAATGAATGGGGAAAAAGGGCCATCCTTTAAGCCTGTTATTTCTTTATCACTCTGCACTCTCATTTCAAATTATTTTTTAAACTCATTTTCTATGGTTTTCGTCATTTTCTTTCTTGTCATTCACACCCTTTTTTTTTTTATCGGTTGCATTCTTTCCACACATAACCTTAAGGACAATATACCTACGAGGATTTCGATAGCATTAAACCATATATATTATATATTATATATTATATTATATACACATAAAGATAAAGAAAACCAGGGGAAAGGAAGGCATGTCACACGTGGATGCTAGAGAGGAGGATGTTTCCTCTTGAAAAGAGAAAAGAGGAAATGAGGAAAAAAAAAAAAGAAGAAAAGCCTTGGATTCCACGTTTCTGAAAGGATCACTGATCCATTCTGTCCTATGATCTAATGGGACACGAGAATTTCCAATATCCCACGACCATAAAAAACCAAAAAAATTCAATATCTAATATGAATATCATATCATATCATATGGTATGATGCCAATATTGCCGAATGCCAGGTGCAATATATGTTACGGTCATTCCCTCATGCGCTTCGTAATCATGTGCGTTCGCTGGCGGGTCGCTCTCATGTCTATAAATATAATTCCAATTCTCCCCCTTTCCTACTGTCCTCTCTCCTCACGCACAACTTGCTCCTATAGCTAATAGTCCTGTGTGTTAATCATTTCTTCTTTATAAAATCCACGAAAAGAAAGTGATTTCATCTCTCTCTATTTATGCATCGTATATTCTCACACCTTCCTTCCTAATTTTAGTCATGCACATACTCTCACATTCACTATTACCTATTAGCTACTAATATATAAAATAAAAGGTTTGTGCTCCATTAGAAATAATGAGAGAAGTAAATACAAGTATAGAATTAGCAATGTGCAACGTGAATATGTGTATATATTTTATTTTCTAAATGTGCCTCTTCACTTATGTTCATCTCAGATTGAAAAAAATAAAAAAAATTAAAATACGAATCACATAAAGAGAAACTCTGAGCAGGAACTTACAGTTCTTCTTTTTTTTTTTTTTGGTCAGAGAACTTACAGTTCTAATCAGAGATTAATAATACGATATTTCTTCTTGGGCCACATGTAATAATACAATGTCAAAGTGCAGTGGTCTTATTCAGGAACCCGGAGGGTGCCATCAAATATATGGCAAAGATGTTGGGCCCTAGATGATTTGTTGGATTGATATTTGTAAATTGAGCTTACTGTCACTGAGAGAACTGGGCTTTGGGCTGATCATTTTGAACGCTGGGTAGACCTAAGAAAAATCGTGATAATGGACCCACGTGGAAGAAATTCCAAGTCACTGTCGGAGTATTGTCGGACCAAAAAAATTAAAATTGTCGGAGTATTGTGCATTGCAAGTGACTTACTCAAGCCCTGAGTGCTTATCCTCTTGTCATCGATATTGGTAAACTATTTTTGTTGGTCTCACAACCTTTGCTGGGCCACAAGCATAACTAGGCCCCTGGTGCTTCCGGGGTAAAAATGTTCGGTAGTTTAACGGTTTTGTTAGTTGTTCCTGCCAAACCGACGCTAACTTGATACGGAAGAAGAAGAAGAAGGACGAGCCTCCGAAGTTGCGGAGGACACGGTAATGGCGGAATCTTCAGGTTTTCGGAGGCTGTTCAGATCAATTGAGTGAGAAGGGAGAACTGAGAACAAGAAGATTATGAGTTAACCTGCTGCAAGGTAAACGTGGCAGTGGCTAGGAAGGGCAAGTTGGATTGGGCTGGACTCGGCCCAAACCAATTTTACTGTGCTTAGGTTTTACGACATAACGAGGACAAAGACGAATTAAGAAGTGAGGCTGACATGGAAAAAAAAAGAAGTGGGAGGCGGGGGGTTTTGTGTTGTCCACCGGAAAGAGAGGAAAGGCGTGTGCAAGTGCAAGTGCAAGTGCAAGGGTGGAAGGGAAGGCAAGGCAAGTGAATTGGAGTGAAGAGTGAAGAGAAATGTTGTACATAATCGGTTTAGGATTGGGGGACGAGCGAGACATCACTGTGAGGGGTTTGGAAGCTGTAAAGACATGCGACAAGGTTTACATGGAAGCCTACACTTCCCTCCTTTCCTTTGGTCTCTCCACCGATGGCCTCTCCGACCTGGTTCCTTCTTATACCTTTACCATTTATTCCCCGTTATTAATTAATCTCCTTCGTTTTGAGCTCCTTTTTCATTTTATTTTGATTTTTGACAACGAATAGGAAAAACTTTATGGTAAATCGATTACTCTTGCGGACAGAGAAATGGTAGAAGAAAAAGCCCATCACATTCTCTCCGAAGCTCGCGATTCCCATGTCGCCTTCCTCGTTGTTGGCGACCCTTTTGGGTATGTATGCAGTATGCCCCTTTCCCTTTTACTATTTGCTCGCTTCTTGCTGGCGGAACATATTTCATTAAGCAGCTATTATTGCTGTTGGTGTAATGAATGAATTAACCAACACTCACAGTCATCTGATAGGGCTACAACTCACACGGACCTTGTTGTTCGAGCCAAGAAGATGGGGATTGATGTCAAAATAGTACACAACGCGTCAGTCATGAATGCTATTGGGATTTGTGGTCTGCAACTCTATCGCTACGGAGAGACTGTTTCGATTCCATTCTTTACGGAGACGTGGAGACCTGATAGCTTCTATGAAAAGATTCAAAGAAATCGAACTATGGGACTACACACACTCTGCTTGTTAGGTGACTGTGCCTCTCTGTTGTTCTTCAATCATGCCTCTTGTAAATTTCTGTGCTTGTATCACTCCCACTTTTATAATTAACAAAATGAATCTGAAATTAGAGGTGTTCTGCGCCTGTATTGAACCTGATGTGTTCATACCTTTACCATCATTTGTCATCTTCCTTTGCTTACCCAAGGTTCTTCATGTTTGTTTCTTGACAAATTCTGATTTAATTTTCAATTGGGGATGATCACAGATATTCGTGTGAAGGAGCCCACGCTTGAATCTTTGTGCAGGTTGGTTTTCTAAATTTTCTCACTTTTTTTTTTGTTTTTGTTGCTAATGGAGTTTTTTAGCTGTCAGTAAGTGTGGGTGCTGAACTCTGAAGTTCTCTCAGATGATTCTATCTATATCTGCTTCCTTTTTGTTTTTACTGATTTATTTTTTATGTCTTTTCAGAGGAAGAAAAACTTATGAACCACCCAGAT
Source organism: Pterocarpus santalinus (assembly GCA_031439595.1). Taxonomy (NCBI): domain Eukaryota; kingdom Viridiplantae; phylum Streptophyta; class Magnoliopsida; order Fabales; family Fabaceae; genus Pterocarpus; species Pterocarpus santalinus. The sequence goes on from CM062529.1 coordinate 2,504,266, forward strand.
ATATGACCATAAAGGCAGCCATTGAGCAGCTCTTGGAGATTGTGCAAGCACGTGAAGAACCTGGTGAGTTCATAAATTTCAATGGTAGATTGTATGCTTCTTGATTATTCTGATATTCAAAGATATAAACATTTGAAATTTGATGTGGGTTGTGCTTTATTTGCTGGAAACATATTATAATGAGCACACTATCAGCTTTTTAAAAAGTATTATGCTAACAAACACTGGCAGAACTTCTTCCTAAAATTTTTGTGTGATGTTCCTTCACTAGAAAGAAAGAAGCAAAATGATGTGCTTTCCTTGTTTGTTGGCCTCTGTAATTCCATTTTTTCTCCCCCCAACCCCAAATTTCTGATGAAGTTCCACCATTGGTATCCAACAATTGGTCAATAGTTTTACTCACCCAAATTTATTTGTCCTTTACGATTTGTAGCTGTTTAAAGTGTAAATTAAATGGACATAGAAGTCAAAGCACCAAATACATTAGCTCCGAGATTTCTTATATGGCACGTCTGCTTTCCTCCTCTTTGGCAGTGTGGCTCTTTTCCTTTGGTCTAGTATGTCTTCAGATACCAGAAATCTCAAGATAGTATTACTTAGCATTAGAGCCCATTGAAACATGTGAACTTCTCATTGCCAAACACGTACATTTCTGATAGGCTTCCCAAATTTTGCTGTTGCCATCTAGGCTTGTGCTTGACCAACCACTGCAGTTAGTTTGAGTCTCGAGAAATT